>NC_047559.1:54810287-55456072 GCF_902806645.1 Magallana gigas | reverse complement strand
GAAAAGGGGAAAAAAAAAGAAAAAAAAAAAGGGGGCGGCGCGACGGGCAAGCGCACCACCCAGGCCGAAACCCCGCGCGCGAACGCACTCGAGCCGTGCGCCGGCCCGCCGCGCCGGCCGCCCAACGCGAGGCCTGACGCCACGCGGACTCGCACGGCGCGCGGCCACAGGTGGCGCCCCGGGCGCGAGGCGCCCGGAGAGGCAGCCCACACGAGGCTGGCCTCTCCTGACACATTAAAGAACATGTAGAACTGAGGGGGGGGGGGTGTATTAGTATACTCACAAAACAGACATCTTTGAATTGCATAACTTTTTTGTGGAGCTGTGTTAAAAATGCTTCCTTTTTTTTTACTAATAAAGAGACGTTAAATGTTAATCAATTTCTGGTATATTTAACTTGTTGTAAGAGCTACAAATTCACAGAAGAAAACAAATTGGCTTGTTGTAATGCATTGCTCTTCTACATGTAAGCTTTCAACAAGTTAAATCATACGGCAATCAGTTGCTTAAAATAGAAATATCCCTTTCAAAGTTTATATAAATTATTACGATTGAATCAGAATCCATTCGTTTATACATACAGTTGCAACTCCATACACCTAGGAAAAGTTCCTTTTTTTCCCCCAAATAATTTGCGTATGAAATACATTTATAAAAAACACGTGAAAAAGAGTTCATGGGAAATATAAAGAACATGTATGCACGTACATAAGTTTATACGTAAATCCGGCAATAACATCCGAGTATAAATCTGCAGGCAAAACTCATCAATGGCACTTAGCGGGATTCAAACCAGGGATGCACTCGGTCTGTTCAAAAGTCAAAACATGACCCACTCGGCCATTGAGAGAGATAACTGACGTTGCAAATTTTCGATATTGTTTCCTTTTGATAAAAATATTAACGAACTATAGCTTATGAAATACACGGAAACCTGTAACACTTAATTTGTATCTTTAAAAAAATATTTTTTTCTTTTCCAAATAGGCCCAAATAGGCCCCGTGGCACTGAACGTAGATATTCAAATAGGCCCAAATAGGCCCTGTGGCACATAAGTGGTTAAAATAAAAGAAATTAACAACACGATATATAAAACGTAAGCGCTTTCATTACATATACATATATATATATCCAAAATGTGCAGTCCTTGGTATAGGTAAATATAATTTAAATGAAAGTCGATGAAAACACGTTTTCAATCACTCTTTAACCACTTCTGTGCCACAGGGCCGATTTTGGGCCGATCACACAGTTGTCCAGAGTGCCACGGGGCCGATTTTAGGCCGATTTTAACTTTACACTTTTTCCATATGATTTATTAAATATACGTCAATAAATATAAAAGCATCGTATGTTATTATGAACAATAAAGTATCCAATTGTAATTTATTGACATATTAATTTATTATTTTGATTTTTAAAAGAGATTTATTGCGCTAGAATTAAGGGATTTCTTGATACATAGTTACACAAACTAAGATCTTTTTATCTGCCATCAAAATTTGCATAATTATTATATCAATTGTTGAAATAAAAGTTAATGTGTTTTTTTTTTTATTGCTAAACATTACACTAAAACAGCATATGTTCATGTGCATTAATTTTATTAATTCATCGTAATTAACATATTGTTGCATAATTTTGTTCCGATTGTTTGTTTCTCAATAACTTCAAAAATTCAAGCAACAGATAATATTATTGCCCTAAATTATTTTTAAAATGTTTACGCAATGCATGCATGTATATTATTTTCGAAACATATAATTCTTAAAAATAATATCAACATTGAAAAGAATGACATAAATGACTTCCATAACGCGGTATTTTGTTATAACGTCATTTTACGTAAATGACGTCATAATAACACGTGCGTTCTGCCTTGCGCCGTACAAGATGGCTGGAGTGTGGTTCCGTGTATTGCCGCCTGAACCGGTGCAAAATAAGCCATTCACTGGGAACCCAGGGCCAAAGAACATGCCGGCGAGAAATGCATCTCCGTTGGAATATTTTCTTTTATTCTTCAACCTAAACCTAATACGAGAAGCTGTGCGTCAAACTGATAGGTATCGTATCCCATAATTTTTATAAATGATTTGGTATTGCATGATGTAAGACTGTACAGGTCATATACTTCGTGTACAAAATTGTATAGGGCGTATACTTTGTGTGCATAATTTCGTGTATACATTGGACCATATATAACCGATGATACATTGTGTATACTTAGTGTAAACGGTCTATACGCTTTGTACATTGGGTATACGTCGTGCAAACGGCCTGTACAGGGCGTATACTTTGTGTGCACCATTTTGTGTATACATTGGACCATATATAACCGATGATACATTGTGTATACTTGATGTACAAGGCCTGTACGCTTGGTACGTTGGGCATACGCCCTGTATAGGACGTATACTTCGTGCAAAACATTTGGTGTATACATTGGACCATATATAACCGATGATACATTGTGTATACTTGGTGTAAACGGTCTATTCGCTTTGTACATTGTGTATACTTGGTGTAAATGGTCTATACGCTTTGTACATTGTGTACACTTGGTGTAAACGGTCTATACGCTTTGTACATTGGGTATACGTGGTGTAATCGGCCTGTACAGGGCGTATACTTTGTGTGCACAATTTCGTGTATACATTGGACCATATATAACAGATGATACATTGTGTCATTGTGTATACTTGGTGTACACGACCTATACGCTTGGTATTAGGCATACGCCCTGTACAGGACGTATACTTCGTGCACAAAATTTGGTGTATACATTGGACCATATATAACCGATGATACATTGTGTATACTTGGTGTAAACGGTCTATACGCTTTGTACATTGGGTACACGTGGTGTAAACGGCCTGTACAGGTCATATACTTCGTGTACAAAATTGAATAGGGCGTATACTTTGTGTGCACAATTTGGTGTATACATTGGACCATATATAACCGATGATACATTGTGTATACTTAGTGTAAACGGTCTATACGCTTTGTACATTGGGTATACGTCGTGCAAACGGCCTGTACAGGGCGTATACTTTGTGTACAAAATTGTATAGGGCGTATACTTTGTATACCCAATGTACAAAGCGTATAGACCGTTATCAGTAATAGCAGTAACTTACAAAATCTCAAATCAGTGGACCTACATTTTGGTACCGATATTAGTTACTACCCAAGATGTATCCACTGACCAAATATCATCCCTCTACCACTTGTAGTTACTGGAATATGCACCTTAACCGAAACTTTAAGTCGCTCAAGCGCAAATTGTAGGTCAAGGTGATCTAATTTGGGTTTGGATGTTGGTTACTGCTCAAGATGTATCCACTGACCAAATCCCTCTACCACTTGTAGTTGCCGAGATATGCACCTTAACCGAAACTTTAACCTAAGTTGCTCAAGCATAAAATGTAAGTCAAAGTGACCTAATTTCAGTACAGATGTTGGTTACTACCCAAGATGTATCGACTGACCAAATATCATCCCTCTACCACTTGTAGTTGCCGAGATATGCACCTTAACCAAAACTTTAATCTGACTATTACTTAAGTACGCATGTACGTACTAACGAACGAACCATACGCTATATACCCTCTCTAACTCCGTTGGGCTCGTTGATAATAACCAATACCTAAGTTTTAATGGCAAGTTCACCTTGTTACTACAAAAGTCACCAACTGATACAATTATATGTAACGACCTCCCAAAGTTTCATAAAGATTCATTAAGGCATATAAAAGTTATGGACCAGACAGGAAAACTGCACAGACGGACAGACGGACAGACAAAGTGATTCCTATATACCCCCCCCCCCCCCCAAACGTTTTGGGTGAATTTCCAAAGTTGATTCAACAACTTATTTAAACTTTGGGGGGGAGGGGGAGATGAGCTAAAACTGTGGTGGTGTGATTTCCAGGTCCTCCTCACCAAATGATACCACATTATTGATATAGTCATTTCTCTCTATGTGTTTTATTAAGGCTTGTGCGCTAGCTAAAGGTCGAGGATTACAAGTGCACTTGGTATATCTTACAAAGTATTGGCCTAAAAACAATATTTGATTGAGTGCACACTTTTATTCTTCAACCCACATAGTTCTACAGTTTGACTCTCATACAAAATATACAGTAGTAAGAGATATTCTTCAACCCACATAGTTCTACAGTTTGACTCTCATACAAAATATACAGTAGTAAGAGATATTATTGCCAAGATACTTGCGAAACAGTAGAAACAAAGTAACTGGATATATCAAAATATAAGGACAAACAGCATTTACAAATAACATAGAATGCCAAAACATGTATTTATATGAAGTGCAATTGCAGCGTCAACAAGTTTCTGGGAAATCAAGATATATGGTTACTATAGGTAGAGCATACAAAATATAGTTGAACCCACTAGACAAGGGTGAATTTCCAAATTTGAATTTGGGGTGAATTTCCAAAGTTGATTCAACAACTTATTTAAACTTGGGGGGGGGGGGGGGAGGTGAGCTAAAACTGTGGTGGTGTGAATTCCAGGTCCTCCTCACCAAATGATACCACATTATTGATATAGTCATTTCTCTCTATGTGTTTTATTAAGGCTTGTGCGCTAGTCAAAGGTCGATGATTACAAGAGCACTTGCACAGCACACCTGGATATTCTGTAAACATGCTTTTCAACCAGGTCCTCCAGGAACAGTCCAATAAATTTTTATTGCCAAATTTGCCGTCAGCACCTCTCCTCTGGTCCTTATTCCCTTTTGTTTTGTTCCCTTCTTCAATTTTTGCAGCAAGCAAGTCGATGTACCCGTCGAAACTCAATTTGTGGCTTTTCTGGGCTGCCTGCAAAAAAACATCTCCATTAGTCGAATGTTCAATAATCAAATATCCAAACACACTACTGATGATACACCGCGTTCTGGGCCGGTAAGGCCAACAAAAATAAATGTTGGTGTTATTAAAGGTTTCATAGCAACAAACAACCAAACAAATTAGGTTGGGTTCTTACCTTTCGTTTCTTCCTGGCCGGTTCCTTGGAGGAGGAGGCTGCGGGGGATTCCTTGGAGGCTGCGGCGGCTGCCTTGGCTGCCTGCAAAAAAAAACATCTCCATTAGTCGAATGTTCTAACATTACAAGAATTATACATGAACATTACAAAAATTATACAAGTGTATAGGCCGTGTACACCAAGTATACACAATGTATCATCGGTTATATATTGTCCAATGTATACACGAAATTGCGCACACAACAAATTAGGTTGGGTTCTTACCGTTCCTTTTTCAGAGGGTTGCCTGCCTGCCGAGTCCTCGGAGGAGGAGGATGCTGCGGGGGGTTCGAGTTCAGGGCTATTGGCCACCTGCAAAAAAACATCTCCATTAGTCGAATGTTCAATAATCAAATATCCAAACACACTACTGATGATACACTGCGTTCTGGGCCGGTAAGGCCAACAAAAATAAATGTTGGTGTTATTAAAGGTTTCATAGCAACAAACAACCAAACAAATTAGGTTGAGTTCTTACCTTTCGTTTCTTCCTGGCCGAGTCCTTGGAGGAGGAGGCTGCGGGGGATTCCTTGGAGGCTGCGGGGGATTCCTTGGAGGCTGCGGCGGCTGCCTTGGCTGCCTGCAAAAAAACACCTCCATTAGTCGAATGTTCTAACATTACAAGAATTATACATGAACATTACAAAAATTATACATGACCGAAGCTTGAAAAAATAGGACCAAGGGCCCAGCGCTTACCGGCAACCGGGCAAAGAATTTTTTTCCAAAACAGACATTTTAGACATACATTCTAAAACATTTCACCAATATATAGGTTTTGACGTACCCGAAAGGCGGTCTTCTTCCCACTTTTCCAAGACTTTGTTGCTGTACGGGGGAGTTCAGCCACAGTGCCCAGCTGGCACACTATTGTTTCTGATAGTGTCGGAAATAACCCCACCCGTACATGGCCATCAGGCATAATGGCGACGACCTGCAAATGAAATGAAAAATTTAACCAACGTACATCACCGGTGTAGATCTATTCATTTCCACATGTATCAGGGCTGTTTTACAGTATTTGCACACAAGGTGTCTCACAGAGCCTCGAAAATGAAGTTATTTTTATGTCCATTTTGCATGTTGATATCATTACATCGACTATTACGCATCACAAAATCCGTTTCAATTTGGAAAAAGCCTTCATTTACCTAAAAATGGCACCTATCAAAGCAAGTGATATTGAAAATATATATAAAATATATGTAAAAATGTCAATACCATGAAAACTCTAATAAAAGTTTAATTGTTGGTGTATAATACCACTCAACATGCTCAAATTACTATACCCACGCATATCATAGAAGAAAAAACCTAAAATTCAGCATTATATTTAAAATTATGCAATTTTTTTTTTTTGTCTTTATACTGACATTTTTTTTTCTGTTCAGCTGAAACTACATGTCTAAAATACCTAGCTATATAGATAAATGATCAGTTCTTTCAAGTCACAGAACCACATGTATGTCCTGTTTGCCATGCAGACTATTTTGTTCACTATTCATTCTACATAGGGGCTGTTTCAAAAAAAATGACCCCAACATTATTACCATACCCTATTACAAATCATGATGATAAATACTAAGTATTAGATAATTAAAAAATGTATCCCACCTGTGACTATAATCGTACAAATTTTCGTGATGATATCTTTGATAATAAAAAAATGCCGGCAAAAAATAGGGCCAAAAATGTCAGGAGTGTAACACTTTTAGTGTGACATTTTGAAAGAAGCAAGTGCTTCAAAGAGCTGTCTTTAAAAAAAATAATGATGTCTAATATAAAATGATGGGTTTGTTGAAAACCTGTGTATATGCACTAAATTTTCTCATATGAAGTAATACATATTTTGTAATTACAATGGTAAAATAAGGTCTGTCAAATTTCCTAATGAGGGAAAAAAATGAAAAGGAAAAAACTTAATTCTTAATTTTAAATGATGATAATTCAAAGTTCCGAAAGATTTTGGACATTTTAATATTTCTTATACTTTACCACAATATTCTAGATCAAATTAAAAGTATTTGTAGATATCTGTGACATGTTTCTGGTGCACTTGATCTCATAGAACCACACCTGCTGATGTAGGTCAGGAGTGTAACATTTAAGTTTGCAATGTCATATTTTTGAAACACTGTTAGTAATTGTCATAATTATTGTTTTAAATTGACCAGCAGGTGCAGCAGTTACTATGAGATGCAAACATGACTGCCTAAATTTGATTAGTCCTTTTTTATGGCCTTGAAATAGGTGTCAGGAGTGTAACACTAAAATTCTGTGAAATGCTAGGTTTTCCACTTTTAGTTTCTGTCAACTTACAGGATAGGATCTGATCATTAGTGTTTATTTGAGGCATTGTAACACAATTCTGATACTTTCACAACAGTTTTATATAGTGTAATTGTTTTAAATGTCCTTTTAGTATTTATCGCACTTATTTTTAATATTCAAACACTGTATCAAAAGCAAATAATATATTCCAATCTTTAAATTTGACCTTATTGAAAATTTTTGAGCAAATTAAGTGTAAAAAATCTCTTCCAGTTAAGTTTAGAATTTTTTTAAACTAAATAAAAACTTTATCATTAAAGAATGGATAAATGTTACACTCCTGACATAATTTTCATTCATTATGCCATCACATGCCATCCTCCGCGTCAAAGTCTGCTATCACTTCAGATAAGGTCAGATTAATGGTTAAAGTTATTTTCATACAGAAAATTTTTATTTTGCCAATTTATCGTAATATATAGGGGGTTCTAATCCCGTATCACGTTAAGTTCTTTTGACAATTCCCATGTTAGGTGTACCAGTTCATGATTTCCCGCTTCCCAAATTTTGGTTCATTTTCTGTACATAAAAATTGCATGAGACATGTAACAATATGCACAAAGTTGATAATCTAAAAAAATACAAGTTTTTGAGACAATAATGATTGTTACATACGAAAGCCTGCTATCAAAATTTTAAGGAAAAAATATTTTTCAATTTCTTGCTTAAGAACATTAATATTTTCCCAAATTCCCAAATCAATTTTGAGTTATTCCCAAATCCTTGTCTAATAAATTTTTGTTTTCTCGACAAACAATTAGCGACATCCCAGATAAAAAAAACCCCACTCAATCCCATGTCCTGCTTAGATCCGTTGAGACCTACTATATATGTAATCACACCCCCCTTTTTCCCTTTTTTTTTAATAAGCAATTTACTCTGAGTGTGGTCATATTTCAATAGCTAATCCTTTATTGGATTGAAAAATAGCTGATACCAATCTTTAGTGAACCTCAAATCAATCCTTAACTCAGGTGATGAAAAGAAGTAGCTGGACATTTAAATCTAAGGGCTATCAGTTTTTTTTACCTATAGACAAATCTCAAGTAAAAAATAAAAGGCTACGCTGAGCGCAGCAGATACGACCGCAGCATGTCGACCACTGAAATTCGAACAAGTGTAATATGAAGTGAATGTGGACACAGTAAAGAGGTTGACACAATAATTAGATGGACACGATAAAGAACTTGACACAGAGGCACACAGAATCTGCTGACTCCCAACTAAAAGCTTGCATCTAGAGGAATACATAAGATGAATGTAAAGATACAAATCATGAATACTACTGAAGCGCAATTATATAAGCAACAAAATAAAAGAAACCCCATTAAAATTCAATAAAAAATAAACATTTGGCAACTATATTTGCGAAAAACACCCAAAGTGGCCCTTTTTGGTATTTTTTTCTGAAATGGGTGAGGCCATAAATTCCTTATTTCTTATACAGCTTCGTTTTATGCCATGGTACATTGTGTGAAAATTTCATGTTGATCCCTCAACTAAAACAAAAGTTATTCCACAAAAACGAATGTGCACGGACGACGACGACTGCGCCATACCATAATTTTTGCGGTCGTATAAAAATCAGTAGTCACCTGTACAGCTGGAGATTTAAATGTCCAAGTACTAATGAAGTTAGAGTTGACAACAGCTTTTATTAGGATAGATTCAGGCAACTTTTAAATTTGATAGTGGAAAAGGTTTTAAATCATAATGACCACAGTAGATCCACCTTAAGGTTCCTCCACACCCCGTGACTTTTCCAATTTCCTTTACAATTTTAACGAAAACCGGAAGTTTCGTTTTGGCTGCGAACTAAATAATATAGGGCTGAAAATATGGTACCAATTTATGCAAAATACGATTATCTATAAATGCATATCAAGGACGACCAAATAGACGTCCTAATTTTTTTTGGAAAAAAATATTTATGAAAATGAAAAATAAAGAATTATAACGATTATAAAAAATATTTATGAAAATGAAAAATAAAGAATTATAACGATTATTCAGGGGGCCGTGGCGCAAAGAACGGCATAATTATTGAAGGTTCTGAGACCGGTCACCCCCGGGCAGGACCCCCACCCTCAGGAATCCGGGGTCACCTAATTGTCACAAGTCCTAGTTTAGGCGCCCTGCGCCTTGTTTATGTCCCTATATAATATGATAATATAGTAATTATAACGATTATTCAGGGGGGCCGTGGCGCCAAGAACGGCATAATTATTGAAGGTTCTGAGACCGGTCACCCCCGGGCAGGACCCCCACCCTCAGGAATCCGGGGTCACCTAATTGTCACAAGTCCTAGTTTAGGCGCCCTGCGCCTTGTTTATGTCCCTATATAATATGATAATATAGTAATTATAACGATTATTCAGGGGGCCGTGGCGCCAAGAACGGCATAATTATTGAAGGTTCTGAGACCGGTCACCCCCGGGCAGGACCCCCACCCTCAGGAATCCGGGGTCACCTAATTGTCACAAGTCCTAGTTTAGGCGCCCTGCGCCTTGTTTATGTCCCTATATAATATGATAATATAGTAATTATAACGATTATTCAGGGGGCCGTGGCGCCAAGAACGGCATAATTATTGAAGGTTCTGAGACCGGTCACCCCCGGGCAGGACCCCCACCCTCAGGAATCCGGGGTCACCTAATTGTCACAAGTCCTAGTTTAGGCGCCCTGCGCCTTGTTTATGTCCCTATATAATATGATAATATAGTAATTATAACGATTATTCAGGGGGCCGTGGCGCCAAGAACGGCATAATTATTGAAGGTTCTGAGACCGGTCACCCCCGGGCAGGACCCCCACCCTCAGGAATCCGGGGTCACCTAATTGTCACAAGTCCTAGTTTAGGCGCCCTGCGCCTTGTTTATGTCCCTATATAATATGATAATATAGTAATTATAACGATTATTCAGGGGGCCGTGGCGCCAAGAACGGCATAATTATTGAAGGTTCTGAGACCGGTCACCCCCGGGCAGGACCCCCACCCTCAGGAATCCGGGGTCACCTAATTGTCACAAGTCCTAGTTTAGGCGCCCTGCGCCTTGTTTATGTCCCTATATAATATGATAATATAGTTATTATAACGATTATTCAGGGGGCCGTGGCGCCAAGAACGGCATAATTATTGAAGGTTCTGAGACCGGTCACCCCCGGGCAGGACCCCCACCCTCAGGAATCCGGGGTCACCTAATTGTCACAAGTCCTAGTTTAGGCGCCCTGCGCCTTGTTTATGTCCCTATATAATATGATAATATAGTAATTATAACGATTATTCAGGGGGCCGTGGCGCCAAGAACGGCATAATTATTGAAGGTTCTGAGACCGGTCACCCCCGGGCAGGACCCCCACCCTCAGGAATCCGGGGTCACCTAATTGTCACAAGTCCTAGTTTAGGCGCCCTGCGCCTTGTTTATGTCCCTATATAATATGATAATATAGTTATTATAACGATTATTCAGGGGGCCGTGGCGCCAAGAACGGCATAATTATTGAAGGTTCTGAGACCGGTCACCCCCGGGCAGGACCCCCACCCTCAGGAATCCGGGGTCACCTAATTGTCACAAGTCCTAGTTTAGGCGCCCTGCGCCTTGTTTATGTCCCTATATAATATGATAATATAGTAATTATAACGATTATTCAGGGGGCCGTGGCGCCAAGAACGGCATAATTATTGAAGGTTCTGAGACCGGTCACCCCCGGGCAGGACCCCCACCCTCAGGAATCCGGGGTCACCTAATTGTCACAAGTCCTAGTTTAGGCGCCCTGCGCCTTGTTTATGTCCCTATATAATATGATAATATAGTTATTATAACGATTATTCAGGGGGCCGTGGCGCCAAGAACGGCATAATTATTGAAGGTTCTGAGACCGGTCACCCCCGGGCAGGACCCCCACCCTCAGGAATCCGGGGTCACCTAATTGTCACAAGTCCTAGTTTAGGCGCCCTGCGCCTTGTTTATGTCCCTATATAATATGATAATATAGTTATTATAACGATTATTCAGGGGGCCGTGGCGCCAAGAACGGCATAATTATTGAAGGTTCTGAGACCGGTCACCCCCGGGCAGGACCCCCACCCTCAGGAATCCGGGGTCACCTAATTGTCACAAGTCCTAGTTTAGGCGCCCTGCGCCTTGTTTATGTCCCTATATAATATGATAATATAGTTATTATAACGATTATTCAGGGGGCCGTGGCGCCAAGAACGGCATAATTATTGAAGGTTCTGAGACCGGTCACCCCCGGGCAGGACCCCCACCCTCAGGAATCCGGGGTCACCTAATTGTCACAAGTCCTAGTTTAGGCGCCCTGCGCCTTGTTTATGTCCCTATATAATATGATAATATAGTAATTATAACGATTATTCAGGGGGCCGTGGCGCCAAGAACGGCATAATTATTGAAGGTTCTGAGACCGGTCACCCCCGGGCAGGACCCCCACCCTCAGGAATCCGGGGTCACCTAATTGTCACAAGTCCTAGTTTAGGCGCCCTGCGCCTTGTTTATGTCCCTATATAATATGATAATATAGTAATTATAACGATTATTCAGGGGGCCGTGGCGCCAAGAACGGCATAATTATTGAAGGTTCTGAGACCGGTCACCCCCGGGCAGGACCCCCACCCTCAGGAATCCGGGGTCACCTAATTGTCACAAGTCCTAGTTTAGGCGCCCTGCGCCTTGTTTATGTCCCTATATAATATGATAATATAGTAATTATAACGATTATTCAGGGGGCCGTGGCGCCAAGAACGGCATAATTATTGAAGGTTCTGAGACCGGTCACCCCCGGGCAGGACCCCCACCCTCAGGAATCCGGGGTCACCTAATTGTCACAAGTCCTAGTTTAGGCGCCCTGCGCCTTGTTTATGTCCCTATATAATATGATAATATAGTTATTATAACGATTATTCAGGGGGCCGTGGCGCCAAGAACGGCATAATTATTGAAGGTTCTGAGACCGGTCACCCCCGGGCAGGACCCCCACCCTCAGGAATCCGGGGTCACCTAATTGTCACAAGTCCTAGTTTAGGCGCCCTGCGCCTTGTTTATGTCCCTATATAATATGATAATATAGTAATTATAACGATTATTCAGGGGGCCGTGGCGCCAAGAACGGCATAATTATTGAAGGTTCTGAGACCGGTCACCCCCGGGCAGGACCCCCACCCTCAGGAATCCGGGGTCACCTAATTGTCACAAGTCCTAGTTTAGGCGCCCTGCGCCTTGTTTATGTCCCTATATAATATGATAATATAGTAATTATAACGATTATTCAGGGGGCCGTGGCGCCAAGAACGGCATAATTATTGAAGGTTCTGAGACCGGTCACCCCCGGGCAGGACCCCCACCCCCAGGAATCCGGGGTCACCTAATTGTCACAAGTCCTAGTTTAGGCGCCCTGCGCCTTGTTTATGTCCCTATATAATATGATAATATAGTAATTATAACGATTATTCAGGGGGCCGTGGCGCCAAGAACGGCATATTTATTGAAGGTTCTGAGACCGGTAACCCCCGGGCAGGACCCCCACCCTCAGGAATCCGGGGTCACCTAATTGTCACAAGTCCTAGTTTAGGCGCCCTGCGCCTTGTTTATGTCCCTATATAATATGATAATATAGTAATTATAACGATTATTCAGGGGGCCGTGGCGCCAAGAACGGCATAATTATTGAAGGTTCTGAGACCGGTCACCCCCGGGCAGGACCCCCACCCTCAGGAATCCGGGGTCACCTAATTGTCACAAGTCCTAGTTTAGGCGCCCTGCGCCTTGTTTATGTCCCTATATAATATGATAATATAGTAATTATAACGATTATTCAGGGGGCCGTGGCGCCAAGAACGGCATAATTATTGAAGGTTCTGAGACCGGTCACCCCCGGGCAGGACCCCCACCCTCAGGAATCCGGGGTCACCTAATTGTCACAAGTCCTAGTTTAGGCGCCCTGCGCCTTGTTTATGTCCCTATATAATATGATAATATAGTAATTATAACGATTATTCAGGGGGCCGTGGCGCCAAGAACGGCATAATTATTGAAGGTTCTGAGACCGGTCACCCCCGGGCAGGACCCCCACCCTCAGGAATCCGGGGTCACCTAATTGTCACAAGTCCTAGTTTAGGCGCCCTGCGCCTTGTTTATGTCCCTATATAATATGATAATATAGTAATTATAACGATTATTCAGGGGGCCGTGGCGCCAAGAACGGCATAATTATTGAAGGTTCTGAGACCGGTCACCCCCGGGCAGGACCCCCACCCTCAGGAATCCGGGGTCACCTAATTGTCACAAGTCCTAGTTTAGGCGCCCTGCGCCTTGTTTATGTCCCTATATAATATGATAATATAGTAATTATAACGATTATTCAGGGGGCCGTGGCGCCAAGAACGGCATAATTATTGAAGGTTCTGAGACCGGTCACCCCCGGGCAGGACCCCCACCCTCAGGAATCCGGGGTCACCTAATTGTCACAAGTCCTAGTTTAGGCGCCCTGCGCCTTGTTTATGTCCCTATATAATATGATAATATAGTTATTATAACGATTATTCAGGGGGCCGTGGCGCCAAGAACGGCATAATTATTGAAGGTTCTGAGACCGGTCACCCCCGGGCAGGACCCCCACCCTCAGGAATCCGGGGTCACCTAATTGTCACAAGTCCTAGTTTAGGCGCCCTGCGCCTTGTTTATGTCCCTATATAATATGATAATATAGTAATTATAACGATTATTCAGGGGGCCGTGGCGCCAAGAACGGCATAATTATTGAAGGTTCTGAGACCGGTCACCCCCGGGCAGGACCCCCACCCTCAGGAATCCGGGGTCACCTAATTGTCACAAGTCCTAGTTTAGGCGCCCTGCGCCTTGTTTATGTCCCTATATAATATGATAATATAGTAATTATAACGATTATTCAGGGGGCCGTGGCGCCAAGAACGGCATAATTATTGAAGGTTCTGAGACCGGTCACCCCCGGGCAGGACCCCCACCCCCAGGAATCCGGGGTCACCTAATTGTCACAAGTCCTAGTTTAGGCGCCCTGCGCCTTGTTTATGTCCCTATATAATATGATAATATAGTAGTTATAACGATTATTCAGGGGGCCGTGGCGCCAAGAACGGCATATTTATTGAAGGTTCTGAGACCGGTCACCCCCGGGCAGGACCCCCACCCTCAGGAATCCGGGGTCACCTAATTGTCACAAGTCCTAGTTTAGGCGCCCTGCGCCTTGTTTATGTCCCTATATAATATGATAATATAGTAATTATAACGATTATTCAGGGGGCCGTGGCGCCAAGAACGGCATAATTATTGAAGGTTCTGAGACCGGTCACCCCCGGGCAGGACCCCCACCCTCAGGAATCCGGGGTCACCTAATTGTCACAAGTCCTAGTTTAGGCGCCCTGCGCCTTGTTTATGTCCCTATATAATATGATAATATAGTAATTATAACGATTATTCAGGGGGCCGTGGCGCCAAGAACGGCATAATTATTGAAGGTTCTGAGACCGGTCACCCCCGGGCAGGACCCCCACCCTCAGGAATCCGGGGTCACCTAATTGTCACAAGTCCTAGTTTAGGCGCCCTGCGCCTTGTTTATGTCCCTATATAATATGATAATATAGTAATTATAACGATTATTCAGGGGGCCGTGGCGCCAAGAACGGCATAATTATTGAAGGTTCTGAGACCGGTCACCCCCGGGCAGGACCCCCACCCTCAGGAATCCGGGGTCTCCTAATTGTCACAAGTCCTAATTTAGGCGCCCTGCGCCTATTTACCGAGGGATATTTTCCCGTCGGGATCGAAAAACTAGTCGATAAGCATATTTAGAACGGAGTTAGTGCGTTGAAGTTAGTGCGTGCTAGCTTGACTTTGGTCTCACATGCTCAGATACTGCGATGTTTACGTCTTTCATTATATATGTAATGTCGATCCCGATCGAATAAAGCGTAGGCTTTATTTATTTTCATGCTACGTGTACTTGATGTACATGTAACTTATTAAAGGGACATGGTCACGATTTTGGTCAAATTCTATTATTCTGTTTTTATTATTTACAATGCTTTTGGATTACATTTCTAATGATCAAATGAAATTTACGAGTCAGTCGTAAAGTTAGCACATTCATTTTTGGTCTAAAATTGTAAATTTACTTCAACATTCAAAATGTAAACAAAAGCTTTGTTTACATAACAAAGAATTGTAAGCTCCATAACTCGCTTATAACTCAACGAATGACATCCAAATAGTAGTTGCCTATTAAAAAAGCCTTAATGAAGCATTGTAAACATTAAAGTCAGAAAAATTATGTTTGACCAAAATCGTGACCATGCCTCTTTAAGTCATAGGAATTTAAAAAAAAAATTGCGGCATCAATAATCACCTGGAAAACAAAGGTATTAAAAAGTAATATTAAATTCTTCTAAATTAACACATGTATGCATAGACATAAATAACAATGTTAATTATTTATGTCTCCGATGTATGACTGTAATTCGCATTTCAAAGACATCGCAAATTAAAAACTCAGCACTGTCATGATTATATATAATTATACAGTATATGATTTCTTTTAGCTTATGATATATATACATGTGTATGTATGATTCGTTTCTATCATCCAATCCATTTGAGAAATATCTTCATGCATAAATCAACATCTCCGACAGATCATCGAAATGGACTTCCTAATACACGCATATACATGTATGAATAAGGTTCATGTTACATGTAAATACATCGATTGAAGAGACGTGAAAGACTTTCTTATTGTAATCTAATCTAACAGATTATCAAATTGTTTTGTCTTATAAATTTTGAATTGTAACAGGAAGCAGAGGCGAAAGACTAGAAAACATCGCCATTTTCCAGACAAACCAGGTTTGAGATATATGTGTAAATCATAATTTATGTTATTAAAGAGAGAGAGAGAGAGAGAGAGAGAGAGAGAGAGAGAGAGAGAGAGAGATTTCAGCTCAGAATACCCAAGAGTTATTTCCTTTCCATCGCATTTTTAATAGATATACATACATGTATGTACGTACTGATTGTAACTGAACCTCGTTCGAACGTTGGCAAATTATAAATACAAATCAATCTAATTAATGAACAGAGTCTGGTTTCTGACTGTAATTATTGACCAGCTTTTACTCTTGTTAATCATTTTATATCCTGCTTTATATAGCAATACAAATGTAATACTAGCCTTGGGATCATAAAGTATTTTTAGACTTAAGTCCAAATTTCAATCATTCATAAAATTGACATATTTTAAAAGCATTTCATGTTTTCGATGTTGTCAATCACATGATAATAAGACAGTGTACAAGTTGTTACTAATTAATGCTTTATTAAAATGAGGTCTGATCATACATGAATAAAGTACATTTGAACAGTTTGTTGCACGCCACCGTCTTTAAATCAATATATTATCAATACCCTGTCTATGTGAAGATTTTCATGTCAGAAATAAAAACACAAATGGAAACTTCCAGATGAATACGTGTATATTAATTATTTATTTTGAATTCATGCACGAAAAAAAAAAATTTCCCTTGAATACATCATTTTACGACACTGAAAAACAGATATGGTTATGCAAAGCACATTTACATAACAAAACAGACTGGAGTCCATTAGAAATGTCAGAACTCCGCGCCTGGCTACACTCCCGCGCCCTGTACAAAGCAATATGTCATTCCCCTCGCCCACGAATTGGGTGTCCAAGGCTACGACTCCCCCAAGGTCACTGAATAATAATCAGTTACGTAACGAGTAAACTCACGTCCGTATCCTGTTTTAAACATCAAAGTTTAAACAGTAGTCAATCAAATGCACGCAATATTTGTTTGTTTACTTTATGAGCGTTTTGTTATTTTTTTACTAGGCGTTGGTGGGAACTTGATGACGCGAGACATTTCTTGAGAAAAGAAATTAATACTATAAATCACAGTTAATGTCTCCATAAAAAATCAATATTAGAATCAGTTAAATTTTCCATAAACAACACATTACGAGCTCACTATTTGATAGATGAATGGGATTATTGAGTACGTTTAAAAACTCTAGCAATATAAGTCATTGAGATGTATTATGTGGGCTATGAAAAGTATAGATAATTGTATAACTTGGGAGCTCCAACGTGACATTGCTAATTACTGTTGTTTACTTTCTAACCATAATAATCATGAAATGGCAATAGAAATTAAAAATTATGTTCAGGTTTTGATTTTTATCTTCAGCTATACAAATTTACATCCCTCGGATTATCTTCAAACTACAAAGTCCAAATATCATCAGGTTAAACTAGTTGATCAATTCTTAGTGTAAAAAAACTAAAAACATCCAGGTTTACAAAGACAATTTTCAGAAAATGTCGGCTCGATCGTTAACCACCTATTGAGCTAGCGCCTTTTTCATTACATTATATATTTATGAACCTTGCATGTTTTTTGTGCTTATTGGTACACTGTGAAAAATTGTAACATGCACCTCATGACATACATATAGATATATAATGTACTCATAACAAGTGGTCCTGTTTCTTATTTAATTGAAATCTAATATTAATTTATCACAAATGAATATGCGTTCGTAAGACCGATATTTGCATAAGATACAACCCCAATTATGGAACTAATAGCGGTTTGACCGGATATTGTTTTTAATAAAGTATGAAATTGATATTACTTTAAGTTTTCAATGCCCCGAGATTTAGCTCTCACCGCAATAACAAATTCTTTCAGAATATTTATTCTAGTTTATATACACGTATTTTCGTTTTCTTTTATTCTGTTAATTTTTTCTTTCCCTCATAACCTTCTTGACATTATTACCAATATTTATAGGTGTGTAAATTTTGACATAATTTCTGCAATATAATATTCGAACAAAATTCGAGAAATAATGACAAGTTAAAAGGATTTCAGCAGATCAATTATTTTGATATTGATATTACAAATTCTGATTACAGAGTAAAATAAAATAGTTTACACGTACATGTATATCTACTTAATGACATTTTACACGAATATCTACTAACCTATTTCCGATTTGTCTGAGTTGACATTCGTAAGTATACCTTTTGCCTTTTACTTCAGTTTCTCTGTTTATATTCTTATTTTCAACTCAGTGTTTTACATGGTCCCATAAAAGTTTAGCAGTCCCCCGCCCCCCGATACTACGTGCCTGAATAAGGCAATATGACGAATAGCTATAATATCAACTACATTAATTTAAATACACACTTTTCATATGATTAATAGTTAAGATGATTATAGATGAGTGCATTAAACCATAAGTGCATACATTTATTTGCTATACTTCGAGCATGTACCTTTGTAATGGTGGTAACTGTGGTGAATATTTGTAGTAGATTCTGTGGGTGTCTATATAGGACCCGAGAACGACAGGTTATCGTTTTAAGAAAATCCATAAAAGAATTGGGTTACGTAATACAGTGACTCGTTTCTAAATATATCAGTGACTATATGCATGTACAGAAAAGTGGAGTTTTTAGATATAAAAGACAAACAATAACTCGTCTCGTCGGACATTCCAGGGCTTAAGATGTTATTTTTCAACATTATTTTCACACGCACGAAACCTTCACGCGCAAACATACGTAACCCAATGCTCACATCGGGAAAATATTTGGCATAAAAGCAATTTCAAGGTGGCATTTCAATAAAAAACAACTTTAATTTCAAAGAGGGTGGTAAAGTTTTCCTGGTTCTACGCATCCACGTAATGTCTATCAATGTAGTCTTTCTCTCTCCCATGGTCTCATTCTTTTACTCCCATTGTCTATTTCTCTCACTCATATCTCTCTTTTTCTCACTCCCATTTTAACACAAACAAATTCTCTTTTAATGTTTTAGATTTCCCCAGATTTCAACCGCAATATTTGCTTCCTTTCAATAATGATTCGACTTAAATAGAAATAGTTGTTTGATTGATAAACACAAATATGCACTTGTGCAGTAGGAGTGTACACAGAAAGAATATATTTTGTATCGTTCCACGATCTATTCATTGATAAACTGAATCACATCGAGTCTATCTGCAGCCTTTACAAAGAAAAAGCGTTTCAACAAATATCAACATTTTTTAATCATGGCAGATTTATAAAGATAAATCTTGTTGAATGACTATAACTTATTATACAGGTAAATATATACAGATCAATCAAAGGCAAAATATCCCCCTATTACCTTCGACATCCATGAATTCATTTCATAACCCTAACCCTAACCCTGCTTTGCCTTTTGATATACATAAACATAAGAAGAACCATAATAATTATTTAACTACGTACATAGACGTCAAATAAAACACTTTAATTCAAAAAGAAGGGAACGTTTATGCTTAAGAATGTTCAAATAAACATTTGCTTTTAAGCATTCCGATACTTCAGCGTTATTTCTTTACATGTTCACCAGTTATTCCAATACGCTTAAAGGAGTAATACGTCTTAAATACCTCCCTAATATTTGAACGTCTTTTCATTCAGTGATCATTTAATGGACGTCTTTGGATGCAGCTGACTTCGTCCATTCCTTCTGACTAACACACCAAATCAAATCTCCCTAGACAGGGGTTACAGAACAATGACTCTCTAATGTGTCATGTACATAACAATGACTCTCTAATGTGTCATGTACCCTGACAATTCTAGGCGTTGGCTTCAAATATCGACCTCGTATTGACCCCAAATCTCATCAAATTCAACAGTTTCACTTTTTTCATTTAAACCGATTTTATTTTATTTTTATCAATTTGATCCGCTTTAAAAAAGTTTACCATCCTAAGTCTAATTTTTTTAGTACATCGGTCCCGGAATTTGAGCGCACTTTGCATTTGACCAAAGCAAACCTGCTGACTCACTCCCACGATATTAAGATTTCAACGTTTCACATTTTGATTTGTGAACTTCTACAAAACGAGTAAACATTGTCTGAATAAGTCATATGAACCTATTTCAATCAGTATTACATACGCGTAGAGATTGTCATTAAGAAAATAAACATTTTTAAACTGTTTGCTGATAATTGAAACTAAACTAATGCAGCTTGATGAGGTCATGTTGATGTAATACTGTGCATTTTAGCTCAGCTGATATATATACATTGACATATTACTTTACTTTAAAGATTCAAATTATAAAAATAATATCATTAAATTTTGATTCAAGGATACACAATAATTCCTGTTTAAAAGTAGTTAAGTAATGCGGTATATTTACATTTAGCAAGTATGATTCCCTCTATTTCTTTAGTTGATTTTGACTACTTTTTTAAATTTATCTTGGATAATTTTTTTTTTAAATGTAAATATGAACAACAGAATACTTTCTTTGAAAATTCATGTGGGTTATAAAGGAAGCAATCATTGCAGATAAAATTTACATAACCCAACCCGTGGGTTATGCATTTTTTCTGCAATGTCGCCACCTTCATATCCAGCAATAGCAACCAAAAAGAACCATTTTATTGTTTAAAGGGGCATGGTCACGATTTTGGTCACATTCTGTTTTTATGTTTTTATTTTTTATAATGCTTTAGAAATGCATTTCTAATGATAAAATAAAATTTGAGAATCATTCGTAAAGTTATAAGCAAGATACAGGGTTCACAATTTTTTGTCATGTAAGCAAGGCTCGTGCCCCGTTTTTGTTTACATAGGTTCAATACACCAGTAAAAAGTCTTTTTCCAGCTTATTTGTCTATCTTTTTATTTATCTTAAGCATAGTTAAAAAGTTCGTAACGTTTAACACATTCGTTTTAGGTTTAAAACTAAAATTGTTACTTCATCGTTCAAAATGTAAACAAACGCTTTGTTTGCATAGCGAAGAATTTCAAGCTCTGTAACTCGCTTATAACTCAACAAAATTTTAATGTCCCTCAACTTTTGGTTGCCAATTAGAAAGGCCTTTCTGAAGCATTGTAAATATTAAAATCGGAAAAATAATTTTTGACCCAAATCGTGACCATGCCCCTTTAAATATCTCATGGTGCATTTACAACTCATAGCTGGAATTCCGTACAATTTCCGACAACAAATACTAAGATCGGGTCAAAATCTGACGCTCAATATTTACAATATAATAAATAAAATCGGTAATGAAGAAATTTGGGCATCGGTCCTCTTGGGTTGTGTACGGAGAAAGTAATTTAATCAGTTGATGTTGTTTGATATGGTAAGGGACGGTGTCGGGTGTCAGTCGTGTTGCTTTGTTGCTTGTGGGGGCCTGTTTGATTTGGGTTGCTATCTCAGGCGGTGCTCTACAGTAACCACTCCGCAGATAGCCAGTGCCACTCACGAATTACTAAGTAAGCGTTGACGAGGAACCACTTATTGATCATTAACAAGTTTCATTTCCGCGACGTGTTCTCAGTGTGTCTGCATTACAAAGCACACGTTAATTTTGTGTTTTTAATTCTTATCTTCCTTTTATTTCTGTATTATATCGTAATAACGATATTAATTAGTCCAAAAAACCATTCTAAAAAATTATAACATGTATATACAAAGGGAATCTTTTAGTTACGCCGTACATCATGTAACTTGGTGTGCTGTTGGGTTTTTTTTATTATCCCTAACCCTAACCCCCGTACTTCACAGACATGCAGTAGAACTGTAAGACATAAAGATGAATTTGTATATACGTGGAGAGACTGCTGTTTTAGGTATTTGGCGAGCAAACCAGCAGGCATGTTCACGAAGCTTTCATACGACAATGGTGCGTCGTAAGTACATGTACGTCTTAGTCTTAAGTGTGTTTCTCGAAGTTCTCCTAAATTTAGAAACCGCCTTACCATTGATTTAGCTTAAGGGTAGCGCAAATCTTCTCCTTAGACTATCGTTAGAATTTAAACCACGTTTTATTGGATCTTGGGACTGTTGTGATGATTTTTCTTAGGATCATTAGAACTTTTCTACAGTTCCAGCATTTTTGGCAAGCCCAATTTTCCTAACCAGGAGAAGGCATATACTTACATGTATTTATTCTATTACAATATTAACTTTAATATCATGTACGTTTATTTTAAAACATATGGAGACGGATCCCGAATCCCCCTCCCCCTTTCTCCGTTGCTAAGATGTTCCTAAGTTACCGTCGAGCATCATCTTAAAGGGGCATGGTCACGATTTTGGTTAAAATTATTTTTCCAATTTTAATGTTTACAATGCTTTAGTAAGGCACTGATTTCTCAACATTAACCATTCACGAACATGCTTAAACAACAGGACTGTTCACTCTTTTCTTGTTCTTTTGGTAGATACTTTGTGTCCTTGTAGATACTTCGGCGTCATTTCATAGAAAGTTTGTCTTATGGCCCGGTAGCATCTAATTAGGTTTTTAGCTGGAAATGCGCATGCTTAGAATCATGAGTAGGAATTTTCGGAACCTTACACTCGTGTTCCAGCCAATGCGTATGGTTGTCATCTTGTCCTGAATGATTCTTTTGGCATTATCCCACCCTCGCCTTACTCCGTGAGATGAGACAAGAAATTATTTAAAATACTGTAAAAACAAATCTGCATTGGTCAACAATGTCGCACTAACTTTGTCTAAACGCACCACATGATTGATGCCATGGCATCAGTGACCTTCTCGTACTTTTACGGCAAAACTCATTTTTTTTCTCTTTTGTCGGAAAAACAAATGATTGCTTTTCTTATTTTCTAAATTCAGATAGCAGTATGGTGTCAGAAACATTTTGTTCATTGTGTTTAATTAAAATACTTGCATTTTCTCTGCGTTTTGGACCTCGGTGAAAATTGTAACCTTTAATTCGTCTCACCTTATATGGACTTAAACTCTTCTTGCGACATTTTGCTGCTGTGTCGTGTACAGAGTATTTTAGAAAAGTTATTCAACTTTTTCTGTGATCGTTTACAGACAACTTCGCTAGCTTCCTGCAAATTTTTTGATATCGTCAGTCCTATAATACGCAAGACAGTTGAATGTAATAAATTGTCTTCACAGCCTGGTGTGTTGTGTTGTAATCGACGATATCCAAAAATATAATCATCCTTTGAGTATTAGGATGTGATAATTTTGGTCGGGGTGGGGTCAAATCCAATAAAGCTTGAAGGGATCTATGATAGATTTGATCATGCTCGACCGAAATTAATGACTCATATTATACAAAGAATGATTCCCTATTACTTATATTTATATAATTCACTGCAATTGTACGGTTAAATTTTTGAATATGAATAAGTAAAATTACAGAATGAAAAATAAAATCGTGTTATTAGAATTAAATAAAACGTTGTGCACTATAATTGTCAGCATAATTCGGTTGTTCAGACTGCAACGATGTGCGCAAACGAATTTTCATAACGCGCTAACGTGCTTCATTCAATTTGTATGCACACTTCATTGCAGTTATGAGACCACATCTTTCAAGAAATAATGATTCAATGCTTAAACAACATAAACTTTTCTAATGTCTATAAACAATTTTGGTAGACCTGAAACTGAATAGTTTAAACGGAATATGGAGAACACACGACTAAAACAGCAACGTCTCCAACACCTTCATCATCATCATCATCATCATCATCATCATCATCATCATCGACGACAGCAAAGCAACTTTAAAATCATCAACAACAGTAAATGAGTCATCTCGTAACATTTTAATTTTAGCAGTACATTTACTTTGTGACCGACGAAATGCATATTTTAATTGCTTAAACAAAGATGTCATGAGGACAGTATGTCCCCGACTATTAATTACCTTAGAAGAACTGTATAGACGATTGATTAAGTGATTTAGTGTAAACTTCCGATTGAAGCCTTACTGAGGCCAGAATGCCCAGTACAGGTAAATATTTTGATAATTTTTTTTAAATTCAATATTGATTTAAATGGTCAATGTGTTCTTATAAAACAGATCACACAGGTGATGATAAAAGCAATAGAAAAAAATGAAAGCAGCCACAATTGACCCAGAAAGTGTACACAAACGAACGATCGAGGAATTCAACTAGGTTTCAACTTCACTGATTTTGGCTAGCAACCTTTGGGCGGTCTGACTCTTAAAACCAAGTGTAAGTGAACCTAAAACCATTTAATGACGCTTTGACTGAGCAGTATGACTGACGATGCGGTGTATATACATTAAATAAGAAGATATTGTGCTTATGATTATTAGCATTATTAGTCCTTCCAATAACAACTATTTTGTATAAAATGTCTGAAAAACGTCCTGGAAAGTACAGCTAATTTCACGGTTCGTTTTCATTTTATGCTTGGAGGGTAGGGCGTGCTATTGATCTAGTTAAACCCAATGTTTTTCCACGATTTTAACTTTCACTCTCTTCCACTTATCTCTTTTCATATTTTCTTTCCCATTCAGGGTATTTTCCAGTTGACCTGCTTATAACTGAAGATGCTAATTGAATAGAAATAGATGGGCAGTTTGAGACACATTTGAATCAAATAAACTTAATGGGGGGGGGGGGAGGAATATGTACAATGTACATGTATGTGTTGATATCAGCAGACACACTAGGGCTTTGAAAAATACACCCTCTCAGTCTGTAAAGCCAATTAATGATTTTTTTTAGATACTTGTTACGGGCCGCCGGAAGGCGGTCCGTTATTTGATATTAAATATTGTTACTGCGTTTCTGCGGGATAGTTTTTTTTAAATAGGATTAATATTATAAAAGTAAATTTATAAACTAATGCATTAATTTTTCATTCAATACAATGCAACAAAATGGTTTGAAATACATAATCTCCAAGAGAAAAATGATGAGTTGAACTTTGTATTGTACAAATCAATGTGTTTCCCATTACTTCATACTATAGCAATGATCAAACAAATATTGTTAGAAATGCTAACAGTAAAATGTTAAACTTCAAAACAAGTTGCTGAAAGTATATTTAAATTTACCATAAAAATTAGTACAACCAACTTTTACTTTCTTCTTTGAGTTGTGTTTTTATGTAAACAACCAATGATTCATACAACAATTATATTTTTTGCGGTCCATTTGACGATTTCTTGTTATTACTTGTACGTACGATTTGTACTGGTGATCGTGGGTAAAGCTAAACTGTTTGTCTCTATGATAAAGCCATTTTTTAAGTTCAAAGTCTATCGCGGGTTATGTTTTTTTCTGCAATGTCCCTACGTTCATATCCCGCCTGAATCACCAACGAAAACCCTTTCATTGCTTAAATAAGTGTTGTCAGTGCTCGTGAGCACTCGGTTAACCGGTAAACCGCCAAATGAATCTCGGACAGTGGAACTGGTATTCGTTACTCGAAAATAAATTGCCCATGGCTAGTAGAAAATGTTAATAATAGTTGCATACAAATACATTTCCCTTATTTCCACTACCGTTAGACTTGATCTCGTGGTTCACAAGTAATTCAACAATGACATTAAATGGTAGTAATTTAAGTACGATTTAAACATCAAACACTTCTGTATGTAAAAATATTAGACAGTATAGACTATCGGGCCTCAAAACTGTCTAATATTTTTCATACCGAACTGTTTTTGGTAAATATCCATTACATATCTCATTTAAATACGTTTGCTAGTTAGAGGAACGGTTTTCGCAAGATTCGCAAACATCAAAATCCTGGAAACATTTCCTGGACAACAGATTTGTTAAATCAATAAATTTGTACACGATCGGAAAAGCCACCGAGTGACCGGTTACTAAAAATCGTCCGTTTTGACAACACTAGTTAAGAAATATGTTATTACAGGTAATTAAACAAAAATGCAATCTTTTGGGATATGAATGTTGCGACATTGCAGAAAAAATACATAAACTGCATTAACCGGTTATGTATTACTAATTTTTTATGTGCAATGATTGATACCTTCATAACCCGCATGAATCAATGATTGATACCTTCATAACCCGCATGAATCAATGATTGATACCTTCATAACCCGCATGAATCAATGATTGATACCTTCATAACCCGCATGAATCAATGATTGATACCTTCATAACCCGCATGAATCAGCCAAATAAGCATTTTATTGTTTATACATACACCTATCTTTAAAAACAAATCAATTAATTGTAAACAGTAAGTAAATTTTACTAAATTTTCGTTAAAGTACATATACTTTAGATGAATTAAATAGCCAAACCATCTTGTATGGGAATTTGAGTTTGCAATCATCATTATTATTTCGTGCAGTCCCTAAATTTTGTTAGATCGCAGAAGCTGCAGGTTTCGACTGATCAATAAACTGGTTAGAACTGAGTAGTTTTCAGTTATGTCAGTTTCTAAAGAGCTGTTGATTACAATCAATTTCCGTAAGAAATAGAGGGAATCATAATAATGGATGTAATCATGTTATTAGTAGTATTAGATGTTATAACTTATTACACATCCTTTGGTTTGATAGAACTGTTCATATAGAGCAATGAATATAATAATGGATGTAAAATTTTATATGTTATTAGCAGTGTTATATGTAATAATTACATAACCAATGGTTTGATAGGACTGTTTATGTAGAGTGATGATTGGGCACGACATCTTTTGGCGCTCCCAACATGTACCGCGCTCATCACAATTTCAATGAATAAGTTGCATAACATTGAATTTACTAAGTGTAAGATATAAAATTTAAAGGTCCATTAAACTCCTTTGATCTACCGATAAAACTGAAATTTGAAGCATTGCCCTGAACACTTATATTTAAACGCTGGGAATAAAATTCAATATGAATTCTTGTTTTAATATTCCCACGGTATATTAGACATGAGAGAGAGAGAGAGAGAGAGAGAGAGAGAGAGAGAGAGAGAGAGAGAGAGATCATGATCATCTCAAACAGGTATACTAACAAAATAATAAAAGAACATATTCTATGACGAGATATATGTAGTTAGTGAAAATTGAGTTTGGAAAATCCAATTCCATATATTGAGAACAGAAAACAGAGACGACATTTTGAACTGAGTTGACTATGCAAATCATTTACACCGAGTCTGCTAGAACCCTGTCTATAAATGGTTTCTATGTTTTCAGTATTATTTTTCAATGAATTATTGAATTTTTTTTTCTGAATGGTTATTAAATCCATTCGTTGCATATTTAGCATCCACTGTTAGAGTTACTGATTCTTACACACTAGTCACAGTTTGACACAAGGCTTTAAAAATAAATGGTAATCATTTATTTTGAATTATATGTATTCTTATTATTTAAGTTTGTTTTTTCTTTGTTAATGCAAGTTTCTTTCACATTAATACCATATTATCAGACGAATGTTTTATGTATCAAAATATAAATTGTGAAGTAAATAATTTAAAGAGACAGTACAGCTGAAAACATATGTTTGAATAACTTCAGATTCACCTATCGTATCGTAAGGAAATAAGAAATTACGTTGATTGTAATAGTTGAAATACATAAAAATCCGTTTCACATACTTAGTTAGCGTAATTATTAGCTTTCAGAAATTTAAGGGTCGTACAAACCGGAATTATTTGTACCACGTGGACTTTGATTGACAGTAATTGACACGTGCTGAAAACTAAAAGATCTTCGTCCGACTACGGTCATCATGGTATACCAGGTTAAAGGGACTCTCTAAACGGAACACATCCTCACTTACTCGATAATTTATAAATGGTTTACCAATTTCGGTTCATTTTAAATGAACAGACCTAAATATGTCAAATAACCATTCAAGGGGCCTCATTTACAAAAACTGAATTTAGGTTGTAGCAACTGCTATGATAAAACGAAAAATACATGCTTACAAAATAATAATTGTGGTTATTTTACAAACTTTGAACAATTATTACCTGGTAGAAGAAGAAAAGACATATATTATAATCAACAAACATGTACAGGAGAATCTTCGCGAGCCCTGTATTTGTTTTGTTTACAGTATATACGCATGCGTAACAGTATAGAAGGCAGAACCCCGTAACACGTTGCGATGTAAATTTGTGATAGGTTATACGTAATTATCAATCTAAATGAAATAAGAAGAAAAGACATATTTTAATCAACAAACATGTACAGGAGAATCTTCGCAAGCCCTGTATTTGTTTTGTTTACAGTATATACGCATGCGTAATAGTACAGAAGGCGGAACCCGTAACACGTTGCGATGTAAATTTGTGATAGGTTATACGTAATTATTAATTTTAATGAAATAATTAGATTTATTTCATGGAGAATTTTTAATTTTCTGAAAGTTTATACATTCATAAGTAGTACAACAATACCGAACCCGATCAGAAGTAATTTTCAAGTCGTTTTTTTTTATAAGATGCACCGTACTGTCTCTTTAAGTTTCAAAAGTTCTTACAGATAATTTACACATTTTAAAAGTGCATGCGGAAAAATATCTGACCCAAAAGTGAAGGGAATGAAATAACAAGTCATTGATGGAGAATGCAGTGTTCAGTGAAGGATGAACAGAGGTGGTACATGTGGGCACGGCCTTCCGTCAACAAAGCATGTCTGAAAGCAGTCGGTCGCTATCTGCTTAATTTTAATAAAACTATTTCTCATTGAAAAAAGATGTTAAAGTACAAATAGTTAAAGATGTCGGTCAGACTTCAATAAAGTCCGCTATCTGATGGCACTACAAAATAACATGGATGTCGCTGTTAATGAGCTCGATCTGTGAACCAATGATGTTATGGCTCTGTACAGGCTAACATTTAATACATACTATTCCATCCAAAATGATATTATTTGTTTGTAAAACAAAATCGGTAACCATATCGGTATATATATTTTACCCATTTTGTTAACTCATACAGTAAAAAACTCGATTTATATACAATGGAGAAACATCTCTGTGATTGCGATATTTTTAAAAGAAAAACAGGTCCATTTGTCTATCCCTGTAAACGGGACCAAGTACCCATTTGAGTGATTTATGAACAGTCACAGCTTTTGTATCCATGGCCTTTCATCAGATATGTTATTTAAATCTAGCGTGTGTTTGTATAGATTATCAACACGAACCAACGACATTGCCAGTTATGTAACGTCCATGCCAACATGCATCTACAAACTCTGTCAACACGCTCTTTGTACCTAGAATTCATTGAAAGTGCAAGAATAAAAAACTCAGATTTTTCTCTTTATCTCAAACCAAATAAGGGAAGGGGTTTATTTTAACGCTAATATTAATGCGCTCGTTATGTATATCCTCATTGATTGGTTTATCTCATACATACGAACTATCCAATACAATTTAATTCACTTCATTTTTTCTTTTACCTATCCTTTTTTTAAATTCTTAAATGAAATAAAAATATATCTTTACGAGTAATACAGGAATGCTGGTAACTTTCTGACCCGGTAACCTCTGACCCGATCGTCTGACCCGATCGTCATTCAATGCTAGTTTTGATAAGCAATGAATTTATTTGGTTGTGCTGAAGCTCATTACGTAACTTTAAAAAGTGTACTCATGTGTTGCTCTTTATAAGGAATGGAAAACAAAACAAACAAGTTTATCCACATAGATATTACATTCAACTGACGTAAAATGTCCACAAGGAGCTCTTGTTTTTTGTCGAAACTAATTATTAATTTTATTACATTTAACCAATTATGTGACTATGTGATGCATATTATTTTTGGTAATGTTCACATAAATCTGAAACTGATTAAATTGCTAATAGTTTTTAGTTTCATCTTTCATCTGAATTCTTTAAACGTCATACTTGTGCTTAATGTTATGTTCCCACATTGCTGTCTTTTACGAACAAATCGAATCAAATCGTAGAATTTTTATACAAGTAAGTAAATGAATTATATCATGGTGACATGTGTTTCATAAACAATTAAAGATACGTATATGATATGATAACGCAAGGACTAAACAACCGGCCCATCGGAACTATCCGTCACTTTATAATCATTAAAATACAAATAATAAGTTCACGCATTGCTATCTTTAAATAATTTAATTCTGGTTGTAACGCGCTTTCTAATTGGCTAAAAAATTATTTTATATCGTATAAAGAATGTTACCTACGTCATAGTAAGACTAACGTCAAAAACGTACCAATACGCCTGACGTTATGTTTGAATTTTGTACAATTTTACGTCATTTTAAAGGTCAAATGACCGTTTTATCTACAATGAAGAGTAAAAAAATTAAATTATAAGCAATGAATTCAATATTTATTAGTTTTATACGATATAAAATGGTTTGAAACAGTTCACGTTTTTTATAAACCGCTTCGCGGTTTATAAAGCGTAAACTACCCAAACCATTTTATATCGTATAAAACAAATAAATATTGAATTCATTCCTTAAATAGAATAGCTTGTTTGCACAGAAAAGCTGAATATGGAATTTGGCAATTTTTGGGGGAAAGTTGACGTATTTGGGTACGATAACATACGTTCTGATAAGATTGTTCCGACAGAAATCCCGACTGGATCTCGATCTGATCCGAACATCAGGACATGAGTCCCCGATGTGTGACACATGTGACTGGACGTGGAGACACGTCTGTTTACGTTACAATACGTTTATTACTAACTGATGTGCCTTGCTGCGATAGGGCACTTTATTTCGAGACAGAATTCTGGAATATGTTGAGATTTGACACGATAAATACGACGATTCTACGATTAAGACCGCGATAACAATCGTGTTGTGAATCGTGAGAGTGGGAACATAGCATAAAACACGTTCATCGTATATGTTGCCAATATCTCTGCAATAGTAGTTACAGAGTTATAATCGGGTTGACAAACTGTAAACTCCTACCAACACTACAATTCATCACAACGCTACAACTCGTCATTACGCTACAATTCCTAACACCGCTACAATTCATCACAACGCTACAACTCGTCAGAACGCTACAACTCGTCACAACACTACAATTCCTAACACCACCGCTATAATTCATCACAACACTACAATTCATCACAACGCTACAACTCGTCACAACGCTACAATTCCTAACACCGCTGCAATTCATCATAACGCTACAATTCATCACAACGCTACAACTCGTCACAACGCTACAATTCTTAACACCGCTACAATTCATCACAACGCTACAATTCATCACAACGCTACAACTCGTCACAACGCTACAATTCCTAACACCGCTACAATTCATCACAACGCTACAACTCGTCACAACGCTACAATTCCTGACACCGCTACAATTCATTACAACATATTTGACTTACATAACACTTACATATTTGAATCTTCTTTCAATACTAGAACTCCTCACAACGCTACATCTCCTTACACCGCAACACTACAACTCTATATAGCTACATCTCATCACAATCACCAAGCTACATTTCCTAGCAATGCTACAATTTCTTACAGAGCTTAAACTTCTTATAATGCTAGAACACCTCACAACGCTACAACTCCTACAAAGCATTAACTAATTACAACACTACAGCTCCTTACAACGCTACAACACATTACAAAGTTTAGCAACACTATAAGTTTTTTTATACTACACCACCTTAAATCGCTATAGCTCATCACATCGTTTCAAACCCTCACAACGATAAACATCTTTACAACGCTGCAACTCCTTACATCGCTACAACACCTTACAACGCTACAAGTCCTTACATCACTGCAACACTACAAATTTCAGAAAGCTTCTTCTAACATCACCAACATTTCTAACAACGCTACAACAGATTACAACTCCTAGCAACACCACAATTTCAACTCTGCTACAACACCTTGCATTACTACGCCTCATCACATAGCTTTAACTCCTCACAATGCTTCTTTTCGTAACACCGCTAAAATTTAATACAACGCTACAACATCTTGCATCACTACGCCTCATCTCAACGCTTTAACTCCTCACAACGCTACAACTCTACACAACGTACCAACTCCACACAATACAACAAACAAAATTCTGTAAATGTCGTAGAGAGACAACTGTATGTGAAATATGACACAGTGTATCTGTTTTTCATCAATAACCTTCTTTTGAATTTTCAAAATTTATCTAAAGTGAAAGAAAATTGAATTCATTATCACAGGGAATGTAGAGGTTAAAATTTATCAAATATTTTACTGCTACCAACATAACATTTGTGTTTGAACAGCTTTTAAATGTTAAGGGTTAGGGCTATAAAGGATTACGTTTACTCGATCAAGCTTTAACATTGCAAAAAAATATTTAAAGAAAGTTTCATACTTGAAGTCAAAAATTATCTTAAAAACATAAATTACAATGTTATAAACAAATATCGATATTGATTACCATGTTTGTTTTATTTATGAAGATATGCTGCGACAAAGGTAGATTTATATTGGAACAGAGGGAATTTGGACTAATTTTTAAATTTTTTTTATCCTAAAAACTTTCTGCAGCATTGTAATGGCAAAAGTTAAGTTTTTATGTGTATTTGTATCATTTTACATATTTCATGGTCGCATTATCTCGTGTATTATTTCATCAACTTAATCCTTAAATTGACCTTAACTCAAAATGAGAAACAGCAAGTGACCGTATACTTGCCATGAGGCACTAAAACGTTGCTGTTTAAGTGGTTAAGTCTGAATTGTGCTTTTTGTTTTATTTTTACATCAGTTTTGCTAATATAACCTACAAAGCTAAGTTAAAATTTGCAATAAGAATGGTCAAACCAAATTTTAGCTTTTAAACCATCAAGTCAACATAAAAAATATCTTTATAACATTTGCAACCTAAATGTGAAATGACCAGTTAAGGGTAATATCGTGTGTAAGGGTTATGGTGGTCCCACAACCCCACAGACCAAGGTCTAGTGTCATGTGTAAGGGTTATTGAAGTCCCACTACCCCATGGACCAAGGTCTAGTGTCATGTGTAAGGGTTATTGAAGTCCCACTACCCCACGGACCAAGGTCTAGTGTCATGTGTAAGGTTTATTGTGGTCCCACTACCCCACGGACCAAGGTCTAGTATCATGTGTAAGGGTTATTGTAGCCCCACTACCCCATGGACCAAGGTCTAGTGTCATGTGTAAGGGTTATTGTAGTCCCACTACCCCACGGACCAAGGTTTAATGCCATGTGTAAGGGTTATTGTAGCCCCACTACCACACAGACCAAGGTCTAGTGTCATGTGTAAGGGTTATTGTTTTCCTACTACCCCACGGACCAAGGTCTAGTGTCATGTGTAAGGGGTATTGTAGTCCCACTACCCTATGGATCAAGGTCTAGTGTCATGTGTAAGGGTAATTGTAGTCCCACTACCCCACGGATCAAGATCTAGTGTCATGTGTAAGGGTTATTGTAGTCACACTACCACACGGACCAAGGTCTAGTGTCATGTGTAAGGGTTATTGTAGTCCCACTACCCCACGGATCAAGGTCTAGTGTCATGTGTAAGGGTAATTGTTGTCCTACTACCCCACGGACCAAGGTCTAATGCATGAGTAAGGGTTATTGTAGCCCCACTACCCCACGGACCAAGGTCTAGTGTCATGTGTTAGGGTTATTGTAGTCCCACTTCCCCACAGATCAAGTTCTAATTTCATGTGTAAGGGTTATTGTAGTCCCACTACCCCACGGATCAAGTTCTAGTGTCATGTGTAAGTGTAATTGTTGTCCTACTACCCCACGGACCAAGGTCTAATGCATGAGTAAGGGTTATTGTAGCCCCACTACCCCACGGACCAAGGTCTAGTGTCATGTGTAAGGGTAATTGTGGTCCTACTACCCCACGGATCAAGGTCTAGTTTCATGTGTAAGGGTTATTGTAGTCCCACTACCCCACGGATCAAGGTCTAGTGTCATGTGTAAGGGTTATTGTAGTCCCACTACCCCACGGACCAAGGTCTAGTGTCATGTGTAAGGGTTATTGTAGTCCCACTACCCCACGGACCAAGGTCTAGTGTCATGTGTAATGGTTATTGTAGTCCCACTACACCCACGGACCAAGGTCTAGTGTCATCTGTAAGGGTTATTGTAGTCCCACTACACCCACGGACCAAGGTCTAGTGTCATGTGTAAGGGTTATTGTAGTCCCACTACCCCACGGACCAAGGTCTAGTGTCATGTGTAAGGGTTATTGTAGTCCCACTACACCCACGGATCAAGGTCTAGTGTCATGTGTAAGGGTTATTGTAGTCCCACTACCCCACGTATCAAGGTCTAGTGTCATGTGTAAGGGTTATTGTAGTCCCACTACCATACGGATCAAGGTTTAGTGTCATGTGTAAGGGTTATTGTAGTCCCACTACACCCACGGATCAAGGTCTAGTGTCATGTGTAAGGGTTATTGTAGTCCCACTACCCCACGGACCAAGGTCTAGTGTCATGTGTAAGGGTTATTGTAGTCCCACTACCCCACGTATCAAGGTCTAGTGTCATGTGTAAGGGTTATTGTATTCACACTACCCCACGGACCAAGGTCTAGTGTCATGTGTAAGGGTTATTGTAGTCCCACTACCCCACGGATCAAGGTCTAGTGTCATGTGTAAGGGCTATTGTAGTCCCACTACCCCACGGACCAAGGTCTAGTGTCATGTGTAAGGGTTATTGTAGTCCCACTACCCCATGGATCAAGGTCTAGTGTCATGTGTAAGGGTTATTGTAGTCCCACTACCCCACGTATCAAGGTCTAGTGTCATGTGTAAGGGGTATTGTAGTAACACTACCACACGGACCAAGGTCTAGTGTCATGTGTAAGGGCTATTGTAGTCCCACTACCCCACGGACCAAGGTCTAGTGTCATGTGTAAGGGGTATTGTAGTCCCACTACCCTATGGATCAAGGTCTAGTGTCATGTGTAAGGGTTATTGTAGTCCCACTACCCCACGGATCAAGGACTAGTGTCATGTGTAAGGGGTATTGTAGTCCCACTACCCTATGGATCAAGGTCTTGTGTCATGTGTAAGGGTTATTGTAGTCCCACTACCCCACGGATCAAGGACTAGTGTCATGTGTAAGGGTTATTGTAGTCCCACTACCCCACGGATCAAGGTCTAGTGTCATGTGTAAGGGTTATTGTAGTCCCACTACCCCACGGATCAAGGTCTTGTGTCATGTGTAAGGGTTATTGAAGTCCCACTACACCCACGGACCAAGGTCTAGTGTCATGTGTAAGGGTTATTGTAGTCCCACTACCCCACGGATCAAGGTCTAGTGTCATGCGTAAGGGTTATTGTAGTCCCACTACCCCACGGACCAAGGTCTAGTGTCATGTGTAAGGGCTATTGTAGTCCCACTACCCCACGGATCAAGGTCTAGTGTCATGTGTAAGGGCTATTGCAGTCCCACTACACCCACGGACCAATGTCTAGTGTAATGTGTAAGGGTTATTGTAGTCCCACTACACCCACGGACCAAGGTCTAGTGTCATGTGTAAGAGTTATTGTAGTCCCAGTACCCCACGGATCAAGGTCTAGTGTCATGTGTAAGGGGTATTGTAGTCACACTACCCCCACGGACCAATGTCTATTGTAATGTGTAAGGGCTATTGTAGTCCCACTACCCCACGGATCAAGGTCTAGTGTCATGTGTAAGGGCTATTGCAGTCCCACTACCCCCACGGACCAATGTCTAGTGTAATGTGTAAGGGGTATTGTAGTCCCACTACCCCACGGATCAATGTCTAGTGTCATGTGTAAGGGTTATTGTAGTCACACTACCCCACGGACCAAGGTCTAGTGTCATGTGTAAGAGTTATTGTAGTCCCACTACCCCACGGACCAAGGTCTAGTGTCATGTGTAAGGGTTATTGTAGTCCCACTACCATACGGATCAAGGTTTAGTGTCATGTGTAAGGGTTATTGTAGTCCCACTACACCCACGGATCAAGGTCTAGTGTCATGTGTAAGGGTTATTGTAGTCCCACTACCCCACGGACCAAGGTCTAGTGTCATGTGTAAGGGTTATTGTAGTCCCACTACCCCACGTATCAAGGTCTAGTGTCATGTGTAAGGGTTATTGTATTCACACTACCCCACGGACCAAGGTCTAGTGTCATGTGTAAGGGTTATTGTAGTCCCACTACCCCACGGATCAAGGTCTAGTGTCATGTGTAAGGGCTATTGTAGTCCCACTACCCCACGGACCAAGGTCTAGTGTCATGTGTAAGGGTTATTGTAGTCCCACTACCCCATGGATCAAGGTCTAGTGTCATGTGTAAGGGTTATTGTAGTCCCACTACCCCACGTATCAAGGTCTAGTGTCATGTGTAAGGGGTATTGTAGTAACACTACCACACGGACCAAGGTCTAGTGTCATGTGTAAGGGCTATTGTAGTCCCACTACCCCACGGACCAAGGTCTAGTGTCATGTGTAAGGGGTATTGTAGTCCCACTACCCTATGGATCAAGGTCTAGTGTCATGTGTAAGGGTTATTGTAGTCCCACTACCCCACGGATCAAGGACTAGTGTCATGTGTAAGGGGTATTGTAGTCCCACTACCCTATGGATCAAGGTCTTGTGTCATGTGTAAGGGTTATTGTAGTCCCACTACCCCACGGATCAAGGACTAGTGTCATGTGTAAGGGTTATTGTAGTCCCACTACCCCACGGATCAAGGTCTAGTGTCATGTGTAAGGGTTATTGTAGTCCCACTACCCCACAGATCAAGGTCTTGTGTCATGTGTAAGGGTTATTGAAGTCCCACTACACCCACGGACCAAGGTCTAGTGTCATGTGTAAGGGTTATTGTAGTCCCACTACCCCACGGATCAAGGTCTAGTGTCATGCGTAAGGGTTATTGTAGTCCCACTACCCCACGGACCAAGGTCTAGTGTCATGTGTAAGGGCTATTGTAGTCCCACTACCCCACGGACCAAGGTCTAGTGTCATGTGTAAGGGCTATTGCAGTCCCACTACACCCACGGACCAATGTCTAGTGTAATGTGTAAGGGTTATTGTAGTCCCACTACACCCACGGACCAAGGTCTAGTGTCATGTGTAAGAGTTATTGTAGTCCCACTACCCCACGGATCAAGGTCTAGTGTCATGTGTAAGGGGTATTGTAGTCACACTACCCCCACGGACCAATGTCTATTGTAATGTGTAAGGGCTATTGTAGTCCCACTACCCCACGGATCAAGGTCTAGTGTCATGTGTAAGGGCTATTGCAGTCCCACTACCCCCACGGACCAATGTCTAGTGTAATGTGTAAGGGGTATTGTAGTCCCACTACCCCACGGATCAATGTCTAGTGTCATGTGTAAGGGTTATTGTAGTCACACTACCCCACGGACCAAGGTCTAGTGTCATGTGTAAGAGTTATTGTAGTCCCACTACCCCACGGACCAAGGTCTAGTGTCATGTGTAAGGGGTATTGTAGTCACACTACCCCACGGATCAAGGTCTAGTTTCATGTGTAAGAGTTATTGTAGTCCCACTACCCCACGGACCAAGGTCTAGTGTCATGTGTAAGGGGTATTGTAGTCACACTACCCCACGGATCAATGTCTAGTGTCATGTGTAAGAGTTATTGTTGTCCCACTACCCCACGGATCAAGGTCTAGTGTCATGTGTAAGAGTTATTGTAGTCCCACTACCCCACGGATCAAGGTCTAGTGTCATGTGTAAGGGGTATTGTAGTCACACTTCCCCACGGATCAAGGTCTAGTTTCATGTGTAAGGGTTATTGTAGTCCCACTACCCCACGGACCAATGTCTAGTGTCATGTGTAAGGGTTATTGTAGTCCCACTACCCCACAGATCAATGTCTAGTGTCATGTGTAAGGGCTATTGTAGTCCCACTACCCCACGGATCAAGGTCTAGTGTCATGTGTAAGGGTTATTGTAGTCCCACTTCACCCACGGACCAAGGTCTAGTGTCATGTGTAAGGGTTATTGTAGTCCCACTACCCCACGGACCAAGGTCTAGTGTCATGTGTAAGGGTTATTGTAGTCCCACTACCCCACGGATCAATGTCTAGTGTAATGTGTAAGGGCTATTGTAGTCCCACTACCCCACGGATCAAGGTCTAGTGTCATGTGTAAGGGGTATTGTAGTCACACTACCCCACGGATCAAGGTCTAGTGTCATGTGTAAGGGGTATTGTAGTCCCACTAGCCCACGGATCAAGGTCTAGTGTCATGTGTAAGGGGTATTGTAGTCACAATACCCCACGGATCAAGGTCTAGTGTCATGTGTAAGGGTTATTGTAGTCCCACTACCCCACGGACCAATGTCTAGTGTCATGTGTAAGGGTTATTGTAGTCACACTACCCCACGGATCAAGGTTTAGTGTCATGTGTAAGAGTTATTGTAGTCCCACTAGCCCACGGATCAAGGTCTAGTGTCATGTGTAAGGGGTATTGTAGTCACACTACCCCATGGATCAAGGTCTAGTGTCATGTGTAAGGGTTATTGTTGTCCCACTACTCCACGGACCAAGGTCTAGTGTCATGTGTAAGGGTTATTGTGGTCCCACTTCCCTATAGATCAAGGTCTAGTGTCATGTGTAAAGGGTATTGTAGTCACACTACCCCACGGATCAAGGTCTAGTGTCATGTGTAAGAGTTATTGTAGTCCCACTAGCCCACGGATCAAGGTCTAGTGTCATGTGTAAGGGGTATTGTAGTCCCACTACCCCACGGATCAAGGTCTAGTGTCATGTGTAAGGGTTATTGTAGTCCCACTACCCCACGGATCAAGGTATAGTGTCATGTGTAAGGATTATTGTAGTCCCACTACCCCACAGATCAAGGTCTAGTGTCATGTGTAAGAGTTATTGTAGTCCCACTACCCCACGGATCAAGGTCTAGTGTCATGTGTAAGGGTTATTGTGGTCCCACTACCCAAAGGACCAAGGTCTAGTGTCACGTGTAAGGGTTATTGTAGTCCCACTACCCCACGGATCAAGGTCTAGTGTCATGTGTAAGGGTTATTGTAGTCCCACTACCCCACGGATCAAGGTCTAGTGTCATGTGTAAGGGTTATTGTAGTCCCACTACCCCACGGATCAAGGTCTAGTGTCATGTGTAAGGGGTATTGTAGTCACACTACCCCACGGATCAAGGTCTAGTGTCATGTGTAAGGGTTATTGTATTCACACTACCCCACGGACCAAGGTCTAGTGTCATGTGTAAGAGTTATTGTAGTCCCACTACCCCACAGATCAAGGTCTAGTGTCATGTGTAAGAGTTATTGTAGTCACACTACCCCACGGATCAATGTCTAGTGTCATGTGTAAGGGTTATTGTATTCACACTACCCCACGGATCAAGGTCTAGTGTCATGTGTAAGAGTTATTGTAGTCACACTACCCAACGGATCAAGGTTTGGTGTCATGTGTAAGGGTTATTGTTGTCCCACTACCCCACGGACCAAGGTCTAGTGTCATGTGTAAGGGTTATTGTAGTCCCACTACCCCACGGACCAAGGTCTAGTGTCATGTGTAAGGGTTATTGTATTCACACTACCCCACGGACCAAGGTCTAGTGTCATGTGTAAGAGTTATTGTAGTCACACTACCCCACGGATCAATGTCTAGTGTCATGTGTAAGAGTTATTGTAGTCCCACTACCCCACAGATCAAGGTCTAGTGTCATGTGTAAGGGTTATTGTATTCACACTACCCCACGGATCAAGGTCTAGTGTCATGTGTAAGAGTTATTGTAGTCACACTACCCCACGGATCAATGTCTAGTGTCATGTGTAAGAGTTATTGTTGTCCCACTACCCCACGGATCAAGGTCTAGTGTCATGTGTAAGGGTTATTGTAGTCCCACTTCACCCACGGACCAAGGTCTAGTGTCATGTGTAAGGGTTATTGTAGTCCCACTACCCCACGGATCAAGGTCTAGTGTCATGTGTAAGAGTTATTGTAGTCCCACTACCCCACAGATCAAGGTCTAGTGTCATGTATAAGGGGTATTGTAGTCCCACTACCCCACAGATCAAGGTCTAGTGTCATGTGTAAGGGGTATTGTAGTCCCACTACCCCACGGATCAAGGTCTAGTGTCATGTGTAAGGGGTATTGTAGTCCCACTAGCCCACGGATCAAGGTCTAGTGTCATGTGTAAGGGGTATTGTAGTCACACTATCCCACGGATCAAGGTCTAGTGTCATGTGTAAGTGTAATTGTAGTCCCACTACCCCACAGATCAAGGTCTAGTGTCATGTGTAAGGGTTATTGTAGTCCCACTACCCCACGGATCAAGGTCTAGTGTCATGTGTAAGGGTTATTGTAGTCCCACTTCACCCACGGACCAAGGTCTAGTGTCATCTGTAAGGATTATTGTAGTCACACTACCCCACGGATCAAGGTCTAGTGTCATGTGTAAGAGTTATTGTTGTCCCACTACCCCACGGATCAAGGTCTAGTGTCATGTGTAAGGGTTATTGTAGTCCCACTTCACCCACGGACCAAGGTCTAGTGTCATGTGTAAGGGTTATTGTAGTCCCACTACCCCACGGACCAAGGTCTAGTGTCATGTGTAAGGGTTATTGTAGTCCCACTACCCCACGTATCAAGGTCTAGTGTCATGTGTAAGGGTTATTGTATTCACACTACCCCACGGACCAAGGTCTAGTGTCATGTGTAAGGGTTATTGTAGTCCCACTACCCCACGGATCAAGGTCTAGTGTCATGTGTAAGGGTTATTGTAGTCCCACTACCCCACGGACCAAGGTCTAGTGTCATGTGTAAGGGTTATTGTAGTCCCACTACCCCATGGATCAAGGTCTAGTGTCATGTGTAAGGGTTATTGTAGTCCCACTACCCCACGTATCAAGGTCTAGTGTCATGTGTAAGGGGTATTGTAGTAACACTACCACACGGACCAAGGTCTAGTGTCATGTGTAAGGGCTATTGTAGTCCCACTACCCCACGGACCAAGGTCTAGTGTCATGTGTAAGGGGTATTGTAGTCCCACTACCCTATGGATCAAGGTCTAGTGTCATGTGTAAGGGTTATTGTAGTCCCACTACCCCACGGATCAAGGACTAGTGTCATGTGTAAGGGGTATTGTAGTCCCACTACCCTATGGATCAAGGTCTTGTGTCATGTGTAAGGGTTATTGTAGTCCCACTACCCCACGGATCAAGGACTAGTGTCATGTGTAAGGGTTATTGTAGTCCCACTACCCCACGGATCAAGGTCTAGTGTCATGTGTAAGGGTTATTGTAGTCCCACTACCCCACAGATCAAGGTCTTGTGTCATGTGTAAGGGTTATTGAAGTCCCACTACACCCACGGACCAAGGTCTAGTGTCATGTGTAAGGGTTATTGTAGTCCCACTACCCCACGGATCAAGGTCTAGTGTCATGCGTAAGGGTTATTGTAGTCCCACTACCCCACGGACCAAGGTCTAGTGTCATGTGTAAGGGCTATTGTAGTCCCACTACCCCACGGACCAAGGTCTAGTGTCATGTGTAAGGGCTATTGCAGTCCCACTACACCCACGGACCAATGTCTAGTGTAATGTGTAAGGGTTATTGTAGTCCCACTACACCCACGGACCAAGGTCTAGTGTCATGTGTAAGAGTTATTGTAGTCCCACTACCCCACGGATCAAGGTCTAGTGTCATGTGTAAGGGGTATTGTAGTCACACTACCCCCACGGACCAATGTCTATTGTAATGTGTAAGGGCTATTGTAGTCCCACTACCCCACGGATCAAGGTCTAGTGTCATTTGTAAGGGCTATTGCAGTCCCACTACCCCCACGGACCAATGTCTAGTGTAATGTGTAAGGGGTATTGTAGTCCCACTACCCCACGGATCAATGTCTAGTGTCATGTGTAAGGGTTATTGTAGTCACACTACCCCACGGACCAAGGTCTAGTGTCATGTGTAAGAGTTATTGTAGTCCCACTACCCCACGGACCAAGGTCTAGTGTCATGTGTAAGGGGTATTGTAGTCACACTACCCCACGGATCAAGGTCTAGTTTCATGTGTAAGAGTTATTGTAGTCCCACTACCCCACGGACCAAGGTCTAGTGTCATGTGTAAGGGGTATTGTAGTCACACTACCCCACGGATCAATGTCTAGTGTCATGTGTAAGAGTTATTGTTGTCCCACTACCCCACGGATCAAGGTCTAGTGTCATGTGTAAGAGTTATTGTAGTCCCACTACCCCACGGATCAAGGTCTAGTGTCATGTGTAAGGGGTATTGTAGTCACACTTCCCCACGGATCAAGGTCTAGTTTCATGTGTAAGGGTTATTGTAGTCCCACTACCCCACGGACCAATGTCTAGTGTCATGTGTAAGGGTTATTGTAGTCCCACTACCCCACAGATCAATGTCTAGTGTCATGTGTAAGGGCTATTGTAGTCCCACTACCCCACGGATCAAGGTCTAGTGTCATGTGTAAGGGTTATTGTAGTCCCACTTCACCCACGGACCAAGGTCTAGTGTCATGTGTAAGGGTTATTGTAGTCCCACTACCCCACGGACCAAGGTCTAGTGTCATGTGTAAGGGTTATTGTAGTCCCACTACCCCACGGATCAAGGTCTAGTGTCATGTGTAAGGGCTATTGTAGTCCCACTACCCCACGGATCAAGGTCTAGTGTCATGTGTAAGGGGTATTGTAGTCACACTACCCCACGGATCAAGGTCTAGTGTCATGTGTAAGGGGTATTGTAGTCCCACTAGCCCACGGATCAAGGTCTAGTGTCATGTGTAAGGGGTATTGTAGTCACAATACCCCACGGATCAAGGTCTAGTGTCATGTGTAAGGGTTATTGTAGTCCCACTACCCCACGGACCAATGTCTAGTGTCATGTGTAAGGGTTATTGTAGTCACACTACCCCACGGATCAAGTTTTAGTGTCATGTGTAAGAGTTATTGTAGTCCCACTAGCCCACGGATCAAGGTCTAGTGTCATGTGTAAGGGGTATTGTAGTCACACTACCCCATGGATCAAGGTCTAGTGTCATGTGTAAGGGTTATTGTTGTCCCACTACTCCACGGACCAAGGTCTAGTGTCATGTGTAAGGGTTATTGTAGCCCCACTACCCCATGGACCAAGGTCTAGTGTCATGTGTAAGGGTTATTGTAGTCCCACTACCCCACGGACCAAGGTTTAATGCCATGTGTAAGGGTTATTGTAGCCCCACTACCACACAGACCAAGGTCTAGTGTCATGTGTAAGGGTTATTGTTTTCCTACTACCCCACGGACCAAGGTCTAGTGTCATGTGTAAGGGGTATTGTAGTCCCACTACCCTATGGATCAAGGTCTAGTGTCATGTGTAAGGGTAATTGTAGTCCCACTACCCCACGGATCAAGATCTAGTGTCATGTGTAAGGGTTATTGTAGTCACACTACCACACGGACCAAGGTCTAGTGTCATGTGTAAGGGTTATTGTAGTCCCACTACCCCACGGATCAAGGTCTAGTGTCATGTGTAAGTGTAATTGTTGTCCTACTACCCCACGGACCAAGGTCTAATGCATGAGTAAGGGTTATTGTAGCCCCACTACCCCACGGACCAAGATCTAGTGTCATGTGTAAGGGTAATTGTGGTCCTACTACCCCACGGATCAAGGTCTAGTTTCATGTGTAAGGGTTATTGTAGTCCCACTACCCCACGGATCAAGGTCTAGTGTCATGTGTAAGGGTTATTGTAGTCCCACTACCCCACGGACCAAGGTCTAGTGTCATGTGTAAGGGTTATTGTAGTCCCACTACCCCACGGACCAAGGTCTAGTGTCATGTGTAATGGTTATTGTAGTCCCACTACACCCACGGACCAAGGTCTAGTGTCATCTGTAAGGGTTATTGTAGTCCCACTACACCCACGGACCAAGGTCTAGTGTCATGTGTAAGGGTTATTGTAGTCCCACTACCCCACGGACCAAGGTCTAGTGTCATGTGTAAGGGTTATTGTAGTCCCACTACACCCACGGATCAAGGTCTAGTGTCATGTGTAAGGGTTATTGTAGTCCCACTACCCCACGTATCAAGGTCTAGTGTCATGTGTAAGGGTTATTGTAGTCCCACTACCATACGGATCAAGGTTTAGTGTCATGTGTAAGGGTTATTGTAGTCCCACTACACCCACGGATCAAGGTCTAGTGTCATGTGTAAGGGTTATTGTAGTCCCACTACCCCACGGACCAAGGTCTAGTGTCATGTGTAAGGGTTATTGTAGTCCCACTACCCCACGTATCAAGGTCTAGTGTCATGTGTAAGGGTTATTGTATTCACACTACCCCACGGACCAAGGTCTAGTGTCATGTGTAAGGGTTATTGTAGTCCCACTACCCCACGGATCAAGGTCTAGTGTCATGTGTAAGGGCTATTGTAGTCCCACTACCCCACGGACCAAGGTCTAGTGTCATGTGTAAGGGTTATTGTAGTCCCACTACCCCATGGATCAAGGTCTAGTGTCATGTGTAAGGGTTATTGTAGTCCCACTACCCCACGTATCAAGGTCTAGTGTCATGTGTAAGGGGTATTGTAGTAACACTACCACACGGACCAAGGTCTAGTGTCATGTGTAAGGGCTATTGTAGTCCCACTACCCCACGGACCAAGGTCTAGTGTCATGTGTAAGGGGTATTGTAGTCCCACTACCCTATGGATCAAGGTCTAGTGTCATGTGTAAGGGTTATTGTAGTCCCACTACCCCACGGATCAAGGACTAGTGTCATGTGTAAGGGGTATTGTAGTCCCACTACCCTATGGATCAAGGTCTTGTGTCATGTGTAAGGGTTATTGTAGTCCCACTACCCCACAGATCAAGGACTAGTGTCATGTGTAAGGGTTATTGTAGTCCCACTACCCCACGGATCAAGGTCTAGTGTCATGTGTAAGGGTTATTGTAGTCCCACTACCCCACAGATCAAGGTCTTGTGTCATGTGTAAGGGTTATTGAAGTCCCACTACACCCACGGACCAAGGTCTAGTGTCATGTGTAAGGGTTATTGTAGTCCCACTACCCCACGGATCAAGGTCTAGTGTCATGCGTAAGGGTTATTGTAGTCCCACTACCCCACGGACCAAGGTCTACTGTCATGTGTAAGGGCTATTGTAGTCCCACTACCCCACGGACCAAGGTCTAGTGTCATGTGTAAGGGCTATTGCAGTCCCACTACACCCACGGACCAATGTCTAGTGTAATGTGTAAGGGTTATTGTAGTCCCACTACACCCACGGACCAAGGTCTAGTGTCATGTGTAAGAGTTATTGTAGTCCCACTACCCCACGGATCAAGGTCTAGTGTCATGTGTAAGGGGTATTGTAGTCACACTACCCCCACGGACCAATGTCTATTGTAATGTGTAAGGGCTATTGTAGTCCCACTACCCCACGGATCAAGGTCTAGTGTCATGTGTAAGGGCTATTGCAGTCCCACTACCCCCACGGACCAATGTCTAGTGTAATGTGTAAGGGGTATTGTAGTCCCACTACCCCACGGATCAATGTCTAGTGTCATGTGTAAGGGTTATTGTAGTCACACTACCCCACGGACCAAGGTCTAGTGTCATGTGTAAGAGTTATTGTAGTCCCACTACCCCACGGACCAAGGTCTAGTGTCATGTGTAAGGGGTATTGTAGTCACACTACCCCACGGATCAAGGTCTAGTTTCATGTGTAAGAGTTATTGTAGTCCCACTACCCCACGGACCAAGGTCTAGTGTCATGTGTAAGGGGTATTGTAGTCACACTACCCCACGGATCAATGTCTAGTGTCATGTGTAAGAGTTATTGTTGTCCCACTACCCCACGGATCAAGGTCTAGTGTCATGTGTAAGAGTTATTGTAGTCCCACTACCCCACGGATCAAGGTCTAGTGTCATGTGTAAGGGGTATTGTAGTCACACTTCCCCACGGATCAAGGTCTAGTTTCATGTGTAAGGGTTATTGTAGTCCCACTACCCCACGGACCAATGTCTAGTGTCATGTGTAAGGGTTATTGTAGTCCCACTACCCCACAGATCAATGTCTAGTGTCATGTGTAAGGGCTATTGTAGTCCCACTACCCCACGGATCAAGGTCTAGTGTCATGTGTAAGGGTTATTGTAGTCCCACTTCACCCACGGACCAAGGTCTAGTGTCATGTGTAAGGGTTATTGTAGTCCCACTACCCCACGGACCAAGGTCTAGTGTCATGTGTAAGGGTTATTGTATTCCCACTACCCCACGGATCAATGTCTAGTGTAATGTGTAAGGGCTATTGTAGTCCCACTACCCCACGGATCAAGGTCTAGTGTCATGTGTAAGGGGTATTGTAGTCACACTACCCCACGGATCAAGGTCTAGTGTCATGTGTAAGGGGTATTGTAGTCCCACTAGCCCACGGATCAAGGTCTAGTGTCATGTGTAAGGGGTATTGTAGTCACAATACCCCACGGATCAAGGTCTAGTGTCATGTGTAAGGGTTATTGTAGTCCCACTACCCCACGGACCAAGGTCTAGTGTCATGTGTAAGGGGTATTGTAGTCACACTACCCCACGGATCAATGTCTAGTGTCATGTGTAAGAGTTATTGTTGTCCCACTACCCCACGGATCAAGGTCTAGTGTCATGTGTAAGAGTTATTGTAGTCCCACTACCCCACGGATCAAGGTCTAGTGTCATGTGTAAGGGGTATTGTAGTCACACTTCCCCACGGATCAAGGTCTAGTTTCATGTGTAAGGGTTATTGTAGTCCCACTACCCCACGGACCAATGTCTAGTGTCATGTGTAAGGGTTATTGTAGTCCCACTACCCCACAGATCAATGTCTAGTGTCATGTGTAAGGGCTATTGTAGTCCCACTACCCCACGGATCAAGGTCTAGTGTCATGTGTAAGGGTTATTGTAGTCCCACTTCACCCACGGACCAAGGTCTAGTGTCATGTGTAAGGGTTATTGTAGTCCCACTACCCCACGGACCAAGGTCTAGTGTCATGTGTAAGGGTTATTGTATTCCCACTACCCCACGGATCAATGTCTAGTGTAATGTGTAAGGGCTATTGTAGTCCCACTACCCCACGGATCAAGGTCTAGTGTCATGTGTAAGGGGTATTGTAGTCACACTACCCCACGGATCAAGGTCTAGTGTCATGTGTAAGGGGTATTGTAGTCCCACTAGCCCACGGATCAAGGTCTAGTGTCATGTGTAAGGGGTATTGTAGTCACAATACCCCACGGATCAAGGTCTAGTGTCATGTGTAAGGGTTATTGTAGTCCCACTACCCCACGGACCAATGTCTAGTGTCATGTGTAAGGGTTATTGTAATCACACTACCCCACGGATCAAGGTTTAGTGTCATGTGTAAGAGTTATTGTAGTCCCACTAGCCCACGGATCAAGGTCTAGTGTCATGTGTAAGGGGTATTGTAGTCACACTACCCCATGGATCAAGGTCTAGTGTCATGTGTAAGGGTTATTGTTGTCCCACTACTCCACGGACCAAGGTCTAGTGTCATGTGTAAGGGTTATTGTGGTCCCACTTCCCTATAGATCAAGGTCTAGTGTCATGTGTAAAGGGTATTGTAGTCACACTACCCCACGGATCAAGGTCTAGTGTCATGTGTAAGAGTTATTGTAGTCCCACTAGCCCACGGATCAAGGTCTAGTGTCATGTGTAAGGGGTATTGTAGTCCCACTACCCCACGGATCAAGGTCTAGTGTCATGTGTAAGGGTTATTGTAGTCCCACTACCCCACGGATCAAGGTATAGTGTCATGTGTAAGGATTATTGTAGTCCCACTACCCCACAGATCAAGGTCTAGTGTCATGTGTAAGAGTTATTGTAGTCCCACTACCCACGGATCAAGGTCTAGTGTCATGTGTAAGGGTTATTGTGGTCCCACTACCCAAAGGACCAAGGTCTAGTGTCACGTGTAAGGGTTATTGTAGTCCCACTACCCCACGGATCAAGGTCTAGTGTCATGTGTAAGGGTTATTGTAGTCCCACTACCCCACGGATCAAGGTCTAGTGTCATGTGTAAGGGTTATTGTAGTCCCACTACCCCACGGATCAAGGTCTAGTGTCATGTGTAAGGGTATTGTAGTCCCACTACCCCACGGATCAAGGTCTAGTGTCATGTGTAAGGGTTATTGTAGTCCCACTACCCCACGGATCAAGGTCTAGTGTCATGTGTAAGGGTTATTGTAGTCCCACTACCCCACGGATCAAGGTCTAGTGTCATGTGTAAGAGTTATTGTAGTCCCACTACCCCACGGATCAAGGTCTAGTGTCATGTGTAAGGGTTATTGTAGTCACACTACCCCACGGATCAAGGTCTAGTGTCATGTGTAAGGGTTATTGTAGTCCCACTACCCACGGATCAAGGTCTAGTGTCATGTGTAAGGGTTATTGTAGTCCCACTACCCCACGGATCAAGGTCTAGTGTCATGTGTAAGGGTTATTGTAGTCCCACTACCCCACGGACCAAGGTCTAGTGTCATGTGTAAGGGTTATTGTAGTCCCACTACCCCACGGATCAAGGTCTAGTGTCATGTGTAAGGAGTTATTGTAGTCACACTACCCCACGGATCAAGGTCTAGTGTCATGTGTAAGAGTTATTGTTGTCCCACTACCCCACGGATCAAGGTCTAGTGTCATGTGTAAGAGTTATTGTAGTCCCACTACCCCACAGATCAAGGTCTAGTGTCATGTGTAAGGGTTATTGTAGTCACACTACCCCACGGATCAAGGTCTAGTGTCATGTGTAAGAGGTTATTGTAGTCCCACTACCCACAGGATCAAGGTCTAGTGTCATGTGTAAGAGTTATTGTAGTCCCACTACCCCAACGGATCAAGGTCTAGGTGTCATGTGTAAGGGTTATTGTAGTCCCACTACCCCACGGACCAAGGTCTAGTGTCATGTGTAAGGGTTATTGTAGTCCCACTACCCCACGGATCAAGGTCTAGTGTCATGTGTAAGGGTTATTGTAGTCACACTACCCCACGGACCAAGGTCTAGTGTCATGTGTAAGGGTTATTGTAGTCCCACTACCCCACGGATCAAGGTCTAGTGTCATGTGTAAGGGGTATTGTAGTCCCACTACCCCACGGATCAAGGTCTAGTGTCATGTGTAAGGGTTATTGTAGTCCCACTACCCCACGGATCAAGGTCTAGTGTCATGTGTAAGGGTATTGTAGTCCCACTACCCCACGGATCAAGGTCTAGTGTCATGTGTAAGGGTTATTGTAGTCCCACTACCCCACGGATCAAGGTCTAGTGTCATGTGTAAGGGTTATTGTAGTCCCACTACCCCACGGATCAAGGTCTAGTGTCATGTGTAAGGGTTATTGTAGTCCCACTACCCCACGGATCAAGGTCTAGTGTCATGTGTAAGGTTATTGTAGTCCCACTACCCCACGGATCAAGGTCTAGTGTCATGTGTAAGGGTTATTGTAGTCCCACTACCCCACGGATCAAGGTCTAGTGTCATGTGTAAGAGTTATTGTAGTCCCACTACCCACGGATCAAGGTCTAGTGTCATGTGTAAGGGTTATTGTAGTCCCACTACCCCACGGACCAAGGTCTAGTGTCATGTGTAAGGGTTATTGTATTCACACTACCCCACGGACAAGGTCTAGTGTCATGTGTAGAGTTATTGTAGTCACACTACCCACCGGATCAATGTCTAGTGTCATGTGTAAGAGTTATTGTAGTCCCACTACCCACAGATCAAGGTCTAGTGTCATGGGTAGGGTTATTGTATTCACACTACCCCACGGATCAAGGTCTAGTGTCATGTGTAAGAGTTATTGTAGTCACACTACCCCACGGATCAATGTCTAGTTGTCATGTGTAAGAGTTATTGTTGTCCCACTACCCCACGGATCAAGGTCTAGTGTCATGTGTAAGGGTTATTGTAGTCCCACTTCACCCACGGACCAAGGTCTAGTGTCATGTGTAAGGGTTATTGTAGTCCCACTACCCCACGGATCAAGGTCTAGTGTCATGTGTAAGAGTTATTGTGTCCCACTACCCCACAGATCAAGGTCCTAGTGTCATGTGTAAGGGGTATTGTAGTACCACTACCCCACAGATCAAGGTCTAGTGTCATGTGTAAGGGTATTGTAGTCCCACTACCCCACGGATCAAGGTCTAGTGTCATGTGTAAGGGGTATTGTAGTCCCACTAGCCCACGGATCAAGGTCTAGTGTCATGTGTAAGGGGTATTGTAGTCACACTACCCCACGGATCAAGGTCTAGTGTCATGTGTAAGTGTAATTGTAGTCCCACTACCCCACAGATCAAGGTCTAGTGTCATGTGTAAGGGTTATTGTAGTCCCACTACCCCACGGATCAAGGTCTAGTGTCATGTGTAAGGGTTATTGTAGTCCCACTTCACCCACGGACCAAGGTCTAGTGTCATCTGTAAGGATTATTGTAGTCACACTACCCCACGGATCAAGGTCTAGTGTCATGTGTAAGAGTTATTGTTGTCCCACTACCCCACGGATCAAGGTCTAGTGTCATGTGTAAGGGTTATTGTAGTCCCACTTCACCCACGGACCAAGGTCTAGTGTCATGTGTAAGGGTTATTGTATTCACACTACCCCACGGACCAAGGTCTAGTGTCATGTGTAAGAGTTATTGTAGTCCCACTACCCCACAGATCAAGGTCTAGTGTCATGTGTAAGAGTTATTGTAGTCACACTACCCCACGGATCAATGTCTAGTGTCATGTGTAAGGGTTATTGTATTCCCACTACCCCACGGATCAAGGTCTAGTGTCATGTGTAAGAGTTATTGTAGTCACACTACCCAACGGATCAAGGTTTGGTGTCATGTGTAAGGGTTATTGTTGTCCCACTACCCCACGGACCAAGGTCTAGTGTCATGTGTAAGGGTTATTGTAGTCCCACTACCCCACGGACCAAGGTCTAGTGTCATGTGTAAGGGTTATTGTATTCACACTACCCCACGGACCAAGGTCTAGTGTCATGTGTAAGAGTTATTGTAGTCACACTACCCCACGGATCAATGTCTAGTGTCATGTGTAAGAGTTATTGTAGTCCCACTACCCCACAGATCAAGGTCTAGTGTCATGTGTAAGGGTTATTGTATTCACACTACCCCACGGATCAAGGTCTAGTGTCATGTGTAAGAGTTATTGTAGTCACACTACCCCACGGATCAATGTCTAGTGTCATGTGTAAGAGTTATTGTTGTCCCACTACCCCACGGATCAAGGTCTAGTGTCATGTGTAAGGGTTATTGTAGTCCCACTTCACCCACGGACCAAGGTCTAGTGTCATGTGTAAGGGTTATTGTAGTCCCACTACCCCACGGATCAAGGTCTAGTGTCATGTGTAAGAGTTATTGTAGTCCCACTACCCCACAGATCAAGGTCTAGTGTCATGTGTAAGGGGTATTGTAGTCCCACTACCCCACAGATCAAGGTCTAGTGTCATGTGTAAGGGGTATTGTAGTCCCACTACCCCACGGATCAAGGTCTAGTGTCATGTGTAAGGGGTATTGTAGTCCCACTAGCCCACGGATCAAGGTCTAGTGTCATGTGTAAGGGGTATTGTAGTCACACTACCCCACGGATCAAGGTCTAGTGTCATGTGTAAGTGTAATTGTAGTCCCACTACCCCACAGATCAAGGTCTAGTGTCATGTGTAAGAGTTATTGTAGTCACACTACCCCACGGATCAAGGTCTAGTGTCATGTGTAAGGGTTATTGTAGTCCCACTTCACCCACGGACCAAGGTCTAGTGTCATCTGTAAGGATTATTGTAGTCACACTACCCCACGGATCAAGGTCTAGTGTCATGTGTAAGAGTTATTGTTGTCCCACTACCCCACGGATCAAGGTCTAGTGTCATGTGTAAGGGTTATTGTAGTCCCACTTCACCCACGGACCAAGGTCTAGTGTCATGTGTAAGGGTTATTGTAGTCACACTACCCCACGGACCAAGGTCTAGTGTCATGTGTAAGGGGTATTGTAGTCACACTACCCCACGGATCAAGGTCTAGTGTCATGTGTAAGGGGTATTGTAGTCACACTACCCCACGGATCAAGGTCTAGTGTCATGTGTAAGGGTTATTGTAGTCACACTACCCCACGGATCAAGGTCTAGTGTCATGTGTAAGAGTTATTGTTGTCCCACTACCCCACGGATCAAGGTCTAGTGTCATTTGTAAGGGTTATTGTAGTCCCACTTCACCCACGGACCAAGGTCTAGTGTCATGTGTAAGGGTTATTGTAGTCCCACTACCCCACGGACCAAGGTCTAGTGTCATGTGTAAGAGTTATTGTAGTCCCACTAGCCCACGGACCAAGGTCTAGTGTCATGTGTAAGGGTTATTGTAGTCCCACTACCCCACGGACCAAGGTCTAGTGTCATGTGTAAGGGGTATTGTAGTCACACTACCCCACGGACCAAGGTCTAGTGTCATGTGTAAGAGTTATTGTAGTCACACTACCCCACGGATCAAGGTCTAGTGTCATGTGTAAGGGTTATTGTAGTCCCACTACCCCACGGACCAAGGTCTAGTGTCATGTGTAAGGGGTATTGTAGTCACACTACCCCACGGACCAAGGTCTAGTGTCATGTGTAAGGGGTATTGTAGTCACACTACCCCACGGACCAAGGTCTAGTGTCATGTGTAAGGGTATTGTAGTCACACTACCCCACGGACCAAGGTCTAGTGTCATGTGTAAGGGTTATTGTAGCCCCACTACCCCACGGATCAAGGTCTAGTGTCATGTGTAAGGGTTATTGTAGTCACACTACCCCACGGATCAAGGTCTAGTGTCATGTGTAAGGGGTATTTTAGTCACACTACCCCACGGACCAAGGTCTAGTGTCATGTGTAAGGGGTATTGTAGTCACACTACCCCACGGACCAAGGTCTAGTGTCATGTGTAAGAGTTATTGTAGTCACACTACCCCACGGACCAAGGTCTAGTGTCATGTGTAAGAGTTATTGTAGTCCCACTACCCCACGGATCAAGGTCTAGTGTCATGTGTAAGGGGTATTGTAGTCACACTAGCCCACGGACCAAGGTCTAGTGTCATGTGTAAGGGTTATTGTAGTCCCACTACCCCACGGATCAAGGTCTAGTGTCATGTGTAAGGGTTATTGTAGTCCCACTACCCCACGGATCAAGGTCTAGTGTCATGTGTAAGAGTTATTGTAGTCACACTACCCCACGGATCAATGTCTAGTGTCATGTGTAAGAGTTATTGTTGTCCCACTACCCCACGGATCAAGGTCTAGTGTCATGTGTAAGGGTTATTGTAGTCCCACTTCACCCACGGACCAAGGTCTAGTGTCATCTGTAAGGATTATTGTAGTCACACTACCCCACGGATCAAGGTCTAGTGTCATGTGTAAGGGGTATTGTAGTCACACTACCCCACGGATCAAGGTCTAGTGTCATGTGTAAGGGGTATTGTAGTCACACTACCCCACGGACCAAGGTCTAGTGTCATGTGTAAGAGTTATTGTTGTCCCACTACCCCACGGATCAAGGTCTAGTGTCATGTGTAAGGGTTATTGTAGTCCCACTTCACCCACGGACCAAGGTCTAGTGTCATGTGTAAGGGTTATTGTAGTCCCACTACCCCACGGATCAAGGTCTAGTGTCATGTGTAAGGGGTATTGTAGTCCCATTACCCCACGGACCAATGTCTAGTGTCATGTGTAAGGGCTATTGTAGTCCCACTACCCCACGGACCACGGTCTAGTGTCATGTGTAAGGGTTATTGTAGTCCCACTACCCCACGGCTCAAGGTCTAGTGTCATGTGTAAGGGTTATTGTAGTCCCACTACCCCACGGACCAAGGTCTAGTGTCATGTGTAAGGGTTATTGTAGTCCCACTTCCCCACGGACCAAGGTCTAGTATCATGTGTAAGGGTTATTGTAGCCCCACTACCCCACGGATCAAGGTCTAGTTTCATGTGTAAGGGTTATTGTAGTCCCACTACCCCAAGGACCAAGGTCTAGTGTCATGTGTAATGGTTATTGTTGTCCAACTACCCCCACGGATCAATGTCTAGTGTCACGTGTAAGGGTAATTGTAGTCCAACTACCCCACGGATCAAGGGTCATTGTCATTTATCTGTTTTGTTTCAGGCCTGATTTGTAATCTCAGCTAAAATAGATAATATTTTTATCTTTAAGATAAATACCTATAGTTTTATCTTGAAAGACATTTCTATATTTTGCAATTTATTACGTAAGATTGTGTGCAGACAAATTATAGAGAATAGAAAAACAATCACAAAACTGTCAATTTGTTGGCAACCTTGGTGTTACTAAGTAGGACGTCACTCTGAATGGCTGTCACGTGACAAAGGCAAGGTGAAAAAAATGAAGTGGGGGAGACTCTGTATCTGTAGATACCTATAAAGTAAGGATATTACGTAAAGTCGCTACAATAATGTACTTGCAATATAATAAAGTAAGGGTATTACGTAAAGTTGCTACAATAATGTACTTGCAATATAATAAAGTAAGGGTATTACGTAAAGTTGCTATAATAATGTTCTTGCAATATAATAAGATGTTAAAATAACAACGTAAAAGGAAATAAGCTAAAATATCATTAATAGAAAAAATACAATCACTATTCGGCAATAAAATATCTTAATGTAATATATCTGGTAAGTGGATGGGATTTGTCTTTGTATATTTTTAATCTGACAAATCTCCAGGCGTGCACTTTTTAACATTCCAACATATTCTGTGGATTATATCAGCAATGTCTTGTCATAGTTGACTTGACTTTGTCAGCATTTTTAATAACTTCTTTTCAAAGGATTGGTAAATATAACCTTTTAATCAGATGTCATAACGGTTTCATAAAATTGTTCTACACGCATGAGGTGGGCAAGGGCTGTGTTGGGGCTGTGTTGGGGTTACTTATAGTATGCATTAATATCACTTCCATGTTACTAACCTTCCAATGTGTCGAGGTTATTACTAGTATATATGAGTATCATACCAGTATTATTAACCTTCCAAATTTACATTACAGGGTTTGAATTTTACATACATGTATTCTACTGAAAATATATTTATATACCACATGATCAACCACGTACCAAATCACGATTCACCCAGTCTGCGAAATTAATGATGATCGTGGATAATTAGTAAGTCCAATAAGAGCACCTTTTTTAAAGCGCTAAGCATAGCTCAGCGCTTTATTGTCGTTAGACTTCTATTTCCGGTGCAAGGAATAACTGCCCTCTATGAGCAGAAATATACATCATTTAAACTGGTAAGAGGTATAGGGAACCAGTTATCTGGGTGACGGAAATGGCCGAGTAGATACGATTGGTTTGCGGGGCTTACGTACATCAGCACGGGATGCTACGTAGTGATGAAAAAATATCATGCGTATTCAGAAGCTAAAATATAGAAAAATAAAATCGATTCTTTGCAGGAAAATGTCAAAAACTGTGATAAATTACTGTTCAAAAGGTATAATTTGTGATTTTAACATATCTTTTTGCGAATTCGTAGTTTTGTTATATTACTGCGAATGAATACATCGAACACATCATCTTCAGAAAGTAACATATATTTAAAGAAATCTGGCCTTCGATACTTTAAATTGATATTCATTAAACATAAACCAAAATTTCAATAAGGCTCATTTCCGCCTACGCTTGCACACAGTAAATTTTCTTAGAACCAAGCTAGGTTAGCGCTTTTCAGTACTTTCAGTACTTTGATTGTATTTATAGATGATTTTTTATGACTCTCTGAGTCTTTGTACATTGCAATAATAACTTTTTTATGGTTTCATAATCCACTATTTGATGTATTATAAAGCATGGTAAAGACATAAATCATAATCAGATATACAATCAGTTCATAATTTCTGGATATCATTGGGCCGAGATGTTGAACATGCATTTGAAAACACCAGTTAGCAAAAGACATTTCAAATTAGTTTCTTTTATCTAGATGTGACTTTATTATATATCTCTAAATCGCCAATTTGATTTGTTGATTAGTCGTGTAAAAATTGTGGAAATAGTCGTAAAAGTGAACAGCAGCTGTCTATGTGTGTGTTTTTTTATCATGAGACTGTTGCTCGACGTGTCTCATGTAATCTTGCAACGTTTAACGATCGTTGCACTATTTATCAACTTCAATTTGCGATGCTTTGTCAACAGAACATGTATACTTCCCCTGTATAATCATCTTTGTTTCAGACCACAACTAACCATGGATGCTCCTGCATCAACAACCTCCTCGCCGTCTGCTGGGTTAATTTATATCCCTTCTACACATTCATTTTCCCCGTCATTCAAAATTGACGCAAATTATAGCGTGTATTGCTTTAAGTACCAGAACATCCACATGTTTTTCATTATATTATTAAAATTAAATGGATGTTTGAGCTGATATCTTTTGTTTATATTATAAAAGAATAATGTCTCTAACTTTTTATTTTCAATAGGATCTGCTTTATTCACTGTTTGTGAAAATTAAATGTTTTGACAAAATGACTCCTCAAGAGTAGGAAAATAAACCTTGAATTATAACACGTTCTGCTTCCGCCTACGTATACAGAATTATTAAAGGGCGTTAAGCAATAGTCCAAAAACCCCTCTAGATGCGATGACAAAGGAGCAAAAATGGAAAGGCGCAAAGGAACGATGCTTAATCATCGCATCTCTGTATTTTTCTAACTCATATCAACGTACTTTCGTTTTTAATGCATTTGGATATGCACCAAAAGGATGTGAGATTTACAAAGAATATATTCAATGATTTACATAATGATTTTACATGTAAAGATGTTTTCTCCGACTCATGAAAAATAAAGCAATTTGTGTTAATTCACGATTAGCGTTACTTTAACTAAAGTGAGTAAAATACGTAAATCATTAGGTCGTTGCAGGGAGGAAACAAGTCTCTGTGCCGTCGGAATTGTAAAGAATTGCACTTTGATTATACAAGAACAAAACTAAGTTGCTGGCACCGACTTGAAAATTTCTGCTTGTCATTTCTCTTATTGTACATGAAATGCACGTTTTCAATTTCTCTCTCTCTCTCTCTGTAAAATATACAAATTTAAGAGAACTTTAAAACTGTTTTCAAACTATGCGTACTAGCATTCACATCACTATATGAAAGGTTAATGAGATATCTAAACTGAAAACAAAATGTTGGTTTTAAGAAGTATTTAAGATCAATTAAAATTTAGGAGACATTTAACATATTTTGAATCTCAAATCCTCGTCTCCAAATTTAGTAATTCAGTTGATGATGAGAAAATAGGAGAAACATTTTTCTTCTTCTGTAGTCATATTAAGAAAGAAAAAGATAGCTCTATTTTGAATATATACTACAGTGCTTTTGAATGTATACTACAGTGCTTAGGATTTCAGCAAGAGGAATAACGACCAAAGACCCATTCTTATTGAGACATCGCAACTGAACGCAGCCACAGGGGCTTGGTTGTTGGATAGTGAATTTCCTAATTATTTGTTCCCGAAGAAAAAAATGATTAAAATTGGTAATCTTATGTGTGTTTCTGTGTATGGCAATAAATAAATTCACTGAAATCCCCCGTTTCAGTCATGTTAAAAAAGTGTATTCAATGTACATTAAAAAAATTAAAGGGACGACACTCGCCATCTTGGATTTATAGGGGGTCCTCGTTTCAAGCTATGTTTTAAACAAGTTCTTCCGTTTCTCCACCGATTTCTGACGAGATCTAGGTTGTAAAATGTTAAAATTACTTATTCCTATCGTCTGACTACATCTGTACGCTGCATAATAAACACATCGTTCCGAAATGTACTAGATACTTGCCAAACTTATCGAAAGCAACGGAAGTTTACTTTTGAGTGACGTAAATTCTCTATATAATCACTGAGATGTTCCGAAAATGTATGATAAATCTATAAAGAGCAAAAATTCCGCGACAAGATATTCCTCTTGGTTTATCCAATGCTTTCGGATCTCCTCAGTGATTACATGGAGAGTTTGCATCAACTTCCGTCGATAAGTTTGGCGAGTATCTAGTACAATCCAACAACCAAGCCCCTGTGAACGCAGTTCATTTTGACAGTCAAATAATTTTCTACCATAAACACGATCGCCGCGATCAGCGATTTCAATCGCACCGCGAATCGTGATAGACTGAACGTACCATTATGACGTTCAACTTTGAATCTTTTGATAGTAAATGAACTACTGTACCTGTACGTTGTACGCAGTCCGTACACGCATGGTTGCTGAATAAACTGATTGTAATCGTTTACGATAGTTTTACACATAGAAATATTCCATGCAGACAGATGATTATTGGGATCTGAGGATCACTCATCGTCTCAAGCCACGGTCCGTAGCTGGATGGGGAGAGAACACATACTGGCCGCGTGGCTTGGAGTCCACATAGCTCGCTTTTCTACTAGATGGGAGAGGACACATATTGGCCCTGGTTTGGAGTCCGCATGGCTCGCTTTTCTACTAGATGGGAGAGGATACATATTGGCCGTGGCTTGGTGTGCGCATGGCTCCCATCTCTACTAGATGGGAGAGGATACATATTGGCCGTGGCTTGAAGTCCGCATGGCTCGCTTTTCTACTAGATGGGGAAGGACACATATTGGCCGTGGTTTGGAGTCCGCATGGCTCGCTTTTCTACTAGATGGGGAAGGACACATATTGGCCGTGGTTTGGAGTCCGCATGGCTCGCTTTTCTACTAGATGGGAGAAGATACATGTTGGCCGTAGATTGCAACGCTAGGGGTCGCCAGACAATGGAGTCAGTTATGGTTTGTGCCAGTACAGTACTTGTATGTAGAGTAAGACAGGGTCAGAACAAGATGATTTGTACAGTACTTGTATGTAGAGTAAGACAGGGTCAGAACAAGGAGAGGCCACAAATAGTGTTATTGTCAACCCAACGAACATATACACATCTGTATACATGTAAAGCGTGTGTTATATATCAGGCACGTAGCATCAGGGGGGGCCAGGGGGGGGCCTGCCCCCCACTTTTTCTCGCAGGAACAATTTTTTTAAAATTTACATATAAAAAATTGAATTACCATGGAGTTGCCCCCCCCCCACTTTTTTTGGAGTATGTAAAAAATGGAAATGAAAATAAGGAAATGAAGAGTGAAATTGAAGTTATATACTATGCCCCCCCCCCCCCCCCCCCCCCCCACTGATTAAGATTTTGAAGATTTTGGAAAAGTTGAAATTTCCTTTTTTTTTTTTTTTTGCTTGTCAAGATTTTTTGGATGAGTCTGCCCCCCCCCCCCCACTTTCAAAAACGATGCTACGTGCCTGTATATAACAATAATGCTGAAGAAAACACTATTAGCCCGTGCATTGAGTCAGATATACGACCCTTTGAAACTTAGTTTACTTGTCATTTCCACGAAGTCTCCAACAAGTACACGTGAAATGTGTGCCAGGCCTATATGAAACAACAAAATTTATATCGCATAGCCCCAGATTCCGTACCTACCCTAGCTACGTCACTGTCAGGAAACCCATCGCTGTTTGAAATCAAGTGCGATCATGACTGAATGTGTTAAAACATAACAAAATTACATCTTGTACATTTCATACACCATTAATTGCGTGCTATCAGCTAGCATTTTTACGGGTGCACTAAAATATCGATATCCTTGACACATGGGCCCTTCGATCATTTACGGTTGTCAATCATTTTTAGAGAGGCTAAGGTCAAACATTTCACACGCAATACATTTTTGATTAATTGAAACCCCTGTCACACCGGAGCTGCGTCCTCACGGCGATCCCGCTGCGTCCTTATATAATGTAAAACGCCAAGGTAAACGCAGTAGAGTCTCCTACAGTGCCGTAACAACGCAACGGCATCTTCTTCCGTCGCGGTGGGGTCGCCTTGCACATTTAAGAACGCCATGCGACGGCGCGCACTTTGAACATGCACAAAGTACGCGCCGTGGCTCTGCGTTCTGATAAACACGCCGTAGAAGCGTATTAAGGTCGCCGTGACAGCGCCGTAAGATCTCCAACAACGCCACGAGAGCTTCGTCGGCGAGCTCAAGGAACGCAGCTAATTGCAGTGTAGACGCAGTGATAAGTCAATTGCGCTTGCACGGAGACCTCACGGAGTCCTTTGGGATCTTACTGCGTCTCTATCGCGCTCTTACTGCGCTCTCACTGTGCATCCACAGCGTTTGAACAAGTTGTTTTCCATTTGGCTGCGTTCACACAGCGACCCCAAATAGCTGTTGCTGCGTTCATCGCGCTCTCGTGACGTTTCTTCTGCGTTTATACTGCGCTCCCACGGCGTTTCTAGTGCGATGTCATCGAGACCACGAAAACTCGAAAAATGGCTGTTGATCAATAGCAAGCGATGTAATAAATTAATTTTAATTATCAAACTTGATGTAGATGACTATCAAACTGGATGTAGATGACTATGTAAAAAGTAGCATTTGCTAATATTCCAAGACCTATAAATGGACGTAGATGGAATTCATGCTATTTGGTTCTGATGTTTTCACATCTTTTCTTTGTTTTCTAACAACCAATAACGGATCTTTTTTGTAGACCTGACTACTAAGAGTCTAATCTTAGTCCTTCACAAATTGTTCAGAAGTAACTATGTTTCAATTACAATGTACCTTCTTATAAAATCAAAACAATTTTTTAATCATTTATTTACTATACTCTGCCCCGAGTTTTTGCTTCCACCACTATTTGCTTGATATTTCAAAAATAGTAGATACCTTTGTGTTCAAACTACGTTCATCCACTAATATGAAAAATGTCCAGATTATCTGTTTTGAAACGCCCCCTCTACCGCTTCAGGTTTCAATACACATCCCAAAATTGAAAGTCTACGGAGATTTTGCATTGCATCAGCCATAAATAAGCCAGGATGATAACGTTAAAAAATTGCGCGAGGTATCCAGAGTACTTCCGAATGGAAAAAAGATGTAAACGGGTATGTGTATTCTTATTAAAAATCATCAAAAATTGATGGAAGCAATAACTTGGGACATGCTATAGTTGTAAATTATTGTTTGTTTCCCATACAATTGAACAACTCAATATTAATCTACCAAGAAGTAAAGAACGTCTTGTGTACTCAGTCAGCGCGCTGAGCACGCCGTGGACGCGCGGTAAAAACTTCTAGCACGTCATGGGCGCTCGGCAGAGACTCAGTTAATCGCCAAGTAGAAGACCGTGGAAACGCAGTTACACGCCGTGGGAGCTCGGTCGCCGTCAGGACGCCGTGACGACTCCACTTGTAAAATTTTCAAATAAAACTGTACATTTTTTCTGAATTTTCCTTGCGATCCTACGGCGATTCCATGAATTTTACAACGCTGTGAACACGCCGTCGGGACGCAGCTTGGTGTGACAGGGCCTTAAGATGATGACTACCTTTTTATCCAGTCTGCATTAGCCTTAATGCACTTTACTTGATGGTAACGTCTAATCGCCCATGCCGTAAGGTTTGCATTTTACACGGTACATACAATGTATATACGATATATCGTTATTTGGTAAATGCTACATTTAAAAAAATGAAATAAGTAAATATTAAATTTATTAATTTATTCATTAATGATATAAAATATTTTAAATATGAAAGGACAGAAATCAAACGGCATCCATACATTCGAAGAAGGTCATGGTGGTTGTTGTTACAATGACCCGTTTTTTATTCTGGTGATCATTTAATTTCGATAAAATTTAAGACCATTTAAATTGTATGCACCATTTTTACTTATTATAAATTGGCATAGATACAAATTGAGCATAAACTAAATTGTTAATTTATCTTCATTCCTTGGCGTATCATAGAGCATGTGGGTGACGGAATTAGGTTCATTAGATATGATAAGCATGTGAGATAAACGGCGTATTTAGTGGGCTCATTTGAATGGTAGTAAATTATTTTCGTTGATGATGTTATGGATTATAATTTTTCAGGTTATATTTAGTAATTACAAATGACAACAAACAACAAATATAATTTACAGAAAAAACGCGGGATATCTTCTGCTTATTGCGACGTTTGGGTACTCGGTGATAGACGAACATGTCATGGATAAAAAAAAATCCAAGAATGGGGGGGGGGGTCCGAGGGATAATTCTATGTTTGCCCGGGGGCAACCGTTTTTCGGTAAGTTTACTGTCTAAATTTAAACAACCTTGAAATTTACAGGAGATCCGCGCATTCATAAATAAAGGGTAGGGGATTTGTAGTCTTGTTCGCAAATGAAATTGCCTCGCACGACTTCTACATTATACCCCTTGGCGAGACCTGTACAATCCATAGCATCCTCAACTCCCCGGGGGCATAATGATTTACCATTCATATAGCCAGCTTGTCTCACGTGCCAGGTACCCATATTAACCCCTGGGTGGAGAGAGTGCTCAAGTAAAGTAAAGTAACTTGTCCAAGGTTACAATGTTACCGCGGTAGCGACAGACCGGGCTCGAACCCGGGACCACGGAGTCCAAATCAGTCGACGCTATCAAATGCGCCAACACCACAACACCAAGACAATATTACTCAACACCTTCATACAAAACATGCAAGAATAGACCCCAGGCTTCATTAAAATCTTTATCGATTCATTGCCTGTTGACTTGTCACTTCCACGAAATCTGCGGCCGTTATCTACTTATTTCCGGTTATAATGTCTTAAGGTCAAGAAGTTAGAAGTTGTCTTGCTCTAATGTTGAATATAGTGCAATTTTTAAGAGAAACAAATTTAAAATATCTTTTGCAATTGAGATATAGTTAGCATATAGTAAGTCATACAAAGATAGACTATTTATATTGCCTATATGTATATGTTATGTGGTGTAATATGTATATTTTAAGTAGTGATATATGTATATTTTAATCGGTTTAATATAATCGGTTTAATATGTATATTATGTGTTGTAATATGTATGTTCTATGTATGGGATCTACAGATCCTTTTTTTCTACCAACGCAGTTATACTTTTTAATGAGTACTAGTAAATCACTATATTGCTTAAAGAAAGAATTTAGCAAACGAACAGCAGATTTACATATTTTATGAAAAACAGCCTATTTTACATGGAAACTATCCTGCAAATCCGAATTAGACGCCCGTTATTTTGATTATTGACTGTTTTGTTAAAAAAATATCTAATATATTAATAAAATGAACAATCAAAAGTACAGAATCAACTTATGAATTGCTGATCTATTGAACGCCTTTATTTGTTTGATTTCCCAAAAACCGGGTAGCTAGGTTGATTTAAATCAGCGATTCGATTGGCCTGGGATCCTAGGCGAGACAGCATTGAATACAGATTGAAATTAAATATCCAGAAAAATTAGTTTACATTTGAAAGTGGTGGACATCGGAGGAGAGTTTCGATAAATCATAATTAGTGGTCAAATGGCAAAAAACCAAGGATACCTCTGTTTTCTCTGGATATTACAGTATCAAACCTTTTCTTCAGAGGGATTATTTTTCGCAGAGAAATAGAACTTTGAACAAATTATTGTCCTTGTTTAAGTGGATTTATACAAAATTTCGTGCATAATTGAAGTGGATTTATTTCTTTCCATCAGGTGAGATAGAAAATAATTATTATTAAAACAATTTTTTCTTTGAAAAATATAAATAATGAATTCAGTTTTTTGTCAAGGTTTTCTCTGAGGTAGTTTAATCCTTACATAGAATTGCATGCTTACATATGTATTATATATTAATATATGCGGCTGAGTGCGATAGCGATTACTTACTCATTAATCCCCAGGTCACAGACCTAGTAACGCTGTCCGGAACCTCTCCTAGAATATAATCGGCATTCTCTTTCACTCTCTTTGATTCTGACAAATCAGGATTTCGGCTGTCAATTAAATTTCAATATATGCACTGAAATAAATGTTGAAGCAGTAATTCCCAAAGACGTTTTTTTTTAGATTAAATGTATGGTGAATCAATTGTAAAATAAGTTTTCCAAAACAATTTCCTTTTAGGTTTTGATACGCCTTGAGAGAAATATTATGTCAAAATAATAAGCAACGTCAAAATAAAGCTCTGACATTCAAATGAAAAATGATTACAAAACATCCGATTCCTGAATGCCTTGTTCACCTGAAATAAAACATGGATCCTGACAAGAATTCTCTCTCTCTCTCTCTCTCTCTCTCTCTCTCTCTCTCTCTCTCTCTCTCTCTCTCAAAACGTGCCCTATGTATCCTCTTGTTGAATGCATTGCGATTTTTTGAACTGTTTTGCATGATTGTATTTTTTTTTAATTCATCTGTCAGGATAAGCTAATACGGCGCATTGCCATAATGCATTTATGTGCGTCTTCCGGTTAAACAGCCATATACTCTTCTACACATTGCTTTAAGATTAATTTATACAAATGCCATCTTAGTCTATAATACTTAGCAAAGGTCGGTATCTTGCATGATTTCTAAACGTTTGGTTTACTTTTGAGAAGATTTGATAGAAAGGTCATTTCAACTGGTTTGGGAATTCTCTGGTTGCTATTGAGTCCTATGAGAACTTATCTTTGACTCGTATTTGCTTCTTTACGATAATCCATGCATAATCCGTTCAATCAAGCAATCTATACTTCAACCATTCGTTGAACATGAAAATTAACATCTTGGGGCTTGGGGGGATACTTGGTGAGGGTTGATATTTTCTCAGGACAGATGCTTGACACACTAAGTGACTCAAAAGACTGACCAAGCCTTATCGCCGTCCATTGTGTGACATGAACTCTTAGATAACGTTTACTCCTAATTAGGTTCTAGAACAAACCAACGACGATCAGTGACAAACCCCAGTTAATTCGGATGAAGTCAAATATCGCGCAGAGATTACGAGAAGTGACGGACTTAGATATTAATACATTATGTATTATGTATTCCCCAGCGCTACTACCAAAAGTTTGGGCGCCAAAAATTCTCAACGAGAATGGCGGATTTTAAATTGGAAAACAAAGCAAATTGAGTATTATGAATAGAAGCAAAAATATTTCCTTAAGATTCCCTTTGGCCAGTCCACCTTATCACAACAGTAGACTATTGCTGTTTATTTAACAAGTGAATGATAATACGTGTTGAAAAGATTTCTTTAGCGATATGTAATAATAAAGAGATTTTTGTAAAATAAATTACCTAACACGGTCATTTCTGATTCTCTTTTAAGGAGGTTCTTGGTATTGTTATTTTCATTACCCGGAGCCCTATATTCTTATATTTCAACAGTTGGTAGTCAAGTCGGTGAAACAGAATAATTACATCGACTATTTTGATTTGATTTCAATCTACTATTTGGGTTTGATTGCCGTGGACAGCAGGGCGACTAGTGAAGTGAATTATGTTTGGAGTTACATATACTAGAAAATATGAATGCATCCTTTCATGGTACGCATGACAGAAGCACATTTAACCTTCCCAGAGAAACTTGGCCTCAATGAACGTTGTATAAATTAAATATGTATATTTATGGCTTTGCCATCAATATTTTTTCTTGGTCGTTATGGATTTATGAAACATGTTTACAACTAATTTTACTTTAGAAATGCGTTTTGTCTATAGCTTTTTTTAAGCACATGCTACATTAAATTTAAATATTTATGGTTATGTGTTGGTTTCTCCGCCTAGTGCCAAACAAACAAACAAAGTGCTCGTCACTGCTGTGTAGAGTAGTCCGCTACTTCCGGCCATGTGTTTACAAAGCATCTCAATCTTAGATACTGAGCAGAAATTTGAAAATACCAAAATCAAATGTCGGAGGAATGTGATAGTTAATAAGTGTAAAATCAAAGTCCCCACAGTGTTTACTCGCGCCTAATAGAGGACTTTCCCAAAGAGCTTAACCCTACAATAAATTGAGAAATAATTCGTTAATGAAATTTCTTCAAGTCATTTATCAAAAAGATGACAGACATATATTGTATTGCGTGTTTATTTCCTGGTATCTAGTTTTGTTTACTTTAAATTTACTTTTCATTTGATTTGAGAACAGTGTATAAGAAGCATACAAATAAATGATTTAAAGTTAGCATGTTGAGAGAATTCACAAAAAGCTAAATCATGAATTCCACTGCACTGAATAAACTTTTGGGTTTCCAAATATTCGGTGGGTGTGTGGACCTATTTCAGGCTTTTCTTTTACATTTAAATCTAATGTGCATGTTGGTATGGTTGGGATGGGTGATCTTTTATTTCGAAGAACATACTAGATTTAAAAAAATGCGAAATATCCGTAAAAGGTTAAACAGAAGAGGAAACGGAGAGAAATATCCTACAGTCGTTTAATTTATGATTTATAGGAAATATTCGTTATTCATACATAGACTCATAATTAAAACTCCTATCAGTGAGCATTGAACTCTGGATCTCCGTGTGAAACTTGGCTCTTCGCTCCGCTTGAATGCTTAGCAGTAAACACCCAGTATTGATGCACAACGTGAATTCAGACAAATTAAAACTTTCAAAAGATTATCTAAATAAATGTAACAGAATAGATATTTGGATGGGACATCCACCCATTTCGATAGTCGGTGACAGAACACAAAATAAATAAAATAAATTTCACCCCCCCCCCCCCCCAAAAAAAAGAGATACCTCTAAAACACATCAACTTTTTCGTAATTTAAAATTCGATTCAATTAACAATATGAGAAAAAGAAAGAGAGAGAAGGGAGAGAGAGGGGGAATCTTCTGAAGATGAGTGATTTTTTTCTTTGACCTCTGATCGTTTGAAGAATTACATTTCCTAAGCAAAGAAATCATCTCTGTTGTTCCTTTTATAGTATTTATAGTTGGTAGTGTTGGTCGTAGTGCTATATTTTGTTTTCCTTGTTTTTATTCTATTTAATACATTTTATATATAAATTATTGCACCTTGAAGAAGGGACTGGCTGTCCTGAAAATTTGACTATTCCAATTGTTGGCTTTATATATCCAGTTAACTATATATTATATATATAAACATCCGATTGAGAGGTGAGGCGGGGGTCGGTTGCATCCTTAAGCATCTAAAGAGGTATAGCGCCTTTTCCCATTATGTCGCCTACACCTGTGTTTGGACGGAAAGTACCTGCTACTTAAAATAGCTTTATGTACTTAGCTGTCGTAATATGATTTTTTTTTAAAACCTAGATTCACTCAACTGATTTTATAATGTTGTCTGCAACAACTGATTTGTTAAAACTTCGGGAAACTATGTGTATAACATTAGTTGATATTTAAGTTCAAGCAAAATCCAATGGATTTAAGTGCAAGTAGAGTACATGTAATGTGTAAATTTTGAAGAGATCCGTTTATATTGGGTGTGCTCATAATCAGACTGAATTAAACAAGATAAATTAAACAAAACCCACTTGACTAGGCACATGTAACTTGATCTTTCAATTCTTTTCAATTCATGTGTCAATTAAAGTGAGACAAAAATATTTAGTACTTGATGGATTTGATCCAACAAAATCAAAAAGACATCCGCGTTACCACTAACATCTAACATTTTAGAATACGCATTCTCTCTCTCCTCCCCCCTTCTCTCTCTCTCTCTCTCTCTCTCTCTCTCTCTCTCTCTCTCTCTCTCTCTCTCAAAACTAAATATTGTTTAATATTGAAAATGTCTGCAAAAGAGCTATATTTTAGGCCAAATCGTATATCAAGTGCGCTATCCCTCTTTGTAAATGTTTGCAAGGAAATATTAAAATTTATCATTTACATGGTATGGATTAGAGAAATCCCCGACGAAGTGTCCTGACCCAGTGAAGTTATTCAGAAAGAAAATCCCTGAGGGAGAGATCAGGCGTGCTTTTTATGGGTGCGAATTCTTGTTTACAAATTGATAACATTCAGGTGATAAAAGGGTTAAAATAAGTAATTATCAATAGGTGAAATGTATCCACATTATTTCCTTATGAATGAGTTTGGTGCACACCCTTTCCGATTGAATTTTCTCGTGATTAGAACCTTTTGTTGTAATCTGTAGAAATATATAAGTCTAGCCGGTAAGACAGATATAAAGAAGCTTGAAAGGCCGAACATTTAATCAGCTGGGGGAAACGTTTCTTCGCTCACTCTAGGAAGGCATCAGCGATTACAATTTAATGACCGGCTTTAAAAAATGGTCATATTTTTCATGAACTTTTGATAGAAAAGTCGTTCCTCTATACACTGAAGAAAAATAATATATTAATTTAGTTTTCATGTAACGAATAATTATTATAAAAGGTCTACGTATCGAGTTCATCAAATTATTTGTTTGGGGGTTTTTTTAAAGGAAAAATATTCATTGTACCAAAAGACAAAAATCTTTTAAATTTGTTGCAAGATCCGCGTTGATACTTGGATTACGAATCACGTTATATATACGACGCTCCATATGCAATACATCAATAAGTACATATAGGGTGGAAATATGACAATTTAAATTACTTTTTTTATATGATGTATTTCACGTAGATAGGTCGAATAAATATTATCGTTCAGACCCGGGATTGTTATATTTTAACAGTTTCATTCAGTAATGTGTCATGTCTTACCAGGCAAGAAGACGGAGGGGACCTATCGATAGCATATTCAATAGCAAGCCGAATATTTTATGAAGAAATCCTGGACAAAATAGGGAAAATGCACTTTTATCACTTTACAAGAAACTGACATATTGATATTTTACCTCTTCCAAGTTGATATGTGTTGTATGGGACTCTGATGGTATGTCATGGTCATGCAACATAGACATGATAAAGATGTAATCTCTCTCTCTCTCTCTCTCTCTCTCTCTCTCTCTCTCTCTCTCTCTCTCTCTCTCTCTCTCTCTCTCTCTCTCTCTCTCTCTCTGTAAACCGGTGGCACAAGGAAAAGAATGTCTACCAGTGAAAATTCGAATAAAATTGATGCTTTAATTACGAGGTACAATGAGATAGATCATTTATCCGATTATCTGAGGGCCAAGCCGACCTCGCACAGAGAACTTCCAGAGAACAATAAAATTGATATGTCATGCAGGGTTCCAAAGCTGTTGTCAAAGTACGGACGATTTTCAGATATCCCAACACATTCATTTTATTATGTACATTATACATTTTTATAACCCAATGACCAGAACTTCATTTTTATTTATTTTAAACCATATCACTGAAAAAAATGTTCATAACGTGGCATTTCAGACATACTTCCGGAAGCTCTTAATCCTAACATAATTACTACGTAAAATGAATGATGCATAAATTTGCTTTGCTTGCCTTATTGATTTTGAATCGAGCGAAGCAAATCTATGCATGTATCTATGCTTTACTGCCTTCAAATAACTGCAAGATTCTGGCGCTCTAGTCACTCCATCAACCTTTAATATTGCATGTTTGTAACTGAAAATGAATTCTACCGGATCGATAATAATTGTTAAATCAATCAAAAACATAGGTCTTTTATTTTCGATATCATGTAGCTAAAACAAGGGATATGTATTGGATACTGTTTAGCAATTTTACTTATCAAAATTTGAGGGTTTTTAATAAACATGTATATACTAATATTACTTTGTATGGATCTGTTAATAATAAATATATATTAATGTACGATTCAAAACCTTGATTTTTATTATATTTATAGGTTACAATGATGGAGGGAATCATATGAAATTTCGTCTTCCATGGAAGAAAACAGAAACTATTTTCGAAATAGAAAAGAGCATTTAAAAATCCCGGTGTCACCTCCAAACAGCTGATGAGCTATCAGTTGATCAAACCAAAAAGTTATCAAAAATGGCCACTGTATACTCAAAGAACTATTCTCTTCTTACTGCTCATTATAAGGGCACAAAGTTCAAGCACAACTGAATCAATAACGAAAAATACATTAACAACAATAGAACCTGCAAACGATAATACTACATTAACATTACAATCCACAAACACAACTCCATCAATTCTCGTCAACACGACCATACATGAATCAACAACCACAATAGGCGGCACGGAGTCTTCCACTAGCGAGACTACCACTGCTGGCCTGACAACCACCGGTGCACAAAGCAGTACCACAACTGAAGCAAGTACCACGAGCGCTACTGAGGCCACAAGCACAACAGCTGCAGATACCACAACAACAACAGCTGAAAGTACTACAAGTGAGGCTAGCACATCCACCTCTGGACTCACTTCTTCAACTACTGTGCCAGACGCAACCACCACCACAGTAGGCAGCACGGAGTCTTCCACTAGCGAGACTACCACTGCTGGCCTGACAACCACCGGTGCACAAAGCAGTACCACAACTGAAGCAAGTACCACGAGCGCTACTGAGGCCACAAGCACAACAGCTGCAGATACCACAACAACAACAGCTGAAAGTACTACAAGTGAGGCTAGCACATCCACCTCTGGACTCACTTCTTCAACTACTGTGCCAGACGCAACCACCACCACAGTAGGCAGCACGGAGTCTTCCACTAGCGAGTCTACCACTGCTGGCCTGACAACCACCGGTGCACAAAGCAGTACCACAACTGAAGCAAGTACCACGAGCGCTACTGAGGACCACAAGCACAACAGCTGCAGATACCACAACAACAACAGCTGAAAGTACTACAAGTGAGGCTAGCACATCCACCTCTGGACTCACTTCTTCAACTACTGTGCCAGACGCAACCACCACCACAGTAGGCAGCACGGAGTCTTCCACTAGCGAGTACTACCACTGCTGGCCTGACAACCACCGGTGCACAAAGCAGTACCACAACTGAAGCAAGTACCACGAGCGCTACTGAGGCCACAAGCACAACAGCTGCAGATACCACAACAACAACAGCTGAAAGTACTACAAGTGAGGCTAGCACATCCACCTCTGGACTCACTTCTTCAACTACTGTGCCAGACGCAACCACCACCACAGTAGGCAGCACGGAGTCTTCCACTAGCGAGTCTACCACTGCTGGCCTGACAACCACCGGTGCACAAAGCAGTACCACAACTGAAGCAAGTACCACGAGCGCTACTGAGGCCACAAGCACAACAGCTGCAGATACCACAACAACAACAGCTGAAAGTACTACAAGTGAGGCTAGCACATCCACCTCTGGACTCACTTCTTCAACTACTGTGCCAGACGCAACCACCACCACAGTAGGCAGCACGGAGTCTTCCACTAGCGAGACTACCACTGCTGGCCTGACAACCACCGGTGCACAAAGCAGTACCACAACTGAAGCAAGTACCACGAGCGCTACTGAGGCCACAAGCACAACAGCTGCAGATACCACAACAACAACAGCTGAAAGTACTACAAGTGAGGCTAGCACATCCACCTCTGGACTCACTTCTTCAACTACTGTGCCAGACGCAACCACCACCACAGTAGGCAGCACGGAGTCTTCCACTAGCGAGACTACCACTGCTGGCCTGACAACCACCGGTGCACAAAGCAGTACCACAACTGAAGCAAGTACCACGAGCGCTACTGAGGCCACAAGCACAACAGCTGCAGATACCACAACAACAACAGCTGAAAGTACTACAAGTGAGGCTAGCACATCCACCTCTGGACTCACTTCTTCAACTACTGTGCCAGACGCAACCACCACCACAGTAGGCAGCACGGAGTCTTCCACTAGCGAGACTACCACTGCTGGCCTGACAACCACCGGTGCACAAAGCAGTACCACAACTGAAGCAAGTACCACGAGCGCTACTGAGGCCACAAGCACAACAGCTGCAGATACCACAACAACAACAGCTGAAACTACTACAAGTGAGGCTAGCACATCCACCTCTGGACTCACTTCTTCAACTACTGTGCCAGACGCAACCACCACCACAGTAGGCAGCACGGAGTCTTCCACTAGCGAGACTACCACTGCTGGCCTGACAACCACCGGTGCACAAAGCAGTACCACAACTGAAGCAAGTACCACGAGCGCTACTGAGGCCACAAGCACAACAGCTGCAGATACCACAACAACAACAGCTGAAAGTACTACAAGTGAGGCTAGCACATCCACCTCTGGACTCACTTCTTCAACTACTGTGCCAGACGCAACCACCACCACAGTAGGCAGCACGGAGTCTTCCACTAGCGAGACTACCACTGCTGGCCTGACAACCACCGGTGCACAAAGCAGTACCACAACTGAAGCAAGTACCACGAGCGCTACTGAGGCCACAAGCACAACAGCTGCAGATACCACAACAACAACAGCTGAAAGTACTACAAGTGAGGCTAGCACATCCACCTCTGGACTCACTTCTTCAACTACTGTGCCAGACGCAACCACCACCACAGTAGGCAGCACGGAGTCTTCCACTAGCGAGACTACCACTGCTGGCCTGACAACCACCGGTGCACAAAGCAGTACCACAACTGAAGCAAGTACCACGAGCGCTACTGAGGCCACAAGCACAACAGCTGCAGATACCACAACAACAACAGCTGAAAGTACTACAAGTGAGGCTAGCACATCCACCTCTGGACTCACTTCTTCAACTACTGTGCCAGACGCAACCACCACCACAGTAGGCAGCACGGAGTCTTCCACTAGCGAGTACTACCACTGCTGGCCTGACAACCACCGGTGCACAAAGCAGTACCACAACTGAAGCAAGTACCACGAGCGCTACTGAGGCCACAAGCACAACAGCTGCAGATACCACAACAACAACAGCTGAAAGTACTACAAGTGAGGCTAGCACATCCACCTCTGGACTCACTTCTTCAACTACTGTGCCAGACGCAACCACCACCACAGTAGGCAGCACGGAGTCTTCCACTAGCGAGTACTACCACTGCTGGCCTGACAACCACCGGTGCACAAAGCAGTACCACAACTGAAGCAAGTACCACGAGCGCTACTGAGGCCACAAGCACAACAGCTGCAGATACCACAACAACAACAGCTGAAAGTACTACAAGTGAGGCTAGCACATCCACCTCTGGACTCACTTCTTCAACTACTGTGCCAGACGCAACCACCACCACAGTAGGCAGCACGGAGTCTTCCACTAGCGAGACTACCACTGCTGGCCTGACAACCACCGGTGCACAAAGCAGTACCACAACTGAAGCAAGTACCACGAGCGCTACTGAGGCCACAAGCACAACAGCTGCAGATACCACAACAACAACAGCTGAAAGTACTACAAGTGAGGCTAGCACATCCACCTCTGGACTCACTTCTTCAACTACTGTGCCAGACGCAACCACCACCACAGTAGGCAGCACGGAGTCTTCCACTAGCGAGACTACCACTGCTGGCCTGACAACCACCGGTGCACAAAGCAGTACCACAACTGAAGCAAGTACCACGAGCGCTACTGAGGCCACAAGCACAACAGCTGCAGATACCACAACAACAACAGCTGAAAGTACTACAAGTGAGGCTAGCACATCCACCTCTGGACTCACTTCTTCAACTACTGTGCCAGACGCAACCACCACCACAGTAGGCAGCACGGAGTCTTCCACTAGCGAGACTACCACTGCTGGCCTGACAACCACCGGTGCACAAAGCAGTACCACAACTGAAGCAAGTACCACGAGCGCTACTGAGGCCACAAGCACAACAGCTGCAGATACCACAACAACAACAGCTGAAAGTACTACAAGTGAGGCTAGCACATCCACCTCTGGACTCACTTCTTCAACTACTGTGCCAGACGCAACCACCACCACAGTAGGCAGCACGGAGTCTTCCACTAGCGAGACTACCACTGCTGGCCTGACAACCACCGGTGCACAAAGCAGTACCACAACTGAAGCAAGTACCACGAGCGCTACTGAGGCCACAAGCACAACAGCTGCAGATACCACAACAACAACAGCTGAAAGTACTACAAGTGAGGCTAGCACATCCACCTCTGGACTCACTTCTTCAACTACTGTGCCAGACGCAACCACCACCACAGTAGGCAGCACGGAGTCTTCCACTAGCGAGACTACCACTGCTGGCCTGACAACCACCGGTGCACAAAGCAGTACCACAACTGAAGCAAGTACCACGAGCGCTACTGAGGCCACAAGCACAACAGCTGCAGATACCACAACAACAACAGCTGAAAGTACTACAAGTGAGGCTAGCACATCCACCTCTGGACTCACTTCTTCAACTACTGTGCCAGACGCAACCACCACCACAGTAGGCAGCACGGAGTCTTCCACTAGCGAGTACTACCACTGCTGGCCTGACAACCACCGGTGCACAAAGCAGTACCACAACTGAAGCAAGTACCACGAGCGCTACTGAGGCCACAAGCACAACAGCTGCAGATACCACAACAACAACAGCTGAAAGTACTACAAGTGAGGCTAGCACATCCACCTCTGGACTCACTTCTTCAACTACTGTGCCAGACGCAACCACCACCACAGTAGGCAGCACGGAGTCTTCCACTAGCGAGACTACCACTGCTGGCCTGACAACCACCGGTGCACAAAGCAGTACCACAACTGAAGCAAGTACCACGAGCGCTACTGAGGCCACAAGCACAACAGCTGCAGATACCACAACAACAACAGCTGAAAGTACTACAAGTGAGGCTAGCACATCCACCTCTGGACTCACTTCTTCAACTACTGTGCCAGACGCAACCACCACCACAGTAGGCAGCACGGAGTCTTCCACTAGCGAGACTACCACTGCTGGCCTGACAACCACCGGTGCACAAAGCAGTACCACAACTGAAGCAAGTACCACGAGCGCTACTGAGGCCACAAGCACAACAGCTGCAGATACCACAACAACAACAGCTGAAAGTACTACAAGTGAGGCTAGCACATCCACCTCTGGACTCACTTCTTCAACTACTGTGCCAGACGCAACCACCACCACAGTAGGCAGCACGGAGTCTTCCACTAGCGAGACTACCACTGCTGGCCTGACAACCACCGGTGCACAAAGCAGTACCACAACTGAAGCAAGTACCACGAGCGCTACTGAGGCCACAAGCACAACAGCTGCAGATACCACAACAACAACAGCTGAAAGCTACTACAAGTGAGGCTAGCACATCCACCTCTGGACTCACTTCTTCAACTACTGTGCCAGACGCAACCACCACCACAGTAGGCAGCACGGAGTCTTCCACTAGCGAGACTACCACTGCTGGCCTGACAACCACCGGTGCACAAAGCAGTACCACAACTGAAGCAAGTACCACGAGCGCTACTGAGGCCACAAGCACAACAGCTGCAGATACCACAACAACAACAGCTGAAAGTACTACAAGTGAGGCTAGCACATCCACCTCTGGACTCACTTCTTCAACTACTGTGCCAGACGCAACCACCACCACAGTAGGCAGCACGGAGTCTTCCACTAGCGAGACTACCACTGCTGGCCTGACAACCACCGGTGCACAAAGCAGTACCACAACTGAAGCAAGTACCACGAGCGCTACTGAGGCCACAAGCACAACAGCTGCAGATACCACAACAACAACAGCTGAAAGTACTACAAGTGAGGCTAGCACATCCACCTCTGGACTCACTTCTTCAACTACTGTGCCAGACGCAACCACCACCACAGTAGGCAGCACGGAGTCTTCCACTAGCGAGACTACCACTGCTGGCCTGACAACCACCGGTGCACAAAGCAGTACCACAACTGAAGCAAGTACCACGAGCGCTACTGAGGCCACAAGCACAACAGCTGCAGATACCACAACAACAACAGCTGAAAGTACTACAAGTGAGGCTAGCACATCCACCTCTGGACTCACTTCTTCAACTACTGTGCCAGACGCAACCACCACCACAGTAGGCAGCACGGAGTCTTCCACTAGCGAGACTACCACTGCTGGCCTGACAACCACCGGTGCACAAAGCAGTACCACAACTGAAGCAAGTACCACGAGCGCTACTGAGGCCACAAGCACAACAGCTGCAGATACCACAACAACAACAGCTGAAAGTACTACAAGTGAGGCTAGCACATCCACCTCTGGACTCACTTCTTCAACTACTGTGCCAGACGCAACCACCACCACAGTAGGCAGCACGGAGTCTTCCACTAGCGAGACTACCACTGCTGGCCTGACAACCACCGGTGCACAAAGCAGTACCACAACTGAAGCAAGTACCACGAGCGCTACTGAGGCCACAAGCACAACAGCTGCAGATACCACAACAACAACAGCTGAAAGTACTACAAGTGAGGCTAGCACATCCACCTCTGGACTCACTTCTTCAACTACTGTGCCAGACGCAACCACCACCACAGTAGGCAGCACGGAGTCTTCCACTAGCGAGACTACCACTGCTGGCCTGACAACCACCGGTGCACAAAGCAGTACCACAACTGAAGCAAGTACCACGAGCGCTACTGAGGCCACAAGCACAACAGCTGCAGATACCACAACAACAACAGCTGAAAGTACTACAAGTGAGGCTAGCACATCCACCTCTGGACTCACTTCTTCAACTACTGTGCCAGACGCAACCACCACCACAGTAGGCAGCACGGAGTCTTCCACTAGCGAGACTACCACTGCTGGCCTGACAACCACCGGTGCACAAAGCAGTACCACAACTGAAGCAAGTACCACGAGCGCTACTGAGGCCACAAGCACAACAGCTGCAGATACCACAACAACAACAGCTGAAAGTACTACAAGTGAGGCTAGCACATCCACCTCTGGACTCACTTCTTCAACTACTGTGCCAGACGCAAACCACCACCACAGTAGGCAGCACGGAGTCTTCCACTAGCGAGACTACCACTGCTGGCCTGACAACCACCGGTGCACAAAGCAGTACCACAACTGAAGCAAGTACCACGAGCGCTACTGAGGCCACAAGCACAACAGCTGCAGATACCACAACAACAACAGCTGAAAGTACTACAAGTGAGGCTAGCACATCCACCTCTGGACTCACTTCTTCAACTACTGTGCCAGACGCAACCACCACCACAGTAGGCAGCACGGAGTCTTCCACTAGCGAGACTACCACTGCTGGCCTGACAACCACCGGTGCACAAAGCAGTACCACAACTGAAGCAAGTACCACGAGCGCTACTGAGGCCACAAGCACAACAGCTGCAGATACCACAACAACAACAGCTGAAAGTACTACAAGTGAGGCTAGCACATCCACCTCTGGACTCACTTCTTCAACTACTGTGCCAGACGCAACCACCACCACAGTAGGCAGCACGGAGTCTTCCACTAGCGAGACTACCACTGCTGGCCTGACAACCACCGGTGCACAAAGCAGTACCACAACTGAAGCAAGTACCACGAGCGCTACTGAGGCCACAAGCACAACAGCTGCAGATACCACAACAACAACAGCTGAAAGTACTACAAGTGAGGCTAGCACATCCACCTCTGGACTCACTTCTTCAACTACTGTGCCAGACGCAACCACCACCACAGTAGGCAGCACGGAGTCTTCCACTAGCGAGACTACCACTGCTGGCCTGACAACCACCGGTGCACAAAGCAGTACCACAACTGAAGCAAGTACCACGAGCGCTACTGAGGCCACAAGCACAACAGCTGCAGATACCACAACAACAACAGCTGAAAGTACTACAAGTGAGGCTAGCACATCCACCTCTGGACTCACTTCTTCAACTACTGTGCCAGACGCAACCACCACCACAGTAGGCAGCACGGAGTCTTCCACTAGCGAGACTACCACTGCTGGCCTGACAACCACCGGTGCACAAAGCAGTACCACAACTGAAGCAAGTACCACGAGCGCTACTGAGGCCACAAGCACAACAGCTGCAGATACCACAACAACAACAGCTGAAAGTACTACAAGTGAGGCTAGCACATCCACCTCTGGACTCACTTCTTCAACTACTGTGCCAGACGCAACCACCACCACAGTAGGCAGCACGGAGTCTTCCACTAGCGAGACTACCACTGCTGGCCTGACAACCACCGGTGCACAAAGCAGTACCACAACTGAAGCAAGTACCACGAGCGCTACTGAGGCCACAAGCACAACAGCTGCAGATACCACAACAACAACAGCTGAAAGTACTACAAGTGAGGCTAGCACATCCACCTCTGGACTCACTTCTTCAACTACTGTGCCAGACGCAACCACCACCACAGTAGGCAGCACGGAGTCTTCCACTAGCGAGACTACCACTGCTGGCCTGACAACCACCGGTGCACAAAGCAGTACCACAACTGAAGCAAGTACCACGAGCGCTACTGAGGCCACAAGCACAACAGCTGCAGATACCACAACAACAACAGCTGAAAGTACTACAAGTGAGGCTAGCACATCCACCTCTGGACTCACTTCTTCAACTACTGTGCCAGACGCAACCACCACCACAGTAGGCAGCACGGAGTCTTCCACTAGCGAGACTACCACTGCTGGCCTGACAACCACCGGTGCACAAAGCAGTACCACAACTGAAGCAAGTACCACGAGCGCTACTGAGGCCACAAGCACAACAGCTGCAGATACCACAACAACAACAGCTGAAAGTACTACAAGTGAGGCTAGCACATCCACCTCTGGACTCACTTCTTCAACTACTGTGCCAGACGCAACCACCACCACAGTAGGCAGCACGGAGTCTTCCACTAGCGAGACTACCACTGCTGGCCTGACAACCACCGGTGCACAAAGCACGAGCGCTACTGAGGCCACAAGCACAACAGCTGCAGATACCACAACAACAACAGCTGAAAGTACTACAAGTGAGGCTAGCACATCCACCTCTGGACTCACTTCTTCAACTACTGTGCCAGACGCAACCACCACCACAGTAGGCAGCACGGAGTCTTCCACTAGCGAGACTACCACTGCTGGCCTGACAACCACCGGTGCACAAAGCAGTACCACAACTGAAGCAAGTACCACGAGCGCTACTGAGGCCACAAGCACAACAGCTGCAGATACCACAACAACAACAGCTGAAAGTACTACAAGTGAGGCTAGCACATCCACCTCTGGACTCACTTCTTCAACTACTGTGCCAGACGCAACCACCACCACAGTAGGCAGCACGGAGTCTTCCACTAGCGAGACTACCACTGCTGGCCTGACAACCACCGGTGCACAAAGCAGTACCACAACTGAAGCAAGTACCACGAGCGCTACTGAGGCCACAAGCACAACAGCTGCAGATACCACAACAACAACAGCTGAAAGTACTACAAGTGAGGCTAGCACATCCACCTCTGGACTCACTTCTTCAACTACTGTGCCAGACGCAACCACCACCACAGTAGGCAGCACGGAGTCTTCCACTAGCGAGACTACCACTGCTGGCCTGACAACCACCGGTGCACAAAGCAGTACCACAACTGAAGCAAGTACCACGAGCGCTACTGAGGCCACAAGCACAACAGCTGCAGATACCACAACAACAACAGCTGAAACGTACTACAAGTGAGGCTAGCACATCCACCTCTGGACTCACTTCTTCAACTACTGTGCCAGACGCAACCACCACCACAGTAGGCAGCACGGAGTCTTCCACTAGCGAGACTACCACTGCTGGCCTGACAACCACCGGTGCACAAAGCAGTACCACAACTGAAGCAAGTACCACGAGCGCTACTGAGGCCACAAGCACAACAGCTGCAGATACCACAACAACAACAGCTGAAAGTACTACAAGTGAGGCTAGCACATCCACCTCTGGACTCACTTCTTCAACTACTGTGCCAGACGCAACCACCACCACAGTAGGCAGCACGGAGTCTTCCACTAGCGAGACTACCACTGCTGGCCTGACAACCACCGGTGCACAAAGCAGTACCACAACTGAAGCAAGTACCACGAGCGCTACTGAGGCCACAAGCACAACAGCTGCAGATACCACAACAACAACAGCTGAAAGTACTACAAGTGAGGCTAGCACATCCACCTCTGGACTCACTTCTTCAACTACTGTGCCAGACGCAACCACCACCACAGTAGGCAGCACGGAGTCTTCCACTAGCGAGACTACCACTGCTGGCCTGACAACCACCGGTGCACAAAGCAGTACCACAACTGAAGCAAGTACCACGAGCGCTACTGAGGCCACAAGCACAACAGCTGCAGATACCACAACAACAACAGCTGAAAGTACTACAAGTGAGGCTAGCACATCCACCTCTGGACTCACTTCTTCAACTACTGTGCCAGACGCAACCACCACCACAGTAGGCAGCACGGAGTCTTCCACTAGCGAGACTACCACTGCTGGCCTGACAACCACCGGTGCACAAAGCAGTACCACAACTGAAGCAAGTACCACGAGCGCTACTGAGGCCACAAGCACAACAGCTGCAGATACCACAACAACAACAGCTGAAAGTACTACAAGTGAGGCTAGCACATCCACCTCTGGACTCACTTCTTCAACTACTGTGCCAGACGCAACCACCACCACAGTAGGCAGCACGGAGTCTTCCACTAGCGAGACTACCACTGCTGGCCTGACAACCACCGGTGCACAAAGCAGTACCACAACTGAAGCAAGTACCACGAGCGCTACTGAGGCCACAAGCACAACAGCTGCAGATACCACAACAACAACAGCTGAAAGTACTACAAGTGAGGCTAGCACATCCACCTCTGGACTCACTTCTTCAACTACTGTGCCAGACGCAACCACCACCACAGTAGGCAGCACGGAGTCTTCCACTAGCGAGACTACCACTGCTGGCCTGACAACCACCGGTGCACAAAGCAGTACCACAACTGAAGCAAGTACCACGAGCGCTACTGAGGCCACAAGCACAACAGCTGCAGATACCACAACAACAACAGCTGAAAGTACTACAAGTGAGGCTAGCACATCCACCTCTGGACTCACTTCTTCAACTACTGTGCCAGACGCAACCACCACCACAGTAGGCAGCACGGAGTCTTCCACTAGCGAGACTACCACTGCTGGCCTGACAACCACCGGTGCACAAAGCAGTACCACAACTGAAGCAAGTACCACGAGCGCTACTGAGGCCACAAGCACAACAGCTGCAGATACCACAACAACAACAGCTGAAAGTACTACAAGTGAGGCTAGCACATCCACCTCTGGACTCACTTCTTCAACTACTGTGCCAGACGCAACCACCACCACAGTAGGCAGCACGGAGTCCTTCCACTAGCGAGACTACCACTGCTGGCCTGACAACCACCGGTGCACAAAGCAGTACCACAACTGAAGCAAGTACCACGAGCGCTACTGAGGCCACAAGCACAACAGCTGCAGATACCACAACAACAACAGCTGAAACTACTACAAGTGAGGCTAGCACATCCACCTCTGGACTCACTTCTTCAACTACTGTGCCAGACGCAACCACCACCACAGTAGGCAGCACGGAGTCTTCCACTAGCGAGACTACCACTGCTGGCCTGACAACCACCGGTGCACAAAGCAGTACACAACTGAAGCAAGTACCACGAGCGCTACTGAGGCCACAAGCACAACAGCTGCAGATACCACAACAACAACAGCTGAAAGTACTACAAGTGAGGCTAGCACATCCACCTCTGGACTCACTTCTTCAACTACTGTGCCAGACGCAACCACCACCACAGTAGGCAGCACGGAGTCTTCCACTAGCGAGACTACCACTGCTGGCCTGACAACCACCGGTGCACAAAGCAGTACCACAACTGAAGCAAGTACCACGAGCGCTACTGAGGCCACAAGCACAACAGCTGCAGATACCACAACAACAACAGCTGAAAGTACTACAAGTGAGGCTAGCACATCCACCTCTGGACTCACTTCTTCAACTACTGTGCCAGACGCAACCACCACCACAGTAGGCAGCACGGAGTCTTCCACTAGCGAGACTACCACTGCTGGCCTGACAACCACCGGTGCACAAAGCAGTACCACAACTGAAGCAAGTACCACGAGCGCTACTGAGGCCACAAGCACAACAGCTGCAGATACCACAACAACAACAGCTGAAAGTACTACAAGTGAGGCTAGCACATCCACCTCTGGACTCACTTCTTCAACTACTGTGCCAGACGCAACCACCACCACAGTAGGCAGCACGGAGTCTTCCACTAGCGAGACTACCACTGCTGGCCTGACAACCACCGGTGCACAAAGCAGTACCACAACTGAAGCAAGTTACCACGAGCGCTACTGAGGCCACAAGCACAACAGCTGCAGATACCACAACAACAACAGCTGAAAGTACTACAAGTGAGGCTAGCACATCACCTCTGGACTCACTTACTTCAACTACTGTGCCAGACGCAACCACCACCACAGTAGGCAGCACGGAGTCTTCACTAGCGAGACTACCACTGCTGGCCTGACAAACCACCGGTGCACAAAGCAGTACCACAACTGAAGCAAGTACCACGAGCGCTACTGAGGCCACAAGCACAACAGCTGCAGATACCACAACAACAACAGCTGAAAGTACTACAAGTGAGGCTAGCACATCCACCTCTGGACTCACTTCTTCAACTACTGTGCCAGACGCAACCACCACCACAGTAGGCAGCACTGGAGTCTTCCACTAGCGAGACTACCACTGCTGGCCTGACAACCACCGGTGCACAAAGCAGTACCACAACTGAAGCAAGTACCACGAGCGCTTACTGAGGCCACAAGCACAACAGCTGCAGATACCACAACAACAACAGCTGAAAGTACTACAAGTGAGGCTAGCACATCCACCTCTGGACTCACTTCTTCAACTACTGTGCCAGACGCAACCACCACCACAGTAGGCAGCACGGAGTCTTCCACTAGCGAGACTACCACTGCTGGCCTGACAACCACCGGTGCACAAAGCAGTACCACAACTGAAGCAAGTACCACGAGCGCTACTGAGGCCACAAGCACAACAGCTGCAGATACCACAACAACAACAGCTGAAAGTACTACAAGTGAGGCTAGCACATCCACCTCTGGACTCACTTCTTCAACTACTGTGCCAGACGCAACCACCACCACAGTAGGCAGCACGGAGTCTTCCACTAGCGAGACTACCACTGCTGGCCTGACAACCACCGGTGCACAAAGCAGTACCACAACTGAAGCAAGTACCACGAGCGCTACTGAGGCCACAAGCACAACAGCTGCAGATACCACAACAACAACAGCTGAAAGTACTACAAGTGAGGCTAGCACATCCACCTCTGGACTCACTTCTTCAACTACTGTGCCAGACGCAACCACCACCACAGTAGGCAGCACGGAGTCTTCCACTAGCGAGACTACCACTGCTGGCCTGACAACCACCGGTGCACAAAGCAGTACCACAACTGAAGCAAGTACCACGAGCGCTACTGAGGCCACAAGCACAACAGCTGCAGATACCACAACAACAACAGCTGAAAGTACTACAAGTGAGGCTAGCACATCCACCTCTGGACTCACTTCTTCAACTACTGTGCCAGACGCAACCACCACCACAGTAGGCAGCACGGAGTCTTCCACTAGCGAGACTACCACTGCTGGCCTGACAACCACCGGTGCACAAAGCAGTACCACAACTGAAGCAAGTACCACGAGCGCTACTGAGGCCACAAGCACAACAGCTGCAGATACCACAACAACAACAGCTGAAAGTACTACAAGTGAGGCTAGCACATCCACCTCTGGACTCACTTCTTCAACTACTGTGCCAGACGCAACCACCACCACAGTAGGCAGCACGGAGTCTTCCACTAGCGAGACTACCACTGCTGGCCTGACAACCCACCGGTGCCACAAAGCAGTACCACAACTGAAGCAAGTACCACGAGCGCTACTGAGGCCACAAGCACAACAGCTGCAGATACCACAACAACAACAGCTGAAAGTACTACAAGTGAGGCTAGCACATCCACCTCTGGACTCACTTCTTCAACTACTGTGCCAGACGCAACCACCACCACAGTAGGCAGCACGGAGTCTTCCACTAGCGAGACTACCACTGCTGGCCTGACAACCACCGGGCACAAAGCAAGTACCACAACTGAAGCAAGTACCACGAGCGCTACTGAGGCCACAAGCACAACAGCTGCAGATACCACAACACAACAGCTGAAAGTACTACAAGTGAGGCTAGCACATCCAACCTCTGGACTCACTTCTTCAACACTACTGTGCCAAACGCAACCACCACCACAGTAGGCAGCACGGAGTCTTCCACTAGCGAGACTACCACTGCTGGCCTGACAACCACCGGTGCACAAAGCAGTACCACAACTGAAGCAGGTACCACGAGCGCTACTGAGGCCACAAGCACAACAGCTGCAGATACCACAACAACAACAGCTGAAAGTACTACAAGTGAGGCTAGCACATCCACCTCTGGACTCACTTCTTCAACTACTGTGCCAGACGCAACCACCACCACAGTAGGCAGCACGGAGTCTTCCACTAGCGAGACTACCACTGCTGGCCTGACAACCACCGGTGCACAAAGCAGTACCACAACTGAAGCAAGTACCACGAGCGCTACTGAGGCCACAAGCACAACAGCTGCAGATACCACAACAACAACAGCTGAAAGTACTACAAGTGAGGCTAGCACATCCACCTCTGGACTCACTTCTTCAACTACTGTGCCAGACGCAACCACCACCACAGTAGGCAGCACGGAGTCTTCCACTAGCGAGACTACCACTGCTGGCCTGACAACCACCGGTGCACAAAGCAGTACCACAACTGAAGCAAGTACCACGAGCGCTACTGAGGCCACAAGCACAACAGCTGCAGATACCACAACAACAACAGCTGAAAGTACTACAAGTGAGGCTAGCACATCCACCTCTGGACTCACTTCTTCAACTACTGTGCCAGACGCAACCACCACCACAGTAGGCAGCACGGAGTCTTCCACTAGCGAGACTACCACTGCTGGCCTGACAACCACCGGTGCACAAAGCAGTACCACAACTGAAGCAAGTACCACGAGCGCTACTGAGGCCACAAGACAACAGCTGCAGATACCACAACAACAACAGCTGAAAGTACTACAAGTGAGGCTAGCACATCCACCTCTGGACTCACTTCTTCAACTACTGTGCCAGACGCAACCACCACCACAGTAGGCAGCACGGAGTCTTCCACTAGCGAGACTACCAGTGCTGGCCTGACAACCACCGGTGCACAAAGCAGTACCACAACTGAAGCAAGTACCACGAGCGCTACTGAGGCCACAAGCACAACAGCTGCAGATACCACAACAACAACAGCTGAAAGTACTACAAGTGAGGCTAGCACATCCACCTCTGGACTCACTTCTTCAACTACTGTGCCAGACGCAACCACCACCACAGTAGGCAGCACGGAGTCTTCCACTAGCGAGACTACCACTGCTGGCCTGACAACCACCGGTGCACAAAGCAGTACCACAACTGAAGCAAGTACCACGAGCGCTACTGAGGCCACAAGCACAACAGCTGCAGATACCACAACAACAACAGCTGAAAGTACTACAAGTGAGGCTAGCACATCCACCTCTGGACTCACTTCTTCAACTACTGTGCCAGACGCAACCACCACCACAGTAGGCAGCACGGAGTCTTTCCACTAGCGAGACTACCACTGCTGGCCTGACAACCACCGGTGCACAAAGCAGTACCACAACTGAAGCAAGTACCACGAGCGCTACTGAGGCCACAAGCACAACAGCTGCAGATACCACAACAACAACAGCTGAAAGTACTACAAGTGAGGCTAGCACATCCACCTCTGGACTCACTTCTTCAACTACTGTGCCAGACGCAACCACCACCACAGTAGGCAGCACGGAGTCTTCCACTAGCGAGACTACCACTGCTGGCCTGACAACCACCGGTGCACAAAGCAGTACCACAACTGAAGCAAGTACCACGAGCGCTACTGAGGCCACAAGCACAACAGTACACAACTGAAGCAAGTACCACGAGCGCTACTGAGGCCACAAGCACAACAGCTGCAGATACCACAACACAACAGCTGAAAGTACTACAAGTGAGGCTAGCACATCCACCTCTGGACTCACTTCTTCAACTACTGTGCCAGGACGCAACCACCACCCACAGTAGGCAGCACGGAGTCTTCCACTAGCGAGACTACCACTGCTGGCCTGACAACCACCGGTGCACAAAGCAGTACCACAACTGAAGCAAGTACCACGAGCGCTACTGAGGCCACAAGCACAACAGCTGCAGATACCACAACAACAACAGCTGAAAGTACTACAAAGTGAGGCTAGCACATCCACCTCTGGACTCACTTCTTCAACTACTGTGCCAGACGCAACCACCACCACAGTAGGCAGCACGGAGTCTTCCACTAGCGAGACTACCACTGCTGGCCTGACAACCACCGGTGCACAAGCAGTACACAACTGAAGCAAGTACCACGAGCGCTACTGAGGCCACAAGCACAAACAGCTGCAGATACCACAACAAACAACAGCTGAAACGTACTACAAGTGAGGCTAGCACATCCACCTCTGGACTCACTTCTTCAACTACTGTGCCAGACGCAACCACCACCACAGTAGGCAGCACGGAGTCTTCCACTAGCGAGACTACCACTGCTGGCCTGACAACCACCGGTGCACAAAGCAGTACCACAACTGAAGCAAGTACCACGAGCGCTACTGAGGCCACAAGCACAACAGCTGCAGATACCACAACAACAACAGCTGAAAGTACTACAAGTGAGGCTAGCACATCCATCCTCTGGGACTCACTTCTTCAACTACTGTGCCAGACGCAACCACCACCACAGTAGGCAGCACGGAGTCTTCCACTAGCGAGACTACCACTGCTGGCCTGACAACCACCGGTGCACAAAGCAGTACCACAACTGAAGCAAGTACCACGAGCGCTACTGAGGCCACAAGCACAACAGCTGCAGATACCACAACAACAACAGCTGAAACTACTACAAGTGAGGCTAGCACATCCACCTCTGGACTCACTTCTTCAAACTACTGTGCCAGACGCAACCACCACCACAGTAGGCAGCACGGAGTCTTCCACTAGCGAGACTACCACTGCTGGCCTGACAACCACCGGTGCACAAAGCAGTACCACAACTGAAGCAAGTACCACGAGCGCTACTGAGGCCACAAGCACAACAGCTGCAGATACCACAACAACAACAGCTGAAACTACTACAAGTGAGGCTAGCACATCCACCTCTGGACTCACTTCTTCAACTACTGTGCCAGACGCAACCACCACCACAGTAGGCAGCACGGAGTCTTCCACTATCGAGACTACCACTGCTGGCCTGACAACCACCGGTGCACAAAGCAGTACCACAACTGAAGCAAGTACCACGAGCGCTACTGAGGCCACAAGCACACCAGCTCCAGATACCACAACAACAACAGCTGAAAGTACTACAAGTGAGGCTAGCACATCCACCTCTGGACTTCACTTCTTCAACTACTGTGCCAGACGCAACCACCACCACAGTAGGCAGCACGGAGTCTTCCACTAGCGAGACTACCACTGCTGGCCTGACAACCACCGGTGCACAAAGCAGTACCACAACTGAAGCAAGTACCACGAGCGCTACTGAGGCCACAAGCACAACAGCTGCAGATACCACAACAACAACAGCTGAAAGTACTACAAGTGAGGCTAGCACATCCACCTCTGGACTCACTTCTTCAACTACTGTGCCAGACGCAACCACCACCACAGTAGGCAGCACGGAGTCTTCCACTAGCGAGACTACCACTGCTGGCCTGACAACCACCGGTGCACAAAGCAGTACCACAACTGAAGCAAGTACCACGAGCGCTACTGAGGCCACAAGCACAACAGCTGCAGATACCACAACAACAACAGCTGAAAGTACTACAAGTGAGGCTAGCACATCCACCTCTGGACTCACTTCTTCAACTACTGTGCCAGACGCAACCACCACCACAGTAGGCAGCACGGAGTCTTCCACTAGCGAGACTACCACTGCTGGCCTGACAACCACCGGTGCACAAAGCAGTACCACAACTGAAGCAAGTACCACGAGCGCTACTGAGGCCACAAGCACAACAGCTGCAGATACCACAACAACAACAGCTGAAAGTACTACAAGTGAGGCTAGCACATCCACCTCTGGACTCACTTCTTCAACTACTGTGCCAGACGCAACCACCACCACAGTAGGCAGCACGGAGTCTTCCACTAGCGAGACTACCACTGCTGGCCTGACAACCACCGGTGCACAAAGCAGTACCACAACTGAAGCAAGTACCACGAGCGCTACTGAGGCCACAAGCACAACAGCTGCAGATACCACAACAACAACAGCTGAAAGTACTACAAGTGAGGCTAGCACATCCACCTCTGGACTCACTTCTTCAACTACTGTGCCAGAACGCAACCACCACCACAGTAGGCAGCACGGAGTCTTCCACTAGCGAGACTACCACTGCTGGCCTGACAACCACCGGTGCACAAAGCAGTACCACAACTGAAGCAAGTACCACGAGCGTACTGAGGCCACAAGCACAACCGCTGCAGATACCACAACAACAACAGCTGAAAGTACTACAAGTGAGGCTAGCACATCACCTCTGGACTCACTTCTTCAACTACTGTGCCAGACGCAACCACCACCACAGTAGGGCAGCACGGAGTATTCCACCTAGCGAGACTACCACTGCTGGCCTGACAACCACCGGTGCACAAAGCAGTACCACAACTGAAGCAAGTACCACGAGCGCTACTGAGGCCACAAGCACAACAGCTGCAGTATACCACAACAACAACAGCTGAAAGTACTACAAGTGAGGCTAGCACATCCACCTCTGGACTCACTTCTTCAACTACTGTGCCAGACGCAACCACCACCACAGTAGGCAGCCACGGAGTCTTCCACTAGCGAGACTAACCACTGCTGGCCCTGACAACCACCGGTGCACAAAGCAGTACCACAACTGAAGCAAGTACCACGAGCGCTACTGAGGCCACAAGCACAACAGCTGCAGATACCACAACAACAACAGCTGAAAGTACTACAAGTGAGGCTAGCACATCCACCTCTGGACTCACTTCTTCAACTACTGTGCCAGACGCAACCACCACCACAGTAGGCAGCACGGAGTCTTCCACTAGCGAGACTACCACTGCTGGCCTGACAACCACCGGTGCACAAAGCAGTACCACAACTGAAGCAAGTTACCACGAGCGCTACTGAGGCCACAAGCACAACAGCTGCAGATACCACAACAACAACAGCTGAAAGTACTACAAGTGAGGCTAGCACATCCACCTCTGGACTCACTTCTTCAACTACTGTGCCAGACGCAACCACCACCACAGTAGGCAGCACTGGAGTCTTCCACTAGCGAGACTACCACTGCTGGCCTGACAACCACCGGTGCACAAAGCAGTACCACAACTGAAGCAAGTACCACGAGCGCTACTGAGGCCACAAGCACAACAGCTGCAGATACCACAACAACAACAGCTGAAAGTACTACAAGTGAGGCTAGCACATCCACCTCTGGACTCACTTCTTCAACTACTGTGCCAGACGCAACCACCACCACAGTAGGCAGCACGGAGTCGTTCACTAGCGAGACTACCACTGCTGGCCTGACAACCACCGGTGCACAAAGCAGTACCACAACTGAAGCAAGTACCACGAGCGCTACTGAGGCCACAAGCACAACAGCTGCAGATACCACAACAACAACAGCTGAAAGTACTACCAAGTGAGGCTAGCACATCCACCTCTGGACTCACTTCTTCAACTACTGTGCCAGACGCAACCACCACCACAGTAGGCAGCACGGAGTCTTCCACTAGCGAGACTACCACTGCTGGCCTGACAACCACCGGTGCACAAAGCAGTACCACAACTGAAGCAAGTACCACGAGCGCTACTGAGGCCACAAGCACAACAGCTGCAGATACCACAACAACAACAGCTGAAAGTACTACAAGTGAGGCTAGCACATCCACCTCTGGACTCACTTCTTCAACTACTGTGCCAGACGCAACCACCACCACAGTAGGCAGCACGGAGTCTTCCACTAGCGAGACTACACTGCTGGCCTGACAACCACCGGTGCACAAAGCAGTACCAACAACTGAAGCAAGTACCACGAGCGCTACTGAGGCCACAAGCACAACAGCTGCAGATACCACAACAACAACAGCTGAAAGTACTACAAGTGAGGCTAGCACATCCACCTCTGGACTCACTTCTTCAACTACTGTGCCAGACGCAACCACCACCACAGTAGGCAGCACGGAGTCTTCCACTAGCGAGACTACCACTGCTGGCCTGACAACCACCGGTGCACAAAGCAGTACCACAACTGAAGCAAGTACCACGAGCGCTACTGAGGCCACAAGCACAACAGCTGCAGATACCACAACAACAACAGCTGAAAAGTACTACAAGTGAGGCTAGCACATCCACCTCTGGACTCACTTCTTCAACTACTGTGCCAGACGCAACCACCACCACAGTAGGCAGCACGGAGTCTTCCACTAGCGAGACTACCACTGCTGGCCTGACAACCACCGGTGCACAAAGCAGTACCACAACTGAAGCAAGTACCACGAGCGCTACTGAGGCCACAAGCACAACAGCTGCAGATACCACAACAACAACAGCTGAAACGTACTACAAGTGAGGCTAGCACATCCACCTCTGGACTCACTTCTTCAACTACTGTGCCAGACGCAACCACCACCACAGTAGGCAGCACGGAGTCTTCCACTAGCGAGACTACCACTGCTGGCCTGACAACCACCGGTGCACAAAGCAGTACCACAACTGAAGCAAGTACCACGAGCGCTACTGAGGCCACAAGCACAACAGCTGCAGATACCACAACAACAACAGCTGAAAGTACTACAAGTGAGGCTAGCACATCCACCCTCTGGACTCACTTCTTCAACTACTGTGCCAGACGCAACCACCACCACAGTAGGCAGCACGGAGTCTTCCACTAGCGAGACTACCACTGCTGGCCTGACAACCACCGGTGCACAAAGCAGTACCACAACTGAAGCAAGTACCACGAGCGCTACTGAGGCCACAAGCACAACAGCTGCAGATACCACAACAACAACAGCTGAAAGTACTACAAGTGAGGCTAGCACATCCACCTCTGGGACTCACTTCTTCAACTACTGTGCCAGACGCAACCACCACCACAGTAGGCAGCACGGAGTCTTCCACTAGCGAGACTACCACTGCTGGCCTGACAACCACCGGTGCACAAAGCAGTACCACAACTGAAGCAAGTACCACGAGCGCTACTGAGGCCACAAGCACAACAGCTGCAGATACCACAACAACAACAGCTGAAAGTACTACAAGTGAGGCTAGCACATCCACCTCTGGACTCACTTCTTCAACTACTGTGCCAGACGCAACCACCACCACAGTAGGCAGCACGGAGTCTTCCACTAGCGAGACTACCACTGCTGGCCTGACAACCACCGGTGCACAAAGCAGTACCACAACTGAAGCAAGTACCACGAGCGCTACTGAGGCCACAAGCACAACAGCTGCAGATACCACAACAACAACAGCTGAAAGTACTACAAGTGAGGCTAGCACATCCACCTCTGGACTCACTTCTTCAACTACTGTGCCAGACGCAACCACCACCACAGTAGGCAGCACGGAGTCTTCCACTAGCGAGACTACCACTGCTGGCCTGACAACCACCGGTGCACAAAGCAGTACCACAACTGAAGCAAGTACCACGAGCGCTACTGAGGCCACAAGCACAACAGCTGCAGATACCACAACAACAACAGCTGAAAGTACTACAAGTGAGGCTAGCACATCCACCTCTGGACTCACTTCTTCAACTACTGTGCCAGGACGCAACCACCACCACAGTAGGCAGCACGGAGTCTTCCACTAGCGAGACTACCACTGCTGGCCTGACAACCACCGGTGCACAAAGCAGTACCACAACTGAAGCAAGTACCACGAGCGCTACTGAGGCCACAAGCACAACAGCTGCAGATACCACAACAACAACAGCTGAAAGTACTACAAGTGAGGCTAGCACATCCACCTCTGGACTCACTTCTTCAACTACTGTGCCAGACGCAACCACCACCACAGTAGGCAGCACGGAGTCTTCCACTAGCGAGACTACCACTGCTGGCCTGACAACCACCGGTGCACAAAGCAGTACCACAACTGAAGCAAGTACCACGAGCGCTACTGAGGCCACAAGCACAACAGCTGCAGATACCACAACAACAACAGCTGAAAGTACTACAAGTGAGGCTAGCACATCCACCTCTGGACTCACTTCTTCAACTACTGTGCCAGACGCAACCACCACCACAGTAGGCAGCACGGAGTCTTCCACTAGCGAGACTACCACTGCTGGCCTGACAACCACCGGTGCACAAAGCAGTACCACAACTGAAGCAAGTACCACGAGCGCTACTGAGGCCACAAGCACAACAGCTGCAGATACCACAACAACAACAGCTGAAAGTACTACAAGTGAGGCTAGCACATCCACCTCTGGACTCACTTCTTCAACTACTGTGCCAGACGCAACCACCACCACAGTAGGCAGCACGGAGTCTTCCACTAGCGAGACTACCACTGCTGGCCTGACAACCACCGGTGCACAAAGCAGTACCACAACTGAAGCAAGTACCACGAGCGCTACTGAGGCCACAAGCACAACAGCTGCAGATACCACAACAACAACAGCTGAAAGTACTACAAGTGAGGCTAGCACATCCACCTCTGGACTCACTTCTTCAACTACTGTGCCAGACGCAACCACCACCACAGTAGGCAGCACGGAGTCTTCCACTAGCGAGACTACCACTGCTGGCCTGACAACCACCGGTGCACAAAGCAGTACCACAACTGAAGCAAGTACCACGAGCGCTACTGAGGCCACAAGCACAACAGCTGCAGATACCACAACAACAACAGCTGAAAGTACTACAAGTGAGGCTAGCACATCCACCTCTGGACTCACTTCTTCAACTACTGTGCCAGACGCAACCACCACCACAGTAGGCAGCACGGAGTCTTCCACTAGCGAGACTACCACTGCTGGCCTGACAACCACCGGTGCACAAAGCAGTACCACAACTGAAGCAAGTACCACGAGCGCTACTGAGGCCACAAGCACAACAGCTGCAGATACCACAACAACAACAGCTGAAAGTACTACAAGTGAGGCTAGCACATCCACCTCTGGACTCACTTCTTCAACTACTGTGCCAGACGCAACCACCACCACAGTAGGCAGCACGGAGTCTTCCACTAGCGAGACTACCACTGCTGGCCTGACAACCACCGGTGCACAAAGCAGTACCACAACTGAAGCAAGTACCACGAGCGCTACTGAGGCCACAAGCACAACAGCTGCAGATACCACAACAACAACAGCTGAAAGTACTACAAGTGAGGCTAGCACATCCACCTCTGGACTCACTTCTTCAACTACTGTGCCAGACGCAACCACCACCACAGTAGGCAGCACGGAGTCTTCCACTAGCGAGACTACCACTGCTGGCCTGACAACCACCGGTGCACAAAGCAGTACCACAACTGAAGCAAGTACCACGAGCGCTACTGAGGCCACAAGCACAACAGCTGCAGATACCACAACAACAACAGCTGAAAGTACTACAAGTGAGGCTAGCACATCCACCTCTGGACTCACTTCTTCAACTACTGTGCCAGACGCAACCACCACCACAGTAGGCAGCACGGAGTCTTCCACTAGCGAGACTACCACTGCTGGCCTGACAACCACCGGTGCACAAAGCAGTACCACAACTGAAGCAAGTACCACGAGCGCTACTGAGGCCACAAGCACAACAGCTGCAGATACCACAACAACAACAGCTGAAAGTACTACAAGTGAGGCTAGCACATCCACCTCTGGACTCACTTCTTCAACTACTGTGCCAGACGCAACCACCACCACAGTAGGCAGCACGGAGTCTTCCACTAGCGAGACTACCACTGCTGGCCTGACAACCACCGGTGCACAAAGCAGTACCACAACTGAAGCAAGTACCACGAGCGCTACTGAGGCCACAAGCACAACAGCTGCAGATACCACAACAACAACAGCTGAAAGTACTACAAGTGAGGCTAGCACATCCACCTCTGGACTCACTTCTTCAACTACTGTGCCAGACGCAACCACCACCACAGTAGGCAGCACGGAGTCTTCCACTAGCGAGACTACCACTGCTGGCCTGACAACCACCGGTGCACAAAGCAGTACCACAACTGAAGCAAGTACCACGAGCGCTACTGAGGCCACAAGCACAACAGCTGCAGATACCACAACAACAACAGCTGAAAGTACTACAAGTGAGGCTAGCACATCCACCTCTGGACTCACTTCTTCAACTACTGTGCCAGACGCAACCACCACCACAGTAGGCAGCACGGAGTCTTCCACTAGCGAGACTACCACTGCTGGCCTGACAACCACCGGTGCACAAAGCAGTACCACAACTGAAGCAAGTACCACGAGCGCTACTGAGGCCACAAGCACAACAGCTGCAGATACCACAACAACAACAGCTGAAAGTACTACAAGTGAGGCTAGCACATCCACCTCTGGACTCACTTCTTCAACTACTGTGCCAGACGCAACCACCACCACAGTAGGCAGCACGGAGTCTTCCACTAGCGAGACTACCACTGCTGGCCTGACAACCACCGGTGCACAAAGCAGTACCACAACTGAAGCAAGTACCACGAGCGCTACTGAGGCCACAAGCACAACAGCTGCAGATACCACAACAACAACAGCTGAAAGTACTACAAGTGAGGCTAGCACATCCACCTCTGGACTCACTTCTTCAACTACTGTGCCAGACGCAACCACCACCACAGTAGGCAGCACGGAGTCTTCCACTAGCGAGACTACCACTGCTGGCCTGACAACCACCGGTGCACAAAGCAGTACCACAACTGAAGCAAGTACCACGAGCGCTACTGAGGCCACAAGCACAACAGCTGCAGATACCACACAACACAGCTGAAGTACACAAGTGACTAGCACATCACCTGGACTACTTATTAACAACGTGCCAAAAGCACACCACCCATCATGGATCTCACTGCGAGATCATGGCCTGACACTCCGTGTACAATCAGTACCACAACCACACCACGAGCGCTACGAGGCCACAAGCACACAGCTGCCTACCACAAAACACAGCTGAACTACCATGTGCTGATCCCTTGGACATCACTTTCAACCGTGCAAGACGCAACACCCCACAGTAGAGCACAGAGTATTCCACAGCGAGCTACATGCTGACCTGGCACAAGCATACCCAATGCAGTACCAACCAGTTAAACAGTGCAAAAAATACAACAGCAGAGTGTATGTGTATATTATACTTTTGCATAGAATTATATGTGAAATGAATTCATAATAGATTGCTGTATCGGTTAAGCTCGGAAACTGATTTAGATGCTTTTATAACATTAGGGAAGTTTAAGGCCGTTTTTATGATGTTTAAAAAAATTTACGTTTTAAATTTGGTGTTTAAAATTACTTCTGCAAAGGCCCACCACTCATAAACGTCTACAGACGACAGTCTGAAATTGGATTAGTTCAACGGCGTTAAGCGAAGTTGTCTCAGTACCATAGCGTGATGTCGAAGTCGTGCTTGCGCTACAGCTTGTTTTGAAAAATTTGACCCAGCGACGGTGTGTTGTGTAAAGTTTTGTTACTGCTATGGCATGGTATCGAGGTCGCGCTAGCGCAAAGACGTGTTGTCAAGACAATACAATATATTAAGTTGTTTTAGCACCAACATTTTTGTTGAAGTGTCGTTATCGCAACGGCATCTTGTCCGAAGTTGTGTCAGCACCATGGCATGTTGTGCGATGTTATTTTACGGTGATGGCGGATTGTCGAAGTCGTGTAGTGCGACGGCATGCTGCCTAGGTTTTGTCAGCACAAGAGCACGTCGTTATAAATGCCTTTTTTTAGAATGATTTAATATACAACAAAAAATTATCACCTAGATTCCAATAAATCTTGTTTGAAGTTTACTCTTTCCGGCATAGAGTGCTAAATGAAGTGTAAAACAAGTTTAAACTTTAGAAAACATAAAAATAGTCTAAGAATTTTTTTATTGAATAATTCCTGCAAACAAAGAAAAGGTAGTTATTAGACAGAGTTTCTGCTTATTTGTCATATAAAATTCATGCGAAAATCTCGTTCACTAAAAGACAAGAAAATAATTGTTATCTATCTAGAACTATTAAACCTTATCGAAAACTGTTATGTAGAAATTACATGTATAATTACGTCTGCTGGAAATGCAAAAGTGGTCTGGCAATTTCAAATAAATGAACAATCATAAAACCATGTAACTCAATAATAACAACGTTTTGTGATAAAGGTCTGCATTGCGTTCATGTTATCTGGATGTATGTTATGAACACATTAATTCCTATTCTATTCGAAAAAAAATAATTTTTCAAGTTTCATTTTATCTTGCTTAAACACCCCTTACAATAAAAATTGCTCCGTTAACGTGGATACTCTCAATATTAGATCTGCTCTATCACGTCCCTACCGTTGGTCTCTTTTTTTTGGAACAAAACTGATTTGATATAGAAAGGGTCGTTTAAAATTTGATCGCTTCGTTTTCTGCTGATTTCTATTTTCTTGCTAAAAAAAAACGTGATTTTATCTGTAATTTTTGTCATGATGCGGGAATAATGTTAATCATGAATGGAATATCATTGTAATGAGTCACGTATCGGCATGACACTGGTCAGATATACTAGGGTAATTAAGTTGCCGTTCGATTTTGGATAACTTATTATAACTATTCATAATATACATGTATGTAATTCAAATTGAAATCAGTTCATGTATATTTTTTTCTGTAATAACGGAATATAAAAAAGTTCAATTCAATACAGCAAATTCTCTATGAAGTAAATATAAAAGTGAATCCAAAAAAAGATATTCATAGACTTCAATTTTGTATATGTAAACCTGCTTTAATTTAAAGATGTTCTTATCAACGTGCGTTACAGAATTATCGTCTTTTGATTTTAGTTTTTACCACTGTTATTTCTACGGACCGCAGCTTGGCTAGCTCTACAGAAAGTATAACTACAATCTCAAATACTTTGACAACGACGGATGCATACATCTCTACAAGCTCCAGACGTAAGGTTTTTTTTTAAAGAAATTCATAGCATTTATTTGTAACTCTTTTAAAGACACTGATATTTCAGAGTTTATTAGCAGAAAGTGAAATTAGTTGAATAGTTGGTACACGCCTATCTTCCATGTGCAATTAAACTTCTAAGCTTCTATGATGTTTGATTATGTGTCATCTTAAATTTTTTGAATGCATTTATAGTGTAGAAATGTGTATCCTACACTGGTACACTTCGAGAAATCATCGAGTTGTCAATCCTTTAACCTACTTGTCTAATAACATTTGACATTGACATTTGAATACTTTCCAAAAGTAATCAAAACAATAAATGTAACTCAGTATACAATGAAGATGTTCAAAATAGGTCAAAAATAATTTTAATATGCTAAAGACAATATTTGCGAAAAAATATGTAATTTGTCAGGTCCCTCTCCACTTAATTTTGTTTGATAGAATGAATGAACCCCCCCCCCCCCTTTCCGGATTAGGAATTTAAGGTTTGTCGGAATGCTAGAACTGTAGAAAGTATTGTTTTATTCTACCGGTCTTAAGAAAAATCTTCACAGCAGTCACTATATCCCCCAAAAAGAAGGTAAGTGATGTCTTAAAGTTAGGAAAAAGTTATGGCGTTTCCTAAATTTAGGAGAGCTTCGAGAAACAGACTTAAGACTAAGACATACCCTAAGATGTATTTAGGACACACCATAGTCCTATGCTAGCTTCGTGAACATGCTTGCTGATTTGTTGAAATATTCATGACATGAATGCATTGCCATCTACTATTTATTTGGCAAAGAGTTTGATATTTATATACAAATTGACATGAAAACATCAAATGTTTACGAGTGCAAAAAACTTACACAGTATCAAGTCATCTCTTATAAATTTAATGTAATATAATTCGTTCCAAGTAATATAATAGAAATTTAATTTGGTTTGAACAAACGATATCAACAATTGCTATCAAACTTTAACATATTAACCATTAACTAAACATGCAAATTATTATTTTAAAGCAAAATTTATCATATTTATTATCAACTTTACCCAAGTATATGCAAAAATGCAATTACTTGCATGCCTTAAATATTGATAATTCAGAGAGTTATATCAACATTCATACAACAGCCGAAACAACAAAAAACGATACAGCATCCACCTCTGAAATCACTTCTTCAACTACTGTGCCAGACGCAACCACCACCACAGTAGACAGCACGGAGTCTTCCACTAGTGAGACTACCACTGCTGGCCTGACAACCACCGGTGCACAAAGCAGTACCACAACCGAAGCAAGTTCCACGAGCGCTACTGAGGCCACAAGCACAACAGCTGCAGATACCACAACAACAACAGCTGAAAGTACAACAAGTGAGGCTAGCACATCCACCACTGGACTCACTTCTTCAACTACTGTGCCAGACGCATCCACCAACACAGTAGGCAGCACGGAGTCGTCCACTAGCGAGACTACCACTGCTGGCCTGACAACCACCGGTGCACATAGTAGTACTACGCTTGAAGCAAGTATTACGAGCACTACTGAAACCACAAACACAACAGCTACAGAAGCCATAACAACAACCACTGAATCTACTACAAATGAGGTTACCACATCCACCTCTACACCCACTTCAACTAAAGTGCCAGACGAAACCACCACCACAGAGGGTAGCACAGAGTCGTCCACTAGCGAGACTATCATTGATGGCAAGACAACAACTGCTGAACAAAGCAGTACTGCAACTGAAGCAAGTACCACGAACACTACTGAGCCCACAAGCCCAACAGATGCAGTCGCCACAACAACAACAGCTGAAATTGCTACAAGTGAGGCTAGCACATTCACCACTGGACTTACTTCTTCAACTTCGGTGCCAGGCGCAACCACCAACACAGCAGGCGGCACAGAGTCGTCCACTGGTGACACTACCACTGCTGGCGTGAACACTATCGGTGCACAAAGCAGTACTACGATTGAAGCAAGTATTACGACCGCTAGTGAAACCACAAATACAACAGCTACAGAAGCCACAACAACAACCACTGAAACTACAATAACTGAGGCTAGCACATCCGTTCCTGGACTCACTTCATCTAATCCGCCAGTCGCATCCATTACCACAGAGGGTAGCACGGAGTCTTCCACTAGCGAGACTACCAGTGCTGGCAAGACAACAACTGCTGAACAAAGCAGTACTGCAACTGAAGCAAGTACCACGAACACTACTGAGGCCACAAGCCCAACAGATGCAGTCGCCACAACACCAACAGCTGAAACTAATACAAGGGAGGCTAGCACATCCGCCTCTGCACTCACTTCTTCAACTACTATGCTAGATGCTACCACCACCACAAAAGGCAACACTGAGTCCTCAACCAGTGAGACTACTACTGCTGGCATGCACCCTACCAATGTACAAAGCACTACTACAATTCAAGCAACTACAACGAGCGCTACTGAGGCCACAAGCCCAACACCTACAGTCTCCAAAAGTACAACCACTCAAACTACTACAAATGAGGCTAGCACATCCACCTCTGGACTCACTTCAACTAATGTGCCAGACGAAACCACCACCACAGAGGGTAGCACGAAGTCGCCCACTAGCGAGACTACCATTGCTGGCAAGACAACAACTGCTGAACAAAGCAGTACTGCAACTGAAGCAAGTACACCAAACACTACTGAGGCCTCAAGCCCAACACCTACAGTCTCCAAAACAACAACAGCTAAAATTTCAAGTGAGGCTAGCAAATTCACAACTGGACTCATTTCTTCAACTTCTGTGCCAGACGCAACCATCAACACAGCAAGCAGCACAGAGTCGTCCACTAGTGAAACTACCACTGCTGGCGTGAACACTACCGGTGCACAAAGCAGTACTACGATTGAAGCAAGTATTACGACCTCTAGTGGAACCACAAATACAAAAGCTCCAGAAGCCACAACAACAACCGCTGAAACTACAATAACTGAGTCTAGCACATCTGTCTCTGGACTCACTTCAACTAATGTGCCAGACGCAACCACCACCACAGAGAGTAGCAACGAGTCGTCCACTAGCGAGACTACCATTACTGGCAAGACAACAACTGCTGAACACAGCAGTACTGCAACTGAAGCAAGTACCACGAATACTACTGAGGCCACAAGCCCAACAGATGCAGTCGCCACAACAACAACAGCTGAAATTGTTACAATTGGGGCTAGCACATTCACCACTGGACTCACTTCTTCAACTTCTGTGCCAGGCGCAACCACCAACACAGCAGGCAGCACAGAGTCGTCCACTGGTGAGAATACCACTGCTGGCCTGAATACTACCGGTGCACAAAGCAGTACTACGCTTGAAGCAAGTATTACGAACGCTACTGAGGCCACAAAAACAACAGATACAGAAGCCACAACAACAACCGCTGAAACTACTACAAGTGAGGCTAGTACATCCACATCAACCTCTGTACTAACTTCAACTAATGTGCCAGTCGCAACCACCACCACAGAGGGTAGCACGGAGTCGCCCACTAGCGAGACTACCATTGCTGGCAAGACAACAACTGCTGAACAAAGCAGTACTGCAACTGAAGCAAGTACCACGAACACTACTGAGGCCACAAGCACAACACCTACAGTCTCCAAAACAACAACAGCTAAAAGTTCTACAAGTGAGGCTAGCACATTTACCACTGGACTCACGTCTTCAACTTCTGTGCTAGACGCTACCAACACCACAATAGGCAACACTGAGTCCTCTACCAGCGAGACTACTACTGCTGGCATGCACCCTACCAATGTACAAAACACTACTACAATTCAAGCAACTACAACGAGCGCTACTGAGGCCACAAGCCCAACACCTACAGTCTCCAAAACAACAACAGCTGAAATTGCTACAAGTGAGGCTAGCACATTCACCACTGGACTCACTTCTTCAACTTCTGTGCCAGACACAACCACCAATACAGCAGGCAGCACAGAGTCGTCCACTGGTGAGATTACCACTACTGGCCTGAATACTACCGATGCACAAAGCAGTAACGCAACTGAAGCAAGTATTACGAGTACTACTGAAGTCACAAACACAACAGCTACAGAAGCCATAACAACAACCGCTGAAACTACTGCAAGTGAGGCTAGCACATCCACCTCTGTACTAACTTCAACTAATGTGCCAGTCACAACCACCACCACAGAGGGTAGCACAGAGTCGTCCACTAGCGAGACTACCATTGCTGTCAGGACAACAACTGCTGAACAAAGCAGTACTGCAACTGAAGCAAGTACCACGAACACTACTGAGCCCACAAGCCCAACAGATGCAGTCGCCACAACAACAACAGCTGAAATTGCTACAAGTGAGGCTATCACATTCACCACTGGACTTACTTCTTCAACTTCGGTGCCAGGCGCAACCACCAACACAGCAGGCAGCACAGAGTCGTCCACTGGTGACACTACCACTGCTGGCGTGAACACTATCGGTGCACAAAGCAGTACTACGATTGAAGCAAGTATTACGACCTCTAGTGAAACCACAAATACAACAGCTACAGAAACCACAACAACAACCACTGAAACTACAATAACTGAGGCTAGCACATCCGTTCCTGGACTCACTTCATCTAATCCGCCAGTCGCATCCATTACCACAGAAGGTAGCACGGAGTCTTCCACTAGCGAGACTACTATTGCTGGCAAGACAACAACTGCTGAACAAAGCAGTACTGCAACTGAAGCAAGTACCACGAACACTACTAAGGCCACAAGCACAACAGATGCAGTCGCCACAACAACAACAGCTGAAATTGCTACAAGTGAGGCTAGCACATTCACCTCTGGGCTCACTTTTTCAACTTCTGTGCCAGACACAACCACCAACACAGCAGGCAGCACAGAGTCGTCCACTGGTGACACTACCACTGCTGCCCTGAATACTACCGGTGCACAAAGCAGTACTACGCTTGAAGCAAGTATTACAAACGCTACTGAGGCCACAAATACAACAGCTACAGAAGCCACAACAACAACCACTGAAACTACAATAACTCAGGCTAGCACATCCGTTTCTGGACTAACTTCAAGTAATCCGCCAGTCGCATCCACCACCACAGAGGGTAGCACGGAGTCGCCCACTAGCGAGACTACCATTGATGGCAAGACAACAACTGCTGAACAAAGCAGTACTGCAACTGAAGCAAGTACCACGAACACTACTAAGGCCACAAGCACAACACCTACAGTCTCCAAAACAACAACAGCTAAAAGTTCTACAAGTGAGGCTAGCACAGTCACCACTGGACTCACGTCTTCAACTTCTGTGCCAGGCGCAACCACCAACACAGCAGGCAGCACAGAGTCGTCCACTGGTGAGACTACCACTGCTGGCCTGAATACTACCAGTGCAAAAAGCAGTACTACGCTTGAAGCAAGTATTACGAGCACTACTGAAACCACAAACACAACAGCTACAGAAGCCACAACAACAACCACTGAAACTACTACAAAAGAGGTTAGCACATCAACCTCTGGACTCACTTCAACTAATGTGCCAGACGCAACCACCACCACAGAGGGTAGCACAGAGTCGTCCACTAGCAAGACTACCATTGATGGCAAGACAACAACTGCTGAACAAAGCAGTACTGCAACTGAAGCAAGTATCACGAACACTACTGAGGCCACAGGCCAAACAGATGCAGTCGCCACAACAACAACAGCTGAAATTGCTACAAGTGAGGCTAGCACATTCACCCCTGGACTTACTTCTTCAACTTCTGTGCCAGGTGCAACCACCAACACAGCAGGCAGCACAGAGTCGTTCACTGGTAAGACTACCACTGCTTATGTGAACACTACCAGTGCACAAAGCAGTACTACGATTGAAGCAAGTATTACGACCGCTAGTGAAACCACAAATACAACAGATACAGAAGCCACAACAACAACCGCTGAAACTACAATAACTGAGGCTAGCACATCCGTCTCTGGACTCACTTCAACTAATGTGCCAGACGCATCCACCACCACAGAGGGTGGCACGGAGTCGTCCACTAGCGAGACTACCATTACTGGCAAGACAACAACTGCTGAACAAAGCAGTACTGCAACTGAAGCAAGTACCACGAACACTACTGAGGCCACAAGCCCAACAGCTGCAGTCGCCACAACAACAACAGCTGAAACTAATACAAGTGAGGCTAGCACATCCGCCTCTGCACTCACTTCTTCAACTACTCTACTAGACGCTACCACCACCACAATAGGCAACACTGAGTCCTCTACCAGCGAGACTACTACTGCTGGCATGCACCCTACCAATGTACAAAGCACTACCGCAACTGAAGCAACTACAACGAGCGCTACTGAGGCCACAAGCCCAACACCTACAGTCTCCAAAACAACAACAGCTGAAATTGCTACAAGTGAGGCTAGCACATTCACCACTGGACTCACTTCTTCAACTTCTGTGCCAGACGCATCCACCAATACAGCAGGCAGCACAGAGTCGTCCACTGGTGAGATTACCACTACTGGCCTGAATACTACCTATGCACAAAGCAGTACCGCAACTGAAGCAAGTATTACGAGTACTACTGAAGTCACAAACACAACAGCTACAGAAGGCACAACAACAACCGCTGAAACTACTACAAGTGAGGCTAGCACATCCACTTCTGTACTAACTTCAACTAATGTGCCAGTCACAACCACCACCACAGAGGGTAGCACAGAATCGTCCACTAGCGAGACTACCATTACTGGCAAGACAACAACTGCTGAACAAAGCAGTACTGCAACTGAAGCAAGTACCACGAACACTACTGAGGCCACAAGCCCAACAGCTGCAGTCGCCACAACAACAACAGCTGAAACTAATACAAGTGAGGCTAGCACATCCGCCTCTGCACTCAATTCTTCAACTACTCTGCTAGACGCTACCACCACCACAATAGGCAACACTGAGTCCTCTACCAGCGAGACTACTTCTGCTGGCATGCACCCTACCAATGTACAAAGCACTACCGCAACTGAAGCAACTACAACGAGCGCTACTGAGGCCACAAGCCCAACACCTACAGTCTCCAAAACAACAACAGCTGAAATTGCTACAAGTGAGGCTAGCACATTCACCACTGGACTCGCTTCTTCAACGTCTGTGCCAGACGCATCCACCAATACAGCAGGCAGCACAGAGTCGTCCACTGGTGAGATTACCACAACTGGCCTGAATACTACCGATGCACAAAGCAGTACCGCAACTGAAGCAAGTATTACGAGTACTACTGAAGTCACAAACACAACAGCTACAGAAGGCACAACAACAACCGCTGAAACTACTACAAGTGAGGCTAGCACATCCACTTCTGTACTAACTTCAACTAATGTGCCAGTCACAACCACCACCACAGAGGGTAGCACAGAATCGCCCACTAGCGAGACTACCATTGCTGGCAAGACAACAACTGCTGAACAAAGCAGTACTGCAACTGAAGCAAGTACCACGAACACTACTGAGCCCACAAGCCCAACACCTACAGTCTCCAAAATAACAACAGTTAAAAGTTCTACAAGTGAGGCTAGCACATTCACCACTGGACTCACTACTTCAACTTCGATGCCAGACGCAACCATCAACACAGCAGGCAGCACAGAGTCGTCCACTGGTGAGACTACCACTGCTGGCGTGAACACTACCGGTGCACAAAGCAGTACTACGCTTGAAGCAAGTATTACGACCGCTAATGAGGCCACAAATACGACAGCTACAGAAGCCACAACAACAACCGCTGAAACTACTACAAAGGAGGCTAGCACATCCACTTCTGTACTAACTTCAACTAATGTGCCAGTCACAACCACCACCACAGAGGGTAGCACAGAATCGTCCACTAGCGAGACTACCATTGCTGGCAGGACAACAACTGCTGAACAAAGCAGTACTGCAACTGAAGCAAGTACCACGAACACTACTGAGCCCACAAGCCCAACAGATGCAGTCGCCACAACAACAACAGCTGAAATTGCTACAAGTGAGGCTAGCACATTCACTTCTGGGCTCACTTCTTCAACTTCTGTGCCAGACACAACCACCAACACAGCAGGCAGCACAGAGTCTTCCACTGGTGAGACTACCACTGCTGGCCTGAATACTACCGGTGCACAAAGCAGTACTACGCTTGAAGAAAGTATTCCGAACGCTACTGAGGCCACAAATACAACAGCTACAGAACCCACAACAACAACCACTGAAACTACTACAAGTGAGGCTAGCACATCCACATCCACCTCTGTATTCACTTCAACTAATGTGCCAGTCGCAACCACCACCACAGAGGTTAGCACGGAGTCGCCCACTAGCGAGACTACCATTGCTGGCAAGACAACAACTGCTGAACAAAGCAGTACTGCAACTGAAGCAAGTACCACGAACACTACTGAGGCCACAAGCCCAACAGCTGCAGTCGCCACAACAACAACAGCTGAAACTAATACAAGTGAGGCTAGCACATCCGCCTCTGCACTCACTTCTTCAACTACTCTACTAGACGCTACCACCACCACAATAGGCAACACTGAGTCCTCTACCAGCGAGACTACTTCTGCTGGCATGCACCCTACCAATGTACAAAGCACTACCGCAACTGAAGCAACTACAACGAGCGCTACTGAGGCCACAAGCCCAACACCTACAGTCTCCAAAACAACAACAGCTGAAATTGCTACAAGTGAGGCTAGCACATTCACCACTGGACTCACTTCTTCAACTTCTGTGCCAGACGCATCCACCAATACAGCAGGCAGCACAGAGTCGTCCACTGGTGAAATTACCACTACTGGCCTGAATACTACCTATGCACAAAGCAGTACCGCAACTGAAGCAAGTATTACGAGTACTACTGAAGTCACAAACACAACAGCTACAGAAGCCACAACAACAACCGCTGAAACTACTACAAGTGAGGCTAGCACATCCACTTCTGTACTAACTTCAACTAATGTGCCAGTCACAACCACCACCACAGAGGGTAGCACAGAATCGTCCACTAGCGAGACTACCATTACTGGCAAGACAACAACTGCTGAACAAAGCAGTACTGCAACTGAAGCAAGTACCACGAACACTACTGAGGCCACAAGCCCAACAGCTGCAGTCGCCACAACAACAACAGCTGAAACTAATACAAGTGAGGCTAGCACATCCGCCTCTGCACTCAATTCTTCAACTACTCTGCTAGACGCTACCACCACCACAATAGGCAACACTGAGTCCTCTACCAGCGAGACTACTTCTGCTGGCATGCACCCTACCAATGTACAAAGCACTACCGCAACTGAAGCAACTACAACGAGCGCTACTGAGGCCACAAGCCCAACACCTACAGTCTCCAAAACAACAACAGCTGAAATTGCTACAAGTGAGGCTAGCACATTCACCACTGGACTCGCTTCTTCAACTTCTGTGCCAGACGCATCCACCAATACAGCAGGCAGCACAGAGTCGTCCACTGGTGAGATTATCACAACTGGCCTGAATACTACCGATGCACAAAGCAGTACCGCAACTGAAGCAAGTATTACGAGTACTACTGAAGTCACAAACACAACAGCTACAGAAGGCACAACAACAACCGCTGAAACTACTACAAGTGAGGCTAGCACATCCACTTCTGTACTAACTTCAACTAATGTGCCAGTCACAACCACCACCACAGAGGGTAGCACAGAATCGCCCACTAGCGAGACTACCATTGCTGGCAAGACAACAACTGCTGAACAAAGCAGTACTGCAACTGAAGCAAGTACCACGAACACTACTGAGCCCACAAGCCCAACACCTACAGTCTCCAAAATAACAACAGTTAAAAGTTCTACAAGTGAGGCTAGCACATTCACCACTGGACTCACTACTTCAACTTCGATGCCAGACGCAACCATCAACACAGCAGGCAGCACAGAGTCGTCCACTGGTGAGACTACCACTGCTGGCGTGAACACTACCGGTGCACAAAGCAGTACTACGCTTGAAGCAAGTATTACGACCGCTAATGAGGCCACAAATACGACAGCTACAGAAGCCACAACAACAACCGCTGAAACTACTACAAAGGAGGCTAGCACATTCACCTCTGTACTAACTTCAACTAATGTGCCAGTCACAACCACCACCACAGAGGGTAGCACAGAGTCGTCCACTAGCGAGACTACCATTGCTGGCAGGACAACAACTGCTGAACAAAGCAGTACTGCAACTGAAGCAAGTACCACGAACACTACTGAGCCCACAAGCCCAACAGATGCAGTCGCCACAACAACAACAGCTGAAATTGCTACAAGTGAGGCTAGCACATTCACTTCTGGGCTCACTTCTTCAACTCCTGTGCCAGACGCATCCACCAATACAGCAGGCAGCACAGAGTCGTCCACTGGTGAGATTACCACAACTGGCCTGAATACTACCGATGAACAAAGCAGTACCGCAACTGAAGCAAGTATTACGAGTACTACTGAAGTCACAAACACAACAGCTACAGAAGGCACAACAACAACCGCTGAAACTACTACAAAGGAGGCTAGCACATCCACTTCTGTACTAACTTCAACTAATGTGCCAGTCACAACCACCACCACAGAGGGTAGCACAGAATCGTCCACTAGCGAGACTACCATTGCTGGCAAGACAACAACTGCTGAACAAAGCAGTACTGCAACTGAAGCAAGTACCACGAACACTACTGAGCCCACAAGCCCAACAGATGCAGTCGCCACAACAACAACAGCTGAAATTGCTACAAGTGAGGCTAGCACATTCACCTCTGGGCTCACTTCTTCAACTTCTGTGCCAGACACAACCACCAACACAGCAGGCAGCACAGAGTCGTCCACTGGTGAGACTACCACTGCTGGCCTGAATACTACCGGTGCACAAAGCAGTACTACGCTTGAAGCAAGTATTACGAACGCTACTGAGGCCACAAATACAACAGCTACAGAAGCCACAATAACAACCGCTGAAACTACTACAAGTGAGGCTAGCACATCCACATCCACCTCTGTACTCACTTCAACCAATGTGCCAGTCGCAACCACCACCACAGAGGGTAGCACGGAGTCGCCCACTAGCGAGACTACCATTGCTGGCAAGACAACAACTGCTGAACAAAGCAGTACTGCAACTGAAGCAGGTACCACGAACACTACTGAGGCCACAAGCACAACACCTACAGTCTCCAAACAACAACAGCTAAAAGTTCTACAAGTGAGGCTAGCACATTCACCACTGGACTCACTTCTTCAACTTCTGTGCCAGACCCAACACCACAATAGGCAACACTGAGTCCTCTACCAGCGAGACTACTACTGCTGGCATGCACCCTACCAATGTACAAAGCACTACCGCAACTGAAGCAACTACAACGAGCGCTACTGAGGCCACAAGCCCAACACCTACAGTCTCCAAAACAACAACAGCTGAAATTGCTACCAGTGAGGCTAGCACATTCACCACTGGACTAACTTCTTCAACTCCTGTGCCAGACGCATCCACCAATACAGCAGGCAGCACAGAGTCGTCCACTGGTGGGATTACCACTACTGGCCTGAATACTACCGATGCACAAAGCAGTACCTTAACTGAAGCAAGTATTATGAGTACTACTGAAGTCACAAACACAACAGCTACAGAAGCCACAACAACAACCGCTGAAACTACTACAAAGGAGGCTAGCACATTCACCTCTGTACTAACTTCAACTAATGTGCCAGTCACAACCACCACCACAGAGGGTAGCACAGAGTCGTCCACTAGCGAGACTACCATTGCTGGCAGGACAACAACTACTGAACAAAGCAGTACTGCAACTGAAGCAAGTACCACGAACACTACTGAGCCCACAAGCCCAACAGATGCAGTCGCCACAACAACAACAGCTGAAATTGCTACAAGTGAGGCTAGCACATTCACTTCTGGGCTCACTTCTTCAACTTCTGTGCCAGACACAACCACCAACACAGCAGGCAGCACAGAGTCGTCCACTGGTGAGACTACCACTGCTGGCCTGAATACTACCGGTGCACAAAGCAGTACTACGCTTGAAGCAAGTATTACGAACGCTACTGAGGCCACAAATACAACAGCTAAAGAAGCCACAACAACAACCACTGAAACTACTACAAGTGAGGCTAGCACATCCACATCCACCTCTGTACTCACTTCAACTAATGTGCCAGTCGCAACCACCACCACAGAGGGTAGCACGGAGTCGCCCACTAGCGAGACTACCATTGCTGGCAAGACAACAACTGCTGAACAAAGCAGTACTGCAACTGAAGCAGGTACCACGAACACTACTGAGGCCACAAGCACAACACCTACAGTCTCCAAAACAACAACAGCTAAAAGTTCTACAAGTGAGGCTAGCACATTCACCACTGGACTCACGTCTTCAACTTCTGTGCTAGACGCTACCAACACCACAATAGGCAACACTGAGTCCTCTACCAGCGAGACTACTACTGCTGGCATGCACCCTACCAATGTACAAAGCACTACCGCAACTGAAGCAACTACAACGAGCGCTACTGAGGCCACAAGCCCAACACCTACAGTCTCCAAAACAACAACAGCTGAAATTGCTACCAGTGAGGCTAGCACATTCACCACTGGACTCACTTCTTCAACTCCTGTGCCAGACGCATCCACCAATACAGCAGGCAGCACAGAGTCGTCCACTGGTGGGATTACCACTACTGGCCTGAATACTACCGATGCACAAAGCAGTACCTTAACTGAAGCAAGTATTATGAGTACTACTGAAGTCACAAACACAACAGCTACAGAAGCCACAACAACAACCGCTGAAACTACTACAAGTGAGGCTAGCACATTCACCTCTGTACTAACTTCAACTAATGTGCCAGTCACAACCACCACCACAGAGGGTAGCACAGAGTCGTCCACTAGCGACACTACCATTGCTGGCAGGACAACAACTGCTGAACAAAGCAGTACTGCAACTGAAGCAAGTACCACGAACACTACTGAGCCCACAAGCCCAACAGATGCAGTCGCCACAACAACAACAGCTGAAATTGCTACAAGTGAGGCTAGCACATTCACTTCTGGGCTCACTTCTTCAACTTCTGTGCCAGACACAACCACCAACACAGCAGGCAGCACAGAGTCATCCACTGGTGAGACTACCACTGCTGGCCTGAATACTACCGGTGCACAAAGCAGTACTACGCTTGAAGCAAGTATTACGAACGCTACTGAGGCCACAAATACAACAGCTACAGAACCCACAACAACAACCACTGAAACTACTACAAGTGAGGCTAGCACATCCACATCCACCTCTGTATTCACTTCAACTAATGTGCCAGTCGCAACCACCACCACAGAGGGTAGCACGGAGTCACCCACTAGCGAGACTACCATTGCTGGCAAGACAACAACTGCTGAACAAAGCAGTACTGCAACTGAAGCAAGTACCACGAACACTACTGAGGCCACAAGCCAAACTCCTACAGTCTCCAAAATAACAACAGCTAAAAGTTCTACAAGTGAGGCTAGCACATTCACCACTGGACTCACTTCTTCAACTTCTGTGCCAGACGCAACCAACACCACAATAGGCAACACTGAGTCCTCTACCAGCGAGACTACTACTGCTGGCATGCACCCTACCAATGTACAAAGCACTACCGCAACTGAAGCAACTACAACGAGCGCTACTGAGGCCACAAGCCCAACACCTACAGTCTCCAAAACAACAACAGCTGAAATTGCTACCAGTGAGGCTAGCACATTCACCACTGGACTAACTTCTTCAACTCCTGTGCCAGACGCATCCACCAATACAGCAGGCAGCACAGAGTCGTCCACTGGTGGGATTACCACTACTGGCCTGAATACTACCGATGCACAAAGCAGTACCTTAACTGAAGCAAGTATTATGAGTACTACTGAAGTCACAAACACAACAGCTACAGAAGCCACAACAACAACCGCTGAAACTACTACAAGTGAGGCTAGCACATTCACCTCTGTACTAACTTCAACTAATGTGTCAGTCACAACCACCACCACAGAGGGTAGCACAGAGTCGTCCACTAGCGAGACTACCATTGCTGGCAGGACAACAACTGCTGAACAAAGCAGTACTGCAACTGAAGCAAGTACCACGAACACTACTGAGCCCACAAGCCCAACAGATGCAGTCGCCACAACAACAACAGCTGAAATTGCTACAAGTGAGGCTAGCACATTCACTTCTGGGCTCACTTCTTCAACTTCTGTGCCAGACACAACCACCAACACAGCAGGCAGCACAGAGTCTTCCACTGGTGAGACTACCACTGCTGGCCTGAATACTACCGGTGCACAAAGCAGTACTACGCTTGAAGCAAGTATTACGAACGCTACTGAGGCCACAAATACAACAGCTACAGAACCCACAACAACAACCACTGAAACTACTACAAGTGAGGCTAGCACATCCACATCCACCTCTGTATTCACTTCAACTAAAGTGCCAGTCGCAACCACCACCACAGAGGTTAGCACGGAGTCGCCCACTAGCGAGACTACCATTGCTGGCAAGACAACAACTGCTGAACAAAGCAGTACTGCAACTGAAGCAAGTACCACGAACACTACTGAGGCCACAAGCCAAACTCCTACAGTCTCCAAAATAACAACAGCTAAAAGTTCTACAAGTGAGGCTAGCACATTCACCACTGGACTCACTTCTTCAACTTCTGTGCCAGACGCAACCATCAACACAGCAGGCAGCACAGAGTCGTCCACTGGTGAGACTACCACTGCTGGCGTGAACACTACCGGTGCACAAAGCAGTACTACGCTTGAAGCAAGTATTACGAGCGCTAATGAGGCCACAAATACGACAGCTACAGAAGCCACAACAACAACCGCTGAAACTACTACAAGTGAGGCTAGCACATCCACATCCACCTCTGTACTCACTTCAACCAATGTGCCAGTCGCAACCACCACCACAGAGGGTAGCACGGAGTCGCCCACTAGCGAGACTACCATTGCTGGCAAGACAACAACTGCTGAACAAAGCAGTACTGCAACTGAAGCAGGTACCACGAACACTACTGAGGCCACAAGCACAACACCTACAGTCTCCAAAACAACAACAGCTAAAAGTTCTACAAGTGAGGCTAGCACATTCACCACTGGACTCACGTCTTCAACTTCTGTGCTAGACGCTACCAACACCACAATAGGCAACACTGAGTCCTCTACCAGCGAGACTACTACTGCTGGCATGCACCCTACCAATGTACAAAGCACTACCGCAACTGAAGCAACTACAACGAGCGCTACTGAGGCCACAAGCCCAACACCTACAGTCTCCAAAACAACAACAGCTGAAATTGCTACCAGTGAGGCTAGCACATTCACCACTGGACTAACTTCTTCAACTCCTGTGCCAGACGCGTCCACCAATACAGCAGGCAGCACAGAGTCGTCCACTGGTGGGATTACCACTACTGGCCTGAATACTACCGATGCACAAAGCAGTACCTTAACTGAAGCAAGTATTATGAGTACTACTGAAGTCACAAACACAACAGCTACAGAAGCCACAACAACAACCGCTGAAACTACTACAAGTGAGGCTAGCACATCCACCTCTGTACTAACTTCAACTAATGTGCCAGTCACAACCACCACCACAGAGGGTAGCACAGAGTCGTCCACTAGCGAGACTACCATTGCTGGCAGGACAACAACTGCTGAACAAAGCAGTACTGCAACTGAAGCAAGTACCACGAACACTACTGAGCCCACAAGCCCAACAGATGCAGTCGCCACAACAACAACAGCTGAAATTGCTACAAGTGAGGCTAGCACATTCACTTCTGGGCTCACTTCTTCAACTTCTGTGCCAGACACAACCACCAACACAGCAGGCAGCACAGAGTCGTCCACTGGTGAGACTACCACTGCTGGCCTGAATACTACCGGTGCACAAAGCAGTACTACGCTTGAAGCAAGTATTACGAACGCTACTGAGGCCACAAATACAACAGCTACAGAAGCCACAACAACAACCGCTGAAACTACTACAAGTGAGGCTAGCACATCCACATCCACCTCTGTACTCACTTCAACCAATGTCCCAGTCGCAACCACCACCACAGAGGGTAGCACGGAGTCGCCCACTAGCGAGACTACCATTGCTGGCAAGACAACAACTGCTGAACAAAGCAGTACTGCAACTGAAGCAGGTACCACGAACACTACTGAGGCCACAAGCCAAACTCCTACAGTCTCCAAAATAACAACAGCTAAAAGTTCTACAAGTGAGGCTAGCACATTCACCACTGGACTCACGTCTTCAACTTCTGTGCTAGACGCTACCAACACCACAATAGGCAACACTGAGTCCTCTACCAGCGAGACTACTACTGCTGGCATGCACCCTACCAATGTACAAAGCACTACCGCAACTGAAGCAACTACAACGAGCGCTACTGAGGCCACAAGCCCAACACCTACAGTCTCCAAAACAACAACAGCTGAAATTGCTACCAGTGAGGCTAGCACATTCACCACTGGACTAACTTCTTCAACTCCTGTGCCAGACGCATCCACCAATACAGCAGGCAGCACAGAGTCGTCCACTGGTGGGATTACCACTACTGGCCTGAATACTACCGATGCACAAAGCAGTACCTTAACTGAAGCAAGTATTATGAGTACTACTGAAGTCACAAACACAACAGCTACAGAAGCCACAACAACAACCGCTGAAACTACTACAAAGGAGGCTAGCACATTCACCTCTGTACTAACTTCAACTAATGTGCCAGTCACAACCACCACCACAGAGGGTAGCACAGAGTCGTCCACTAGCGAGACTACCATTGCTGGCAGGACAACAACTACTGAACAAAGCAGTACTGCAACTGAAGCAAGTACCACGAACACTACTGAGCCCACAAGCCCAACAGATGCAGTCGCCACAACAACAACAGCTGAAATTGCTACAAGTGAGGCTAGCACATTCACTTCTGGGCTCACTTCTTCAACTTCTGTGCCAGACACAACCACCAACACAGCAGGCAGCACAGAGTCGTCCACTGGTGAGACTACCACTGCTGGCCTGAATACTACCGGTGCACAAAGCAGTACTACGCTTGAAGCAAGTATTACGAACGCTACTGAGGCCACAAATACAACAGCTACAGAAGCCACAACAACAACCGCTGAAACTACTACAAGTGAGGCTAGCACATCCACATCCACCTCTGTACTCACTTCAACTAATGTGCCAGTCGCAACCACCACCACAGAGGGTAGCACGGAGTCGCCCACTAGCGAGACTACCATTGCTGGCAAGACAACAAGTGCTGAACAAAGCAGTACTGCAACTGAAGCAGGTACCACGAACACTACTGAGGCCACAAGCCCAACTCCTACAGTCTCCAAAACAACAACAGTTAAAAGTTCTACAAGTGAGGCTAGCACATTCACCACTGGACTCACGTCTTCAACTTCTGTGCTAGACGCTACCAACACCACAATAGGCAACACTGAGTCCTCTACCAGCGAGACTACTACTGCTGGCATGCACCCTACCAATGTACAAAGCACTACCGCAACTGAAGCAACTACAACGAGCGCTACTGAGGCCACAAGCCCAACACCTACAGTCTCCAAAACAACAACAGCTGAAATTGCTACCAGTGAGGCTAGCACATTCACCACTGGACTAACTTCTTCAACTCCTGTGCCAGACGCATCCACCAATACAGCAGGCAGCACAGAGTCGTCCACTGGTGGGATTACCACTACTGGCCTGAATACTACCGATGCACAAAGCAGTACCTTAACTGAAGCAAGTATTATGAGTACTACTGAAGTCACAAACACAACAGCTACAGAAGCCACAACAACAACCGCTGAAACTACTACAAAGAAGGCTAGCACATTCACCTCTGTACTAACTTCAACTAATGTGCCAGTCACAACCACCACCACAGAGGGTAGCACAGAGTCGTCCACTAGCGAGACTACCATTGCTGGCAGGACAACAACTACTGAACAAAGCAGTACTGCAACTGAAGCAAGTACCACGAACACTACTGAGCCCACAAGCCCAACAGATGCAGTCGCCACAACAACAACAGCTGAAATTGCTACAAGTGAGGCTAGCACATTCACTTCTGGGCTCACTTCTTCAACTTCTGTGCCAGACACAACCACCAACACAGCAGGCAGCACAGAGTCGTCCACTGGTGAGACTACCACTGCTGGCCTGAATACTACCGGTGCACAAAGCAGTACTACGCTTGAAGCAAGTATTACGAACGCTACTGAGGCCACAAATACAACAGCTACAGAAGCCACAACAACAACCGCTGAAACTACTACAAGTGAGGCTAGCACATCCACATCCACCTCTGTACTCACTTCAACTAATGTGCCAGTCGCAACCACCACCACAGAGGGTAGCACGGAGTCGCCCACTAGCGAGACTACCATTGCTGGCAAGACAACAACTGCTGAACAAAGCAGTACTGCAACTGAAGCAGGTACCACGAACACTACTGAGGCCACAAGCACAACACCTACAGTCTCCAAAACAACAACAGCTAAAAGTTCTACAAATGAGGCTAGCACATTCACCACTGGACTCACGTCTTCAACTTCTGTGCTAGACGCTACCAACACCACAATAGGCAACACTGAGTCCTCTACCAGCGAGACTACTACTGCTGGCATGCACCCTACCAATGTACAAAGCACTACCGCAACTGAAGCAACTACAACGAGCGCTACTGAGGCCACAAGCCCAACACCTACAGTCTCCAAAACAACAACAGCTGAAATTGCTACCAGTGAGGCTAGCACATTCACCACTGGACTCACTTCTTCAACTCCTGTGCCAGACGCATCCACCAATACAGCAGGCAGCACAGAGTCGTCCACTGGTGGGATTACCACTACTGGCCTGAATACTACCGATGCACAAAGCAGTACCTTAACTGAAGCAAGTATTATGAGTACTACTGAAGTCACAAACACAACAGCTACAGAAGCCACAACAACAACCGCTGAAACTACTACAAGTGAGGCTAGCACATTCACCTCTGTACTAACTTCAACTAATGTGCCAGTCACAACCACCACCACAGAGGGTAGCACAGAGTCGTCCACTAGCGAGACTACCATTGCTGGCAGGACAACAACTGCTGAACAAAGCAGTACTGCAACTGAAGCAAGTACCACGAACACTACTGAGTCCACAAGCCCAACAGATGCAGTCGCCACAACAACAACAGCTGAAATTGCTACAAGTGAGGCTAGCACATTCACTTCTGGGCTCACTTCTTCAACTTCTGTGCCAGACACAACCACCAACACAGCAGGCAGCACAGGGTCATCCACTGGTGAGACTACCACTGCTGGCCTGAATACTACCGGTGCACAAAGCAGTACTACGCTTGAAGCAAGTATTACGAACGCTACTGAGGCCACAAATACAACAGCTACAGAACCCACAACAACAACCACTGAAACTACTACAAGTGAGGCTAGCACATCCACATCCACCTCTGTATTCACTTCAACTAATGTGCCAGTCGCAACCACCACCACAGAGGGTAGCACGGAGTCACCCACTAGCGAGACTACCATTGCTGGCAAGACAACAACTGCTGAACAAAGCAGTACTGCAACTGAAGCAAGTACCACGAACACTACTGAGGCCACAAGCCCAACTCCTACAGTCTCCAAAATAACAACAGCTAAAAGTTCTACAAGTGAGGCTAGCACATTCACCACTGGACTCACTTCTTCAACTTCTGTGCCAGACGCAACCAACACTACAATAGGCAACACTGAGTCCTCTACCAGCGAGACTACTACTGCTGGCATGCACCCTACCAATGTACAAAGCACTACCGCAACTGAAGCAACTACAACGAGCGCTACTGAGGCCACAAGCCCAACACCTACAGTCTCCAAAACAACAACAGCTGAAATTGCTACCAGTGAGGCTAGCACATTCACCACTGGACTAACTTCTTCAACTCCTGTGCCAGACGCATCCACCAATACAGCAGGCAGCACAGAGTCGTCCACTGGTGGTATTACCACTACTGGCCTGAATACTACCGATGCACAAAGCAGTACCTTAACTGAAGCAAGTATTATGAGTACTACTGAAGTCACAAACACAACAGCTACAGAAGCCACAACAACAACCGCTGAAACTACTACAAGTGAGGCTAGCACATTCACCTCTGTACTAACTTCAACTAATGTGCCAGTCACAACCACCACCACAGAGGGTAGCACAGAGTCGTCCACTAGCGAGACTACCATTGCTGGCAGGACAACAACTGCTGAACAAAGCAGTACTGCAACTGAAGCAAGTACCACGAACACTACTGAGCCCACAAGCCCAACAGATGCAGTCGCCACAACAACAACAGCTGAAATTGCTACAAGTGAGGCTAGCACATTCACTTCTGGGCTCACTTCTTCAACTTCTGTGCCAGACACAACCACCAACACAGCAGGCAGCACAGAGTCTTCCACTGGTGAGACTACCACTGCTGGCCTGAATACTACCGGTGCACAAAGCAGTACTACGCTTGAAGCAAGTATTACGAACGCTACTGAGGCCACAAATACAACAGCTACAGAACCCACAACAACAACCACTGAAACTACTACAAGTGAGGCTAGCACATCCACATCCACCTCTGTATTCACTTCAACTAATGTGCCAGTCGCAACCACCACCACAGAGGTTAGCACGGAGTCGCCCACTAGCGAGACTACCATTGCTGGCAAGACAACAACTGCTGAACAAAGCAGTACTGCAACTGAAGCAAGTACCACGAACACTACTGAGGCCACAAGCCCAACTCCTACAGTCTCCAAAATAACAACAGCTAAAAGTTCTACAAGTGAGGCTAGCACATTCACCACTGGACTCACTTCTTCAACTTCTGTGCCAGACGCAACCATCAACACAGCAGGCAGCACAGAGTCGTTCACTGGTGAGACTACCACTGCTGGCGTGAACACTACCGGTGCACAAAGCAGTACTACGCTTGAAGCAAGTATTACGAGCGCTAATGAGGCCACAAATACGACAGCTACAGAAGCCACAACAACAACCACTGAAACTACTACAAGTGGGGCTAGCACATCCACATCAACCTCTGTACTCACTTCAACTAATGTGCCAGTCGCAACCACCACCACAGAGGATAGCACAGAGTCGCCCACTAGCGAGACTACCATTGCTGGCAAGACAACAACTGCTGAACAAAGCAGTACTGCAACTGAAGCAGGTACCACGAACACTACTGAGGCCACAAGCCCAACACCTACAGTCTCCAAAACAACAACACCTAAAAGTTCTTCAAGTGAGGCTAGCACATTCACCACTGGACTCACGTCTTCAATTTCTGTTCCAGACGCACCCACCAACACAGCAAGCAGCACAGAGTCGTCCACTGGTGAGACTACCACTGCTGGCCTGAATACTACCGGTGCCATAAGCAGTACCGCAACTGAAGCAAGTATTACGAACACTACTGAAACCACAAACACAACAGCTACAGAAGCCACAACAACAACAACTGAAACTACTACAAATGATGTTAGCACATCCACCTCTGGAATCACCTCTTCAACTTCTGAGCCAGACGCAACCACATTCACACCAGACAGCACAGAGTCATCCACGAGTGAAACTACTACTGCAGGCATGGACACTACCGATGTACAAAGCACTGCCGCAACTGAAGCAACTACAACGAGCACTAGTGAAGCCACAAGCACAACACCTGCAGTCGCAACAACAACAACAGCTGAAATTGCTACAAATGAGCCTAGCACATTCACCACTGGACTCACTTCTTCAACTTCTGTGCCAGACGCAACCACCACCACAGTAGGCAGCACGGAGTCTTCCACTAGCAAGACTACCACTGCTGGCCTGACTACCACTGGTGCACAACGCAATACCGCAACTGAAGCAAGTACAACGAGCGCTACTGAAGCCACAAAAACAACAGCTACAGTCCCCACAATTACAACAACTTCAAGTGAGGCTAGCACATCCACCTCTGGACTCACTTGGTCAACTTCTGTGCCAGATGCAACCACCACAAAAGAAGGTAGCATGGAGTCGTCCATTACCGAGACAACCACTACTGATCTGACAACCACCGGTGCACAAAGTAGTACTGCAAATGAAGTAAGTTCCTCAAGTGCTACTGAAGCCACAAGCACAACAGCTACAGATACCACAACAACAACCGCTGAAAGTACTACAAGTGAGGCTAGCACATCCACCTCTGTACTCACTTCAACTATTGTGCCAGATGCAACAACCACCACAGAAGGTAGCACAGAGTCGTCCACTAGCGAGACTACCACTGCTGGCAAGACAATCACTGGTGAACAAGGCAGTACCACAACTGAAGCAAGTACCACGAGCGCTACTGAGGCTACAAGCATAACAGCTGCAGATACCACAACAAATACAGCTGAAACTACTACAAGTGAGGCTAGCACATCAACCTCTGGACTCACTTCTTCAACTACTGTGCCAGACGCAACCACCACCACAGTAGGCAGCACGGAGTCGTCCACTAGTGAGACTACCACTGCTGGCCTGATAACTACCATTGCCCAAGCTAGTACCACAGTTATCTTAGGTACTTATAGAATGCTGAAAAAGTCCGCAGGATTTTTCATTCATATAAAGAGTTCATAAATTTAAACCAACAAGAATTATTCATAAACCTAAGTCATATATTGTTTATATTTTTACAGTTTGACCTGAAATTTATTGGGCATATGTTAGTCTAGAATTTTGCTCACAGCATGAAATATATGTCTGGGTATGAAATATGTCTTTTTACAATTTTACCTCTTTCATTGAATTTGCAAATGTTAATTTTCTAGATTGAAATCGTTAACTTTGTGATTGAGATTGGTATGAAATAGTTTCACTTAGGCACTGCATTGCAACATCTGTGCAGTAAATCACATATATATGAAAATCAAAGAATTTTTTAGGATAACTTCAAATGAATATCAATTATATATGAACATTGCTAATTTGATGTTAATCATATTTTCTCTCTTTATTTTGGAAGCATTTAATAAGACCAGCTTGCTATAACTAACGTACCCGACTCTTTTTCAAAGAAATATTTCAGTATCCGAGGTATTGTTGTAAACTATACTCGAAATTATATTATATAATATTTTGTCCCTTTAGTAAATATCTGTACTGAAAAGATACTAAATGGCATCCTTGGTATAAGATTAGTTGCAGGTCTGTAGCTCTGGGTCTGAAAAAAAAATTGGATGGACAACCTCAGGTCGTCCATTCAAATTTTTTTCAGACTGGGAGCTACAGGATGACCTGATGTCATCCATCCGAATTTTTTTTTTACCGAGAGCTGCAGACCTGCAGCTGGTATAAGATTAGAGAAATAAAAAGTTTATTTTATTATTTGATTTGGTTTATTTTGATTTTGTTTATTGCAGGTTATCTTTTATTTCTATTAATTTCTAATGAGTAACAAGGTTTGGGTTTGGGCACATCTTACTTTTTCAGAAAACCATTTTACATAGATCATGAGTGTAGAAGTCAGAACTACTTAACATTCACCTGCTACAATGATTACATAGAGAAATTGATTAAAACACAACCCCCTCCCTCCAATTTTTTTTTTCAAAATGGCATTGGTCATGCTTGATGTAATATTTAAGTTCAGACCATTTCTAGCATTGTTGTAATCTAGTTCATATTGGAGGGAATTTTTTATAATTATCCTTACTATCTCTTCTTGTTGTCTGAAGATGCTCTTTTTTTAAATGAAATATGGGGTCCTAAAAATTAGACATAGAGCATGGTTGATTTTTTCCAAGGACTGAAAAGTTTATGCAATACAAAAAACCTTCTCAACCATGCATTTCTTTAACCAGTGTACATTTCCTTTCCTTATATATTCACATTCTTTTGCATTTTCCCTTTTGTCCTAATTTGTTGACCCTAGGATTCAACTAAAACATAAAAATAACATTATGCAGGAACCACTGAAAGCAGTACCACCACATCTTACTCTGAAACCACCGAAACAGACACCACAACATCCAAGCTCACTACAAGTGACACCACTACATTGACCCCTGGGGTCACCACCAGCGACACCACTACAGTGACCCCGGGGGTAACCACCAGTTTCACCACCACATCGACCCCTGGCACAACATTGACATCAGGAATCACCACATCAACCACTGGATCCAGAGTCACTGCGGATTTGACAACTTTAATGACCACTCTCCCTGTAGCAGGTCAGTAAGGCCGGGTACCAGGGGCCAATCTATCATTCTATTTAAGTTTATGCAACACTGAATAACTGAACAATATTGTAATGTGTTTAGTTACAATCTTTACACTTCATCTCTCTTAGTCTTCATCTCTCTCATGTTACAATGTGTTACAGAGTCCACCGCACTACTTCCGTTTGGGGGTGTGGCCAATGATGAAAAGGGCAGGGGTGGGGACGATGCTCTGGTCGCTGTTGTGGAGAACCCTGTGGGATTCACGTGTAACTGCCAGATATCCAACAGAGTATTTGTACGTACAGACTAAGCATTACATCTTGTCTTTTATGTGAGCTTTATTTACTTAGTGGAATCATTTTTATTTATTGAGGCCAATTTTCTTGAATTTTTGGTTTTTTGCTTATTTGTGTGTGTGTGTGTGTATGTGTGTGTTGGGGGGGGGGGGGGGGGGGGGGGTAATTTATGGATGCATCGGTTTTCAGTTTCAGTAACAGAGATAGATCTTTACTCTCTTTGAGTATGTGAATTCATGGAGAGACCAGGCTTCCCACAAATACCCACAAAATTGAGCCACCTAAAGTTCTAATGATTCCACAGTAGTACAGTTGTTAGGATACAGTGACCTTATTAGATGTTATTCATGAGCTGAATCATAATTGCACCTTTAATTAAGTTTATAAAGTTTAAAAGTGATTTCTGTCAAATGAATTTTCCCCACAGGGTATAAGATTGTGTGGTTTGCTGTTACACCTTGCATTAGTGTGAAATAATTATTACACAAGCAATATGAATCCAAGTTAAAATTGTTAAGACAATAGTGAGAAATCATTTGAAAAAAAAATTATTTATATCAACTAATCTGCATCCAAAGCAATTCAATTTTTTACACAATTGAGTATCAGATATAAGAAAAAGACCAACTTTAGGAATTAATATAAACAGATATACATGTATCTTATTATGGGCAGTTGTGAAACGAACAATGTATATATTAAGTCTTTAAAAAAGTAGTATATCCCTTTCACAAAACTAGGAAGGTCATTCTTAAATTAAATTTTAAAAAAATGAGATTGATGTATAAAATGCAACTTCGAATTGTAAGATATACATATAATATATAGTGTGTGCAAAATATTCCACTAAGCTCAAAAATCTCCTTCCTCCAGCGCCTCCTTTCAAAGCTATTTGGATAGGATTTTAACAGCAGTAATAGATACTTTAGTTCTATAATATCATATATACTAATCTCTCATTTGACCACATTGGCCTCTTTTCCGTTCTGCTCTCTATGACATATATTTATACATATTGTATTATTTATACATGTATATATGTATGTCATAGAAAGCAGTGCAGATAGGATGCCCCTAGCTGTGATTTGACCTACCAATATCTATAAATGGCATTGTAATTCCAGTAATTCAAAAAGGAGGTGGGGGAGAGGGAGGGACAATTTTGTCGTTTTATCGTGTCGTTTATTCGTGCGTTTTATCCGCATCCCTCTATGCATATTTACTATGTTTATGCATATGATTACCACATATGCCTATGCATAGCCATATTGTGGCTATAACAAATTAATAAACGAAGTCACTATGTACACATCACATACACGTCAGTATTACCACTTACTTGTAAAGTACATGACAGAGTCAGTGGTAGAAATCACCGAGAAAGGAATCATGTACATACCAGGAACTCTCTATCTGTATATAACATGACTATACCATATCCCCCTGAGCATGCCGATGAATTGGGAACCGCCATATTATTTGATTATTTGCCATGTTTGTAACGCGATTGCGTGTGTCTATAGAACATTGTGTGGGACTTAAACGCAATATAAGTATTCTTGGAATATAAGCCTTAATGTTTATTATTTCTGTAAATTTCAGATACACACCAATGGATATATAACACTGGATTCAAATTTTGAAAGTGCAAAGCCCGCCTTGCTAAAATCGGGCAATTCACAAAAAATAGTGGCACCATTCTGGTCAGACATAGACCTGAAAAATGACTCCAAAATCTGGTACCATCTGTATAATAAATTTGACTCTACGGATGTTTCCTTAATTATGTCCGAGGTCAAATCGTTAGTGAGGGGAAACTTCAGAGAAAGCAGTGTAGCGGATTCATTTGAACCGAACACAGTGCTTGTGGTCACGTGGGAGAATGTGGTTCAGTCGCCAGCTCGACTTCACGAGACTCAGGTATGTTATATAACTCTTCTTTAACAATTTATAAATACAATAAAAGTGGCGTCGGAAGTAAATTGAAAGTGGGGGGCTAGACTTAAAAAAAAAACCAAAACAAGAAAGCTAAACCTCCCCCGGTTCCGACGCCTATGATCTAAAGAAGTAAATACAACAAATTTTACTGTGTGTCAGGAGTTTGCGTTTTTGGGAGTTGATTTTTAATCAACTCTCCTATGCAGTCACTCGGACAAACCGAAAGTGAAACAGTGTTTGGACCTCAGCACAAATCATTGCTCCTGACAAGACTTAGTTCTTGAAAATAATTGATGAATTCGATGTGATGTATGCTAAAGCATTGTTTTTCAAGGAAACTTATTTACAAATACCTTAAAAATAGTCAGATTTTAAATGGTACGAACAATTTAAATATTTTTTGTAGTCGTATGTATTTCTACGCCAGAGTTCAATATAGTATCGTTCAACTCGACGCTCGGCTGTCTCCGTAAACCCTTGTCGGAGATTTACGGTGTCAGCCGAGCGTTTGGTTGAACGAGACTATAGTTCAATATTGCTTGGATCCATACAATTTTCGAGAAATATTTCTACCACTGATACATACTTTGATTGAATTAATTTTATCTTTAAATATTATTTAACATGATTCATATGGAGGTTTCTCGACATTCTAGTCGAAAAAGTTCAAAAATTCATATTATAAAAATATGCGTAATTCAAATTAGAAACTACGTATACGTGTACTTGTCATGCAAAAAAATATATCATTGATTTTAAAATAAATAAACATCGACAAAATCAACTCCCGTCAGTTCTTCAGTACTTTGATTATAAATTGTAAACTGGTAACATCGCAATCCGATATTACTATAACAAAATCAATTGTTACTATAATGTCCATCTACATTCATAATCAGAATGCCACATTTCAACTTCTGCTGGCCAGTGACGGGCTGACGACTTACACTGGGTTCTTGTATAAAGCCATGCATTTCTTGCCCCCGAAGAAAGCTGTGATGGGGTATCGATGTGGAGAATCGTCCCGCAGTATTTTCAATCTTCCAGGCTCCCTCACTCCTTCCATCTACAGTGAAGTCATCAACAAAGGCGACAATGGTATAATTCTGCTGCCTCCAAGTTAACTTATAAATAATATATTTGTCACGTTTAGTACTGCAAAAACGGTGATAATTTAGCAGCATTGTTGCATGTTTGCTGTATAACAGACTGCCTCAGTTTTGAAATGAATATCTACAATTGACAATTTAAAAACTCATCTGAAACTTTAACATATCAACCTTTTTTATTAGCTAAGAATACCAAAGGACTGTGGATGTATAAGTTGGACACTTGTTCCAACTCTGACATTAATTACGTGGAGAGGTGCCACAACTGGAGGATAAAATCAGCTCGAGGCGAGCAGGAAATGACATCACTGGCTCACGGCCTTCTAGCTTCTTGTCCATGTAATGTCCGTCAGATGCAGGCTGATCCTCGGTTCATGGCCAGCACAGAGGAACCAGGCTGTTACTTCAAAGTCCATTCCCCTGGGGATTACTTGTTCACCCGGGTAAGGTTCTCTTTACCATCAACTAGCATGCCATGGCTTTCCTACATACATGCAGCCGTTGTAGTTGTTAAACAATATATTATACCATATTAGAAAACTGAACGATTCCAATCACAGTAGTTTTAGTAGATTTATTTAAGGCACAAATATTAATACCAATCTATCTATAGCTAATCAGTAATTTAATGTATATGACATTTTATTTTTAGAAATGCTGCTACAGCACAAGTTCCCCCGAGGGGCCCCTTTTGACGGGTGTGTCAGGTGCGGGCTATGTGTACCTGTACAACCCTCTGTTGTACCCCTCCCTCTCCCTCAGTCATGATGTGACCCCCTACACTTGGTGCTGTGTGAAGGCCGGACTCTGTGACTTGTTCTTCAACCAGAGACCCTCTGACAACTGCTTGTCATACAAACCACCAGAAAGTGGTATGTACTGAATCCTGACACTTTTACCTGAACTACCAACAGTGGTGTTATGAGATAAAGGTACTTTAATTGGTCTAGTAATGTGGATGAGAGTACATTTATCATTGAAACAGTTTTGAAGTGTTGAAATTGCTCATATTTTTACCTACGATATTTAATGCATTTCAGTATTTCTTATTAAAGGCTAAAAACTGTTAAAACCTCAGTTGGTTTTGAACTCATGACTTACAGACCATGCTTATATCAATACTTCAACCAATTGCTCAACAACTGCTTGTGTGGAGCACATGGCTCAGTGGTCATAGGCATTAGGTCTAAAGGTTGCTGGTTCAAACTCTGCTGTGGTCACTTGATGCTGTGTATTGTGCACTTAGACAAGGCACTATTTCTACATTGTCTCAGTCTACCCAGCTGGAATTGGGTACCGGCTTATGCTGGGAGTTTACTTGCGATGGACTGGTATCCCACCCATGAGTTGTCAGTCAGACTCTCATCTGTTTAGCACCATGGAAAACAGGGATAAGCACCGGCCTTATGCACCTTTATGACTCTGAGAAAGAATTAACATTAACTAACTCAACTGATCTTCATTGTATAAAGAGAAAAATATTTCAACTGATATCTCTATGAATACTATAGCTGTTGAAATGATTCCTGAATTAAATCTGATCTTTTCCACCTAGGCATTAGCTATGGCGACCCACACATTGACACGATTGATGGATATTCGTATACTTACAATGGGATTGGAGAATACACCATGCTGGAGATAAAAAACAATATCTCAAGCGGAGGAACAGTTTTCGAGCTTCAGTCACGAACATCGTTAGCACAGAATATTTCTGGGAGCCAAGTACCAGCCTCTATTTTCAGTGCCTTCGTGGCCAAGGAAGATAATGTCACAGCTCAAGTGGAAGTCAATCTGCAGAAAAATGGTGAGATTTCATACTGATGGAATTATCAGATTGTAATGTCTGTATCATTATAACATCATTCTCTCTCTCTCTCTTTGTAAAGTATTTATGTTAAACTAGTGTTGAAAAGAAAGGACTGGCAACACACACCAATTTTTTGACAAATAATAGTATACCTAGAAATCTGTAGACCATCCTGTAAGATGTAGATGCAGACACAGTTTGTTTTGTACATTTTCAGGGATGATCGTGTTCTGTAATGGCTTGGATGTCACCAACGAGTTCTACCAGGACATGAACTACATATGTACAATCCACAACCAGCTTCGTCTGTCTCGTAAATCCCAGCTCAGCAACCATTCAGTACAACTCCTCTTTGCTTCAGGTCTGATTTGGTTGAATTTTACTGTCAGAGTTATTTCTTGGTTCATTATTAATTTGTGGATAAACATGCATGCACAGTCATTTAGATTATAGTATAAAACCAACCTTAATCTGCGTGCATAGTTACCACTGCAGTCACTTCGTTATCATTGGTGAATTGCAATAAGTCATTTTAAAAAAAACATTGTTTTACGCAATGTTAACAAATGAAAAAATTTCTTCTAGTCTATAACTTAAATTAAATTAGAAGAAATATTACATATGAAATGGTTAATTAAGTAATAAAAGAAATGCCTCCACCAAATGTAGTGATTATTTTTTTTTTAATTTTAAATTTCTATAATTTATATGTTTGCTTGAATGTTTAATACAATAATGATACAAGAATGTTTATTTCGTACACTGTACATTATGTGATTTAATTGATATAGTATTTAATCTACATCTACAGAATATATATTGATGTTGAATATATATATAATTATTTAACATTTTTCATTTCAGAGATTGCCCTGACAATATCTTTCAATGTAGAGATGTTGGATTTGACCGTGCTGCTTCCGACATCTCTGTCAAATGTCACCTCTATCGGGGGACTTTTGGGAAACGTTAACGGCAACTCCACCGATGACCTGACCCTGAAAAATGGCTCAGTTCTACCAGAAACCCCCACTGAAAGAGACATATATTCTATCTTTGGAGAATCTTGTTAGTACATGAACTCATTTTATTTATCAGAAATGCTTTACGCTTGCGCTCTGCCGTTTGAACCATTTATATTACAATGTTCATATGTTCATCTTCACAAAAATTCTACATTTTGCTGGTTATTTTTTATGATCAATTTAAACTTCAAATCTAAAGAACAAAAAAACTGAGATAAAAATGACGTACATGAAAGAAGTTGGTGTTTTGATTAATAAAAAAAATGTAAATATTTGTTATTTGTAGGGCGCATAGACTGTAATGAATCCATATTCTACTACCGAGCTGGAGAGGATTGCAATATGTACCAGAACACCAGCTTTACACCAGTGTTTCTGGAGGACTTTAACTCTACGCGGCTAGCTGAGGCCAATAAGACGTGTAAGGGGGAGAGAGGCTGTCTGTTCGACTTCCTCATCACCGGAAACCAGGCCATCGCAGACAACAGCAAACGTGTGATGGACATAGAGGTCCAAAGGCAGCTAGAAGCAGGTACAGAGTTGTATATACCGGGGTTGTAAAGGGTCTACTTGGGGTATTGCAGCTATTCTATTATCAGTTTGTGCTCACCAGAATGCAGAGTAGAAATAATTCTATTTGTCAGAAAAGGTACAAGTCATATAGTCATACAAGTTCTTTTCTTGATTTCCTACATTGCCGCAAATTAGTTAGTATAATTGAAAGTTTTTAATTATCAAATTCTGTTAGAATGTTTATAAATGTTGGGAGAAAGGTTGGGGTAATATCATGCGTTGATCAGGGAGGTACTCTGACCCCCAAACCCCCTGCAAAATTCAAATTTCTTTGAATTACTCATTATAAGATTTCCAATGATATACCTTGGAACCCCCCCCCCCCCCCCCCCCCCCCCCCCCAGGCAAACTCAAATGACAGTCAGACCCCCCTTGGAAAATTTTTCTGGATTTATGGATGGAATAATGACATTCATTTATGCGCAAGCTTGTGAATATTTTGCATTGGATTGGTTACAGAAAACAACCCCCCTGAAATCAAAGGTCAGCTGAAGGTCAATGCAACCTTGGGACAGAGTCTGAACTTGTCAGCGGATGCTTTTGATCCGGATGGAGACCTTGTGACAGTGATTAGTCCAGACGGAAACTCCACAGGGTCCGGAACAGCTAACATATCTTACATCTATACCCCTACAGCCGAGCACCAGCAAATCAGGTACACTTCATCAAACTGAGGTATTAATAACAAAGTGCGCATTTTCTGCATTCATGGGATGTTAATTTCTTATTTAACATTTAAATGTTTCCTATAGTTTTTGGATAGCAAACATGAAAAGCACTGTATTAATGTGGCTGATTTATCATATACAGCTTACCAGTATATATACAGTGTATTAATATTGTGTTTTTCTTGTAATATCGAGGCAGTAGACATGGGACTCTGTTTAATTAACTTGACTTTAATTTTTTTATACATTCTATTTTTCCGTAGTTTCTGGGCTGTGGATATGAAGGGTTCAGCCTCCCACACCCTGACTGTAGTGGTTGTTAAATGCTCTGGCTGTTCCGGTCACGGTGACTGTGATTTTGACCACCCCACACCGACCTCTCAGCCCAACCAGCTGTCTGTACCCTGTATCTGTCACATCGGTTGGGAAGGTATGCTAATGCTTTAAAACTAAAATTACCCCCCCCCCCCCCCCCCAAAAAAAAAAAAAACAAAAAACCACAAAACCCTGAAATAAAAAATATTAGTGTTACTTTAAACCAACTTTTATTTGTGGCAACTTTATTTTGCAATTTTCTGGAGATAAACTCAGGTTCATGACGCCAAATATTTGTGACTAAGCCTTATCCAGACCCATTTTGTTGTAACAGTCAAACGACATGGACTGGTTCCCTGCAACAAATATTCACAACAACAAGGCTCTCGCGCATCTCGCAAAAATTTCTAGCACTTGAATAAAAGTTGGTTTACAGTATTCTGTTGTTTTAAATCAGAATTAATTTAATTTATCTCAATGGTGATTTCTCAGCAGTGATTCTAAAAATCCTTATAATGTCCATTATATATAAATGTCTCACAAAAATTATGTTTTCTACAGGAGACTGATTTCAGTTTCCTCAAAAAACAATGATCTGTAAACTGCTGAAATGCCTGGACTTTAACTTTGACCCCTGCATGTAGTCCCCAGCTTTATTTTGAATAATAACCTACACCTTTACTAGGACGTGGCTCAGGGGCCACCGATTCCTTGACCAAGTTAATTTCAACTTTGTGAGAACTCATTTTCCGATATCATATATAATTACCCAGCAAAGACTGATTTGTAACCAAATATATTGTGGTTTTTTATTCAAGGTGAAAGTTGTTCAGTGGACATAGATGGTTGCCATGACGACCCCTGTGTGTCCCCCTCTGTTTGCTCAGATAACAGTCCTGAGGAACATAATAACACGAGTGTAGCCTACAAGTGTGACAAGTGTATCCCCGGATACATACAGGGCAACGAAAAGAAGTGTGTGGGTAGGTTCCACTGATTAATGTGTGAAAAGGTTCCACCAATAAGTGTGTGGGTTTACATAGGTATCGCCAATAAATGCATGGGTAGGTACTGCCAAAAATGTGTAGGTAGGTATCATCAATAAGTGCGTGGGTAGGTTCCACCAATATGTGTGTGGGGAGGTTCCACCAATATGTGTGTGGGGAGGTTCCACCAATAACTGTGTGGAGAGGTTCCACCAATAAATGTGTGGGGAGGTACTGTAAATTATTAGGAGCTGCATTTATGTCTCTTTTAGTTAAGGTTTTATGAATCCTTAAAGACAAATTTTCACTTAAAAGATCAGATAATGTTGACTTTGGTTAATGATTATGGTGTAGACCTCGAATATTTGTTCTTTGACAGATGTGGATGAGAGTACTGGTGGTAAATCATATGTTGAATGTGATTAATGATTTTTGTGTAGAATAGGTGTAAATTTAGACTTGCATTTTGACAGATGTGGATGAGTGTGTCAGTGGTAGCCAGTGTGGAGTCCGTCAGCAGTGCACCAATGTGGAGGGCTCCTTCAGCTGTAGCTGTCAGTCAGGCTACCGCTCCGACCCCAACCAGGACCTGGAATGTCTCGGTAAGAACAGAGTAAAACATCAAACAGAAACTAAAGAATCAAAAATCTACCTGAGAGCAATAGACTTTTGATATCATCTCATCAGTAGGGTACAGCTTAGATTTTAATTACCGGTACTGCAGACTTGTAATTCCTAGCAAATTGCTGAAAATATATTCTTAAACAAAAAATTTTAATTTTATGAAATATATAAAATAATCCAATTCAGTGACCTTAAAATTTTGTGTTTTGATTGCTCAGATGTGAACGAATGCTTAGAACAAACGAGTGAATGTGAACAGCTGTGTAACAACACAGAGGGAGGATATGTGTGTTCCTGTAGAGAGGGCTATATCCTGAGCCAGGACAACAGAACCTGTCAGCAAGGTGCGTGTAGAAACTCTTAGCACAAATCTATGTGTTTGGAAACTAATTGAAAATTTGTTTAACTATTTTTATTGAAAATTAATTTGTCAGCATTACAGATAATTAATGCAAATCTCCACTATTTAAAGTAATTACATGTTTATTGCAATGTACAAAAGTTAGTATTTAGAGTCTATCATTCTACAGTCGTTCCTTTTCTCTCGTATAGACACTGTCCCAGTTGGCTGCACCAACTTTGGCTGCTCTCACATCTGTGTTGTGGAGTCAGGATCCCCCCGCTGCTACTGTAAAGACGGCTTCACACTAGCAGAGGACGGGAAAGCTTGCCGTGGTATGTATACTATATAGTATATGTGTATAGACCAGTCTTACTGATTTTCCATAGATGGTAATGTTAAGTTAAAATTAGGGTTCATAGCTCCTGCCCTAATGTTTGAGGGACCCCTTGAAATGAAAGCTCATCAGATTGTCTCTATCATGTTAAAAATTATGTAATGTGATGTTGAATTCATTTGCCAGCAAAATGCATCTGTATTGAAAAACTCTGAAAATGAAAGTAAAAGAAGGGAATTTTCCAGTTTTGGAAAGGGTGTACATCAAACAATTTCAATTATTTCCTTTGTGTGGTAATTATTTTACCCTAACCCTTGCCTTTAAAATTGCAAATCCTCTTTTCTGACATGTGTCAAGCACACTGATACAAAATGTCACAATAAATTATATACTGCGCAAGTATAGGAACTAGGTTGCTTAAAGGCACGTCTATTTTGTCGTCCTACTAATTCTAAAAATATTTCAAGGCATAGACTCATTTCATATGCTGCCGTTATTATTTCTGTTTCGAAGAATATATTAAGTATTTAACTTAAAGAAAAACCACCAAAAATACAGAATATCTTAATTTCTGAACACTTTAACAGGGAATGGTGGATGGTCACTGGTTGTGCAATAAGATTTTCTCTAGACATTTGCATTATTAAATCAAAATCTATATTTTCATTGTCTGATTGCAATTCACTGCAGATATTGATGAATGTCTGGAGGTGACTGGCAAGAAATGTCCTCAGTTGTGTACAAACACTGAAGGCGGATATACATGTAGCTGTGTGACAGGCTTCCAACTGATGGCTGACCAGAAATCTTGCACAGGTAATGGAAATTGATCATAGGAATTTTATGGATTAACTTTACTTTTTGTCAAAGAAATTGTTTTTTGATCATTCTACAACTTAATTTCTGTAAAAAGACCTACTATAGTTTGGAGTTTAATTATCATCAGATGATTTTATTGTGTACTTATTGTGAATCATGCGCCTTTCTCTTTCAATAATTTAAGAAGATGATTATCTTTATCCTCTGATCTTGCAGAATGTGACACTGTTCATTGGGGCGTGAACTGTAACCAGTCATGTGACTGTACCCAGAATTCCATCTCCTGTGATTCTAAGTTTGGCTGCCAGTGTAAGGACGGTTGGTCAGGGACCCACTGTGAGGTCAACATTAAAGAGTGTGTGGGTGGGGGACCGTGCGGGGGTCTGGAGAACTGTGTGGACACCCCCGGGTCCTATGTGTGTCAGTGTAAGGCGGGCTACCTGAGGAATCAGACCACTGGAAACTGTGAAAGTAGGTCATACAATTTCTTCCTTCAGAAGTAAATGTCAGTATGTTTGCAGTAATATAGAATGTAACCCTTTCTATCTCTTTTTTACAATACATAAAGTTCAAGTTTGTACAGAGTGATAGACCACTGTCACAGATATAAATCAAAGTTATAACACAGTGTTAAGACAAAAGTTCATAGGACCAATACTTGAATTTTAACATCATATTTACCCAGTGGATGACATTTGTCTGTTTGTTCAGATATTAACGAGTGCAAGGAGTCTCTCTACAACTGTACAGTGTTGGAGGTTTGTGTCGATACCCTGGGAAGTTATCGATGTGACTGCCTGCCTGGGTATCAAAGGGAGGCGTCTGGACAATGTAGAGGTATAGCAAGATTTTTATTACATGGTAGTAACATGTACATCAGTAAGAGATATAACAGGATATTTATTACATGGTAGTTATTTGTACATCTGTGAGAGGTATAACAGGATATTTACTACATGGTAGTAACCTGAACATCAGTGAGAGGTATAACAGGATATTTATTACATGGTAGTTACCTGTACATAAGTAAGAGGTATAACAGGATATTTATTACATGGTAGTTACCTGAACATCTGTGAAAGGTATAACAGGATATTTTATCACATATGGAAGTTACCTGAACATCAGTGAGAGGTATAACAAGATTTTTATTACATGGTAGTTACGTGTACATAAGTAAGAGATATAACAAGATTTTTATTACATGGTAGTTACCTGAACATCTGTGAAAGGTATAACAGGATATTTTATCACATATGGAAGTTACCTGAACATTAGTGAGAGGTATAACAAGATTTTTATTACATGGTAGTTACGTGTACATAAGTAAGAGATATAACAAGATTTTTATTACATGGTAGTTACGTGTACATCTGAGAAAGGTATAACAGGATATTTATCACATTGGTAGTTACCTGAACATCATTGAGAGGTATAACAAGATTTTTATTACCTGGTAGTTACCTGTACATAAGTAAGAGGTATAACAAGATTTTTATTACATGGTAGTTACCTGAACATCTGTGAAAGGTATAACAGGATATTTTATCACATATGGAAGTTACCTGAACATCAGTGAGAGGTATAACAAGATTTTTATTACATGGTAGTTACGTATACATAAGTAAGAGATATAACAAGATTTTTATTACATGGTAGTTACATGTACATCAGTGAGAGGTATAACAGGATATTTATCACATTGGTAGTTACCTGAACATCATTGAGAGGTATAACAAGATTTTTATTACATGGTAGTTACCTGTACATCAGTGAGAGGTATAACAAGTTTTTTAATACATGGTAGTTACGAGTACATAAGTGAGAGGAATAACAAGATTTTTATTACATGGTAGTTACGTGTACATCTGTGAAAGGTATAACAGGATATTTATCACATTGGTAGTTACCTGAACATCAGTGAGAGGTATAACAAGATTTTTATTACATGGTAGTTACGTGTACATCAGTGAGAGGTATAACAGGATTTTTATTACTTGGTAGTTACCTGAACATAAGTAAGAGGTATAACAGGATGATTAATACATGGTAGTTACCTGTACATCTGTGAATGGTATAACAGGATATTTTATCACATATGGAAGTTACCTGAACATCAGTGAGAGGTATAACAAGATTTTTATTACATGGTAGTTACGTATACATAAGTAAGAGATATAACAAGATTTTTATTACATGGTAGTTACATGTACATCAGTGAGAGGTATAACAGGATATTTAATACATGGTAGTTACATGTACATCAGTGAGAGGTATAACAGGATATTTAATACATGGTAGTTACCTGTACATACTGGTAAGTGAGAGGTTAAACTAGATATTTTTATTTTTAGCTGAATGAAAACGTCCAATTTGTTAGGATGTTTATTTACAGTGGTTATATTTATATATGTTTCAACAAGCCATAAGCTCTGTTTACATCAGTCATGGTGTATGATATTGGGTTTTCTTAATAGTTGTATTTTTTTAACAGTCCAGTCTATTTTTTTTTCATCAGATGTGAATGAGTGCGAGCTTCAGACAGATGATTGTAATCATCACTGTGTCAACACCGAGGGTAGCTACAACTGTAAATGTAACATAGGCTACTTACTGCAGGATAACAGGAGGACCTGTGTCAAATGTAAGCTTCTGCACACCAGCCCTTTACAATAGCTCTTAACTCTTATTCAGAATCAGATATTTTGGAATCTCTGCATTATCTGCATCCAACCACCTTACAGTAATTAATCTTCAACAAACATATTTTGTTAATTCTCAATTTCTACTTAACTTATAGCTCACTCTAGTATTTAATCTGTTCCATTGTTTGTCTAGTGTTTAATCTGTTCCATTGTTTGTCTAGTGTTTAATCTGTTCCATTGTTTGTCTAGAGTTTAATCTGTTCCATTGTTTGTTTAGTGTTTAACCTGTTCCATTGTTTGTCTAGAGTTTAATCTGTTCCATTGTTTGTCTAGCTTTTTATTTGTTCCATTGTTTGTCTAGCTTTTAATCTGTTCCATTGTTTGTCTAGCGTTTAATCTGTTCCATTGTTTGTACTTGATTAGCCTCCAACCCCTGTGAGGGATCCAGCGTAATTTCTACTAAACTAATATGTCACTCCAGTGTTTAATCTGATCCATTGTTTGTTCTTGATTAGCCTCCAACCCCTGTGAGGGATCAAGCCTGACCTGTGATGAGGCCTTTGGAGGATGTACAACCAACAGCTCAGGCTCCCCCTTCTGCTTCTGTCTCCAGGGATATCGACTCAATCAGACCTCCAACCAGTGCACAGGTACACTTAATATCTGTAATTATTGGCATCAACTATTTACTGTTAACATAGATATTTTTACTGTGTTAAATTAATGGTTTCTGTGTATACGAACAAAGCACTTAAGTGGATGTTACATTGTGGAAAAAGAGGAAAAAAATGTATAATTAACAGTATATTTCTGAGTTTGCCTTTAAGATTGTTTACATTTTGATAAATTTGACAAAACATTTGGCATATTGAAAAATTTACAAAAAAGTTTCCCAAGCAAACATTCCAACATATATAGCAGACATATCCAGACCATGAGCATGTATCAAAAGTTAGGATTTTTTTTGCAATTAATTGAAAATGTTAAACATAACGGATCCAAAATTTGTATACAATAAACTTGTATATAAAGGTATATGAAGAAATTATAATTTAATAAATATGATAAAAGTTAAGTAAGGTTTATATGAGTAAATGAATTCATACAATCTTGTTTCTTTTATGACAATCTTTACAGACATAGATGAGTGTGACATTGCACATGGCTGTTCTTACCTCTGTAACAACACGGCGGGGGGATTCCACTGCTCCTGTCCCCCAGGAACCGCTCTGCTGGCAGACAAGAAAACGTGTCAAGGTAAGCAGAGTACCAGTCCCTGTGACCTGAATGTTGACATCCATGAAGTATCTGTATTTGAGATGCTATATAATTTATTGTATTGTGTTGAGCTCAGTAGGTTTTTGATGATAAATTGCAAGAATTTACAATAGTATTAATGTAGCAGAGACCAATGAATTTATGCACACAAGATCGAGCCTCTTTGATCATTTTACAAACTAATCGTAGTATAGTACGTACGAAAAACTTGTTTTCATTTATATTAAGGTTGTAACAAGACAGACAGTTGGGGCGTTGGCTGTGAGAACCAGTGTGGCTGTGGAGTGGGGGCACTTTACTGTGACTCTCTGGGAGGGTGTGTGTGCGAGGCCGGCTGGACCGGCGCCCAGTGCTCGACAGACATAGACGAATGTCACAGCAGCTCCACCAATAAGTGCGGAGAGAACTCTCACTGCGTGAACCGTGAGCCATCCTACATCTGTCAGTGTGATCCTGGATATACCAAACTCTCCAACAGTCAGAGTACACAGTGCACAGGTACCTTAACATCACTGTCAAACAGTGGCCTTAGCATTAACATGATTAACAACAACAGGTTAATACAAGCTTTTAAGTTTATTTTGTCAACTCCAGTCTCAAGATTTATGACCATCTCTCATCTGATATTGTATGAGAAAAGAAAATGTGATACTTGGTTTATGTTTATAAATAATATACCAAAACATTACAGTCAAAATTGTGTAAAAAGAACTTGGATATATAAGGGCATTCTATTAAGATGCGCTATCTTTTTCACATCTGTCACTTTTTGCATTAAACCCATTTATAAAACGAAAGGATACAGAATCTCTGTATGTAAAACTAACAATAAATATTGCAGCCAAGACTTTTCTTGTGAGCAGGTTTATTGAATTTGATGAAATTTGTTTACTGGATTTGTGAAATTTTATTAACCGTCCTTGATTAAATTGTAGACATCAATGAGTGTGAGACGAACCAGCATGACTGTTCCCAGCGCTGTTACAACATGGACGGTGGATTCCTCTGCTCCTGTAGCGATGGATTCATACTGGACGCTGACAACAAGACATGCCATAGTGAGCCCTATGTCCAGCTTTGTATCAGATGATAGTGTGGAAAATAATTACCAATACTTATTATTACCATGATGGCATTAGAAATATTCAACTTTGCTGTTTTGTTAAATTAATATAAATGATAGTATGGAACGCCAAATTAACATATATTCAAATATTTGTACCTATCTTCAAATAATTGTACCTATCTTCAATTCAATTGTACCTATCTTCAATTCAATTGTACCTATCTTCAATTCAATTGTACCTATCTTCAAATTGAATTAGAGATAGGTACAATTCAATTATACCTATCTTTAATTCATTTGAAGATAGGTACAATTGATTTGAAGATAGGTACAAATGCAATGAATTGAAGATAGGTACAATTGAATTAAAGATAGGTACAATTGAATTGAACCTATCTTCAATTACTAAAATATTGGCAATAATGAATACTCCCTGTATAGTACGTCATTTTCGTTACGTCACAATAAAATCGGGATCGGGATAATAAAATAGACAATATGATTTTGTCAACTTTTCGAAAGAACCATGTTGAAATGTCTTCAATGGAGCGTTCATTATTTTCAACAATACACAAAACGAATTGAACCTAGGTATAATTGAATTGTACCTATCTTCAAATCCTTTGTAGATATGTCTGAATTGAACCTATCTTCAAATAAATTGTACCTATCTTTAAATGAATTTTACCTATCTTCAAATGAATTAGAGATAGGTATAATTCAATTGAACCTATCTTTAATTGAATTGAAGATAGGTATAATTCATTTGTACCTAGGTATAATTCATTTGTACCTAGGTATAATTCATTTGTACCTAGGTATAATTATTTAGAGATAGGTATAATTATTTACACCTATCTTCAATTCAATTGTACCTATCTTTAATTCAATTGTACCTATCTTCAAATGATTTGAAGATAGGTACAATTAATTGAAGATAGGTACAATTATTTGAAGATAGGTACAAATATTTGAATATATGTTAATTTGGCGTTCCATATGATAGTGGTCATGTTTCAGTTTTCAGGTGGCTTAATAAAGATTAAATTAGTTATTTTTACTGTGTTTTAAATATTCTAACAATGAATTCCACTTGTGTTTTAAATATTTTAACGATCATGAATTCCACTTCAGATCTGGACGAGTGTACTCTGAAGAGTGACGACTGCCAACAGATCTGTGTGGACACCCTGGGCAGCTTCTTCTGTCAGTGTCACACGGGCTTCCACCTGGCCAATGACCAGCGCACCTGTGTCCAAGGTAAGCACAGGTGTCATATTACCACTAATAGCATTCTGCTTGCAAAGATAAATCGGATCATGACAGAATTTCATAGGGAATAATTATTAACTTGACGTAATAGAAGTAATGACTGAATTAAATTTTTTGCTGTAATGCAGCAGCAAAGCATTCCATGTTATGAGTACAGTACTGATTTTGAATACTTATCATTTGATAGATTTGTTTAAATATTAGACATTTTTTCAGATTTGGATCCCTGTAATGCTGCAAAGAACTGTTCTTATGCCTGTAGAATCAAGGATGGAAACCCTGAATGTTACTGCAGCTCGAACTCTCGCTTAAACCCACAAGACAACGAAACTTGTGTTGGTAGGTTACCTGACTTCTTGTGTTGGTCTGTTCATGCTTCCCCATCTTTTACTTAATTATATATTATGACTGATACCCTGGTCATTACACAAGCTATTACACATCTTGTTTGATGTTTGTAGCCATAGACAACAAGATCCCTGTCAACATGACCACCGATTACCCCTTCCTGGAGGACCTTCTCCACCCCCCAACCGCCATCTACAAGAACACCAAGAAAGACTTTGAGGACTCTGTAAGTAAACTCAGTGTCAGACACAAAGTCTTGTTAGTGTACCAGTCTTGTTAGTGTACCAGTCTTGTTAGTGTACCAGTCTTGTTAGTGTACCAGTCTTGTTAGTGTACCAGTCTTGTTAGTGTACCAGTCTTGTTAGTGTACAAGTCTTGTTAGTTTACCAGTCTTGTTAGTGTACCAGTCTTGTTAGTGTACAAGTCTTGTTAGTGTACCAGTCTTGTTAGTGTACCAGTCTTGTTTGTGTACCAGTCTTGTTAGTGTACCAGTCTTGTTAGTGTACCAGTCTTGTTAGTGTACCAGTCTTGTTAGTGTACCAGTCTTGTTAGTGTACCAGTCTTGTTAGTGTACCAGTCTTGTTAGTGTACCAGTCTTGTTAGTGTACCAGTCTTGTTAGTGTACAAGTCTTGTTAGTGTACCAGTCTTGTTAGTGTACCAGTCTTGTTAGTGTACCAGTCTTGTTAGTGTACCAGTCTTGTTAGTGTACCAGCAATGAAACATTCCTGTCTGACCAGATACTCTTAACTATCCCAAAATATAAATTTTATTTGACTTTGAAACTGTATTGTGCTTCTTCTTTTTTTATTGCTAATCGTAATTTTATACTATCATAATAATCAATTTATAATTTCCTTGTGATTTTATTTATACATGCACTGGCCTGTTTAAAAATTATAATATTTACATTTTACATCATTATACTTTATGTTTCACAGTTGAGAAAATCCTTCAGAGAGATACCTGGTTTCGAAAATGTTGTACCTGTAGTTACAAAATTCAGGTGAGAAATTCTTCCAGCTGGCTGCATCATGTGAACTAAGTGAAACATTGTTACTAAATGATTGAGAGAATTTTTCTTTATGTTCAATAGATATAACAATAGGGAGACTTAATATGATGTTCTTTTGTTTATTTCAGGAAAGATGCTGCACAGTAAGTTCACAATCTGACAGATTTTGAGTGCTCTTAATTAAGTAGCTAATGAATCTCAATTCTTCTGCACTGCTTTATTATAAAAATAACTTCATTCTTTATGCCATTCATTGTGATTAGGTCTGGCAATACGACCGTGGAGTTCTACCTGGTGATGGACAGAGATGTTACCCCAGAGGACATAGCCAATGTAAGCTCCACTCTGGTAAACCTCCGGCGGTCCAAAATCAGTGTCAGACTGTCCAAGTACAACATCCTGCGTGAACCTACTGTAGGAACCAGTCAAGGTGAGTACCATCAACCACAAAGAATGATCCCGAAAGACGAACATTTACAAATAAAAAGTTAATGCACCCGATACCAATAATTTTATTAAATTGTTTTCCTGTGCTGGTAGTTCATTCATGATAGAGTATTTGTATTAGATTGTTTTCCTACGCTGTTCATACATTTGATTGTGATGTCTTTGTGTAGAGCCTGCCCAGTGTGTGCTGTGTCCACAATCTTGTTACTTCCACACTGCTTCTGAGTACCTCTGCAGGTTAGTACATGTACACACAGTCACATCTCATCACATAAGTCAGTAAAAATGCAGAGAAATCTACTTAATCACAATGCCACTGACTATTTCAATAGGATTTAATGTAATGTTATTATAGTGCTATACATATGGGTAGTAAATTTTAAAATCTGTATCATTGCAGCACCATTAAATCTCTGTTATATTTTATTTTTTCGTCTTTTTAGATCTTCCCTTGGTGAGTACACAATTATCAATAATAAAAAAGAATTGGCATCAAAACCATGCAGCCATCAAAGCAGTTTTGCCTTTGGAATAATAACATATTTTGTAGCTTTCTGTTAATCTTTACCTATATATTGTAATGTGTATCTCCTCCTTATAATGTGTAATTGTGATTGTAGATGAGGACAAGACTTTGATGGTACAGCTGTCCTTGGAGAGGGACTTTGATACCGCTCTCAATGACTCCCGTAGCCCCGGATTCAAAGAGTACTCGGACAAGATCGCATCCTCTGTAAGACATCTCTACTTCATCTTGGTTTATAAATCCTTCTTCTGAAAAGTTATGTAAGCTTGGAAAACAAATGAGAGATATACTCAAGTGTGGTCACTTTAGTTTTGTTATCTGGAAAAGTGACCTTGGTGAATACATAGAATACAGTTCAAGGTCAAAGGTTGAGGACGTTTTTTTATGACATTGATATTTCATAAAATGTTAAGAGCATTATTTTTAGCTCCTTTTTAGGTCATTCTGTCAATGACAAAAAAAACTTAGTTACAGAAGAACGGATCTTTAATTATTTAAAAAAAACAAATGACTTAATTTTATTCCTGTAGGTTCTTGTTATAAATGTAAAATTAATGATTTGATTTCTTGCAGCTTGGTACAATACTGACCCTGACAAACATTGAAGAGATCTATGTCAGCGAGTTTAGGTAAGAAATAAAATTTTAATTTTTCTCTTTGAAATGAGGAGTTGACAAATATAACTCGACCATTTGATGTGAAAGTACACATGTTAATTAACTACATAATATCTATATTCCTACTAGGGAGATATCAAACTCAAAAACCCAGATTGTTGCCCACGTATCACTGAACACCAGTGTGACGGAGGGTGTCAGGCGGACGGTCGGGCGGACGCTATATCAAACGGTGGACAGCAAGAAGTGCCTGGACCTAGACCCCAGCTGTGTGGCCCTCAACAACCAGACCTACATAGGAAATTCCACCAGCCTCAGTAAGTCTCCAGACAAACACACTGAGACCTATGTACTGAAGGAGAATTCATTTCTGGAGAGGGTTTATATAGGCTTTGCCTGTTACCCAATCTATTTGATTTCTCAATAAAATGTGTTTAAATTAGAAGAATCAGAGACAACCTCAGTCATCACAGACTGCATGAATACATGTGTTCAAATTAAATTTAGATTATTATGCTTAAGTTTCATTATGGGCCATCATCTTCTATGCATTAAATCTCTATCAGTGATGGGCCATCATCTTCTATGCATTAAATCTCTATCAGTGATGGGCCATCATATTCTATGCATTAAATCTCTATCAGTGATGGGCTATCATCTTTTATGCATTAAACCTCTATCAGGGATGGGCCATCTATCAGTGATGGGCCATCATCTTCTCTACATTAAATCTCTATCAGTGATGGGCCATCATCTTCTATGCATTAAATCTCTATCAGTGATGGGCCATCATCTTCTATGCATTAAATCTCTATCAGTGATGGGCTATCATCTTCTATACATTAAATCTCTATCAGGGATGGGCCATCATCTTCTATGCATTAAACCTCTATCCATTATCTTACAATGCTCAATTATTTTACAGTCGCAGTGATATGCTACACATGCTCTGCACAACAAATCTGTGTAAAGGCAACAAATGAATACCAGTGTGTGTAAGTACTTGTCCTTGGATACCACATCTTTTTATGTCTCCTTGATGTCAGTAATAATATAGTAAACCTCTTTTTCTGGATTTGCAAATGTGTAAATAAAGTACCTCTTTGTGTCAAACCAATTGGTAATTAAATGTCATGATTAGAAGACTCTTTCTCATTTACAGGGCAGCCCCAGCCACAACTGTTACCACCCCCGCACAAACAGAAGGTCAGGGTCATTCAATATTTGTGTTTTACTTGAATAAACTTATATTGGTAGACTTATAAAGAATTGTTTATCAGTGTCATCATCATCATTAGCATTCTCTAATATTAGAATACAGAGTGATTAATAAGGGAGGTAACTTGTGTTTACAGTACCCTCTAACATTGACCTGATTCTTGGCCTGGGTCTGGGTCTACCCCTAGGGCTGATCCTCTCCCTCCTGGTTCTACTACTGATGTGTCTCCTCTGTCGACGACGAAGACGGGCCCGACGGTCCAGCACAGACTCAGAGTTCTCGTCCGTAGATCCGTGAGTATTAATTTATGCTTTTAGGCAACTTAATTGTTTTTTTTCTTTTTCGGCCTATTCAAACACTATTAATTTCTTATCTGAACCGTGGGAGTTTATATTATTTATTAGATAGTTGATACTGTGAACTATATTTGGAAAATATTATATATAGTTGAGTATTCGATAGTTTCGTGGTCTTATGAAAAGGTGCTCTCGTGCATTTATATAACCTGTTTTCTGTATTCTTTCTTGTCAATGATTATTTAAACCATGGATTTGAATAAAAAGAATTGATTTTTCGACATGATTTTTACTATAGCTACCATATCCGGGCAGCATTTGGCTCTGTCAGCTCCAAGATTTCGGGACACAAACCCCAGGAGTTTGGGGGGCTGGGGGTGGGAATGTTTGGAGCATCCCCCTTTGGTCAGCAGCCCAGGGACATCATTGACTCCCAGAGACAACAGCAGGAATTCCCTGAGCTGCCCTTCAGCTACGGGAACAGGTTCTATAGACCTGAAGGAGACACCTTCAATGAAAGCTCCTATTTCGGTGAGTGATTTCACCTCATAGTAATAACCTCTGTAGTGTGTATCTTTTTACTCGTTAAAAATGAGTGATTTTGGTTTTATAAGATTTCTGGATTTTTGTGATTCCTGTTTTTCAGAATCTCGTAGAGAAGACCTCCCTCCCTCCTCCAACTTTTCCTGGGACTTTCTGTTCAATACACTGGACCCCAAGGAGGAGGTAAACTAAGCTTCAAATAAACTTGTCATAATTCTGGAGTATATCAAACACATAACACCCAGCAAAGCAGGCTTAAATTTCTCTTATTTCATGTGAAAATATATATACCGGTACATGTTTTGATTTTACATAATATAACACCTGGTTTTAGGAAACATTTTGCCAAAGAAAAAGTATGTGTTCTAAAATTAAGTTAGATGCTTCTTTGTATTATACTGTTGTCTTTACATTCTGTGAGTATTATTTAATAGGTTTTTTAGATGAATTTATATATTTCTTCTGTTACAGTTTCGCATAGATAGACCAAGTTTTGAACAAACGCCCACAGCTCCTTATATGGTAATTTTCGGTTTATTCTGTTATTGTCTACTTTAAGAGTGTTTTGCGTCTATTTTAAGATCGTTTGATTAAGTCTTGTATTTTAGGTTTTCAGTTTATTTAGTCTTGTAATCAATGTGTTAATAAATAAATTTTGGTATAATTATGCAATATCGGTACTGGTACTTCATTAGCTGGGTTTTATTTTCTTTTACAGGAAGACTTTGGGTCTGAAGCCTAGCTTCCTGATGAAGGAACCAAAGACGTACATACTACCAGTAATCCTTCCTCGTGAAGGAACCAACCAAAGACGTACATTATCATCCTTAACTTAACGAGACATTGCCACATCCATCTCATGCCCGCCATCCTCCATTAGTTTCACAGACTTGTATTGGTGCTGATATCAAACTCTTTGTGTTTTTATTTGTTCTTTGTTTGTTGAAGTGCCAAGCATTTCATCTTTGTGGGATCAAGATGCATCACTAAATAGTCAGTGCATCATCTAGTGTGGAAACATAGAAATACTAATTTAGTAGACGAATATTGTTTATTATGTATAATGCAATCCTCGTGGGAGTTGTTTGTAGAGATACAGACAGTCTGGTTCTTATAGAGTTGTTTCCCTTTCATGAGATTTTCTTTGTGTTCAGCTATTATTCTTGACTGATATGTCCACTTGCCAGATTGTTTAATTCATGTGTTTTAACTTGTTGTGAGTGTAAGCTTTGATACATTGTATGCAACAAACGTGGAGAAGGGAGACTCTGGCTCTCTTATTTAGTGGCTCACTATATCAGTAAGAAACACGGCCAATGAACTAGAGTGGAGGCCTATGGTAACTGTAGAAATTAGATCTTATGTTGTACATGTAATGCTTTATTTCACATTCCATGACATTGTTTTAATATTTAAATATACACAGTATAAACATCTGAGGTTCTTCTAAAGTCTTTCCAGCCAATCATAGTTCGATTAATTTTGTAAATGATTCAGAAAGTAATGACCGACTGCCCCTTGTCCCCCTGTTCAATATCAATCTGGTTAAATTCAGCTGAACATTCTGATACGCTATCGCTCGTTCCAGAGCAGTAGCGGAGTGTATCAGAACTACTGATTGACTCAGGTATATAGGTTCAATACTACTTCTGCTGATAGTCTGTGTACTATACTTATCCGTCCATCTATTCATTTTGGAAGTTCAAATGTTTACACTCCATAGTGGGGTTATGGGGGAGGCAGATTGAGAAAGTCTGTGCAAAATATAGCATATCATCATGATCAACTCTATACTATGGTAGCTAGCTTGTGATTATTTATGTTGTTTTAATATTTATATCTGTGTTAAAGTCAATTTATGTTGAACACACTTGAACAAAATTAAACATGTCTTATTTTTGTGATTCTTAAAGTTCTCTCCCTTATTTGTTTATAAAAATATATGTTGATGCATTCATGAGGTTCAATTGTTTACAAATTCTATTTAATATATCTTATATTTTTATATCAATATTTTTATGAATTAAATATATTTCATACAATTTGGTTGAGTTTGTCTATTGTTCTTGTAGTTTGCTTCAGATGACATTCAGTGGTTTCAGAGTCTGATTTGAGTGCATGTTTTATTTCAAAGACAAGGGTAGGGGAGGTACCAAAAATGTGATTTGTGTATCAGATCAAACACAGTGAACTGTATCTATGTATTTTCTTCTTTAAATATTAAAAACGGGGGGAAATGAGTGTATGAAATGAGTATTTCTTTGAAAAAAAACACCTTCCTTTGTATCCTTTTAAATATCTTCAGTTTTAATTCTACTGTCCCTACCCCATTAAATGTACAAATATCGCCGTATTTCTCTACTTATATTAACGTATTATAATAAAAATATATTTGTTTAAAAAAAGTTAAATTTTGAGAATATTTTTTGGGGGGGAGGGGGGGGGGGTTAAATCTACCCCTTCCACATGATTATCCTAAAACCTCTAACATTTTGTTGGCATCCCCCCCCCCCCCCCCCCCCCTGCGTTTTGAAATTTATGATTTCACCTCTGTTTTAAATACCGGGTATATCAAATTGGTATTGAAATAATGTGAAAAAAATTTTTGCTTGACTTTCCTTCTTGTTTTTTCCCCTAAAAATGATAACACTTAATATTTACATCTACCAAGTATTATTCCCTCTATTTATTACGGAAACTTATGGTTAATTCATAGTTCTATATAAACAGCCAGACTGAAATCTACACGCCCTGTTTATCGATTGGTCGAAATCTACAGCGGCTGAAATTGACGAGGAACTGGGAGGGCTGAAATTGACACGCCCTGTTTATTGATTGGTCAAAACCTACAGCGACCTACGAAATATCACGGACTGGATGAAATAATCATGATGACGACAGACTCAAAGTCTCACAGGAGACGAATTGGCTGTATCTTTTACCTTACGTACTTATGTACGTTAACTTACTTATTAATTAGTTAAAAGAAAGATGTTAATATAAACAATAAAATGCTTTCTTTGGTGATTCATGCGGGTTATGAAGGTAGCGATATTTTACATATTCAATTTCTCTGAACCGCTTGGTGTGTCATAGGACCGACGACATCCAAAATAAGCATCCTATGCTTAAACATAAAGGTACCTTATGCAAGTTTTTAGATTTAATGATAAGCATGATGTAAAATTTTAATTACTATACTAAAGGGAAGAAAAAACGATAATTCTTAGTGGAAAATTCGATCATTAGTGAGTTAGGATAACAACATAATATTATTATACTTCCATGTTAAATACTGAAATCCGATTGGTTTAGACGCAGTTGGTAATCCGTTCTATTACCCTCAGCGTTAGCAACACACTTGGCAACGGGTAACACAACGAATTGTTACATGCGCGTAAATTATGCGGGGTGTTAATTTCAACAGTTACCCTTCCAAACAGCTAGGCACTATTTATATACATGTATTAACACATACGATTTATGAATTAACTTTATTTGGAGCGATTGTCTTATTTTTCTAACACCATTGCATAATGCGTCATGCCCATTGGAAGACAAAGTCATGTTTTATTGAATATCCAGTTTATGTAATTTTATGTAATACAGACAACTCTCATTCCAATAATGAGCAAAATTGCACTTGCTACAGACACCAGAGAAGTTCGTGCATTTTCTTAAGATTTCTGCTCCGTCTTATTTTCTGGATAATGTGCCCAGGTCATGGCTATATCAACGGAACGTCCTATCAAGGCAAAGAGTACCCAAATAAGTAGGATTCTCTTTTAGATTTGGCTTTTGGAATGTACATGTGTTGAACAAAAAGCCATTGGGAGTTTTGCCCGATCTCCTGAGCATTTGAGCTGTCTCGGGCAGTACTCGGCTTGTAGGAAGCAAACTTGTTCTACACTCTGTATTGAGCTCCCACAGCCATACAAGAGATTTGCAGTATGAAATACTGTCCTGCCTTCTTAATAAGTGTTGTTCTCCTATTCATGAGTCAATGCTTAGTGATTTCCTATAGCTCATGTGTCAGTATATAAATAGTGCCTGTTTGGGAGGGTAACAGTTGAAATTGACACCCCGACAAAATCATTGTCAACCGACGCGAAGCGGAGGTTGACAATGGTTTTCGAGGGGTGTCAATTTCAACTGTTATCCTCCAAAACAGGCACTATTTATTTTGTTATACTGAATGTCTTAATTTTTAAGAAAATTTCACTTCTTTTATATAGGAATTAATAACGTGAATTATAGAGCGAACCGTACGCGCATAATTTTCGCGCATGTAACATTTTTTATTGTTATACTTTCATGTTAAATACTGAAATCTGATTGGTTAAGACGCAGTTAATAATATTTTCTATTACCCTCAGCGTTAGTAACGCACTTAGCAACGGGTAACATTAAAAAATGTTACATGCGCGAAAATTATACGCGTACGGTTCGCTGTAGAATTCACGTTATTCCTATATAAAAGCAGTAAAATTTTCTTAAAAATTAAGACATTCAGTATAACAAAATAAATAGTGCCTGTTTGGGAGGATAACAGTTGAAATTGACACCCCTCGAAAACCATTGTCAACCTCCGCTTCGTGTCGGTTGACAATGGTTTTCTCGGGGTGTCAATTTCAACTGTTACCCTCCCAAACAGGCACTATTTATATAATGTTACCCGTTGCTAAGTGCGTTGGTAACGCTGAGGGTAATAGAAAGAATTATGAACTGCGTCTTAACCAATCAGATTTCAGTATTTAACATGAAAGTATAACAAAAAATATTGTGGATGCAGTTTGCATGCATAAATCTGTCGAAGACGAACTCTCTTTAGTAACAAGTGTATTAAATATGGTGCTCCGATGGGGCCTTTTCGACTTTCGCCTTCAGAGCGAAGTCGCGAGAGTGCGAAGTTGCGAAGGCAAAAATGCGAAGTTGCGAAGGCAAGGGAGCGAAATGCGAAGATATGCGACAGCGAAGCGCGAAGTTCCGAAGACGAGAGTGCGAGGGTACGTGCGAAGGCGAAGGAGCGATATATAGTATCGCTCCTTCGATTCAACAAAGTATCCTCAATATATTGTGAGACTGGAGCAAGGAGACCACTAAGACTGACTCTGTTCTCTAAAGAAGAAAAACCTCGCGTATCTTTATAAATACACTTCCGACTGAAAGGAAAATAAAACGGTATGCTTGAAACGATGTTGGCAAAATTGTGATTTCTATCAGTTCATACGTCTAAGGTCGGTCGCGGGTTTAAAATTGTTCTCTCTCTGCTCAGGGTATTGTGCTATTCTCTTTTGAGAAGTGAATAGTCATAGCCTACATTCAAACATCCATACATAGGCTATGCATGTCCACTTCTCAAACGAGAATAGGTATTGTGCATTACTGTAGTAAAACGCAAATGCAAAGTAAAATGTACAGATAATCGTGTAACGTTTTTATTTTAAAAATACTTATCATAAAAATTATTTTTTTGGTGAAATGAATTGTTAGAATAATGTCCAGAGGTAAATATTTTATTCATTTCGCCGCTTCTACAAAACCGACGTTATTCACGTCGGAGTCAACGTCTTACATTGACGTGAGAGACTTTAACGCAACAATTGAATAGGCCTAAACGTTGTGAATTTTTTATTGCAGTCTCAATAATTAAAATTGAAAAAAATATAATTTGCAAAATAAAACATATGCGCGATCTTTCATGTTCTGAGTGGTTAGATATTTTTTAATACAAATAAAATGAAATTTGATTCGTAAACATCCTTTTATTCTATACACTTTTGTATGTTTGCACGACACGTTTATAGGACTAAACTATGAGAGCTAATGGCATTAAAACTACCCGGTCATGTGCAGCTTCGTTTTCGCTTTTAATGTGGCAAACAGTTTACGTATACGTTAACTTTCCATCGCTGAAAATGGAAAGAAAATCGTATGATTGTAATTTTTTACAAAAGAAGTGGGATAAAAGCCTTTTTCCTATGCATATAATCCTATTTAAAATATCGGGGATGATTCGATCGGACAAAATTTGAGCGAGGTAAACAAATAAACTATCCGGTCAATGAATACTTTAATAGCGAGCGCAGCGAGGCGGCGCGAAGCGCCGCTCGCGTAGCGAGCTCCATAGACAACGTGTACGAACGGAGGAAATTCGAGTTGAAATCTGCACATTGTTCAAAGAAAATTTTGTGGACCCGCGTGAAAACGTTCTACTATCCCAGTGATCCTTTGCGGTTCATAGCAACATATGGCGGAACAGGAAGCGTTTCTAAGGAAAATTCTTGCCTGTAAATCGCATACATCATTTTCATTTACCAATAAAAAGTCCTTCAAAAACACCAAAGTATGCAACCAATATGCTTACCTAAAAAAAACCTGTACCTATCTGAAATTTTGCTGACTATGACGTCATTTCCTTCCCCGAATTTGTCCGACAAATTTACGAAAACTGTCGAGCGCAAAAGAAAGTTAAGTATGACGTCACAGTGATCTCGCGTTTTAATTTCCCGCGATACATTTAGAGGTGGATCAAGCATTTGTATTGGATGTAACGTGTAGGAAGTACTCAGCATCAGTGTTAACGGTGAATCTTTGGCTGATTAGTTTTGTTTTGATGATTTTTTTGCTTAGTAAATACACATGCAAGTTCCATGCTAAATTTACTGTCATATTGATCCAATCATATATGCATACGTTAGGTAGGTGACAAAAAATTATTAAAAAAGAAAAGTCTAATCATTATTAGATCTACGTGTAGCCACGTCATTTTGTAATGAATAAATAAAAGAAAAAAATTAAACTGTTAAAACATCTACATGTATTTGTTATAGTTGCATATGTGGTCAAACCTTTCAATAATATTGGATATCACACACTTAAAAAAGGGGGAGGGCACATGTCTACAACGCTTATATAGCGTACAAAAATTAAAAAGATTAAAAACAAAATTGATGTCACAGGAAAATTAAAACACCGGTAACAACAAGGAACAAAATGAGAAATAACACAGACACACAATTTATTGATTTTAATAATCATTATTAAAAGGTAAAGAAGAGATAAAATATAAAAAATAAACCGGCTTTGTGTTTATCAAAATATTTTAATAAGTCTGTTTAACATTTTATTAATGCTCAGTGGTAGTTTTTTGTTTAAGTGTATAAACCTAGGAAGGGACCATTGGAATAAAAGTTTGATATCTTCCGGTTCCTTGCGGTGGTAAAAGTTTTCGAGACAAAGCCAAAGTTTTTTGGTTTGGTTAAGTCCACGGGTTGCATTTAACAATGATGACAGATGTGTGACTCCTTCTGCGCTCGCCCCAACGGTCACACCGTAAAACATATTATATTTTGGACATAATTTACTCATAAGCTGACATTTCACTGTAAATTTTTTTAAAGGTAATCGTATGTTTGAAACATTCTCCTTGAGACAAAGGCCGATCAGATGGGACCAATAATTAGATCTTTGATCCGCTCCAACTGTAGCGACCTAGTTGGATATTATTTATTATGGTCGGGATCGATGTTCACTGAAAGTACGCAATCAGGAAAACGTTTATCAAAGCGTTATCACAAACAACAAGGTAAAGATCATTTCAGAGTCAAGTCATATGATAAATTATCCGAGAGACAGAAGAATTTGTGGATAAAATTTTATTACTACTGCAGAGTAAAGATGGCTAACATCTCAAATCTAGGAAGTGTCATCAGTAATATCGATGACATTGAAAAAGGTAATAGTAAAACAATTGCAACACAAATAACTAATCGTAGGGATTGTCAAAAAAATGTGTCGTCGGACCACACACATGGATTTGACACAATCTGTGCAACAAAAAAATTTATACTATATATACGATTTTTTTGCACAGATTGTGTCAAAACCCTGTGAGACCACAGGCCTCTGAATTTCTATCATTAAGCCGTTAAATGTTTAGAAACCGAGAGATATATACCCTACATGTATGTATCCATATATAAATACTTGGATATGGTATATATCTCTCTCTGTTCCCAAACATTTAACGAATTGTTGATAGAAATTCAGAGGCCTGTGGTCAGACTTTGACATAATTTTATTTAAGCTGTGTTTGACAACACTTAAAGAGCAGATACAGCAGCATTTTCAGTACTTTTATCTATATCAAAACAAAAAGCCAAACCATTTTAATTAATTCCTACTTTACAGATACTTTAGATACGTTCTCTTCGCAATAAATAAAGTTAATCGATGGTGATATCACTAAAATAAGCACAGGTACGATTCACAAAACTAGAACAACTGAAATTTTATGCAAACAAAATGGATCATCAAATGTCTTGAAGTCCATTATAATATTTAGTGCATATTTAGTTTGATTTTTGTAAGGGAGAGAACAAAATTAATTTGAAACATATACACAGTTGGTTCCACCTGCTTGCTCGTACATGTGAATGATAATAAAAGTAAAACCGACAAAGAAACATTCCTTTTCTTTAGATGTCATCTGTTCATAAATTGAAATTTGTTATTTTATTCAATATCTAAGATTCGGATCCTTGATGTTAAGTGTTTTTACCCATTTAATGATTTGTCAATACATACGTGAATCCTGATTATAACACTGTTGTAACATATTTGGCTTTGACAGGGTTGTCTCTAAAAATTGAAGTAGAAGGAGGAAATGAAAAAGTAGCAGGGGGTTTGGGGGTCTTCCTTATAGCTACATTGTGTTTGAAATGCAATAATAGCCGGTAATTAAGGCATTATAGGCGGGGGAATTCCCCGCCTCCCGGGTCTTAGAGACAACTCTGTTTGATAGTCAGTGATATTCATTCAAATTACATGAGCTTAAAAACCTTGGAAAGTTTTTAAGAGTTATGGGGCAATATACAATGACAAGCGCCAGTCATTTAATGATAGTGTTAACAAAACAAAAGAGCTGCCAATATGGTGGGGCTCAGTAGCTAAGAAGTTGTTTAAGCTGTTAGTATCCGTGCTTCAACTTACATTTTACACTAATTTTCTTAATTAAAGATACTGTAAGTGTTACCCTTTAGTCTTGCTTTGCAAGGGGGGCTTTGCCTGCCTCTCGCTGCTCAATATTACATGTATTTCAATACCCTTTGTTTATCACACCTATTGCAAAAAGAATTTCCTTTTACTCTTTTGCAATAGGTGTGATAAACAAAGGGTATTAAAATTTTCTGCCACCCCTTAGTAATTTTGATCTGTGATTGGAAAAAAAAAATGTTTGCACAACAGTACTATGAAATTAACTTTCAGTGAAATGTTTGATACATGTAGACAATTCATGCGAATTTGTGTTAAATGTCAAAATTGATTCCATTGGCTAGTTCTTATTTACCTTAAGTCAAAAGCAGCATGTGACTGAAATTGTGAGTTTGATTTATAATTGAAATGAAATTTATTCCTTGAATATAACAAACCTAATAAGCACAAGTAAACAACAATGAATATGATTAATGTGTACCATACTTACCTTTTGTATACTATGTGTTATCTATATATGGATACATGATTATATATGTACATTTGTTTCAGTTGTCTTAGAAGTTTTTATGTGCATAATGAATATGCCAACACCAAGATGATTTTTTGCACAATTAAAACCATTTCATTATTCATGTACTGAATTGTCTTGTATTTCAGACCTGAGTTTGCCAATTGGTATGTTAAGATAAAGTATTAACTTCTGTTGCAGTTTGATATTGCATGCATTACAGAGCATCATGTTCAGTTTAAAGAACTCGAGTCTCTCATTTTGTTGGTGCCATTCTATCCTGCTCACTCTTTAAGCGTTTCTCATTTTAGCATGTTTTCCTCTCAATCAAAGTGCATGACAACCAGATACATGTGTAACTATTGAAAGCAAAGCTGCAGGCATCTATAATGTTTATTGCACTTTTACATTATTATAAAACAGACAAGTTAGACAATGATAAGAATGCAGTTTTTCCACATGCACTTTCTAATTTTCTAAAAGTGTTTTCTTGTAATAAGTCTAAATATAACAGGCTACTAGTAGATAAATTTCACAGAACTTTAATGATCTTGGTTTCTTGTTGACCAAATTGTTACTTGTTACACATGTAGCTGTCTACATATGTTTGTTGATTCTCATGTTTTGCATCTTCGCTAGCCAAGGGTTTTCGGTCCACTTTGCTCCCCATAAACCCTTGGCGGATTTCATTGCGAAAACTCGGTGATGTGGTGGCGCTATCTAGCGAGCAACTTGAGTTGCGCCCCTTGCATATTTACATTTTAATCGAATTAAACAACGGGTTATATACACACTACGGCATTAATACAACTTGAACAGGCACGTAGCATCGTTTTTGAAAGTGGGGGGGCCAGACAGGCTGACGTACTATATAATTTCAATTTCACTCCTCATTATTTCCTTATTTTCATATCAATTTTTTACATACTCCCAAAAAAGTGGGGGGGCCAACTCCCTGATAATTCAATTTTCTATATGTAAATTTTAAAAAATTTGTTGCTGCGAAAAAAAGTGGGGGGGCCAGGCCCCCTCTGGCCCCCCCTGATGCTACGTGCCTGTTGAAAACATGTTGACTACCGAATATTGGAAGATATTTGATAATAATTAACGATGCTATTAAATACGAATTAAGTTATAAACTAGGGAAAGCATGGAATGTTTTATTCATAGTGTTTTGTAAGGACCTGTACCAGGAGTGAAAAAGTCGCGATTTATATCAAAGCTTTCATGTCATAAAACCAGGTATCGTTGTCGTAAATATTGTGAACCAAAGAAATTAAATAAAATAAATCTCATTGAACCTTTAAAAGCAATAACCATAAGCAGGAACGTATATACTAACGGGATGGGCAGCTTCTACATTCGCCATGTTTACTTCCCATGCTATCACGCGAGCCTTGACAAGTTTGTAGAACTATGTTCAATCCCAGTAAAATATATAGGTTTTTTAAGCGATCTGGTTAGACCATCGTTGGCGAGGCACTGTACTCGAGAACTTGTGTCTCAATTTGTTAAAAGCACCGAATGATTTACCTATGATCACACACGTGTTTTCTTTTAAAGTTTATATTTACAAGCACTGCGATTGGATCAGCCACTCGCAGCTGCAGCCAATCATAAAACGGAGCTCGTCACCGAGTTTTCGCAATGAAATCCGCCAAGGGTTTATGGGGAGCAAAGTGGACCGAAAACCCTTGGCTAGCGAAGATGATGTTTTGTTTCTCATCCAGATTTACAGTAAGGAGAGAGAGAGAGAGAGAGAGAGAGAGAGAGAGAGAGAGAGACTTTTTCCCTTCATGCCAATGTTCTATTGATGTGAGCTGTATGCTTTGTGACAACTGAATATTCAGCCGACTTGTCCGACTCACATAGAACCCAGTAAACTTTGAAGTGTCTTCATTCAGGGGTGCAATAGGAATTGATTGGTAGTTGTTCTACAGACAGTGGATTATGAAAGTAAAGCTAATTGTTGAAGTGTGAACTGCAACTAATTTTTTTTCTTCAAAATACCACACATATAATTTATCTCAAAACAAATACCAGTTTTGTTTTTATGATGGTAGTGACACATACTAGTATACATTTTATCAAATTTAAATTTTTAGTCAGGCTCTGCTGAAAGCAGAGTCCTGGCTGTAGGCAGGCAAATCGCCAATGTTACTATAAATTGCACAACTAAAAAAAAAATGAACTTCAAAAGTAAACAAAAAACCAAACAGCGTCAGAGTAAAAGCTTCTGCTATACTAAATAGTTACACAAAGAGCCACGTCTAAAGTGTTGGCATTTTGTTTCTTTTTCTTCTAATTTCGAGAAAATTGTTATTTTTAGTTTTCTTATTAATAACATGTTTTAAAAACAAGACTGTGCATTTTGGACACATACAATGCGCATGAATTTCCATGAACTACTTTGCTGCACGTTGAAGAAATTGAGGTTGAATATATAACGCTTGTTGCAAAATTCAAGGCAGCAACTGTTGAACTTTTTTCTACTAGACAGACATATTTTTGTTTATTGCCGCTTACAAAATTTGGTCGCTCTCTGACGCTTTGCCGACATTGAAAGAGAGAGAGAGAGATTTTCAGTCTTTACTACACAATATGCATAAAGACACACCAAAAGAGCCCGGCTTTCAGTACTTCAGTACGTTGATTAATCAAGTCAGCTAACAGAAACTTACCAGTACTACAGAAATTGAATTTAGACATATTTATAGAATGACTCTATAGATTTTGACACAAAGGAAATGCTGTATTAAAATGTCTACAAACCCAGTCTTGACCATTTCATTTCCTTGATGATGATAAAATCATTAGTTCTTTCTCATATGATAGTACCGGTACATATATTCCAAAAATACAGGTAAAAATTATCAATATATTATCATATAAAATGTAACATTACTATACATATAAATAGTTATGTACCTTGCCATGGCCTGTGGCTACAGAGTTTATACAGTCTTCCCCTGTAGTCTCCTTCAGGTCTGTGTAGACTATGTTGGTGTAAGTATGATGTTATGTCAGTCAGGTGAGAGGAGTCTCAGCCGAAGGTAGTTTTACCTGTTCTTATAAGTGTAATGACAGGTGAGAGAGGGGTTGTTTTCACCAGGAAGGTTTCAGCAATCAGAGGGAAACAGCTGGGCCAGAGTTAATGTGACAAGGAATTCCCGTGGCCAAAATATTTGTTACCTATCCACCTTTGGTTTCAATCCCATTCACAACCTGACCAAGAGAGCCTATTTACCTGTCATTTATCAGCTTTTTCTTTGCTTATCTCTGACTGTGGCTTTTATTTACCTCTGTGAACCCAGGAATTTTTGGACAATTATATGCTGACTCTTAGTTACACAAAATCTGTGGAAGTTTGCAATCCCACTTTAGTCAGTTATTGCTATTGAGCCTGAAATCGAAGAACTGTTGATTTGTTATGAGGCGAGCAAGCTCTTACTCTGTGGCAGACTCGAAGAATGACTCAGAGAATAGTGAGATACCTTCTGACTCAACCCTGAAGAGATATAGACGGTTACGTGTCTCAGGAAAACAAAGCTCAGATCACTCAAGAGATCGAGAGGCAATAGAAGAACATGAGAGAGATGACACTGCGGCTGAGATGGTGACTGATTTTTCTTCACAGAAAAGTGCTCGCCAAGACAAAGGAAACGCCAAAAAGACAGCCTTGTTTTCGCGTCGATTCTCCGAGCCTGGGAAGGTGGTGATGTCGACCGGACAGCTCTTCCGTCGGTCTCAGAGTCAGGTGGATCAAACAATGCTCAACAAGCAGATGCTACAGAAAGAAGGTCGTAGTAGTCTAATGCAATCTCCTACCTGAACATGATTGTATAAAGTACTACAGTATAGTTACTGAGGTCACAGTAGTCTAATGTAATCTCCTACCTGAACATGATTGTATAAAGTACTACAGTATAGTTACTGCCTGCTTAGCTGTATAGTCTGTGCTGTACAGTAGTACAAATGCTCATACATCTGATGTTAAACCCTTTTTTAATGCTAAGATGTATTCAAAGCTATGGTTCTTTTATTCAACATTTACTCTAAAGAATTGACATGCAGTCAGATGCTTCAGTTTGCCTCCTATTTTGATCTCACTATCTACTTTTGTGTTAGAGGAAAGTTGTTGCACTAATTACAAACACAAGAGTTAACTTGATTGGTTTACTAATAGGATGATTAAAGTGAAGGTAATTAATTGGTACATTAGATTTGCCTGTAATAGGTACTAAGTATTGGTTTGAAATAACAGCTTTTGAAGCCTGGAGAGCAGTTGCTTTCAATTGCAATGTTACCAGACAACAGGCTATTTATATGTACTAATTAATTCCTCTAAGGAGAGCATGTATTTAAATGACACAGTCTGTTGGACAGTTTAGTATGATTGTGTGTATTGATTATGTGGAGAACCTGTAAAATGATGCCGACTGAGAGCCCACGGATACTGTGTGTGTAACAGGTGAACATTGTAAGACAGTGGTGTATTACATTGACTGAAACAGATGTAAGGACGATTCCGTAACAATGAACCGTAGTTATGTAGAACCCAAAGGTACTCAAGCAAAAGTTTATTTTACAGAATCTCTTCTTAATAACTGTATCTGATGTCATCTTGTAACTTTACAGGGGCTCAGGTGGCCACAAGTTTACTTCAGCAGAGAGCCAATGATGTTCGAGCTAATCGTGTCAACTGGCAAAGCTATGTACAGTAAGTGACCTATTTATTAGCCAGTATTCTTCGAAGACCACATCATGTCAGTGTATTGTTAATTTTTTCCTAACTTGCAACTTGATTGGAATGGCTAAAAAATTTATTTAAACATAAATAAGGTTTGTGTATAAATAACTTTCTGTGTTAATCAAAATTAATTACCAATATTAATATCATAAACTTGTCCCTTTATCTTTGGCTGCAGCTGATAATGAAGATGTAATAAAAAAACCTCTTGCTTTGTTGTTTTCAGGGGGCAGATGATTTCTCAGGAGGACTACAATTTTATTTATCAATTTGATAATGCTAACAGTGAGACAAAGTCGGCCATGTTGAAGGAGGCTGGACCACAGGTAACTGAGGAGATATTCCCCTTAAATCTTGTGTTTCAATTCTCATACTATAAACACCTGCCTCAACTAAAGATAATTCTTTTGTGCTTTATTCTTTGTTTTTAAAAACTTTTAAATTGTACTTTAAGTATTCATAATTGAATGAGCATAAACATTTTAGTATTGAAATGAAATTTTTGTTTTATTATCATTTAATTAATAATGCAAGGAAATCAACACAGTCAGTCTTAACTAAGTAAAAGCCATATTACCAGTATTTTATGTCATGCCTGTAGTCTGGGTTCTCTGGTTTTAGTTTGCCCGGACTTTCTTCAATCTGATGAGTCAAATTGCCAAGGACCAGACCTTGCAGTATATCCTGACCATGTTGGATGATGTTCTACAGGTAAGGCTGCACCAAGCTAATTCTACGTGTGATATTCCCTTTGAAATACCAACCTAAGAAGTAGGGCGATAAAATTAAAACAAGCAGAATTTTCAAACACATGATTTTTATTCAATTACATTAATATTTTATAATTAATACAGTGAGCATTCAAACTACATATAGACTAGCTGTTTTATAATTTTTTTCTGTCAGTTATACATTGAATACCCAATATATACTGTAAAAGCACATATTTGTGTTGTATCAAAATTTCGTTGTTTTCAAACCAATTAAAATTTCATTGTCATTTAATTTCGTCATATCGTTATCTCTTTGTTATCATTGATACCTCAGTCCTGGGATAAAAATTTGTCATGGATTTAATTTCGTTGATTTATACTCCTAACGAAAAATAACGAAATTACGTTAATCCTCAACGAATATTTCTGCTTCTACAGTAGTCCTTAATACTGTGGAATCATTAGATTTCGTGGTGGCTCAATTTTCGTGGAATTCGTGGGTACCTCTTATCCACGAATTAACATCCTCCACGAATTAATAAATTTAAGTAATAAAGTCATGTTTCGTTTTGTAGATATAAGAGAATACATGAAATTACGTCCCCACGAACCTGTAAAATTCTAGCAATCCACGAAAATTGAGCCCCACGAAAATTAATGATTCCACAGTAGGTCATAAACATTTTATGTTTCTACAGAATGTAGTTATTAAGATTCGAGAGACAAAATTGAAAATATGGCTTGTTTGATATTTTAAAACGACGATTTCTTCTTAACTTATATGCATGGGTAATGTTAAACAAAAATTAACTTTGGACAGCCAAAAACAAAATTTAATGATTTTTAAGCTTGTTAGATGGTCTACATTGTTACAAATAAAGGAATGAGTTGGGGCATTTATTTTTAGGAGGACAAGTCACGAGTAGAGATCCTGAAAGAGTATGCTAAACAGATGAAGGAGTCAGTGTGGACACCATTCATACATCTCCTCAACCGGAACGATAGGTTCATTGTCAATCAGGTATGCGTTTATACATCTCCTCAACCAGAACGATTGGGTAGCATTAATCCAAATGGTAGAACAACAACACAACATTAAATTGGGTTATTTACTAAAAGTTGCTGCTTTATTACTGCTTTTGAAATCATGGGCAAGATATATATTGTTTTACATCTAATTACAAGCACAAGTTATGATGCATTCATATTATTAATCTCTAAACCTTTCTATATACGCTGAAATACTGTACAGTATAATCACTAGTTAACAAAGATACCTAATTTTTGTTGGTCTCTCACTTTTGGCAGACAAGTAGAATTATTGCAAAGATTGCCTGCTGGAGTAAAGAACTGATGGGATTAGACGATCTCCGGTTCTACATGGACTGGTTAAAGAACCAGCTCAGACTCCCTGTAAGGAAACCAATAGAGTATTGAAGTTACAACTTGTATTTATTCTTCTTATATATTATACTATATGTTATCTTTTAATACATGTATGATGGGTGTACTGTCACAATGAATAATTCAATGGAATTATCACATTCTATAGGGCAATGAATACATACAAACAGCAGCCCGGTGCCTCCAAATGATGCTTCGAATTGAAAAATATCGCCAAGTATTTGTAGATGTTGATGGAATAGCAACGTGAGTTACTTGTGTAACATATTGGGAATTCTGAGAACAAGATTTTATTAAAATCATGCAATGTATTGGTTTAGATAAAGTCATAAATATGCTGGTCTCAGGAGTCTAACATTTTTTCTTTGTTAAATTTCCTCCATTATAGATTTAATAAATTTCAATGCTGTTTATCTAGCTAATATTGTAATTTTTTGGACCTTAAATGAATATAGTGTTGTTATATATTTAGACTGTGCCAATAGAGAAGTGTGATTTCTGTGGTTATTACCTTTTATGTTTTGTTACCGTTGTTGTAGGATTGTCTCGGTTCTGTTAGGGAGTAAGGTCGGCTTCCAGATCCAGTACCAGCTGATCTTCTGTCTGTGGTGCCTCAGCTTCAGTACCCACATCGCGGAGAGAATGAGCAAGTGAGAGTCACATCTCTCATCTCAATTATACTCCACAGCTGCTTTATTTATGCTATGTATTGTATATAGCCCATATGTGGCAAGGAAAAATGTTATTTATATCCATTCCTTTAAGTGGAGAATGTAATTTAATATAATTTATATTCATTCCTTTAAGTGGAGAATGTTATTTATATTCATTCCTTTAAGTGGAGAAAGTTATCTATATTCATTCCTTTAAGTGGAGAATGTAATTTAATATAATTTATATTCATTCCTTTAAGTGGAGAATGTTATTTATATCCATTCCTTTAAGTGGAGAATGTAATTTAATATAATTTATATTCATTCCTTTAAGTGGAGAATGTTATTTATATTCATTCCTTTAAGTGGATAATGTTATCTATATTTTTCATGTACCTGTATGTAGGCCGTCATCTATGCATTGTTTTTATCCAGAGATAAGATCATCCCAGTGCTGTCGGACATCCTGAGTGAATGTGTGAAGGAGAAAGTGTCCCGCATTATTCTGGCCACCTTCAGGGTTTGTACCGACAAAGATTATTCTTATTTTTACCATATTTCAGTGTCTTTGTCTGTGATAACACAACAAATCGATTTTGTACTATACAGTCTAATAAATTAAAATGAAGGATTGTTGGGGCGCAAGGGGGGTTTGCATACTTAATATTCTAATTTTAATTGTACTATACTGCTGAAAAATAAGTAATAAGGAATCATTCTTTGAATATCATGAGATAACAATTTTGGTTGGGGCCATGATGAAATCTATCATAAAGCCCTTCGTGCTTTATTGGATTTGATCACGCCCCGACCAAAATTATTGTTAGTTAACCTGAATTTCTGTTTATGTTGCATTTGTTAAGTAACCTCTTCTGTTTGTATAGAATTTGTGACCTTTGCTGTTTTTGTAGAATATTTTGGAGAAGCCGGAGGAGAGAGATTTGATCCACGAGCACGCTGTTGCCATGGTGCAGTGTAAAGTGCTCAAACAGCTCGAGCTCCTGGAGGCCAGGAAGTTTGACGACCCTGACATTGTGGACGACCTTGAATTCCTCAACGAGAAACTCCAGGAGTCTGTCCAAGATCTCAGGTGGGGGCGTAAACAATAAAGAAGTGAACAACTGTATTAAATTGATCAGTTCAGTGGCATCATTAATATTCTAATGGTGCATTATCATCATTTTTTTTTATTCTTTACTAATTGCAGTGTCAATTATCATAATTGCAACTGATTCCCAGTCACTGTTTACCAGTGATATATACCAATTACTATTATTTATTACTGAATACTGTGGGATCATTTATGGTGACAATTTTTTGTCAAATTTCATATTTGCATGAATAATTAATGAATACTGTGGTACATGTACACTATTGTTGAAGATGTAATTTTGGGGATTAGAAGGACCCAGAAAATCAAGAACTGAGTCACTTTTAATTTTAATGATCCTGCAGTATTAGTATATACATGTATCTTATTCAATTTTGATAGTTCGTTTGATGAGTACACTTCTGAGGTGAAATCAGGTCGGCTCGAGTGGAGTCCCGTTCATAAGAATGAGAAATTCTGGAGGGAAAACGCAATCAGGCTCAACGAAAATAATTATTCTCTTCTCAAGTAAGGAACTGTATGATATATGATATACCATGATCTATGAAATGAGGTAAAGTCTCAAATTTATAAACATAGCAGTTTGAAATCCTCTGTTAAGTGTAACTTTTAAAAAAAGTATCTTTTTATTTCTCTCCTTTTCGGCTTCTCTGTAGGATGTTGGTTCGACTTCTAGAGAGTAGCAAAGACCCCTTGATTCTATCAGTGGCAGCCCATGACCTTGGAGAATATGTTCGCCATTATCCCCGTGGAAAAGTGTGAGTTCAATAATTATACCCCCGCTCCGAAGGAGAGGGGGTATACTGTTTTACCCTTGTGTGTCTGTCTGTCTGTCTGTCTGTCCGTCCATAACAAAAATTTCTGTCGCATTAACTCAGCAACTATTTATCGCAGATGCTTGAAATTTGTACACAGTATTTGTATAGGCATGCCATATCGTGGGATATATTTTTGTACCAATCAGACGTCAACTTCCTGTTAAATGACGACTTTGCTTATTTTTTAACCAAAATTTTCAAACAAATTTTCGTCAAAGATTTCTCAGCAGCTATTTATCGGAGATGCTTGAAATTTTTACACAGTGTTTGTTAAGGCATGGCATATCGTGGGATATATTTTTGTACCAATCGGACGTCATCTTCCTGTTAAATGAGTACTTTGTTTATTTTTAGCCAAAATTTTCAAACAAATTTTCCTCAAAGATTTCTCAGCAGCTATTTATCGCAGATGCTTGAAATTTTAACACATTATTTAGTTAGGCATGCCATATCGTGGGATGTATTTTTGTACCAATCAGACGTCAACTTCCTGTTAAATGATGACTTTGTTTATTTTTTGCCAAAATTTTCGAACAAATTTTCGTCAAGGATTTCTCAGCAACTATTTATCGCAGATGCTTGAAATTTTGACACACTATTTGTTTTGGCTTGCAATATTGTGGGATATATTTTTGTATCAATCGGATGTCAACTTCCTGTTAAATGACGACTTTGCTTATTTTTTAACCAAAATTTTCAAACAAATTTTTGTCAAAGATTTCTCAGCAACTATTTATCGCAGATGCTTGAAATTTGTACACAGTATTTGTATAGGAATGCCATATCGTGGGATATATTTTTGTACCAATCAGACATCAACTTCCTGTTAAATGACGACTTTGTTTATTTTTAGCCAAAATTTTCAAACAAATTTTCCTCAAAGATTTCTCAGCAGCTATTTATCGCAGATGCTTGAAATTTTAACACACTATTTGTTTAGCCATGCCATATTGTGGGATATATTTCTGTACCAATCGGATGCCAGCTTTCTGTTAAATGTCGACTTTGCTTATTTTGCATATTCACATCAGAGCGGGGGTATCACTAGTGAGCATTGGCTCACAGATATCTTGTTATGTGAATTCTAGCTTTGTTAACAAAATGTTTGGGCCTGGTTATTTGACAGTATGCAGCATGTAGGTAGCCATTTGAAACATTTAATCACTGCCCACACCGGTAGTGATTTACCAGATATTTAAATTCAAGGCTTAGAAACAAAAAGCACATGCAATAAGTATAACAATTCAGTGAAACCAAGTATTTTATATCAGTTTCTGGAATGGGACTGTAAACTGCATTGAGTTTTTTACTTTGTTCTTATAGCTGAATGTAGTGCTAAAAACAAAGTAAAACATGTATCTTTCTTACCTAACATTCATAGCTCAGTTTTGATTCATGAATCCCAGATTTATTCCATTTTTTTATTCAGTGTGATAGAACAGCTGGGAGGGAAACAGATGGTGATGCAATACCTGTCCCATGAGGACCCCAATGTCCGATTCGAGGCCCTCATAGCTGTCCAAAAACTGATGGTTCACAACTGGTGAGTAAAGGCCCGTAACTCCCACCTGCATTATACATGTGTGGTGGAAGTTGAATTGTTGGCATGGCATTTTTACAAGGAGACTGATTACTTATCTGTTTTATATATCTGATCAGTGAAGCTATCTTTACTGAGTGTGACTTGGTTGATTTCCAGGGAATACCTCGGGAGACAGTTACAGTCGGACCAACCCAAGGACAACCCTGGCCTGGTACAGACTGCGGCGTAGGAACGCGGGCCGTGTAGGGACTACTTAATTTACTAGTCAATGACATTTACTCCAGAGTCTGTAGAGTAGGGAAGCCATGACATTCCAGGAGGGTGTGTTCAGGGGAGCTAACTGTGATCTATAGGACGCAAACATGGACCAGAGTAAAGATGTTAAAATGGAGCCATCTCTTCATGCAACATACTCCATTACGGTTACCTTTTTTGTTCAGTTGTTTGTTTTGATGTTTTATAAATTGTGGGTAAGTTATGACAAGATTTTGGTAATGATACTAGTATTTTAAAACAAAAGAACTATTTAATTGCATGGTCCTATATTTATAGTAATGGACAGTGAATTCCATTGAATGTACAAATATATATACACATGTATACAGTGTTGATTGTGAGAACCAGTAATCAGATCAGTGATTATGTGAGATAAAAAATGTGAGGTTTATTGATTGTAAACAAAATATGATACAGTAATATATAAAACAATAATGCATTTTGTTGAACAAAGTGATTATATATGTACAAATTTATAAAACATTATTATATACAAAAACAAATTGTTATTCATTTTTCAAGACAAAGTACATAATTTAATGGTTGTAATTTGTACATGATGCACATTAATGGAAAATCTCCTCAACAGATAAAGTTTTCATTCCTTTGTTCTTTCCGCGGAGATACGTGCATTCCTCCACAGAATTCACATATTCTGCTACCGCCTGCTGCCGCTTCTCCATTTCTTGTTTTTCGTTTTCTTTTCTTTCATCAATTGATGTCATACTTGTAGCAGATAGCTGTCGTATGCTCTTTGGCTTCCGGTGCGCGAGCTCGTGTTCCACGCGGCGCAGACGACAATGAATGCCATCCTCGCCAGGAGCGTCTCTTCCGTGAGCGTGGAAGTCGTGGGAATTCTGGAGACTGAAACTCATTGGTAACGAGTTTCTCCGAGATTTCATTCTGCTGAAATGGTAGAACTGGGAGAGACTACTGCTGGGGTGCTCCTCTTGATGCTTGCCTTTCCGGGAAACACGCCTGTGTGGACTAACGTCACGTTTTCCCACGCTATCCTCGGACGCCACCGACTCTTTGGAGGCTGTGGCACTGATAGATGGCGATCTATTCATTTGTACCGAGTTACTCCCAAAGCTACTGGCTCTCTCTCGCTGCTCGCTGCTGCTCGGAGAAGGAACTGAGTCGGACTCGGAGTGTTCTATGGAGTGTTCTATGGAGTGTCTGCGCCTCAGGTAGTAGGGCTGGAACTCGCCCTTTGACTGCGTCCGTTCCTGCTCTATCACACGTACGGTATGGTCAATTTCATGAAGACTCTCCGCTAGCGAGGAGTTGATTTTGTGAATCGTACAATTCAACTGTAGTTCACTTTGTTTTATCCTCTTCACAGTGTTTCTAGAGAAATTCACGCCGCTCGACATGTTAAATAGCCTGAAAGAATATGTGAACAAATTCTGAAAACGTCTTGACATTATGGTAATGTTTAGGCCATATTTGTTTGTTCAATCGATTTCGAAAATCATCCAGTTTAATGTTTATCGTTAGAATAAAAATAACTAAAAGCGTAATATAAGCGATTATTATTCGAAGAAAACTGTGAATAGATTGACCATTATTCATAGACTAGCAAAACGGGACCTGTATTTAGATCATCATGCATCCATACTCAAGTTTACAATTTAATCGTAAGAAAGAATTAAAATCTATGCACTTCTACTTACAGTCATACTTCAGTTTTTATTTACACCGTTAGAATTGGGATTTATTCCGGCCCTTTCAACACTTATACGATGATGGAAATTTTGAGTTGTACAACCGAACACATATTATGAGTGGCAAAATTGTTTTGAATTCCTCACTGCTTCTAAATATATAATTATCTGTGCCCTTCACGAAGTTCTAACAAAAACAGCGTTGCAGTTTTTGAGACAATGCCATTGTACATTGCCTCAGTAGGTTTGAGATACAGCGCTGATCACCCTGTTGAAATTTAAATCCCCGGCCGAGATCCATCGTCACTTTATTAATTTTATAAAATGTAAAGGAGGTAAGGCGTATGATCGTGGGGTGATATCATTTGTAATCGTTTGTAGTCTGTCAAACCTCTTTGTTGCAGTATCTTGAAATCCTAAACTTGAGCATTATATCTCAAAAGACGTTTATAATCATTTTATTAATAACAAACTGAAAACGATTTCTGAGCCTTTGACTGAATTAACGGGAAAATTGTGACAGATTTATTTAATTTTAATCTTGGTTTGAATCCTTAAAGGTAATGAGGAGTGATAATTTTTGTTGTAAAAAAGTTAATAAAACTCAATAAATCAATGCTAGGTTATTTATGGACTCCGAAACTTATTGTTGTAGAGTTTTGGGCCGGTTCCCAAAGACTGAATTCTTAATATAGGACTACGTAAACTTGTACATACTAGTAATTAATTGTACGCCACACTCAACTAATTTTTTGTACGCCACACTCAACTTAATTATTTGTACCCCACACTCAACACAATCAACCATACGCCACACTCAACATAAGTATTCGTATGTCACACTCAACACAATCAACTGTACGCCACACTCATCATAATTAACTGTACGCCACATTCAACAAAATTAATTGTACGCCACATTCAACATAATTAATTGTACGCCACACTCAACATAATTAATTGTACGCCACATTCAACAAAATTCATTGCACGCCACACTCAACATAATTCATTGCACGCCACACTCAACAAAATTAATTGCACGCCGCACTCAGCATAATTCATTGTACACCACACTCAATAAATTGTACGCTACATCAAGAAAACCTACACTAACAGGTTAACCAGTTATCGTTGTACAGTGATGACCGTTCGTTCGTTGATCTGCGCCACAGTCAAGTGGTCGATATTCACCTTTACCACTGCTGAATGGTCGAAATAGTGCTAACGCAGATTTTAGCAGCAAACAAGCGATCAATCAGTCCAGAAATCTTAAACTAATTACTGTGGTTTCATCAATATTCGTTGAATACCAATTTTCGTGGATTTCGTTGTTAAGTTTATCCATGAAATTAAGTGTTCATTGAAGTGCAATTTCTACTAATAATTTGTATTGAAAGGATCATTGGCCACGAATTTAAGTATCCTTGAAACCATGATTTGAACTTTATCCACGAAAATTGATACCCTTGAATATTAATGAAACCACAGTAATCAAATCTGGAATTGTTAACCAAAGATAACATAAGAGTTTGACACAATGCTACATATTACTGATGTACACCCCTACCACACAGAGAGAGAGAGAGAGAGAGAGAGAGAGAGAGAGGAGAGAGAGAGAATAAATACACAGACATCGACATACAAACCTTCTGGTTTTCTCCAGGTTAGCTAGATCATAACATGATTCCTGTTCGCAGCCCATTCTCTTGACCCAAAGTACAACCACCTTTCCTATGTCTTATGTTTAGTCGTCAGAAAGTGTTGGTCATTTATTTATAGCGCTATGGAACAAAGGTGCCATATTGAGTGGTCGGCGCAGAGCGCTCGCCCACTGCCTCATTTCCTGTCGGCCCATTGGTCAAAATACGGGAGGAAATCGTTCCATTCTTATGTGTATTGATTGAGAAATCGACAGTCATGATTTTTTTCGGAGGACGGAACAAATAAAATTTACTTGTTTGCAAAGGTAAATAATTTGTTTCGTGAACGGCATTTACATCCAAGAAAGGTGCTTTAGTTGTATTTCATGCTGTAATTGAATTGTTTACAACTCAATACTTAAAAATGAGAAAAACCAATAGTGCTTTATATTTATTAGTTTATGAAGGACGATGAATTGGTGGCAAGAATAATCAAACGTTTTTCAAACGGCACTTTATAATGAGTTATACCAAAATATTAAAATATCGAGAGCCCACGACAAACTTTGAATCGTCAATTGTGGATGATTTCTGACGGTTAGCGCCTTCAAAAGGCCAACTGGATGCTGCATATAACCGTATAGACAGAGCGCCGTGACAACCCGGAATACTGAACATGGCTTATGGCAACTCGTCATGAAGAAAATCTCGGCAGATTCTGTGCATATCTCTATTTATGTCAAGAACATTATTTAATAGTCGTCATTTGTCTTCCCGTAGGCCTACCCTAGGACGGTATACCGTCACTTGTTGACGAAAACAATCTTTGTCAAAGGGTAGATGTTAATCTTGACTGTAACTATTAAGGAAAATATGATAATGAAACGAAGGACAACGCTGCAAAATAAAAGACGTCAATTTTCAACATTTATTAAACTTTCCAAGGAGGAAATATCATACACTTTAAAATCACCAAAGTGGTCACATTGCACCAGTAGGCGCTGAGTAGGTTTGTGAAAGCACAGCGCTAGAGGATAGCGGATTCCACAGGACGAATCGAACACAACCCCGAGGTAGTCCCCCTGGCCGCTCAGACAGTGGATCTTGTGGTCAAAAAAGGTCGCCACGAGGACCTTGTCACCCACGAACGCCATCCCTCTGGGCCAAGACGAAAGGGTGGTTTCCCAAAGTAAAGCGCCACTTATAGAAAAACACATTACTGATTTGTTGTCCAGATTTCCCAAGAAGATCTGTTTCATTTTTTCACTGATGGCAATATAAGGGGACAGTTCAGCCTTCATATCAATCTCCAAGGATTTGTGACATGTTAATCCTCCACGAGAATAATTATATAACTTGATATATATACTGCTATAAACATCTCTATTTTCACTCAAAAATATAAGATAGTTATCGTAGTGAGTTAATGCTATTCCTTTGCCTCCAAAACTCGTTTCTTTGATAGTTATGTCCGATAATTTACCCCCTTTTATTGAATACAGCAGAATAGTGTTCGACGCCATGACAGCTATGACGTCATCAGACACAACAGCAAATGCATCAGCGTCTTTGAAGGGAATGGACTTTGTGCACATAAATTCATTGCCCAGGATCTTAAACTTTTCGTTCCATTTGTCAAAGAGGAGAACTGTCCCTTGAGGTAGAAATATGACGTCAGATACCCATGGCCTCCCAGATTCCTTGGACAGACGACAATTGAACACGGCGATACAGGTCTCGTGCAGGCTCTCCTTTGTCGGTTCTATCGGAACAGTGTTTGAGGACATGCAACTTAAGAAGCTCATGTTTCATCATTCAAACAAAGCAAATAATAACTAGATCATCTATTGCGTTCTTTGACCGGCAGCGGAAACTTATCTCTAATACAGTCATGTGGCACTACGATGTTATAAAGACTGCAGACAATCAAAATCAGTTCACAGATCCGTCCATAGATTTGCAGCTTCCTGTAAGTTTCTGTGTAAAAATAAAAACTCACAGAACTGAAATAACCATTACTCCAACAAGAACTTTCAACAATAGAAAACCAAGCATACACTAGTCTGCGACTTTTTCGGCTACATGCACTTTCTGGACCTTAATGTTGAACGTTAGACCAGCAGAGCGGCATTGTGTCTATGGAAACAAAGATAATATCTGAAACAACGACATCATTTGTTTCGATCCTTCCCAATCAATGTTTAAACCTTTGTTAGTTATATTTGTCCACACAAAATTAACTACGGTCTAAAGACCTATGCTCCGTCTTATCAACATAAGGAACATACATACACTATAGCGAAGGGAAAGCGGCGGATTCCGTCAATACATTTGTTGAACATACACAGTTCCTTAGTATCACCAAACCAAACCAATTCCATGCCGCTTTCTGCGTGTTTTATATTTTATCACAGAATTTCTTTTTGGAATTTTAAAGAGACAATGGACAATGCTGGGTGTCTTTCCTGGCGGGGGGCACCTGCTATATACAAAGCCCCAGTGTAAAGACGCAGTCACGCTCGTGTAGTTTGTGCAGTAATTGCATTCTATAAACGTTTAAATGTTGAAAGAAAGTTCTATTAAACGGTTTTCTCAGTTGACCGAACACTGTTAGTGTAAGTAAGCAAGTAAATAAATGATTTATTATGGTGACATGTGTTTCATAAACAATTACAGAGACATGTACATTATGTATATATATACATCCATGTATCTTATATAATCAGGGACGTAGCATCGTTTTTGAAAGTGGGGTCGGGGGGGGGGGGGGGTGTAACCTCATCCAAAAAGTCTTGACACACAAACATCAAATAAAACATTTCTCTAATCCCACATTCTGGAAAACCGTACTCTGTTGAAGGGGGGGGGGGGTAAGAGAAAGTATGTAGTATTCATTTGCTCTCAATTTTCTTGATTTCTTAATTTTATCCTCCATTTTTATATTCTTATAATCTTATAGGTATTTTTTTTTTTGATTGGGGTGGGGGTGGTACTCGGCTATATTTTCAATTTTATATGTGTAGATTCTTGCTCCCCCCCCCCTCCAATGATGCTAAGTGCCTGATAATATCGTAACGAATAAACACTCGCCCTATCTGACCTATATGTCACTTCATTATATAGGTTTGACTTTATAATTTTTTTTTTCACAGATGAGATGAGAAAAACTAATAGGACACTTGACTAGCGAATATGCTAGATATATAGAAGATGTTCTGAGAGTAATTTATATGTAATAAATAAGAGACCATTGAGATGTCTACCTTGCTTATATAAACATAGGGAAGAAAATTTTAAGCACGTGTATAAGGAAGCTATACAGTGTAAATGATTATTTTGTGAAATTTCCTGGAGCAAAGAGGGTCTTGATGGAGAGGAAGGGAAGTGTCAAAATTATATAAAGTTTCAAACAGAAACAATCCTCTGAAGAAAATTAAAATTAAGTAAGGCTATAATTTCATAACCCCTAAATGTTTGATAATTTCTTTATTGACCAAAGGCCATGTGGCTCATATAGGTATATACTTGTATTACATATTCATCTACATCCAGTTTAATAATTACTATACATCGCTTGCTATTGTACAACAGCCATTGTTCGAGTTTTCGTGTTCTTGATGACAGCGCACTAAAAACACCGTGGGAGTGCAGTATAAACGCAGAAGAAACGTCACGAGAGCGCGATGAACGTAGCATCAGCTCTTTGGGGTCGCTGTGTGAACGCAGCCATATGAAAAACAACTTGTTCAAACGCTGTGGATGAGCATTGAGAGCATTTGCTAATATTCCAAGACCTATCAATGCATGGACGTAGATGTATGGAACGCCATGGCTGCCTTATAGCATTAAACTATAGTTCTATTATGTCAATTTGTTATTACACGATGTCAAATACCATTACATGGTGGTAATATATCTTTACGTTTGGTCAAATCATTATAATATGATGTCAAAGACCAATTAGGTGATGTCAACATATCTTTACACGATGTCAACTTTTTACGCCGTGATGGGAAATTATCCTTACAATGTGTCAACATTTAATAACGAGGTGTAAATTTATTCTTATTTGATGTCAAAATATGATGACATTATGTCTACACTATATGACATGGGGCAAATATTACCTTCCGTTATGTCATTTTTTCATTACATGAAATGCTATCTTTGCCCTATTGCATTAAACTACAGCTATAATATGTCAATTTGTTATTACATGCTGTCTAATATACCATTACGTGGTGTTTATACATCTTTACGTTTGGTCAAATCATTATAATATGATGTCAAAGACCCATTATGTGATGTCAACATATCTTTACACGATGTCAACTTTTTACGCCGTGATGGGAAATTATCCTTACGTTGTGTCAACATTTAATAACGGGCTGTAAATTTAATCTTATTTGATGTCAAAATATGATGACATTATGTCTACACTATATTACTTGGGGCAAATATTATCTTTCGTTTTGTCATCACGGCATTTCATGATGCAAACATTGTATTACTTCAGGTAAAGATTTTCTTACTCTTTGTCTCTACTGTATGACGTGATGTAAATTTATCCCTACGATAAGACAACACTATATTATATATCCCTATATTTTGTCTAAACTGTATAACAGTTTGTAAATGCATCGTACCATTAAGGCAATATTCATTAACTTGTTATCAAAACTTTATTACGTGACTTAAAAATACTTTACATTTCGTCCAATTTTTACGGTAATATGTGAGATAATCTTTACAAGAAGACAGTTCTATAATTTTATGAGGTCAATATGTTTCAGCATGATCGATATCTCGAATTTTCATTAACTGGTGTTCAGTTTTTAAACAATTTGTTAAATTGTGATCACATTATGTTAATGACTATACCGATCTATACATGTATGTACATGCGCATTTAGAAACGATTTCTGAATTTTCCATGCACTGAGAAAAATGGAGGAAATTCTACTCAAACTAGGATTCAATAGCCTTGTTTTGCGGTTTAATGAGGAAAAAATAACACCCGATCTTGTCTGTAAGTTATCCAAATTTGAACTGCTAAGTTTAGGCTTAGGTTCACCTTCAGACATTATGAAATTAAGACTAGAATGCCTAAAATATGGAAGCCTTGTAAGCATGCGAGGCTCCGATTTCAAAATTCGTTATGAAATTGGAGAAGAAGTTCTTGAAAATCTGATGGAATTGGGATTTGCTGTATCAGATATGTCAAAACTATTATCGGTTTCCGAAAGGACAATTTTCCGAAGAATGACACAGTATGGTCTAAGAAGCCAATGTTACACGGATATTTCTGACGATGCGTTGGACGAATGTTTGGGAGATGTTCTTGTACAATTTCCTCGTTGTGGTGAAAAGATGATTAGGCAACTTTTAGTTACAAAAGGAATAAAGGTAAACAGAAAATTGTAATTCCACCGAGACGTACAGTATCTTAAATTTATTGATTTATTATTGTTAAGTACTTTATAAATGGCCAATTTATCAAAACTTATTAAAAAAAACCCATTGAAATGAGAAGAAATAATAAAAGACTTTATACTTCACATTCAATATATATGTGTAAATAGAATATACTAGATGAAGGTGACTTATCATTTTTCTCGGCACTCGAATTAAATTAAAATATAGTTTCAATTACAGATTACAAGATCCCGTCTACGATATGCATTACTAAGAATTGACAGCGATGGAATTGAACAACGAAAGAAGAGACGCCTACATAGGAGAGTTTACAGCGTTGCTGCTCCAAACCATCTTTGGCACATGGACACCAATCACAAATTAATCAGATGGAACTTAGTTATTGCTGGAGGTATTGACGGCTTTAGTCGTTTTGTGGTCTTTCTGAAATGTGTCGACAATAATAGAGCAGATACCATTTTCACCTGTTTTGAATCCGGTGTTCAAAATTACGGAATACCATTACGCGTGCGCTCAGACCAAGGACTGGAAAATCTTAAAGTAGCTGAATATATGACAAGAGTTCGTGGATCTGATAAATCTATTATAGTTGGAAAAAGCACGCATAACCAACGAATAGAAAGATTATGGCGAGACATATTCGAAGGCGTTCTTTCATATTTCTACGACCTCTTTTACTTCATGGAGGAACACAATTTATTGGACCCTTTGAATGAAACCCACATCATTGCGCTGCACTATGTGTACAAGGACAAAATCAATGTCAACTTGGGCATTTGGCGAGAAGCATGGAATAGGCATAAAATAAGAACAGTGAATGCCTCCCCGTCATGCTTATTTACCGCTGGACGCTTCAATATGCCCACACCATCAGTTGAAGTAGAAGATTTTGAAAGTGGATTCAATTATGCAGTTGAGCAGCAAAGTGACCAACGGCCAACTCTGCTACCTCTTCATTATAATATCACACAAAGGTGCGAAAATCTACTAGCTAATGAATGTCCCCGCGATTGGGAGTCACTTGAGTTTGGTATTGATGTATACGAGAAAACACTTAGAATATTAGGTGACGAAAATGTTACTGCTTTGTAACCTAAGACCTTTCTTTCTGATTGTTCTGTATACGTGTCAGCAATCGTCGGAGATCCTCGAAAGAATTGTAAGCTCTTTCCCTCCTCTGCGATGAGTAAAAACGACAGAAAATTGTATCTCAATTTATTCTTCATAGATTGTAATTATTGTGATTTATATGAAGAAAAAATAAAAGGCCCAATAAAACATATCGATTTATTAAAACAAACATAATTAATGCAAAAAACTCAAATTTTTCATTTTAGACCAATCTAACTCTACATTTAATCAAGAGGCACACTTTTCTACATTGCAAAACAAACATAGATATTGAAGGCGAGGCATCACCTTAATAAGACCACGTTCATCACAATATGTGTATAATTAAAATATTTTATAGTATTGTATAGTACAATACATATTTACTGTACTGGGTCATATTTACAGCTTGATTTATCATACTATATTATAAATTATGATACAATGTGATACTTTTGAATATGATACTGTATCATTGGATATAATAAAAAGTTATCCAATACGATATGATACATAACATGATGTGATATTTTATCCAATTCATATTATCCATATCATGATAAGATATCGTATGATACAACATTGCACTTCATAATATTTTTATTATGATACAATATTTCATTATATGATACAATTTCCTATATAATTTATATTGAACCAATATTAATTAAAATAAATATGACCATCAAAGGGCACAGGCTCCAAAATCATTAGCCCTCATTAAAGACCTAAAAAAAAACCTCTATAGTATCTGGAATTTTTCGATCAGATTTAGCCTCCACGTTTTGGGAAGATAAGACAAGTAATAACTTTGATACCGGCTGTACTTTAATTATAACCACTTTGTGGGCATCCTGAGTTTATTGGTCTTAATTTGAACTTGAATGACCCACTGTGAAAAATTGAAACACATACCTGTCCAGTACAATTCATTTCCTTAAACTTAGTTTAACAAGATAAGATTGCAACATAGAGATTGTTTATAAAAGAATTACCGGTATATTTTGATCAAGCTTACATAAGCTTTGGAAATAAAATACATAAATATAAACTTAGATGGGCCTTAAACTTCTTAAAATCAAAACACTCAATGACCTGCAAATGCCTGAACAGTAATCAAAGAATGATTGTACATGTATATGAATAAAAAAAATTAATAAAAATATTTAAAGAATTGTTCAGGAATTTCACATTTTGGTACACAAATAAGAAACCAACAGACCTTAATCAACAGTCACTCGAGTATCCTTGCAAAAACACAGACCTGTCTAATGAGTATCTCTGCCTGAAATCTTTCAAAAAGGACTATGAAGACTGTAATTATGGCGAAAAACTCTAAGATCATAAGAGAGCTGCATAACCTGATATTGAAAAGGTGCAAGCTGGACTGTTAGGACCCACTTTGTTAACTTTCAAGATTTTCATAGATCATAAAATAAAACAAGATGACTAATATACTTTTTATTTCAATTAACCTACCACCCCCCATCCCCAGGGGCTAGACAGAAACTCTCCTTGTGGAGCATTTAAATGAAGAAAAAAAAACCCAGACCAAAATCCACTACTATCAATCATTTTCAATATCCAACCATTGTTGCTTCATTACCATCTGGCATTTATCCCTAAATCATTTTAATGATTAATTACTAAATATGAACAAGCAAGGGCAGATGACTCCATGAACTGTTGACCCCCCCCCCCCCCCCCATTAAAAAAAATCTTTCCAAATTCTTTCACATTATCTTAACTTTTATAAACAGCTATATTCTTTCTGTTTTCTAAATATGTGAATTTACTCATTTCCTTCATTAAAATTCCAGAGCAGAAAAAATTAATATGACATAACATCCCTCCCCTTACCATAACCCTTGCCTTACATGAAGGTGATATGTTATATACATGTAATTAGTTTAAAAATGACAGCTTTATGTTTTTTTTTTTCTAAATATGCAGTCAATAATAGTCTTGTCCTAGGGCCTGAACCCCTGACCCAGGAGCTATTAGTTTCACAATTTTGGTAAAGAGCTTCATTAACATCATGCATTCAGTTTTATCCTCACACATCTTTAATTGAGTGGAGAAGATTTTGAAATATTTGGCTTTTTTTAATGCATATTTGGCCCTGCCTACAATGCCCTGTGGGTGAGGCGCTTAACATCAAAAACCGTAACAATTGGCAATATACTTTTCAACAAAAAGTTAAAAATGTAAAATTGTACACGAACAACATACTAGGATGACGGATAAAGACCTACATGTAGCTATGGCAATGAGGGACTCAGGTGACCTAAAAACAATCATTTTGTTTCCTATACAGTGACAGTACAGTAGAATAAAAGGGTTTTTAAACATTGCAATGAATTATTTATATTTACATTTTCCAGTCTTTGCCTGTGATAAAACTGCGTATCGATTTTGTACTATATAACCCATAATACAAATGACGCCAAATCGAGGCGCCAGCAGGGTTTGCTTATTTATATCTAAATATATAATCGTATAATGGCTTAAAATTATATAAATATAAGGAATAAGGAATCATTCTTTGAATATTATGAGATGATAATTTCGGTCGGGGTGTGATCAAATCTATCATAAAGCCCTTCGGGCTTTATTGGATTTGATCACGCCCCGACCGAAATTATCACCTCATAATACTCAAAGAATGATTCCTTATTCCTTATTTATAGTTTCTACTCAAAATATATATCCTAGGAGGGGCATGAACATTTCCTTTCTTAGATGCTTCACAAAAGTTTGATCATGCAAGGGAATTTTTGATAACTGCAGAAAAGAAGAGTTTAGAAAATGTTCAAAAGTTATAGACAATGATGGACAAATATGTCACATGAGTGAAATCAAATTGCAAAAAATCTGAATTATTCATAGTTTGACATCTCTCTCTATCTGAAGTTACAGTATGATGTTCCAAAATGAAATCATTTTAATCCAAAGTAACTGTTGGAAAAAGAATAATCATAAAAATCAAACAAAACATCAGTAGTAGGAATGTCCTCAAGTTTCTCTGGAATGAACAGATTTAATTTATTGATGCAAGTGTTGGAGGTAGGTAGAAGTGAAGTTCCAGACAAGACAAAACATAAAGATGGGGGGAGTGCATATCCAAGTAGTGGTTCCTCATCTGCTCCGGTAACAAACTGCAATATACTGTTCAACGTTACATTGCCTCTACGACCACCTGAAAATAAAGTTGTAATGCATCAAGACTGAAATTTCTGAAAAGCAAAAATATTTTTAAAATGGAAGGAAAGTAAGCAAGCTCAAATGCAAAATAAAAACATGGGGCCCATGTGCCATATTGCTCACCTGAGCAACAATAGGCATGATAAAATGATTAAAATCAGCTTAATGCAGAGTTTATGAAATCCGCCGGTCCAACCAGCAAAATTGGTAAATATTTAAAATTTCCAGGAATTTTCCTTATCTTATCGATCAAATGACTGGTAATATAACACGACCAAATCAAGAATTTAATTTCTTTACAAGCAGGATTTAAATGTTTGCATATACACATTTAATTTAACAAAACGATTCACACTTGACAAGATCTTAGCATATTGTAAGGGTAGGCTAATTAAGGAAAAAATGGAAGATGAGATACTTAAAATCAGGTCTCAGACAGCTATTATTTGACAGGTATGATTTTCAATTTTTTGTTCATTAAAGAACTATATTTTAATTTCATTTACAAAAAATGAAACAAAACATTAAAAAACCTTTAATATTTTTTCAAATTTTTTTTATCCTTCTTATGTTTCGTCATTTAGTTCAACCATACTCCATAAGCAACATGACTCCTGTCAACCACAAGAAGTAGTAGTGGCCAGTTCACTTTGACTTTCGCTTAACAAGAAAATTACTCAGATTTTAAAATATTTGTAAAACATTTTTAAGGAAAAATAGTAGCGTAAATAACTGTATCAAACATCCTGTGCACCAGATAATAGTTATTATTTTTATTCATCCTAGCTGTGCTTAATTTTGAATGTAAAGAAATTAAAAGTAAAGAGTGGAGGCTAAGGGAAATTTTCTCGACATAAATTGGTCATTTTTTAAACAATTTCGTATCTTTTATTTGAAAGCCAAATATGGACCTCAGACCGGTAAATTTCATCAACTCACCGGTCCACTTGACCAGTGATTTTTTTTATTTAAAAAATAAAATATCTGCACAATTTGGTATATATACAATACATGCATACATTTCTTACTAGATTCTCATGTGCTTCTCATGAGCTGCTCATTAGCATTTGTTAGAATGTTTGGTACAGGATTAATACATGTAGATCCTGTATAAATACCCCCCCCCCCTTCGGATATTCTTATGTTTATAATCAAGTCCCTTTTATAACAGGATGATTTTATAGTCATTCACATGATGAGCATTGCAGTTCTCAAAAAGATTCTAAACAATTGTTTATATATGGGATATAAATCTACAGCAAACTCTGAACCCCTTGTGAGGCCCAATAATCGTCCAGGGGCCAAAGATTAAACAATTTTAAAGAATCAGGAATATATAAAAATGCTTGCATATTAGTAAAAGCATATATAATAACATTTCAGTTTTTGTGAATATTAAAATGTTTTCCTTTGTACAACTGAATCCCAAATGTAGCCCCACACTACTCCTAAAGATTGTGATTTGAACAAATTTGAATCTACACTATTTTAAGTTGCTTTCAATCACTTAAATTACAGTTTTTCTAGGCAAATGTTTTTTTAGAAAAAGATTTAAAGATATTTTTCTATATATTCTTTTGCAAAAATTTGTCTTCCCCCCACCCCCCTTGAGACCCCATCCTACCCCCCCCCCCCCCCCCCCAGGAATCATGATTTGAATAAACTTGAAATCTCACTACCTGACTATGTTTCCAAACAAGTTTCAGCTTTCCTGCCCAAATGGTTCTTGAGAAGATTTTTAAAGATTTACTCGATCTATTATAACATTTCTATGTACAAATTCAACCCCTAATTGTGGCTCCACCCTACCCTCAGGAGTCATGATTTTCACAACCTTGAATCTACACTACCTGAGAATGCTTCTTATAAGTTTCAGCTTTCCTGGCCAAATGGTTCGTGAGAAGAAGATTTTTGAAAATTTCTCATATTTTTTTTAATAATTCCTAATTATCTCCCTTTTCAATTGGGCGTGATCCTTTATTTTCACAACTTTGAATCCCTTTAGCTTAAGGATGCTTTGTGCCAAGTTTGGTTGAAATTGGCCAAGTGGTTCTTGAGAAGATGTGGAAAACGTGAAAAGTTTACATACGGACGGACACCCGATGAAAAGTTATACGAATAGCTCTCGTGAGCTTTCAGTCTTTAAGTAGAGCGACTCTTGGCCTTTGGACCTAAAATCAATTTTATCATTATCTAATACTTAACAGACTTTATTTATCATAAAATTTTTATTGTAAATATGTATGATGTAGCCAAAACACAGGAAACAATTCTATGATAAAAATTATAAATTTGTTAATCTAACTTGCATAATTTGATAAAAACGAATTATATATATACTGCATACATGTTCTGATTTAAGGCTAGAGAGCTCCATGATCCTGAGACCTGTTCACTGGTTTTAAATTGATGTCTGTTTAATTCTAAATTGGTCCAAAGTGGTTTGACATTTGACCTGATGTTATACATGACATAACCATTGATACAATAATTAAATGCTTTTATTTTAACAATTATTGTGAAGAAATACTTACTTGCAGCTTCACGCATGTATTTCACAAAATTTGAATAGATCGCTGTTTCAACTTTTTTTCTGTTTGATCCCTCTTCGCTAAAAATTGGATGCAGTAAATGACTCAATTTTTTCACCGTAAGAGGAGATGGAGTACCAGGTGCAAACACATTCATCAATGTTGGTAGTTTTACGGCAAGCTTTTAAAGAAAAGGAAATAGCACATGAAATACACTTTCATGGTTGCAATTAATGAAAGCTAGAACATTTAAGATATCTGTGAGCCAATGCTCACTAATGATAGACAGATACCCCCGCTCTGGTGTGAATATGCAAAATCAGCAAAGTCGACGTTTAACAGGAAATTAATGGCATCCGATTGGTACAAAAATATATCCCCTGATATGGCATATGTAAACAAATAGTGTGTTAAAATTTCAAGCACCTGCAATAAATAGTTGCTGAGAAATCTTTGACGAAAATGTGTTTGAATATTTAGGCCAAAAATAAACAAAGTCTTCGTTTAGCAGGAATTTGCCGTCCAATGGGTACAAAAATATATCCCATGGTACGGCATGGCTAAACAAATAGTGTGTTAAAATTGAATTTAAGCATCTGCGATAAATACATGTAGTTGCTGAGAAAAATATGACAGAATTTTTTGTTACAGAAAGACAGGCAGGATATCAACAGACACAAAAGGGTAAAGCAGTATACGCTACCCTCTTCTCCTTCAGAACAGGGGTATAAAAAGTGAGCAAGCTCACATATCCAACACTTGGCTATTTGTGTTGTGCATGCTCAAATAGTTAAGCCAGGGTTTTAAACCAAGGGCACAAGCCTATAGTAGTCAGGGTTTGATACACAGTGCACAACTGTCAAGTCAAGCTGGCCAGTGCACTATTTATCAAATTCTGACTACTACTATTTGCATATTAAATGTATGTTTATAACAACACTATTGTTATTACTCATATGTATACTGATGTGCCTTGCTAATTAAGTTATATTCAGTAAAATGTCGTTATCTCAAACTAGACAGGACTGTTTAAAAACTTTGAGATATTTGAGTATTCAAGACATTGAGGAAAAATTACTTTAAAAATAACTGGTTGGGACTTACAAATCACTTCAAAATGATCTATTGAGATATGATCAGATATCTTAATTTTTTGTATTTAAAGATCAATAACTATTATTCAAGTAAAAATTAATAACAATAAATGATTAAAATTAAATGTTTATCCTCCACACACACACACACACATCCCCCATCAATCCTGGTTCTATGGATTCAGAGTCTAATCTTACATTCTTATACATTTGTACAGCAACAAATTTTAAATCATTCCTTGATTGGTATTTTTCTCTTGATGCACTTAGAGATTTTGGAAATTGCATTTTAATTTTTAAGATAAACAAAATGTAATATGTATTTGGGGCAATTGTAAAGTCTCCTTACAAAGCAGGGTCATCATTAGGCCAGGAACTACCCACATGGGTCAAACACTACATATGATTAAGAAAAATACTTTATTATTTCCAGTTCTGGAAAGTTAGGGTGTCTTTAAGGGGGCATAACCTATATACCATTTGATGCGCAATGATACAAAGAGCAAGGATAAATATGGCTTAGGGATGGGAATCTCAAAAGTTATCAAAATAATATATCATCATTTCCTATTTCTGGGATATGCTTGTGCCAAGTTTGGTTGATGTAATTAGCCTAGTGGTTCTGAATTAAGTAAAAGATGAAAGTTTGATAAGTTTATGATAAAAACAATGCCAACAACAGCGATGGACAAATTTTGATCAAAAAAGCTCAGTTGAACTAATAAAGAAAATTTAAGACAAAAATGCTACAATGTAGGTATCATTATGCATTCTAAAGTGGGAGATCAAACAGATCCTTTCCAATCCAAAGAGATTACATGCAGTCACAAACTTCTTACCGTGTACAGACCCAAAGCATCCAGGCCTCTTCTGAGATCATTAATGAAGGTTCTTGGATTTCCACTGTTAAACAATTCTTCCATCAACTCAGGTGTTAAGACTCTGGGAAGTTTTCCATTTTGAATCATGCTTAATGCTGAAATTTATACATCCATATAAATGAGTTATTTATTTCATAAGAATATTTAGAAACGAGGGTAATATAGGTACACCTTTAAACATTTCTATGACTCATTATTGTTAAATTGTTCACTCTCCAAAAATAATATCTAATGTAAACTGGCAAATTACCACAAATTCGCTTTCTATTCTTTGAACAAAGAAAAAACTCTCTCTCTCAATGATTCTCTCCTCTCTCTAGATCTTTCTTTCTCTCACACACACCCCACACCCGCATCAGATATTGCATATCCTATACCCACCCATTATTTTCCCTACAGTTTCATAATCTTCTGACCATTCCCTAACTGGCTGGAAAAATTTTTGCTTCATTTCTTGCAATACTAAAACAAAAAACTCCTTTCTTGGTCCACCCAGGTCAACCGATGTCTACAAAATTGAAAATAAAGAAACATCAGTAAATTAAATTATGCAGGATTTTCAATAATGGGGGGGGGGGGGGGGGGGGGCACATTGAAACAGGAGGCACTATTTACTCTACAGTTGGTGATGAGGATTAAAATTACCCATGTTATTAATTGTTGTGTTAACATAAAAATCATCTACTTTTCACAATGTTAATGAAATACTCTCTTAATTCTTCTGATTTATGTTTGAGACAATCAAGATGCACAGTAAACTAAATTGTTTAAGACTGTTGATATATTTGACAAATAAATATATAGCTTTTTCAATTTTAAAATACATGCATGTATCATTTTTTAACTAAAAAAATTACCTCCCCATAAAACTGTACTTCTAAGCAGGTACGTAAATCCTCTATTGCTTTTATTTCTTCAAATGAAGATTCAATTATTCTATTTCTGTCCACCAAAATGAAATTGGTCTTCCCTTCAAGCAGATTAGTCTCATCCACAATATCTAATTTCCGTCCTGTTACTATTTTCTTCTGAAAATAGCGTAAAATTTCAGTGGGATCAAATATTCCATTTTGCGTGCAGTACTGAACTGTTGATTCAACAATATTGGATATTGACTGACCCAGTGTGGTTTGGTTTTCTATGGCACTGGAATTTAAGTTTGGTGCACTGGAGTTATTAACAGATTCAACTTCCAGTTCTGCATGTGTTTCTGCTGATTCAAACATGGCTGTTGCAAATGTGTTATCAGGGGTATTAGGAACTACACTAGTTTCCAATAAAGTTGGAGTTGATACTTCATTAAAAGCCGTGGTGATAGACTCAAAGTCAACATCTGCCTGAATATCCAAGTCTGGTAAGTATCCCTCGTCCACTTCGGAACACTGATTGACATGGTCTCGCAATTCTGTGATGGAGAACAATTTGTGGCAAGTGGAGCACGACTCCTTCAGAGTACTAGGGCCTTCTTCAGTTATATTTATAACTTTTATGTTCTTTTGGATTGGCCTAATATATATCTTGGCTTGAGTCCCAATGACTTTTTTGAGGAATTCCACTGACCAAGGACAAGAAATTATTTGCAACTCGCGGCAATTGCTTTGGCAATGCAACAGTTCAAATCCCCCAACGTCTTTTAACAGGGGAAAGCCATCTATGCTGGTCAACTTTGCAAATACCGTCTCCTCTGTGTCAATCTCTTGGAACTGAATCTTTTTAAAGCCAAGTCCAGCATTTTGTAGAGCAAGTTTTTCTGATGTTTTTGGTGGCTTAGTTGCTATTCGATCAGCCATGCAAAAGAAATGTCCTGTCCACGTTCTTACAGATCCTTTCTTGGGGCGCTGGCGTGGACCTCCTCTTGTAGGTCGAAATAACTGCATTACTAAAAATTATAAAGAAACAGTCATATTACTTATTAATAATAGCATTTCCTATATAGTGACTTACATGTATAATATATACACCTATAAGCAGAGATGGGGTAATGGTAATTTGTAATGGTAATTGAGTGTAAATAATTACATATTTTGATGTAATTGAGAGTAATGTGTAATTGGCCAAATTTTCAATTACATGTTTAAATGGTAATATAATCAATTACTTTCAAAAAAGGCATGTAATTTCAATTACACACTGATGTACATATAAATATGAAGCTGCATGTCCACTACCCATTGTTCCCCACACTAACAATGCTACAAGGTCAAGTTAGGAAGAGTATAGTTAAAAAGCATTGAACTATTGTTATATATATCATACTAAACAATTTTCAAAATGATTTTTTTCATTGATTCAATATTTAATAATAAGTTTCCCAAATTTAATTAAGTACCGTACATGTATTTGATGATATGCTTGATTTTTTTTTCTTAAAAAATACTTATTTCCCTTCTTATTAGAATAATTAGTGGGTCAATTGTCATTGAATTAGTTCAAAAAATCACTGTTTAACTTAAAAACAAAATCAGTGTTATCTAAATTATATAAACTTTCAAGTCATGCTTTGTAATTGATAGCCTAAAATACATAGAGCTAAAATACAGTACATGGCTTCAAAAGGGTTTTAGTTTTTTATACCTTACCACAGGGTATGTTCCCTTAATGCAAACATTTGATAATTACATGTAGGTACAGAACAACAGATGTGAACTAACAACAAGGGCACCGCAAAGAGGAGCATCCCCTCGTGACATGACTTGTTGTAGGGGTAAATGCATTATTTAGGAAAATACATGTAAATTTTTCAGATCAAAATTCATCAGATCAAAATAAATATCACATAAGTATTTCTAAAAACTACTTTTTCATAATATCTATTTTATCCTAATCCCAAAGCTTTATGGTGCATAAATTGGGGGAAAGGGGGGGGGGGGGGGTTTACATGTACATGGTTGCACAGTTTTCCTATTCCTAGTAGAAACTCAACACATGTACACATATGCTTTAAAGTTGAATAATTTTGATTTATTAAGTGACATTCATTTTAATAGAAGCATACATAAACGGTCCGTATATATTATGAAACGTAGCTGAAGATCTAGCAATCTGTTGTCTGCTCTGATGGACAATTCTATTGCTTGTGGTAATTGTCAACCCATAGTAGATACTAGATATGCAGCTATTATTAATGTGAAACAATCTTCGCGTGATAAATGTGCGATATCTGTCAGTCTCCTCTGAATTTTGGTCTAGTTCTATTGTAATACGGGAAAGTTTGTCCGAAAGTAGACTGCTAATGTTTCGATGTTAATCGGATGACTTTGATTTCTTGCCCGCTTCAACTTTTACCTACGGGCAATATTCTAACCCTCCAATACTACAAAACATTTGGTGTTTTTTTTTTTACCTTTACTAGATTAAAATCCTAAAAATATCAAGTTGTTGATTTCAACTGCATACGGTACTGATTTACTTAAAGTCAAACATAAAATTACCGAAATGTCTATTGACAAGTTGTACATAAAATTCATGTTTTAACTTCGCTGTTTTACGATTATTTAAAAAGTGTTGAATCAATTGACTTGAAAATCAATAGGGGTTGTTCTTTTAATATGCAAAAGAGGTGTACAAAGTTTGATGAATATTCATTAGAGGGTTTTCTTGGAATTTTGCTAAAGAGCACACACACGCAGGCACAGCAGCGATACTATATCCCCCTCGCAACAGGTTGCGCGAGGGGATAATTAAAGTCTGCCCTCTACCTGAGATTAACCTGTATTTTGCATAGTATTTATAAAAAAAATAGCGGAAAAAACTGCAAAGGAGAAATTTTCATATAATAGTATTGCATGCAGGAAATACTTTAGTTGACATGATAGGTGTAAGTTAGGGTATATGACTTTCAAATGTCTATTGAATATCAAGGTGATATGGGACACCTTCATATTGTGACTACCGGTACCTGCGTTTTGAAATTAACAATAACACCAACTTTATATTTTTTCTTTCAAAAAATTGTTACCTATCAGAGTAGTTAGCAAATTATCAAACAGTGAAAGTATTTTGATTATGACAAAATTTTATTTACATAAGAGACATACCTCCTTAAATGTTTATGTGTTGTAAATAAATCATGGTTTTAGTAAATTTTGATGAAAATGTAATTTGTTATTTAACTTATTACACCATTAAAGTAATTGTAATTTAACTAATTACATTTGAAAACTCTTGTAATGGTTATGGTATTTAAGCATGTAATTATAATTCAATCAATTTCTTTCTATTGTAATTGACCCCATCCCTGCTATTACAGCAGAAAACACTAAGGTGGTTAATGACACACATACATTCTTTGATATGATCATAATGATATAGATCTACATCAAAAGTTTCAATATGGATTTAAGGTTTAAACTCCAAAATATATGGTTTATCCATGCCCACAACGCGATTCATGAGATGTTGTTTGTACCGGCCCCCATGCTCATTAAAGACAGTTGTTTGTGTGTGTGGATATTGGACTGGGTGGCTCAGTGGTAGCTAGCTAAACCGCCTTACTAGAGTTACAGAGGTCCCAGGTTCGATTCCCAGTCCAGCCATACGTTTTCAATGTATATACACATGTATGCTTATTCCTCTTTCCTATTACAACAGCGTAATTAAGCAATCATTTTATGACTCATTATTAATAATATTTTTTGAAAGATTTGGTCTCATGACTGCAACGGCGTGTGCATACATGTATATACAAATTGAATAATGCGTGCTAGCACGCTATGAAAACATTAACGTTATGCAGTTAAGAGACCACATCTTTCAAAATATAAGGATTCAATTTTTATATTTACATTTTTTAAAACTTTCTTATTCCTCTTCAGCAATTAAGATTTATCTTTTAAAATCTCTGCCTTATTCTATGAGTAATGTGCAATTAACAGAAGAGCCATTTGAACAGTTGAATTATGCTAACAGAAATCGTGCACAACGCTCTTAATTCTAAGTACACAATTTTATTTTTTAATGTGTTATTCAATATAACCTTTGGTATAATAATAAAATCAGGAAGAGAGTCAGTCATGTTCTTCGAGGAAAACTGAAGGAAGAATGTATTCATGTGCACCAGATTTGGTGATTGGGTCTTCTTTGTTATGCGTAAATACCACTCAAATCAATCAATGCAATTTATTAGGGGGGGGGGGGGAAAGAAAATGAATTCTAATATATAAGGAATAAGGAATATATCAAATCCAATAAAGCCCGAAGGGCTTTATGATAGATTTGATCACGCCCCGAACGAAATTATCACCTCATAATATTCAAAGAATGATTCCTTATTACTTATATTTATATAATTTTAAACCATCGTACGATTAAATGTTTAAATATGAAAATAGGCATATATATGTATACAGTGAGACCACATGGGCTTGTCATGAAGTTTATCAACTTTTTTTTCCTACCACCTCTATAAAATAGTATTTTTATTATATAACGTTAGAGGTGGTATGTCTGGTAGATATAAAAAGTTGAAAAACTTCGTGACGAGCCCCTGTCAGTGAACGCGTGCATGAACATGGTGAAAGTATTAAATGAGACCGGGTTTTTTTCAAAGTAAATTCAACTCTATTCGATGAAAAAAATTCTCTAATGAAGCAAAAATCAAGGTCAAATTTACCTCTGTTTCTTCTAGAAGTGTCTTGATGATCTTCCGCAGAGCTGCTCGAAATCACTGTTTGCCTCACGATCCTCTCTCTAAACCGCGCCCGATCTCCGATGGTTTGAAGACCAAGGGTTTTCAATTCACTGTCTGTCAGAGCTTTGCATGTTTCTAAATTATCAATTTTTTGTTTGCTAAACTGTTCGTACAAGGAAACCATACCAATGTCACAAAGTATTTCTTGAACGACGTTAGCGTTCCTCCTTTCGCTTTCACCCGCCATTTTTACTTTTTACAGAGAACGCGGGTCACCGGAAGTACATAATAAATAAAACTTTTATTTAAAGTTCTTCTCGAAGTTGTATTTAGAGTTTAATTTCAAACTACTTTTTATTTATCATTTTTTAAAAATAAAATGTAGATTCTATAATTCGTATTTCTTTTATATTGATCACTTTTAGCATACAAGTAGTTAAAAGCCCGAGGACATCCGCGTTCACATAACGTAATAAAGTTTTGACATAATGTAAAGGGGCACATCCACATAATGAAAAGTGTGTATTGACAGAATATGATATATCTGGATCATATAATGAATAAGTGATAGAACGTAAAGTACAATCCGCCCCATGTAATATTAGTATAGACATAATTTCATAATAGTTTGAACTCAGAAAAGAATAATTTTGCACCCCGTAAATAAATGTTGACCCATAGTCCAATCCACACTTTGCAAAAGTTGTTCCCCTTTGCGGGGTCAACCCAAAGGTCAAAAGGGAAAAAGCAACTTTTCCCTTCTTTAAGCAACCAAATATTTGGGCGTCCTCTGAAGAAATCTCTTGGGATTTGATTTATTCCTTCGATGTGTGGGTTGCCCCAACTTGGGGCAATTAACATTCACAGCGGAAACGGATTTTGATGTCAAATGACGAAGTTACAACCCTCTGAACTACAAAGGCTACTGTGAGAAATATATGGGTTTTTCCCCAAAGATGGCGGCCAAGGGACATAACTTTTGTAAAGTGTGGATTGGTCTATTGAAGGATAAATTTCCATCATGGCGTAAAAAATTGACAACATATAAAGATATGTTGACTTCACCTAACGGGTTTCTGACATCACATTATAATGATTAGACAGCATGTAATAACAAATTGACATATTATAGCTGTAGTTTAATGCAATAGGGCAAAGATAGCATTTCATATAACGAAAAAATGACATAACGGAAGGTAATATTTGCCCCATGTCATATAGTGTAGACATAATGTCATCATATTTTGACATCAAATAAGATTAAATTTACAGCCCGTTATTAAATGTTGACACAACGTAAGGATAATTTCCCATCACGGCGTAAAAAGTTGACATCGTGTAAAGATATGTTGACTTCACCTAATAGGTTTTTGACATCACATTATAATGATTTGACCAAACGTAAAGATGTATAAACACCTCGTAATGGTATATTAGACAGCATGTAATAACAAATTGACATATTATAGCTGTAGTTTAATGCAATAGGGCAAAGATAGCATTTCATGTAATGAAAAAATGACATAACGGAAGGTAATATTTGCCCCATGTCATATAGTGTAGACATAATGTCATCATATTTTGACATCAAATAAGAATAAATTTACACCTCGTTATTAAATGTTGACACATTGTAAGGATAATTTCCCATCACGGCGTAAAAAGTTGACATCGTGTAAAGATATGTTGACATCACCTAATTGGTCTTTGACATCATATTATAATGATTTGACCAAACGTAAAGATATATTACCACCATGTAATGGTATTTGACATCGTGTAATAACAAATTGACATAATAGAACTATAGTTTAATGCTATAAGGCAGCCATGGCGTTCCATATAGATGGAATTCATGCCATTTGGTTCTGATGTTTTCACAACTAATAACGGATCTTTTTTGCAGACCTGACTACTAAGAGCTTGGTCCTAGTCCTTCACAAACCGTTTAGAAGTAGTTACGTTTCAATTACAATGTACCTTTTCATAAAAACAAAACAATTTTTTAATCATTTAATTACTAGTTGTAAATTCTTAGAACCATTTTAACAAGAGCTTGGACCATGGGGTAGTTGAGGTAAAAAGCAATGTGACGTAGGCCTGCTTTTTTCATTGTTGGTCACTCTGCCATGGCTCTTTGAAATCAACAAGATTTGTCTGGCTTTGAGCTAAGACTACGCAATCGGTGCATGTTTCGCTTAAAACCGCGTCATTTCTAACTTGTTTTGACTGCGCAATAAATAGCTACGTCCAACCAAAAGTCCAAGTTTTTGTTAAAATGATTTTGTTCTATTTGTTTCCCATGCAATTATACAAATTAATATTAACCTACCAAGAAGTAAAGAACGTCTTGTGTACTCAGTCAGCGCGCAGAGCACGCCGTGGACGCGCGGTAAAAACTCCTATAGCACGTCATGAGAGCTCGGCAGAGACTCAGCGAGAGCGCAGTCAATCGCTGTGGAAACGCAGTTACACGCCGTGGGAACTCCGCAAGAACGCATCGGTCGCCGTACGGACGCCGTGACATCTCCACTTGTAAAATTTTCAAATAAAACTGTACATTTTTTCTGAATTTTCCTTGCAATCCTACGGCGATTCCATGAATTTTACAACGCTGTGAACACGCCGTGGGGACGCAGCGTGTGACAGGGCCTTTTTAAAAGCTTCTATCATTTGTGTACATGCAGCATTACTATATAATCAACATGCATGCTCACTGGTCATTGTAGATGTCTTTGAACTCAGTAATGTTTTTCATCCCATATCAATTTATTTCCATTTACTTATTTTGGGGTCGATTAAATCTTTGAACTACTAGCCAATTAAAACCATTGTATTGGGGTCATAGAACTTGGCGAAAATTCATGGGATTGTTCCGCAGACCTGAATCTAACTGTCTAAGTGCCTGTCAAATTTTAAACGAAATGAACCATATTGAAGAAAGTTTGTTAACACTGTACACAGCATTCCCTTCTACAGTTCTATTGCTAAATATATTTCGGATCGGGATCGGGTTTCTAGAATTTTTGGGGGTTGTCGTTCTTAGGTAATCAATCCTAATTCACTTCCGGTAAAAACAAAGGTAAGTCGTTTCGTTGTTTGTTTACGCATATTATGAAATTGTAGCGCCTCTTTGTGTTACAATTCGACAGATTTTACATATATTGAATAGAGAATACTATCCATGAAAATCCTGGCAGCCAGTCTGTAGAATCAGGGTCGTTGTTCCCTCACATTGCTCGGGTGAGGTCATGCCTGCATGCTTCTCGGGTGTACCCAGCGGTATACCACCCGCAATTAGATAATGCCAAACCGGTTTAAGCTTTTGATTGTAGTGAAATATTTGATGAGATTCATACACCTAAACAAAGACGAATGCTTGCGTGGTCAGATGGAGTGATAGAGGGTCCAGTCACGTCTCTGACTTGCTATTCCGCAGAGAGAATGTAGGTGGAGGGTGTATTGGCCCAGGGGGCTCCATGGTAAAACATCTGGCTGCTGAAGCATGGGACCTAGGTTCGGTTCACACCAAATTTTCTCTCCTGAACTACAGTTCCAGGGGTTAAAAAACTAAGCAGAGAACAAAGTGTAAAATATTTCTATTTAGAGAATGCAATTTATCCTGCAACTACCCACTGCAGTGACTAAATAAAGGTAACCCAATAAACCAAAGCTATATTCTGTCAGTGCCCCAATGTAGCCTTGTGCATCCATCATACGTAAACATGCATTGTGACATCATCTTTCTTGCTTTATTCACACCATGGGGTCATAGTTTCAACTGCAGATATGCACCAAAATTTGTTAAAAATAGCGTGATTGAGGTGTAAATTGTTATTTTGTGTGCAGGATCAACAAAATACATGTTAATAGTCTTGAAATATATTAAGCCTCACCCTCTGTTATTCTTACCCTGGCCCAAGTATTTATTTAGAGAGTAAGGTTTGGAGAAGGGGAAGGGGGGTTAGGAAGTAGTTAACAAAACTGCAATCAGATATCTTTTTCTTTCCTTGTGCATTATTGATGTTGTAAATGAAAAAAGTACCGGGTATGCTAGATTTTGTAAAATGATTGAAAGGATAAATCCATTGGCATATATTTCATAAAGAAAAAAAGAACATATTGACTCAGGTTTGTTGATAATTTTTGTGAGATTATTAATTTTATGGTGCTTTGAATGTCTATACAGATATGTAGAGGGTTTTTTAAAAACTGGAAATTACATGTTTTTTAAAACAAATCCCATGTAGTTATTCATTAAACATTGAGCTGTAAGCCTGTGGGCTATAGGAACGGTATCAATACACGCACTGAAGGTGTTTGATGTGTAAGTATACGTGTACACAGAGTGCTGAACATTATCAGTCAATCTAATTATCATTGTATGAATTAAGTTTTACATATGTACAACAAGCAATCAGTGCTATCTAAAGTCTATGATGAGCTGCTATAAATACCCTGGGGCACAAGACCCACAAATGTCAAGCAATTAATTAAGTCTCATAAAACCTGGTTTTTATGGTTGTCAATGGGCCGGGCATTAGCTCCCTGAGATCTACATGACATAGTAACATTCCTCGATGACTACACTGCCTAGTGCATCCACAGACCCCCTCTTGCTCTTTGGAGCCAATTCTCCCAGTGTACCCACCAGTTTCTGAGGAACAAATCTCCTAGTGCATCCAAAGACAACCTAAAGATTCTGAGGAACAAATCTCATAGTGTATCCACAGACAACCTAAAGATTCTGAGGAGCAAATCTTCCAGTGTATCTACAGACAACCTTAGTTTCAAAGGGCCAATTCTCACAGTGTATCCACTGATGACCTAAAGATTCTGAGGGCCAAACCTACCATTATATCCACAGACGGTGCTAAGTTATTGAGGAACAAATCTTCCAGTGACCTTAAGTTTTTGAGGTTGGATTTTCCTAGAGTCCACAAACAACCTTGACCTTCTGAGAGCCATTTATCTAGTTTGTAAGGGCTGAATCTCCTAGTATATCCAGGACTCCTGAGGGTCAAATTTCTTGAGGTGATGCAGAAGGCCTGTAGCTTCCAAGGGTCATATCTTTGGGAATCAGGAACTGTTGGATCTTAATTCTGTACAGAGTAAGTCCGAGATTAGATTGAGATGATTGAGATAAGTCAGGCTTTGATGCAGATATTTATGTAGATATGTAAGAGTCATGTAATCAACTGTTGGAAGGCTGATGGAGTCGAGTTACTGTGCTATTTCTAGGGAGTGAATTTCCTGTGATTTGAAGTGATTTAAACGTTTTGATAAAATATATCTGAATGATGGGAGCCAGCAGTAAAAAGAAAACCTGATTTGATAGTAAGTTTTGGTGATGACTCATGGCCAATGAATTTCTTCTACCGATGGGCTGGTGGGAGACACCTATAATTAAAATGCACAGTAGGAGATTAATTCAGTGATCAGAGTGAGTCATTTGTATGTAAACACCGGCTCAAAGGAAGGCACAGGTAAGCGTGGTCTGACAGATGGTCAGCCACCAGTGGGTTCTCACAGTGTGATGTCACTGTCCGTCTGTTTGTTAGTCAGATTAAATGAGCCTTTTAATGAACACTTTGTTACATGAGAACAGCTGCAGCCAAACTATTGATAATATATATTTTTTATTGATGTATGTACAGCTCTGTATAGGGTCGGTGATGTGCTAAGTAATTGAGCAAGTGATGTAAGCACCCCTATTCAACATAGAAACTTCGTCAAATTGAGGAAATGGGATATGATTTTATGTTTATGTTTATAGAGAGGGAAATATTGTTTGGTTGGTTGTAATTGACTCTTTGTGATGTGGGATTGGTGACAGTCATATTGTACCCTTCAGGCTCCAGACTTATGTATTATAAAGTGGGAACATCTATGTGAAGGATTTTTAAGCAAGCTGTGTAGAACAGTCCCCTATCATATGCATCTTATTACATAAGCTACAATCAGTGTTACAGCACATTTTTATCTGGACAGATATGAATTTGAAATGCGTTTTTAGAGCAAGCATTTGATAAAGGTGGAGTTGTTTTAAATGTGTGCGGCAGTCATACACAGAATCGGTCTCTTATCCCTGCGCATTGCTGGGGAGGCGAGGTGAATGGGAAGAACTGGGACTGAACAGTGGCAATCCGTGTGTAAACACGGGCTTTGACGGGAGACAGGAATGCTTCAGTCTACCTGTGATTACCTGTAATTTGTTGTTGCTGTCTTTGTTGTCAGAGCTGTGAGTTGGAATAATTACGGATAGATCTACTGGTGGAGGGGAGTGAGACAGTCCTTGACAATAGATACAGGTGATAGATAGACATACCCAGGTAAATAACCGTTTAAAAGATTCATATGTAGTTGCATCTTATTATTAGACCATTTCTGCTTGTTTTAAAATAAACAGGGGCTACTCTTTTTCATACTTAAGCTATAAGGCATACCATTTCCAATTAGGGTAGAAGGGGGGGGGGGGGGGGGGGTATTAATTCATCTCTGTGTCTCATTCTTCTTTTTGTTATAGTGTATATTCAAGTGTATGCAGGAAAGGTTCAGGAAGTGAAACGAGTACCATTCATGATTTCTATTGACTATTAAAGCTTGTATTGAGATGGACAGTATTGGCACCAGGAAATCACATCAATTGGCATTATCTGGTTTCATTGAGAGGAAACTTATTATAAGTGTTATGTCATAATTACCATTATAAAGTGGTAAATATTGCAAAAACTAATAAATTGAATTGAGAGATGCTCCAATTATATGATGAACTTGATCTGTAGGAAAGATAAAAAAAAAATTGTCAATTTCTGATTTTGATTGAAGGATTTAAATTGAGAGTTGTATTAAACTGAGAATTAATGATGCAGAAGCTCTTCTATAGAATTACGATACATGTACATTATGTACATGATGTAGAGGTTACCTTAGTTTTTGGTTTCAATTTTAACACTTACCAGTAAACTGGATCAAGCAGACAAGTTGTGCTTCAGTCAGACATTTGGAGTCCCTGCATGTCCGACTCTTGTGGAACTATTTGGATTTCATTGTTTTGGTTAATCTGATTAAGAAGGTGTACTGTAACATTGAATTTTGAATGTATTTATACATTCTTCTTCAGGAATAATACTATTTTGTTGTTGTTGGGGGAGGACTATTATGGTTTATCAATACATTGTTACTTGTCGGTAGTTTGTTTAAAAGCTAAAGCATTTATGTATAGAATTACCGGTACCACATGTTGCATTCAGTCTATACATTGATAACACAATTTCAACCAAAAAAACCTGATATATTCTTGTACTAAACATTATTTACCTGCCCTTGGGTTGATCTTGTCATTATGTTGTAATATATATATATAAATTAATATTAAGGTAGCTCCATACTCGTAAAATTCTCTGAGGAAAGTTGAAAAACCAAACTGATTTCGACTTGATAGACTTAAATGTCATCAATTGTTAGAAAAAATATACATGTCATCACACTTTTTGAGATGCCAGATAAACATAAACTAAAAACAAGGTATTATTTTATTTCGGAATAATTATTTTCCTCGGAATTCACCTTTTTCCTGATGGAATATTGTAATTGACCCAAATAGCCTTAGTTACATGAAAAAAAATATAAATCCATGAGATAGTGTGATTTTAGCAGTGGCAGGGGTGATGGAGAAAAATACATGATTTTCTATGCTCTGAATTTATATACCAGTATTTATCTTATTTATTTGTTTTAATTTATTCTATTTATTTGTTTTGTAATTGTGTGTTTGTTCTTTATTTGATAAATTTTCATTTGTATAAATCAGATTTGTAAGACAAATCTCCTAACATCTTCCGGTAGAAAAGGGGGGGGGGGGGTTAGTTTTTCACTGAAAAACTAACCCCCTTAGTTTTTCAGTGAAAAGCTAACCCCCCCCCCCCCCCCCACCCCCCATTCGCGTAAAATCCAGCTGCCTTTCAATTTAGACATTGATAATTGATCTGTAATACGTAAATCATCTCTACAAGCTGTAAATTCGCCACTATAACATCGTAGATGTTGACTGGAAGCAACACTGCACTCCTCAAATCTAAACTTACAATGAAACGAAGTGAAGTAACCTTTGTATGCGACAATGCTTGGCTAAAACGCGATGGCTACGATCGAGACGTACATAATCCAAACTGCGGTCGCGGCAGTTAAGAAATTCACCGAATTCCGAGTTAATACAATAAAACATCATAGCTATAAGCTGGACGTTATTTACATGACAAGTTCCAACAAGCACTGCATCCATTGCCACAGAAGATTTACCGCTCCGCGTCACTTCCGTGTTCGTGACGTCATATATTCTGTTCGCACTGAGAGTTGAAATTGATCGGCGGATCATGAATTAGGCCTGAAATATCTACGAACTTAAAATTGGATACATCTTATCAGTCTCTGGCGACATGAAAATAAATATAATTTCAGCGGGGTTTACATGCTAAGTGTTTACACATTACTTAAGTAGAAATACTAACGTAACAAGTATATTTTCTCATATTTTACAGGTACACATGTACTCTATAACAGTACGGTATATAAATTACGTATATATCTTGAACAGGTATTTATATGTGTTGTTCAAGTTGTATTCATTAATTTGATTTTTTAATTACCATATTATTTCAGTTTCTGCATGTGATTACAGTACAAGCAGTACGGTTTTTTTTTTACAATACTACATGTATAATAGGCATCTCAAACATTATAGGAATGATGGACGATTTGAATGCATGTTTCTTCTTTAGTCAAACTACACAAATAAGCAGTGGTGTGTAGACTTGAATAAACGTCTCTCTGTATTTAACCTGTTGGGTTCATCATTTCTGTTAAAAAAATTCCATAATAATCAATATTATTTTAATATCTACTGACATTAATACTTGAAATACCACGTTTCTAATATAATGCATTCTTGACGCAGTACGTTGAATCACATAATGCATTAGCGTGATCGTAATATTCATTCATTTTAATTTTATATTTGTAACATGCAGATATTAAAATTATATTGGAAAAAAAAACCACAATGATTTCTGTGGAAGTCTGCGATGTACGTTGTTATGAGTTGTGATAGAATTATGGGTTCATTGTAAATCTCCATTTTAATATTCCTTCTTTTTTTTTATTTCCATAGCTGGAGACATTTCCCATCACCTAAGTAGAATGCTGCGTCAGTGGTCTGGCAGAAACTAAAGAGTTCTCTTCAAAATACTAATTCAAAGTTTTGAAGTTTCAGGATCCGCCCATGAATATTTCTGCCAACTAAAGTGCCGATTTTAGTGTGCAAGTCTTCCAAAACTTCTTCAAACTGACGTATAGCCTACTGTTACGTCACGAAGCTAGAACTGGAGATGTTCAGAGGCATTGCGAGCACCGGTTGCAGGCAGAGAGAGAGAGAGAGAGAGAGAGAGAGAGAGAGAGAGAGAGAATATCAAATGATTTTTATGCATGCATACATTTATTTTCAGAACTATGATAAAGCATGTTAAGCGGCATATATATATGTACATACATGTGAATGCATGAAACATACGTACATGACTGAAGAAGATTGAATATTAAAGATCACCGGTTGCAGAGAGAGAGACAGACAGACAGACAGAGAGAATCAATGATTTTTATGCATGTGTACATTTATTTTCAGAATTATAATAATGACTGTGATTCCCCCATGCACGAGGAAGATAATCTTTGCTGGCCAAGGGTTTTAGATACTTTATGTTCCTCATAAACTTTAAAGCTACAGTGAACATGAAAGAAGATCGACTGAATTAAAATTAACAGAAAACATAAATATTATGGACACTGCTTGCACAGAGAATGAGAGAGATAGAGAGAGAGAGAGAGAGAGAGAGAAGGGGGAGGGAGGGAGAATGCCATAAAAAAACCCAATTATTTTTTAAACAAGTAATACATGTAGCTTTCCAAAAAGCTTGCCTGACAAATGAAAATTGTTTCATAGGAAAGATGTACAAATTAGGCTATCTTTTAAAAAATATATATTTTTTAATTTTCGCTGCTGTTCATAAATTCATAAATGGAGCGTGTATAATCAAGAATCAATTTAAATACATTTATTTTTTTCATCTAGTGCACGTACTACAAAATATGGAAATATTCGCGCCGTTTTATTTTCGCCCATTTCGCCCCCGTTGTCAGCGGGCGAATTTAAGACTAGGCGAATTCAAATGTCTCAAAATATCTCAGTCTCTTTAAGCATAACTTTAAAATGGGCGGGCGATTTCAAAACGGAGCGAAACCGTTTGCAACTGAATAAGGCCGAAAATATACAGTACAATAATTTGACTATAAGCTTGTAATGTGGGTCTGGGCATTCTTTCCACATATTTCAACCGCTATTTATTATAATCATGATTATATTGTTGTTGAATGTGTATGCCCCTTGATGACCCTTTAATTGGTGAATAAACAACCATAGGTTTTTAGAATTTTATTATTTCAAATTATTTTAGGATTGTTCATGTATCAAAAAATTGTAGGCTTGACAGCAGAAGAGAAAACAGACAAAATTTAAATTTTATTTGCTAAATAAAGATGCAAAACCAAAGGCCATTTTTGTCATTTCCAACCATAGGAATTTTTTTTTTGTTTTCAAATAAAGCTACATGTGTACACGCGGTATTCTCACGATCCCAATTTGGACTCGTCCACTAATGTGATATTAATTTATTATGGCGCGAAGTTCCATTAACATGTACTTTCACCCTCTGCCTTTCACCGAAAGGATTAGATCATCGATGCATTGAATGAACTCATTAATGAGCCCATCAATGGATCTATGGGGGGAGGGGGTCAAAGAAAGAAGATGGGGCAATAAGAGGGCGCAAATGCCCATTTGGTTTAGTATTGAAACAGAATTTTGAATTTTTTGAGTCAATTGTATGAATTAAAATAGTGATGCACACTACTAGTTATTGTTTAATGCACATTTAGTATGACACGTACATGTAAATTAGTGTTTCTTTTCATAATTAATGATTTTGAACAATTGATAAAAAAATCGGGACAAGCCCCGCTTCAGCGAATCAGTTCCTCCAGAAAATATTCCAGCTTTAGGAATATATATTTATTTTAATCCGAACTGATTATTTTTTGTTGATAATGATACAGCAAACTACATTGAAGCGTTTAATAGTAGCTAACTTCACAAAAGTTTCTACGTAATGTTTTGACTGACCTTTGTCCAATCAGATCGTAGCTGGGTGGAGTTGAGACCTTAACTTGAGAGAGAGAGAGAGAGAGAGAGAGAGAGAGAGAGTTAACTGGTTAATGGAGTAAATTATAGCCTAGATGAGGCAGATGAGCGAACTATCTGTCAACAATAGTTATAAAGTGACAAATCAAGGTCTAGTATATCTTTTTTAATTTATGAAACTTTGAAGACAACGATGTCTATATATAGATAATGTGAGGAGGTAATGTCAAACATCGAAGACTACGAATATTTAAGAAACTGTTTTTATTACAAGTGTTACCGTTAGTACTCTAATCAAAGTTTGCCGAATCTTCCTGGAATTAAACATAGGTTGTAAATTTACTTTGTATAAAACTTTCTTCATGGTTACTCAGTCTGAAACGTTCTTTACCTTAGGACGAATTTGTCCGCCATTGTTTTACTATTCCACTAAGCATCCACCTGCGTTGCCTTTCCTTTACACAACATCTAAATTCATCATGTTCATAAGTGATCATTCGTTCGCATTTCAAAATATTTAATGTCCATATTCTCGGACTCCATGCTAGGAAATTTAGTTGGTTAGCTACGTCATTCTTATCCATGTACATGTTGTCGACGGCGCGCGGCCAAAGAAATTTTCACAATAGTTCTTTAAAACGCTTTAAAGTTATACCAATATAGGATATATATGTAATTTTTATAAACAGACCTTAATTAATTTGTTTGCAAGTTTATAACTAATGATTATTCCTTCATCGGCACCACCTATAATTTACTCAATTCTCTCTCTCTCTCTCTCTCTCTCTCTCTCTCTCTTTCATTCAAATCACGAGCGGCAATGTCTTAACTCCGCCCAGCTACGTACTTACATTCTACCATAATATACAACATCCCTGTGAATGTTATTGTCATTTAAATTTTAGACCACGTGTTTTTAATTGACCCTTTCGAAATTTCAAAGGAACTGAACAAATATCGGCGAAGTCTCGTGAACTTTCATTCGAGAACCTCTGGATTTATTATATACTTAACAACGATAGAGAAAACATTCCGAACACATTCGCAGGGGTGCACAATAGGCAACAATTTGTAGCGGTGACACCCCCCCCCCTTCCACCAGGATTACACTTATACATGGTGAACCTCCCGTTTACTTGAATACTAATTGTTGCTAATTACATGTGTATATGCCATATGATAAATATTAATCTTTCTTACGTAAAATATTAATATTGCTAGCTCACATTGTCTGCACCGTTTTGGAGAATGCAACTTTCAATTTGCCTGATGTCTAGACGTCAGGCCAATTGCGTCATGCAGGCAAAAAGCACGAGAGCTCACTTTCAGACCCCCCCCCCCTCCCTAAAAATAATGGGAGTCAATTCTTCGAACCCATGCAGCCAATCGATCCTCTATTTTATTTTACTTCTACAAAAGTATTTTATTTTCTTCCAGATATGCAGCTTAAATTGCCTCTCCTATGTCAAATATGAGAGGGGACTTGATGTAAAAGTTAGCTTTTTTCTAATCTTTTAAGAAAACCAGGATTGTATTATTTAGAGAGCTCTATCATTGACAACCATTCAAACATTAGTATATACATAACTTTACTGATACATAAATATATGTGTATTATTAGATACTGGTATATAGCTGAATAACCAATAATTGCATGTACAATTTAGATAACAGTCTCATCGGAAAGATTAATTCTGCACACCTTTAAAGGGCTGTATATAAATAAATCACATAAACATAAAGCCATCTTGGGATTTTTGACGACTGGAGCGGATCCTTAAAGTTCAGAAAGGACCGAGGATTCAATTGGGTCTTCGTCGAACACACCATCATGCTCTTCTATGATGTCAGCATTGCATGTCAATTTTGCATCACCAACTACTTTACATATCTATATATGTGTACATGTACACTGGTGATATGTACGTATCTGTGCGATAAACCGTATGCATGGGAGTTTTTATATCGAAAGGATACTGCGGACTTCTTCCTCATCGGTAGATTGTTCATTGAATTTCTCAGTTTAATTATTATGTGTTAACGTTACACCGCCCCAATAATTTTGCCATTTTTTTTTTAGAATAAATTTTATACCAGCGATCTGTGTTTACCCCACCCCCCACCTCCTTTATCGATCAAATTCACCGCCCCAATAAGAAATACATTTAGATGAACCTGCGTTATACGTACGCATTCAAACATTAATCTGTGCACGCTCAAGTTGATCGAGTTACATGATCAAAATTTAAAGAATATATATATAATTTTGTTGTGCGTGCATATAAAGACAGGTGCGCTTTCCTATCCATAGTCCCAGTATTCATGTACACTATATAAGAATTTTCCTTACATTGACGGACAGCAAGATTCTTCGTAACACTTGTACAGGCCTTTGAAAGTGCGATTATGTTGCATTTTTACCGGGTAGAAAATCTCAGGTCAGGTGGTAAATCTCAGGTGAGGTGGGGGGGGGGGGGCTTAACGCTGCTAATCTCTATACACAGGAAGGAAATTGATACACAGGAAATAAATGAATTGTCAGAACTGATCTTAATTGGAATAACCTATTGTTCTTAATGTCTGTATGACGCGATTTTATACGGAAATAAATCAGTCCAATCTAACAGCTGAACTGTTCGTTCTACATCGAAGTCTGTGTCGTCCAAATTTTCTCTAAACAGACGTGCGTAAAGCACAAGTGAATAAATGCAGTAAATTAATTCTGCTAAAAAAAATATAGCTCAGCACATTGTACTTAATTTCAAAAAATTATTGTAAAAGAAAACAATGCTTACCAACTCGTGCACCAAGTTCCATAGCCTGTATTACCAGTAAATAAAGCTTTAGTAGCTCATACGTTTGTTTTGAAAAGAAAATTTAATATGTTTTGAAGCTGCTCATCTTTGGGAATTTATTAGGTCGCACAAATTAAAATATGGTGTAATTTCTATTACTAAATGAAAAGTCCCGATCGGAATAATTAAATTGGGTGTAATGTTTATTATATATCTAAAACAATTAAGCTTTCACTCCAGATGCACCTGTTTTAAACCACAAAAGACAATGGCTAGAAAAGTGTTGTAGTTGTAATAGGATAAAAAGCTTTATTTATTTTCCTTTTTGATGTTTTTGTTTTGTTTTGTTTTTTGGGGGTTTTTTGGTCAAGATTTCGGATGTTTGCCGGTTTGCCATTTGTCAACTCTTCATTTACTAGCAGCAAAAAACACGTACATCCCGCAAGGTACATGTACTATTAGACTTTGTATTTAAGTTACACATGCGTTTGAAATCAAGCCCGGTCCCCCCCCCCCCCCCCCCTTTCCTCCGGAAACAACATCAACAATTCAAATGACCTCGCATTGTTACAAAACTTGGATAGTCAGACATATCATACATTTTTGTTTAATCTCATAAAAAACGCCCTAAATTCAACTCGGCATATATCGGTTAGTTTAGCAGTCATCTATGTAGCACAATGGATATATACATGTAACTTCTGACCCACAAGTCCCGTGTTTGGAATATAGCTGGGACCTTTTTCTAACCATCAATCTTATTGAAATAATTATAATACTTGTATAAAACCGCTTTTAATAAATTTTAAACAGTTGATACCCCCCCCCCCCCTAAAAAAATAAATGGGTAGACATTTATCTGTCAATCAAACACATGATATAATTCCATTTTTATGTATCACCGGGAAAAATAAGGTATTTCTATCAAACCCAAAAAAATCCGAAGCCTAGGTCCCGACTGATGAAAGTGGAATTAATGGGTTTTTCCCTTAGTGGTACAATGTGATATTGGTATACATATCTGAAGGTCTGTAACTTTCGGTCTTAAAATTCCGATCCTCCAACCGAATTGTTTTTAGACCGGAAGCTACAGACCTGCAGCTTATACCGGTTTAACAAATAAAGGAGTTTAGACAAAATGCCTTTAATTACAGTGCATCGAAATTGCATTTCATATTGATAATCTCTATAAAATATAAAAATTTAGGTTTACATGCAAAACTTTTCCCACAGGTGAAGAGGATTCTTACCTTATTCAATAATCCCAACACGTCACTTTCCAGTGGCGTCGGAAGCAAATTGAAAGGGGGGGGGCTAGACTTATCATCAAAAATCTTGACAAGCAAAACGGAAGAAAAGGCAAACTCCCCAAATCATGACATGTGTGTGTTGAGGAAGGGGGGGGGGGGGTACCGATACCAATATCACTCTTAAATTTCCTTATTTTCATTTCAAATTCTAAAAGATACTCCCCAAAAAATTGGAAGGGGGGGCAACTTCGTGATACTTCATTTTTTTCATATGGTAAATTAAAGAAAAATGATGTTTGCTGCGAGAAATGTTGGGGGGTGGGGGGTTGGCCTACCCCCCCCCCCCCCCCCGACGTCTTTGCTTTCTACTGTGTTTAAGCTGCTTATCCTGGTATATTTGCCTGCTTTGGATCCCTGCTCCAGTCATGTCACTAGATTTGAAGAGTATCAGTAAAAATATACGTTATTAAAATATGACGGGTTTTTTCCCTGAAAGGTCAGCTCAGTGTGGTAGTACATAAATAAAAAAATACGTTATTCAAATCTTGTTGTAAGTGGTGCCCACCGATGGTCTAGGTAAGAATCTCAATGAAAGCTCATGTTTTGTTTTGTTGTTGTTTTTTAAATAGAAAAAAATCACAAGAAGATTTTGCATTGCAAATGACTTCAAAAGTACCCGGATAAAAAACTTTGATTATTGTGTAAGGTGTTTTAAGTGTCTTTGAATGGCAAATATGTATTCTTTATTTAATTCTAGACAGGAAAGGGGTGGGGGTGGGGGTGGGGGGGGGGGGGGGGTAATCACTCATTTGCTACAGTCAGACCGGTATGACACTTATCACACAATGTCATGGAAATGAAATCTGATTTTATGCGTATTTGCAGTTTACGGGATTGAAATCTATTAAAAGCATGTTAAGACTATAAACCTTAAAGTGATTGATTTCTTTTTTATGAAAGATCCAGTAAAAATTCGTTTTCCTTTTCAACGAATCTGTTTCCTGTGAATTTAATTTTATTTAATATTCAATCTTCCTCAGTCATGTACGTATGTTTCATGCATTCACATGTATGTACATATATATGCCGTTTAACATGCTTTATCATAGTTCTGAAAATAAATGTATGCATGCATAAAAATCATTTAATATTCTCTCTCTCTCTCTCTCTCCCTCTCTCTCTCTCTCTCTCTCTCTCTGCCTGCAACCGGTGCTCGCAATGCCTCTGAACATCTCCAGTTCTAGCTTCGTGACGTAACAGTAGGCTATACGTCAGTTTGAAGAAGTTTTGGAAGACTTGCACACTAAAATCGGCACTTTAGTTGGCAGAAATATTCATGGGCGGATCCTGAAACTTCAAAACTTTGAATTAGTATTTTGAAGAGAACTCTTTAGTTTCTGCCAGACCACTGACGCAGCATTCTACTTAGGTGATGGGAAATGTCTCCAGCTATGGAAATAAAAAAAAAAGAAGGAATATTAAAATGGAGATTTACAATGAACCCATAATTCTATCACAACTCATAACAACGTACATCGCAGACTTCCACAGAAATCATTGTGGTTTTTTTTCCAATATAATTTTAATATCTGCATGTTACAAATATAAAATTAAAATGAATGAATATTACGATCACGCTAATGCATTATGTGATTCAACGTACTGCGTCAAGAATGCATTATATTAGAAACGTGGTATTTCAAGTATTAATGTCAGTAGATATTAAAATAATATTGATTATTATGGAATTTTTTTAACAGAAATGATGAACCCAACAGGTTAAATACAGAGAGACGTTTATTCATGTCTACACACCACTGCTTATTTGTGTAGTTTGACTAAAGAAGAAACATGCATTCAAATCGTCCATCATTCCTATAATGTTTGAGATGCCTATTATACATGTAGTATTGTAAAAAAAAAACCGTACTGCTTGTACTGTAATCACATGCAGAAACTGAAATAATATGGTAATTAAAAAATCAAATTAATGAATACAACTTGAACAACACATATAAATACCTGTTCAAGATATATACGTAATTTATATACCGTACTGTTATAGAGTACATGTGTACCTGTAAAATATGAGAAAATATACTTGTTACGTTAGTATTTCTACTTAAGTAATGTGTAAACACTTAGCATGTAAACCCCGCTGAAATTATATTTATTTTCATGTCGCCAGGGACTGATAAGATGTATCCAATTTTAAGTTCGTAGATATTTCAGGCCTAATTCATGATCCGCCGATCAATTTCAACTCTCAGTGCGAACAGAATATATGACGTCACGAACACGGAAGTGACGCGGAGCGGTAAATCTTCTGTGGCAATGGATGCAGTGCTTGTTGGAACTTGTCATGTAAATAACGTCCAGCTTATAGCTATGATGTTTTATTGTATTAACTCGGAATTCGGTGAATTTCTTAACTGCCGCGACCGCAGTTTGGATTATGTACGTCTCGATCGTAGCCATCGCGTTTTAGCCAAGCATTGTCGCATACAAAGGCTACTTCACTTCGTTTCATTGTAAGTTTAGATTTGAGGAGTGCAGTGTTGCTTCCAGTCAACATCTACGATGTTATAGTGGCGAATTTACAGCTTGTAGAGATGATTTACGTATTACAGATCAATTATCAATGTCTAAATTGAAAGGCAGCTGGATTTTACGCGAGTGGGGGGGGGGGGGGGGGGTTAGCTTTTCACTGAAAAACTAAGGGGGTTAGTTTTTCAGTGAAAAACTAACCCCCCCCCCCCCCCCCTTTTCTACCGGAAGATGTTAGGAGATTTGTCTTACAAATCTGATTTATACAAATGAAAATTTATCAAATAAAGAACAAACACACAATTACAAAACAAATAAATAGAATAAATTAAAACAAATAAATAAGATAAATACTGGTATATAAATTCAGAGCATAGAAAATCATGTATTTTTCTCCATCACCCCTGCCACTGCTAAAATCACACTATCTCATGGATTTATATTTTTTTTCATGTAACTAAGGCTATTTGGGTCAATTACAATATTCCATCAGGAAAAAGGTGAATTCCGAGGAAAATAATTATTCCGAAATAAAATAATACCTTGTTTAAAGCATATTTTAGCATTAGAAAAATGAATTTTTTTTGGTTAAAAGTAAAATCTTGTAGGCAGAAATTTGTTTTTCTTGTTTAATTTTAATGTCAACTTTATCAGAAAACTAAAATTACAAAAAAGTTTTAAAATTAACCGTTGGAAAAAGAAAAACTATAGCATTTAGACATACAACTAAGAGAAAACTCAGAAAAAGAGTTATTTCCCCTTTGCATAGATAAAATATATAAAAATTTGGAAATTTAGTATAAAATTAAGTGCAAAAATATCTTGAACCTACCAATAATTCTAATTACATCCATGTGATTATATTCACATAAAATAAATAAAACTGTCTTGCACAATTTTTAAAGAATTCAAAGTTTTACAAAAAAGTGTGACATCACAGAACACTGGATCTACTTAATCTTGAATATCCAAATTCTGACAATTGTACCCCAACAAGCTAAAGTTTACATGGTCCATGGTGGATTGAATTAATAAGAATATTTCATCCAATGTCAAATGTATGTCTATCGCAAAATACACATAAGACTTACCGATAAGTGTTTTTTACATTAGCAGTAGGACCCTTGAAAACATTGATAATGTTACGGTAGGGTTTTAATGGAAATGTTGTACAAGACGGGCTATACATGTATACAAGATACATTAATTTTGTATTTTATATTCCAATCAAGGGCCCAGAAAGGCTTTCAACATTTATAAATGTACAATTTAAAAACTATTTCACAATATATTAAATTGCATGTTTTTTATGAATAAGAAAATTTATTAGTATAAATATTTTAGGGAATGTTTGAGTGAACTTGTACAAGAGGTTGGGAAGTATGAATTTTTCAGAGTTTATTATAAGAAACTTGATCAAGACATTGGGGAATATAGACATTGGAGGGAGGAAGCCTCAGGTGGTATTGGTACACCTGCAAATCGTGACGTACTTCCTTTTGAAAAAATAAAATCAAGTATATTTTTTTATAATTTAATTCTGGTTATAACAAGCCTTCTGATTGGATAAAAAAATATTTAATACATGTATTGTATAAAGAATGTTGCCTTCATCTTACATGTATCTAAATTCAAAAATGTATCAATTCGCCTGATGTTACATTTGAATTTTGTACAATTTAACATCATATTAAAGGTCAAATGACGATTTTTATATGCAATTAAGAGTAAAAAAAAAATGATAAGCAATGAATTCAATATTTTTAAGTTTTGTATGATATAAAATGGTTTGTAACATAATACGCTTTTTTATATAAATTGCGGTTTATAAAGCGTGAACTGCCCCAAATCATTTTATATCATGTAAAACAAATACTTAAATATTGAATTCATTTCTGAAATAATTGTTGACCACCAAATTTAAATCATTATCAAACAGCGTAGCACAACTGGTTTGAGTATTAGCTATGAATTTTGTAAGTCATATGTTCAAATCCAGCTAGGCCTTTTATAAAATTTCCCTTTCTTTAAATTTGTTAACAAATTTTTTGGTCAAATATTTTAAAATTCTAAAACGGTGAAAGTAATTTGGTTAGAGTATACTTTTATCCACATCAATATCAACAGATGTCTTTACCACCTTAACGAGGCCGAGTACAGAACGAATACGCAGCATTTCATTTGTATTGTGACGTCATCTTTTTGCTTTGTTGACGCCATGGCATGATAGTTTCAACTGCAAATATTCAGCGAAATTTGTTGAAAATAACTCGTTTGATGCATAAAATTGAAATTTTTTTTATGGAATAAACATAAATGTCTCGAAGTATAAGCTATATTTGGGCTCGGGTCGAAAACGTGAAGAAGGTTCAGCAAGCTTAGCCCTCTGTCACGTTTTCTTAACCCGCCTAAATATAGATTAATTCATATATTTCAAGACAGTAACCATATATTTTATATTAATGACCCTTAATATGTGATGTTATTTATTTATTTATTACTTAAATATGTCTGAATGTTTTAATAATACTATAAAGATCACCATTTTCGCCTTTGTCAAATAAAAAATAGCCATAATCCGACAAATCTGGGAAATTGGGCATACAAAAAACAACTTTGATAAGACCCCTGGAACAAACCAGGAGGTAAAAGGTTTTTTTTATTTGACCATTTGATGCCTTTTAGCAATAAGTTTAATATGTAGAACAGAAAAAGAAATCCCTAGGGCAGAAGTTTCAAAAAAATGTAAAAAATGTGCAAAATTGATACATTTCAAGCAAAATCCCATAGGGTCCTATGTTAAAAATTAACAAACTTTGAGATGACCCCTTAAACAAACGGTGTGGTAAATGTCTTATTTTTTAATCTTAAAATAATAATTATATCAGTAGAAATTCATATAAAAAATTTCATTCAAAAATCTAGGGCAGAACAAATTAGACCCGGCCTCGTTAAGTTTGTGTTTTATGCCTCCATATTTATTTATGCTCTAGATTGTTCAATTAACAAAGTTTTATAGCAGAGCCATGTCACAAACACTAGCAGTGACTTCCTGCACTGTTATTCCACAGTTTTTATCTAAGATAATGGTTTAAACTGATTTCCTCTTCCCTTCCCATGATTTATAACCATTGACGGAGTTTTAATCTCTTCTCAGATAAACCTGCTACAGACTAAAGAATGAAGTTGTAACTCGATATCTTATAAAACATGTAGAAGTTGTTGAGAGTGGACCCCATCCATATATATAGGTAAGAAACACAGGTGAGAAGGGTGCTATATCGCTTTGTTATTTATTCTTTTATGTTTATATGTTTTTGTGCTATGTTGTTATGTTAGATTATTCAGTTTCATTCTACCTTTCAATGTTACTGACTCGTTTAAGTTCGGTCACATTTATGATTGTAATGATACATGTAATGTACACATAACAATAACAGAAATTTCCAGAGAATTTAAAAGTGTATATCATGTTTATGGGTACACATGTATTCCAGGAGGTTTTGAATGGTGATCTATTTATAACTTTCATTGCCAGAACAAACTTCCTGGTCGGTAGAATGGCTGGAGAATGAGGAAGTACAATGCTTGAGGAGACCAGCTCACAGCCCCACTTCCTTCCTGTTGTGGCAGTCTCGGGGCTGGGGCTGATTCTCTCCCTTTATCTACTCGTGCTCTGTGTCTGTGCCAAAAGGTAAAGCTTCATTTTACATTACCTACTGTGGTTTCATTAATATTCGTTGGTATCAATTTTCGTGGATAAAGTGAAAATCACAGTTTCAAGGATACGTAAATTCGTGGCCAATGACCCTTTCAGTACAAAATGTTAATAAAAATTGCGTTTCAATGAACATTTAATTTCATGGATCAACTTAACAACGAAATCCACGAAAATTGGTATTCAACGAATATTGATGAAACCACAGTATTTTAAGTATTTTTATCACCCATGTTCAGTTGAAATACAAGGAATTTTGTAGTATACATCAATATCAGAAAAGTAGTAAATGGTTTACTTTTCCCATACTTTATTGTTTTTAAGGTATAGAAAATAAAACATTTTAATGACATTTTATTTGAAACACATGAAAAGTAATAAACATACTTATATTCAATTTATTATTATTTTAAAATTTATTAAATACCATTTTCAAAGAAACTGTAGGAATTCTGCATGTATTTCATTCTTCAGATGTAGAAAAATAAACAAGATTTGAAATTGATTTACTTATTATAATATCTTATTGAAAAAGACAGTTTCAAACACAATCTTTTACTGTGTTTACCTAAAATATAAGCTCATATACAACTTAGTTAATCAGTTGTTCCCAGTACCATTTATGAAATTCACATCTCAAATTTTATGAACTAGATTTTGATGTTAAAAAGTTAAGTTTAAATTGGGCGTTTACTTTTTGATAAATATTTACCTGTATCTAATGGTGAGTTAAGAAAAGATATATTTCAATGGGAATTGTTTTTTTAAATTATCTTTATTAATTTTTGTTTTTAAAAGATTGTAAACTTGTATGTGGAAACTATATGTGGAATCAAAACTCAATTCAGTCAATTCAGATGCAGTTTCAATGCAAGAAATAAGGAAATTGTTTTGAAACACATAATTTCAAAATAAGGTAATTTGTAATGATACAGGTATCAGGGATATTTCACTAGTAAGATGATGCCGGTCTCTTAGATTTCAGTGTGATTTTATTACAAACGTATTCAAAAATACATGCATATATAGTTTTATTTTTTTTACTTTATTTTTTGAAGCTTCTTTTCATGTGTGAATTTTTCGGGGATTTTTTTAGCAAAGAAAAGAAAGAAAATTTGGAAGAAACCACTCACCTGAAGAATGGTACAGAGCCACAAGTATGTTTGATTTGTCAATTAAGAAGTTAAAGTAATATTGTTCTACAGAAAGGATTACTGGTAGCTAGTCTGTGATTTTGAGTGGACTATCTTAGTTGAATCAAATTTTTTTTACACACAGCTTAACTTTTCTTAAGGTGGTACCTCTTACACTGATCAAAAATGTTTACTTTAAATCAAATTGCAATCAAGTGTGAGAAAACTTTGCAAAAAGAACATTCAGATTGTAAGTATTTATTATTGTTATACTTTCATGTTAAATACTGTAATCTGATTGGTTTAGACGCGGTTCATAATCTGTTCTATTACCCTCAGCGTTAGCAACGCACTTAGCAACGGGTAACATTACGAATTGTTACATGCGCGAAAATAATACGTGTACGGTTCGCCTTAGAATTCACGTTATTCCTATCTAAAAGCAGTGATGTTTTCTTTAAAATTAAGACATTCAGTACAACAAAATAAATAGTGCCTGTTTGGGAGGATAACAGTTGAAATTGACACCCCTCGAAAACCATTGTCAACCTCCGCTTCGCGTCGGTTGACAATGGTTTTCTCGGGGTGTCAATTTCAACTGTTACCCTCCCAAACAGGCACTATTTATATACTGTGAACAAGTTTCTCTAATGGTTCTTGTAGATGTTAATGTTCAGCTCTGACACAACAATTAGTCTCAGTGAACCAGTGATTTATAAGTAAATGAGGAATTAAAGTACCATATAATAAGAAAGGTTTTCAGTTTGAAGGTTTTAAAATATCCAACAAGTAATGAATGCCTCATTATTTTTAGGTAAATAGTAGATTTAGTGGCACTTTTTGATCTACATGTACTGTACATCAATATTGATCCAGTGTAACCCTTTAGATATCAGTGGAAGCATCTGAAGACTGGTGTTTTAAGTAAAGACACTTATCTTCACATAAACTACTGACAATGGAATAAACCAATGAAATGCAAATTCCTGCTTTTGGCAGATTTGTCAAAATGTTGATAGTTTTACTCTGCAAGAAAAAAAGAAGAGAAAAAGAAATCCTTTCATATTTTGGAACTAATGATGTTATATTTTTCATATATAGGCAAATACCATCGCTGTGAACATTGATGAGAGTCTTACTGTCCTCAGACCCCCAGCAACTAATGGAAATATCAGGTCAGTTCTCCTCTTTTATTCATTAGATCTTATAGTTTTTTCTACCTAGAAATGCTTTTAATTCAATATTGCTTTTACCACAAGAATATTGTAGAAGTTAAGATCTGTCTATTTTATAATTGTTTTATAGCAGACACAGTGGGGGCAGTCCTAAGGGTGGCTCCTCCCCTCACCCCCCGGGGACCAATCACCGAGAGTTACCCCAACCTCCCACTGCCAGCAGAAACACCATCGGAGGGAAGACCAATCCATTCAAGGGTGAGGCCAGCAACAAGAGGAACACCGTGGGAGAGGTCATATTGACGGAGGATCAGGACGACTACGACCATCTGATGCGGCAGGGCTTCCCAAAGAACAACCTCCGGCGCTCCAACTACGACCACATACAACTGGGGGACGATGGTCAGTTCCATGTACAGGCTAGGAAGCCCAATCCCCCCACAGAGGAACAGCCAGAGAATGACTACGCTGAAGTTGAGAGAGAAAACATTTATGAAGGTGTGAAAGATAAGCAGCCTGAGCCAGAGCCTAAGGCTAGTGTTCCAGTTACAGCAGCCCCAGTAAAGAGACTGTATGATCCATATTCCAGTGTAAATGATGAAGAGGAGGTGGAGGAGGATTCTGAGGTTCAGAAACAACAACAGAAAACCTTTGATCCATACTCAAAAGTGAAAGTAGGAGACGAGCCTCCCAAGAAGAACGTGGATGCTGATAAGAATGTTAGTGATGGTTCACTTGTGAAAACAAAAGAGTACGACCCATATTCCAGAGTAAAAGACAGTGATTCTAACTCAGGATCCTTCAGATCCAAACCTTTTGATCCGTACTCACGAGTGAAAGATGACAAGGATGATTCGAGTGGAGGAACATTTAAAGACATTGACCCATACTCTACTGTGAAGGAAGAAAGAACTCCCAGGGGGAATGGTAAAGATGACCCCTATTCAAAGGTCAAAGATGCTATTGACAATGAAACATCTGTTGATGATATTGATGATCCATATAATAGGGTAGTGGATGACCCATACAACAAGGTCAAAGATGATGACCCTTACAACAAGGTCAAAGGTGCTGAATCTTTAGCTAAGGTCAAAGGGGATGACCCTTATAACAAGGTTAAAGATGATCCATACACAGGGGTCAAAGGTGATGACCCCTACAACAAGGTTACAGAGGATGAGCCAGAAGATCCCTACAACAGTGTAGAAGAAGATGAGGGAGCAGCAGAGGAAGGTGAAGGTCAAAGTCAAGGTCGTCCCACATCGTATCAGTACTCCACTGTGAGCAAGGTCAACCAGGAGTTACGGGAGGGTGGATTCAGTGTGGTGGGGGAGTATGCTCAAGTGATGAAGAATAAAGACACTGAGGCGAACATAAACAGGCCCCTCCCACTGCCTTCAGCCAGCCAGACAAACAGGAGATCGGATCCCGATTCATATCAATTGCCTCCAGAGCCACCTCGGCGGTACCAAGAGGATTACAATGAAGGGAACCACCAATCCTCTGTGTCTCATTCTACAAATGGCACCACAACTGTGATGGGAGCGGGAGCCACAGGAGGGACAGAAGTAACTCCCAGTGAGGTGGCACCAACTACTACAAATAACATAGGCAGCACGGCAGGTAACAGCATCAATATGGCACCAATGTCTCCTTGTTTCTCTTTATCTACAACATCTCCTATTTTTTTATTGGAACAAAGGTAGCTGCTTTCCTCTAGGAGCAAAATATTAGAATGAAGAAAAAAATTTCAGCCTATTTAGGTAGTATTTAATCCAATTTTTTTGTGTTTGATTTTAGTGACACAAACCCCGAAGCATAAAGAACCTCCATACCTTAAACTGACGGCGCGGGAATCCATGGCAAGCATCAATGCCAGGCGAGCACTGAACACGTACGAAGAAGTGACGGACAGAGAGAATATGTATGCAACGGTGAGTGGAAATTTAAGGAATACATTGCGAAAAGTATATTTGTTTATTAAAATTACCAAAAGAACTACATTTAATAAGGTTTGATATCTTCCCCCTTTTTTACCAATTTTTAAATTGTATCATATCAAAATTATATCTTAAAAAACATTATAAAACAGAAAATATCATTCGTAATGAGTTTAATCTTAGTTATCAGTAGTTGATCATCTATGACATCACTTAAGTGGGCCAATTCTTGCAATGGTTCTTGAGCAAGCTGCGCTAGATGTTCCTTTGTCATAGTTCAGTCAGAAAACATACATTTTTTGCTTAAGTCTACATTATGACATCATTTGGGAAATAACTTGTTACATATTTATTTTCAATATGATTTCAACCTTCTTTATCCTTATATTAAATGCTATCTTTATAATTTTAATTTGATAGGTGAAAAATCCATAATACTGCATGTAGCTATACCCGTTTGTATAGATTACAATGTATATTGGAGTATCTACCAACTGAAGGTAAGATTGGTGAATATAAAAGTCAAGAAAGACAACTCTAATTTTGTCAATTTTTTTCTTAGGTGGAGGGAGGATCAGGGGATGGCGTAGTGACTTCCAGGGGTGGAGCTCAGAACAGCCAGCAATTAATCAGACAGGAGCTGTATGAGGAAATTCCTAGTAGGTCCACACAAACTTAAAAATCATCAAACATGTTGTAATACATGTCTCTGATGGATTTATGAAGTTAACTATCACCTCAAACAGAAAATGCTTTCAAAATACATAACATTCAAGGAAACCATACTGGTACTGTACCAGTTATCGGCTAAGACCAGTTATCGGCTTTACTGAGGGTTCGGGTTTATAGCACGCGAATATCCGAGATTTTTTAATTCAGTCGTCTGTTTCGAATTAAGAAAAGTATGTTTGCTTGAAAACATTCCTCAATATGTTTTAAACATGAGCTTTAACGATCCTAAATGTTATTATCACGAAGCCGATAACTGGTACAGTAAATCATAAAGCCTCGGCCAATTCGGGGTGTGCTAAAATGCACAGAAACAATATGTTTTGGGTTCTAAATGATGATGTAATCTAACCGATGGATAAATAAGGAGTTCACAATTTAAAGTATTAAATTATCAAGAAATAAGGAAACACAAAAAAAAACCCGTTAAATTATAGCTGATAACTGGTACAGTGCCAGTATGTTTGAATATTTTTACATTTTCCATTCTCATTAGTTCTCTACATACATAATTTTAAAATCTCTTGTAATGATTATATACATTTCACTCAAACATTTAAGTTTCATTATCTAATCAAGGCATTACTCTGTAGTACGGTGTTTCTTTTGCTGTAGATGGGGACCAATTGCCTGCGCCTGCCCCCCCTTCCCTGGACATCCTACACCAGATGACGGAGGGTAAGCCCCGTGTGCCCGGTGACACGGACAGCAGTAATCGATCATCCTTCGCAGAGGGTCAGAAATCTCCAGGGGCCACGGCGAGTCCACGGTTCTCGTCCGGTTCTACGGAGGCCATGTCTACAGGGATGGTGAACCCAGCCTTTGATGGGGACCAAGACACTGGGGGGGTCTCCCTGGATCCCAACTACACAACGGTCAGGGACTGCATTCCAGAGAGACAGGTGGAGGGGGATCCCAACTACGAGAGCGTGGAGGAAGTCAAATCAAAAGTCCAGGAAGTGGAGCAGGAGGAACAGAGGAAGGCCATGATGGAGCGGAAGAAACGGCTTCACGTGTACGAGGAGGTCAAAGAAGGAGAGACCAATCCGGTCAGGGAGCGGGTGCTGAGGCGACACATGTACGAGGACCTTGACGGAGTCAAAACGCAGAAACAGGAGCTAGACAAACAGGAAGTAAATAAACAAGAAGAGGAGTTAGAAGACAGAGAGGTGTGGAAACGCAGGTCTGATGTCCTCTGTGAAAAGTTGTAATCTTTTAAGTCACTGGCTCCAAGAGGGATTCTGTTCAGTTGTGATATTGTTCTTTACCATTATAATGACTTGTTCTATGTGCTATTTTGTTAGTTTTTATACTTTTTGTTTTATTTTATTTTATGTATTTATAAATGTAGTGTAATACCTAGTTCACTTAAACAGCTGGCCTCATTTTTGTGTATCTAATCATCCGTATTTGTTTTTTATGGTCATTTCTTTATGATACTATGTATCTTTTAGACTATGTGTATGTGTTTCAGTAATCAATTTTATGTTATACATCGTAAGGCTACTCAAAGTCACACAATACCTGAGAAATATCTTTGGTTAGAATTTATTCAACATTTATTGAAATTTTTTCTGTGAGAATAAACAAATTAGAATAGAAACATCAAAGAGTGTCAATTAAATTCACTTTATATTCAAACTTAAACACAACTTATCCAAGTAGCAATTTTTAAAAACTAACCAATTCTAAGTTCTTTATTATAAGTTGTCAATAAATTCCTCTGTTTCCACAAGGAGGCAGACATTTTACATCTACTGTGAGTCCATTAACAGTTGTCCAGTGGTGGATTTCATTGTTTTACTTTTATTCATGAGTTGAGCTCATTGTATGAAAACAACACTTCAAATTGTCTGTTTAAAACGAGAGGAAATCTTAAGTGTATGTTCATAAAAAAGCCAAAGATTTAGTGTTCATTTAATCACTTAATTTTTTTCAGTATAATGTTTGAATTCTAGTACTGATAAGGGATTAAAGTGTTCTTGGAATAAGCTCATAATGATAAAGTCAGTCATATAGGTTAAATCCACCACCATTTTCTACTTGTTAATGAGAACTTGTATTCTTAGGCTACAAATGCTGTGCTTCAAAATTTATAACTGTATAATAAAATGCTTTGTAAAATGTAGATTAAGTGCTTTTGCATAATGAATAATCCTGTATTTATTACATATGGTAATTAATGAAATTGGTTTCATTTTCTAAACTTTCTATTTTTCTGTCAAGCAATCGTTAATATTATTAAGGGGAGAAAACCACAGAGTAGCAATTCATTTTGCTCTAAATTGTGGTTTTAGACTATTTTTAAATTTGATATTACATCAAAATCTTTTGTATTATATTTATTTACTTTTTTCTTATTAAATGCTTACAATGTAGATTTAAAAATTACAAAACATTCATACATAAAAATATCCAAATAAACCCTTTTTGCCATCGTTTTGCAACATGAACCAGATGTTGAGCAGGGATAGGAAAAATAAGAAAACTGAACCAGGTCTTGTATTTCGGACAGTTTCTAAATGTTGGGTTTTTAAATTAGCTTTAGGATTAACCTGACTGTATTATATATCAAAGCTCACTTAGTTAAAGATGTAATTGCTACACTGTTCTCCAGAAAATGACCCATTAACCTGTCAATGTACCGCCATATCTGTACACTGTACCCCTACTTAATACAAGAATTGTTGGTATCTGGGAGCCGCTATAACGGCGTGACCCTCAATGCTACTGTATCTACTACAAAACGTGTACATACAATACTTGATCACGTGACCAGTGTTGTGATATAATGTAAACAGACATTGAATAAAATTACTCTAAACTTTGTAGTTTTTTTTATTCGATAAATTATAACTATTGTTTATCAACTCTGTGTGGTCTGTATCTGATTCATTGCGAAATCTGTGATTCAACATAGTAACCATGGTAACCAGAGTACTGCTTCGTGATTTTCGTTGGGTAATTATGTATTTAGTGTCCTTGTGCCGATGCGTTCGTTACATTTTTATATTTACATCCACCAAGTATTATTCCCTCTATTTCTTACGGAAACTTATAGTTAATTCATAGCTCTATAGAAACAACAAGATTGAAATCTACACGCCCCGTTTATCGATTGGTCGAAATCTTACAGCAACTGAAACTGTCGAGAAACTGACAGGACTGAAATTGACACGCCATGTTTATCGATTGGTCAAAACCTATAGCGACCTAAGAAATATCACGGACTGCACAAAATAATCATGATGAAGTTAAACTCAAAAGTCTCACAGGAGACGAATTGACCGTTTCTTTTAGCTAACATACTTATGTACATTAACAGTAATTTAGTGAATTTTACTTACTTTTCGTAATCAATTTATTAATTAGTTAAAAGAAAGATGTTAATATAAAAAATTAAATGCTTTCTTTGGTGATTCATGCGGGTTATGAACGCTTACGCGGGTTATGTATTTTTTCTGCAATGTCGCTACCTTCATATCCCGAATGAATCACCAAAGAAAGCATTTTATTGTTTAAATAAACTGTTTCCAGTCAATTTCCCAGGAAATAAAGTGTACTTTAGAAAAACACTAGAAGATGAAAATAATGCTATTTTAACGAACATTAAGATTTTTACAGAGCTGAAGGAAATTATCATCTTTAAAAAAAGTTTTTTTTATTCAGAAGTATTGATTATATGCCGAGACTTATTATCAGGCAGCAAGAAATTCAGTTTGTTTTTTAAAGAAAAACCATCTTCGCTAGCCAAGGGTTTTCGATACACAATGTATACAAGAGTATAGGAAACCCTTGGCTAGCGAAGATCTATGGAGGGTAATCGTGTTCAAAAATCCAGACATGTAAACTTGTAAATCCGAATATGCAATCGTGTTGATGTGTGAGCCTGAGCATGAATATGTGTAGATCTGATCGTGAAACCTATAAAACTCGGGCATAAACACGCGTTTACTCAGTTCCTTCGCATGATGCACATTTTGCAATTTTATTGTTTACATTAGTTAATTAAACCTTCAACTTTGCACACTTTCAATCCGTAGTTTCTGCGTTTGTAACTTCAGGCTCGGCAATAGCACATCTGACATGATACAAATTGACAAATGTAAAGTCTACAAGTTTGTCGAATTTTGACATGACCTTATATGGCAACTGCCTTGCTGCGGGAAAAGGCATGCCGTAACCGCCGGACCGGAATGAACGAAAAATAAACATAATATTCAGCTAAACTGTTGCAATAATGAATAAGCTTTTAATGAACGACATCTTTTCTATCGAAAACACCGTTATAATTTTTAGAAGAAAAAAAATTGAGGTATGATTGAAACTGGACCAAACAGGAAGGGGTTCATGTAGAAAAAAAAAATCGTTGCCGATGTGACGAATGCGCTAATTTCCGTAATATAATTCTCATGGTATTGTAAAAGGAAATGCCTAATATCTTATATCTCTAAAAAAAAAATTGACATGTAATTTAAACTGGAATATGAGTAAATGCGTACTCTTTTCTAGAAATGAGACGGATCAAGAAATTTCCTAAGGGGGTAAATATATTTTGAGCGGCATGGGGTTCGAAGACCGCCGTGAGGTCCCATGTAACTCCATTGCTTCTGAATTCTAAGAATTTTGAGAGTGAATTTTTAACCGGGTTTCCGATTATTGAAATAGTAAAAATTGCAGACGGGCGAGTGGCTGTCAAAAAGGTACCCTTATTGTACCGATAACTCCTCGAACAGTTTTCAAGATAGGAAGTTGTTCTTTTGCAGATCATTTATACATATATATCAGAAGTATGCAAATTGCTAGGATTTTGATTTCTGATAATTTATAAAAATATCAGCTGTTGAACTTAGTCATTTTTGGGCAAAAACATTGCATATAGAGTACCCCATTTTTACTCTTGTTATTTTTCTGAATTAGTTAGAATAAACGACCTGCAAGCATTTGGTAATCTTTCGCGGAAAAATTTATGTTACTTTACATGTATTTATACTTTTTGTTGTTGTGTAAGTGAAAGATAAATAATAACACAATCTTCAATATTAATAAAAAAAAACTAGCGCATATTTTTTGTGCGCCGTAAATTGAAGTTTTACTATGGGAGGCACTGTAGCTCAAAGATCGTCCATCTGTATTTTTAGACAGGGAGCTACAGACCTGCAGCTAGTTCACAAGTGGCTGTAAAGCTGTATTATACTAGCTCTCCAGAAAATTTTTATCAGCCAACTTCACAAAGTGAGTGTGTATTGAACCGATATTCAGGACGTCATACTCAATCCCGTAATAATTGCTTAAAATAATTTTTTAGAAATGTCAATTTTTACCTGCATGATAGGCTTTTTTCCCTCTATATTGCCGACAATGCAAAGAAACATTTCTTAACATAATTTATACACATTTTAATTTCACGACAGTTAACCTTATCTTTGGAATTTTTATTCATTTTTATTAAAGAGGGTGTCGCTTCTTATGTCTCATATTACCGTGTAATCACAATCTCAAAACCAATGTCTTTAACTAGTTTGTTTTTCTTATCGATAACTTTGCAACTCAGCTGACGGACCCCGTGTAATTTTTCGCTTTGGGGGGGGGGGGGGGGGGGGGGGGGGGTCTTGTCACAACTTTGTGGTAGCGATAAGGATGCATTTGGAGATATTTTCTTAATTCAGCCGAGGTCTATACTTTAACAATTTGTTGCATGTATCCTAATAATAGTGGCGCCGGAAGCAAATTGAAGGGTTGGGGGGGGGGGCTAAACTAATCATGAAAAATATTGACAAGAATTCCCATAATCATGAAAATTCTAATCCGTTGGGGAGGGTATACCAATAACTCCAATCTTACCTGCCCATTTCCCCCCCCCCCCCCTCCCCCCCCCCCCAAATCATGAAATTCCTAATCCGTGGTGGTAGTGGTGGGGGGAGGGGGTTCTAGTATACCTATTATGACTCTAATTTTCAATATCACTATTAATATTTCATTCTCTTTAAGGTCTTTTAAGGAACAATTTTGTTTGTTGCGAGGAAAAAGTAGGGGGGGGGGGGTTGAATCCTCCCTGTTGCTATGTTCCTAATGGTAAGGTCTAACTTGGCAAAAAAGTGGGGGGGGGGGCGCTAAGTCCCCCGCCCATAGCCCCCCCCCCTCCCGGTTCAGACGCCTATGAATAAAAATGCGTATATATCTTTATACACGTGTATTCAAACAAAGTCATTAAATCAGTGTAATTTTTTTCAGTTCTAAGAGGATATCTGAAGCCGATCGAATTCTTTACTCGCATCTTTTATACATTCTCTTGATAAAATGTACACCAATCTCATGATTTAATTTTCCGAAAAATAATACTCTATGAAATGTTGTTATCCAGAGATAATATGATTATAGGCTTACCTAATATTTTTTTTTTTTATTTATTCCGTCCCTATTCCGGCGATTACGGCATGCCTTTACCTGCTAGCATCAGTGACGTCACTGTTTTCATATAAGGTCATGTCAAAATTCGACAAACATGTAGACTTTACATATGTCAATTTGTATCATGTCAGATGTGCTATTGCCGAGCCTGAAGTTACAAACGCAGAAACTACGGATTGAAAGTGTGCAAAAGTTGAAGGTTTAATTAACTAATGTAAACAATAAAATTGCAAAATGTGCATCATGCGAAGGAACTGAGTAAACGCGTGTTTATGCCCGAGTTTTATAGGTTACACGATCAGATCTACACATATTCATGCTCAGGCTCACACATCAACACGATTGCATATTCGGATTTACAAGTTTACATGTCTGGATTTTTGAACACGATCACCCTCCATAAAGATCGCACGGCCTGTGTCTTATAAGAATGACGACATCCAAAAATACACAATCAATGTTTTTTAAATATTTAATCTTACAATAATAAAATAACTCATAATGCGTGATAGCGTTTATTCTTGTGCTAAGGCTAAGTGTGTTTACAGGAAATTGAACGTCGCTAATTACCAGTGCAAACATAAGGGAAAATATACACTGAATGTCAACATTTCTTCAAATGCAATTGGTCAAGCCTTTTTTTAATGAATTGAGAATAAGAATCAAACAGGCTATATATGTACCTCGTTCTCTGTCTGTTTGTCTTGTTCTCTGTGTGAATGCAGTGATCTAGTGATATGCACCGAAATGACCGTTCATAATACATGTAACTAATTATCATTACTATTATTAGTAATGCATCAAAATTCCATGAGTGCTGGCGTTTGATCATTTTGACCATTGCTCTTTCAAAGTTGTTTAATACTGCTTACAATCAATGATGGATATGTGTAATTTTATTTGGATGCGGAATGCCCTTCATTAATCTTTCCTACTTACAGAATACAGGCGGCGATGGAAGGGCTCAATATTGAAGACGGGGTCAGCCATTTTATCCCGCCAGCATTACACCATAGAAAAATAACGCATTTATTGGCTTTTTTTTCATTTTTAATGGCATAATTTAATACTTTAAAACTTAAACAGCAACCAACCACCCCCCCCCCACCCCCCCCCCCCCCCCCCCCCCCTAAAAAAGAAAAAAACCCAAATAGTATTAAAAAAAAAACCCCAGGGGTCATGTTGATATTAGAATGACTTTCGTTGCCAATATCAATACACAAATTATGTGTTAATATACTTATCTTTAATATTTTAGTACTATACCCTATCGCTGCTTACTGATTATACAACGGAAAAAACATTCGTTGTAAAATTGTTTATATTTCAGGATGTTTCTTTTTTTAAAATCACTAGTGTGAAAACATATTTGATGAGTTTCGTTTTTGTCAGTTTTATATCTGGATCATCAAAAGAAGTAGATTGTCCGAACATTGATTGATGGAGATTGCCTCACTGATAGTAAGCTACCCATTAACAGAGGCGGGGTGTGTGGTGGACACAAGATCAAATCTAATAGAAAAATATTTTGATGATATCAGGATGATGGTAATTTTTCATTTTTCTGAAGACCGTATAATACTTGTTTTTCTGCGACGTTTGACCGGGTCTTCACTGAAGGCCTTTGGGTTGATTCAGGTAAAGATAGCTATGTATTAGCAATTCAAACGTTTGAAAAACATTTGAGAGAAACTTCGTACCAAGTTCCTATTGATAAAAAGCTGTAATTAGAGGTAGAATTGAAAGTAAACAGAATATTTTTATGAAATTTCATTAAAGGGCCTATGTTGGCGAGCCGTGCCATAAAACTTTAAAACGATTAGTATAATCCCACTAATCGGCTAATCCTCCTCATAACTTGTAAACCCTTTTAACGAAACATGCATGGCTTATTTATAATTTATAGCCAGAAATCATTCACATTGCGCATACTGAATAACAACTTAAAACCTATAGGCCATGTCACAAATTATAGAAAAAAATTATGTTTCAGAAAAGGCCCAAAATTAAAACTTTGGTACGTTTTCGCACCCATCAAAAGTACAATTAAGAGCCGATAAAAAATTTAAAATCAATTTAAAATTAATTTACATTAAGCCGATCAAAGCTTTGTACAAGCCAGCGAGAAATAATAAAATTTGGTTCATCGCTTTGATTTTAAGATACATTTTGCCAGTTTATAATAGATTTACGAATATAGCATCAAACAGTCTGCCTAACTTTTGGATCGTTTGTCTACCACGTCGAACCAAAAATCAGCAGGCATGTTCACGAAACTATCTTAGGACTATGGTGTGTCCTAAGTACACCTCAGGATACGCCTTAGTATTAAGTCTGTTTCTCAAAACTCTCCTATATTTATAAAACGCCATCACTTTGTCTTCAATTTAGGACATCAATTACTTGTCCTAAGACCATCCTAAGGTTGTAAAATCACGTTTGATGGGATCTTGGGACTGATGTGATGGGATCTTGGGACTGTTGTGATGGGATCTTGGGACTGTTGTGATGGGATCTTGGGACTGTTGTGATGGGATCTTGGGACTGTTGTGATGGGATCTTGGGACTGTTGTGATGGGATCTTGGGACTGTTGTGATGGGATCTTGGGACTGTTTTGATGGGATCTTGGGACTGTTGTGATGGGATCTTGGGACTGTTGTGATGGGATCTTGGGACTGTTGTGATGGGATCTTGGGACTGTTTTGATGGGATCTTGGGACTGTTTTGATGGGATCTTGGGACTGTTTTGATGGGATCTTGGGACTGTTTTGATGGGATCTTGGGACTGTTTTGATGGGATCTTGGGACTGTTTTGATGGGATCTTGGGACTGTTTTGATGGGATCTTGGGACTGTTTTGATGCTTTTTTAAGAGCGGTAAAATGAGCCATTTATTTTATTTTTTTTTCACATTTCCAGCATTTCCGAAAATTCCCAATTTCCTTATCCGGTGGGGAAGGGGCCATAATCATTTATTCTATTACAATATCAACTTTATCAACTTAAATGTGCGTTATTTTTAACATATATATGGAGAGGGAATACTCTACCTTCTCCAGTGTTAAGTGCGTGCCTAGAAGTTGACGATTTAAACGAATTTATTTTTCCTGTACAAATACTGTCTCTTCTTTGTTTGGCGATAAATGAAAAGTAGTTACGTATTCTTAATAACTACACTTCGTAAGTAACATTCATTGCTTTCATCATTTGCCAAAAATTATTCAAATTTCCTTCGCTAAATAGTAAATCTACATCAGTTTGTATAAGCTATACATGTATTATCATTCTTAATTCTTATCATTTTATGAACAAATAATCTTAAGAAAATTCGTAATGTAAATAGACTGAATTTACATGTACAGATACTAATAGATTACAACTCATTTCTTTTTAAACCTGCGCATGTATTCTATAATTTGCAGATAAAAGGGAAACCGACAGTCTTTGTAACATTAAATTCTACGAAAAAGTGCGTGCTAATGTATCACTTGAATAACAAGAGTATCAAATGTTAAATCCCTTTAAAAAATGGCAGCTATTGGCTTGTAAGCCAAAAACGACCTCGATACATATTTTATTTACACAGCAAAGGTAATTCGGATTTATGGTTTTTTTAAAACTAAATTGTTTTGGTCATTAAATTTATCTTAAGTAAATGTACGCCAAGCACTGTTGCCTATCGAACGTATATGTCCTCCCAAAATGCGTGCTCAGCATTTTGTCGTTCATATATATCAGTCGGGGTTTCATTTTTCACTTGAAGTTATCATACTCGCCAGCATATTTTCGTTGTTGCAAGACTACTTATTCACAGAATGCATTTCTAAGCGAATCAAAAACAAAAACTGCGAACTTTAAAATCGGCGTAGGATTTGTTTCAAGGTCTGTGCAAAATGTTCGCCGACGTCGTCGTTATATTACTATTTGTCACAAAACGCGCCACAAATTTTATTTAAAAATCTTAATAGCCAAAACATTTAGAGGTTGAATATTAGAATAATTCACACATTTTTCTATGTATTTTGTAAATAAAATTTTCCTTTGAAAATTATTTTTTCTCGCGATTTTCAATTCTTATATTTTTTAATGATTATACATAGTTTCATTAGACTGATTTATTTTTTTTTCAATATTAATTTTATATTTGATTTCAAAACATAATTTGAAAGCAATTAATAAACCCTCTGAATCACAAGTTTTATCATCCTGTGTTACTTCGATTAACTGAATAAGGACACTTGGTTACGCTTCTTCGTATCTAATTCGTTCAAGCAAATAACCAATTTGTCCAAACAAATAGCTATTTCGTCCAAATGTAAACCCAATTCGTCCAAACAAGTTTCTATTTCGTCCGAACAAGTATCTTATTCGTCCGCACAATATCTTATTCGTCCGAACAAATATTCAGTTCGTCCGAACAAATATTCAATTCGTCCGAACAAATATTAAAATTGCTCGAACAACAAACAGATGTACAAACAATTTTTTTTCATCTGGCCCTTCATCGCCGAAACCATAAAATTAAATAAAAACTTAAAAATATTAAGACATAACAATCAAACCACTGCAATCGTAGAAATAAGTTCATCGTTTACTAAAATTAGCATCAATTTCTGAATGGCCATCGAACCCTGTTTTGGTATTCGTCAGCAACAAAGCCCTCTTTAAAAGTAAATGGCACATCTCCATCTCTTTCACGCCTTCCAGAAAAATGGCTAGCTTCAAATGAGGTACAATTAGGAGTTCGGTGAACCGGGTGGTACAATGTTAATGAGGTAAGGGATAAATAGGGTCGGCCGGGGTCCGGCTCTCTCAGTTCACTCCTGGAGCTAAGATGAAGGGGTTGCTGATTCTGCTTACACTGGGCTGTCTCCTAGAGCGAGGAAATACGGCGTACATTCAGAGAAAGGTAAACATGTCATAACGTTAAAATATTGATATCGTTCTAAGTGTACGCAATGTTATGGTACAAGTTCTAAATTATCTCTTTGTAGCTTATATATGTTCCAAATTTAAAAAAAAATTATATATATTATTGTTACATTAAAAGTTTTGTACTTAAATGAATTCTTAACTATCCATAACAGTCTTTGTTAGGCATGTTGATATGTTTTGAACTCATTCAATTTTATTTCAAACTTTGTGATAGATCGAATTAAAAAAAAACCAATTTACCATTACATAAAAGTCCATGTTTATATATAAACATGTAAAAAAAATTAAAGAAAAGTTGTCAAATTCTTTTATTCAGAGTACAAAAACATAAATTCATGGACAACATTTCAGAAAATTCAGCTCAAAAGAATGTCTTAGGTTTTCGAATTTAGACTTTGCAATCTGAAAAAGAAAAGTACGGGTGCGTAATTTTATAAATTAGTAATATTTTAAACTTTAAGAATGGCAGAAAAGGCTAAAAAAAAAATTGCAAAATTGCTTTTGCCAAATTGCGGCGATAGATTTAAAGCTGTGTAACCGTACTGTTAATGTAATGAACTGCGCCTTTTTTACACAAATGTTGACCATATATACATGCATTGTCAAATGATACCTATATTCCAATATGATACACCTAGAGGATTAGATGTGCCGCTTGGTAAAATCTTAAGTGTCTTACTATACGATGTACAGATCGGAATAATATTTACCCCGTAGGCCCAGACTCCCGTGATTCGAGGTCAGATAACAAAACCAGACATTCTATTTGTAGGATAATTACAATAGGTAAACGCCACTTTCCTAATTCTACGCGAAAAAAAGAAAGCATTTTAACTGATGGAGGGCAGTTGGGTGATCCCGGGCATTTCCTTAATTCTATGCTTTTATAAACGACATTTTTAAAACAAAATTAAACAAAATCGGTTGTTCTTCACTGATCATTTCACCTTCCTTTGCAGTGTTTCGATAAGTGATCCATTATAGGTACCTGTGGTAACTTTAATGAAAACAAAACACAATTTAACAATTGAATGATTCGTAAAGGGGTGTCCTGTAGCAGAATATCCCATAAAGAACCTTAAAGTTTTGTATTGCTGCAACGTTTCAGAGGGCCCGGGGCCATAAAACTTAGATGAGCTTACTTTTGGTCTCATTTTACAAATGTATATATAATGGAAATATGAGACTGAGATCAAAAGTGAGCTCATTTTAGCTTTATGGCCCCGGGGTCAGATCTAATTGAAAGAGTAATTGATGATCTTCATCTACGATGCGCTTGCACCTTACAGTGTAATTTCTTTGTAAGGTCTGGTTATCTTTCATTGGTCTTATCATTTTTGTCTCTCCTAAAAATGATTTTTGTCTAATTCACAGAACACCGAAGGAAATTCCCCAACAAAAGTACAAGAATTACGAGAGCTGGTATGTTGATATTTTGGTAAAACACATGTATTGTTACATTTTAAATTTTGTTGAATTGCATAGTTAATTTCTTACCTGGTGAAGTTATTCAATATTAAGTATTTTAAAAACCATATAAAACTGAAGAAAAAGTTAAGATTTTATCAAAAATATTTAAGTATCAGTACAATAATGCTATACATATAACTTCAGTTGGATTACTTGAAGAAATCTTTTCAAGAGGAAAAAAGAAACTCGGACGATGACGGACGGATATCATTCGAACCTGCTGAAGGAAAGGTAGTTTTCTACAATCCAATCCTTGTTTTATGTTACATGATTATTCCTTATGGTGAACATACACTGCATACTAGTATATACATGTACTATACTCATGCATTTAAAGTTGAGATCTATAATGTTCTGCTTTTAATATCAAATATAAGTGCACGTGTTATGTTTTTATTGACCAAAAAAATGAAAATGTGAAAATTGTCATATCACCTTTTAATTTGGTTCTGAAATATTGTGCGTACATGTATTTGCAAAAAGAATGTTGGTATATCGCATAGCCCCCTAACTCCGTCACTACCCTAACTCCGTCACTTTCGGGAAACTCCTCGCCGTTTGAAATCAAGTGCGGTTATGACGTCATTTTTTGCATGTTAAAAATCTTCAGTCAAATGTCAACAATTTACAACGGCTTAATTTAAGAATGTGTTCAAAAATTACAAAATTACACCCTGTTCATTTTATGCAACAATAATTGCGTGAAATCAGCTCACACTTTTTCACAGATGCACTGAAATAACGATATTTCTGACATGCGGGCCCTTTCAATGATTTACGGTGGTCAGTCATTGTAAGAGAGTTCAAGATGATGCATTTTATCATGCAATTTATTTTTTATTAAGGTTATTAATACATTTTTTTCTGTCCGCAATAGCGTTTATGCACTACACTTGATGATAACGTCAAATCGCCCATGATGTAAATTTTTGCCTTATACAGGGTTACAGATAAATATGGTATGCCGGTATTTAGAATATGCTACATTTATTAAAAATGTAATAAATAAATAATATAATCATTAATATATTCATTATTGATATGATATATTTGAAATATGTAAGGACAGAAATCATACGGCATCCATACATTCTGAAAAGGTCATTGTGTTTGTTGTTACAAGGACCCATTTTTTGGGAGTTGATTTGAATCAACTCTCCTATGCAGTTACTCTGACAAACCGAAAGTGAAACAGTGTTTGGACCAAAGCACAAATCATCGCTGACATGACTTAGTTCTTGAAAATAATTGATAAATTCGATATAATGTAAAGCATTGTTTTTCAAGGAAACTTATTTATAAATACCTTGAAAATAGTCAGATTTTAAATGGTACGAACATTTAAGATATTGTATTCTTACGCCAGAGTTTAATAATGTCTCGTTCAACTGGACGCTCGGCTGTCTCCGTAAATCTCCGACAAGCAGAGAGTCTTTCTTGCTTGTCGGTGATTAACGGCGACAGCTCAATATTGCTAGGATCCAAAACTTTTCCAGAAATATTTCTAGTCACTGATACATAGTTTGGTTGAATTGATTCTATCTTTAAATATTACTTGACATGATTCATATGTTTTTCAACATTCTTGCGTCGAAAAAGTCCGAAAATTCATATTATAAAAATGTGCGTAATTCAAATACAGATCAAAAACTACCTGTACTTGTTATGCAAAATAATATATTATTGATTTAAAATAAATAAACATCGATAAAAACAACTCCCGTCAGTTCTTCGGTACTTTGATTATTCTGGCGATCATTTCACTTTGATGAAATTAAATACAATTTAAGTTGTTTTCACCGATTTTACTTATTATAACTCGGCCTAGATACATGTTGAGTTAAAACTAAATTGTTAATGTGTCTTCATTCCGTGGCGTATCATAGATCAGTTAGGTTTATAAGTTATGATAGCACGTGTAATAAACGTTCTATTCAGAGGGCTTATTTGAATAATAATAAAAAATATTTTTGTTTAATAATTTTATAAATTATAACGTTTCATGTTATATTTAGTGATTGCAAATGATAATAACCGCAAAAAAATAATTTACAGAGAAACATGGAATGTTTTCTGCTGATGGTGACGGAGTTTGGGTACTTGGGGATATACGTGTCATGTTGTAAATTTTGAATTTACCGGGTGGCAGTAAATACAAAATTTACAACATGACATGGAATACGTTTAAAACATATATTACGTCTGACTATACAGAGAAATATCACCAACGTTATTTAAGCAAGAACGAAGTCTTACGTGAAATAATTCACGTAATATGTATATATATATATGGCAACATAAGGATCGTTTTTTTCTCTCCTTTACAGAAAAACGACAAGCAGACAAATGGAAACGCTGGGGGCCAAGTTCCTGTGAACGTTTTTACGTCGGTAAGATTGTTCTATAGATTTCAGAGCGACGTCAGTTGTTTCCTTCTCTTATTAAGTCATTTTATTCATTTACTGAAATCAATAAAGAATAATAATTAATTATGCCATTGTGAGATAAAACTGCTTCTTAACATTAATTTAATCACGCGAACATTCCTGTTTTATTTGATTCAGGGCAGTAATACTCAAGGAACCAACCAAAACAAAAAGAGGACTGTTGAACAAAACATACTTATGGAAAAACAGGTATCTACAGTTTTAGTAGATTTCATTTAAATAGAAATACATTATTATTTTGAACATACCTACGACTGTGTGTCTTTTGAAGCAGCTATCAATAAACAGGCGAACACTGTCTACAGAGGCAGCAGAGTTCCTGAGGGTCCACAATGAAAAGCGTCGAATAGTCAGCCCAAAGGCCACAAATATGAGAGAGATGGTACGTTCTAACACATTCATTGACCATTTATGTCGTATAAATCAGAGTTACGTCCCGTCGTAGTAAAAACCTGTATGGTTGGAACACTTCCTCTGTTGGGATAGGATTTTGTTCAGAATGCCAGGAGTTTACATCACAGCACTAACATGATGAATAATTTTTTTTTTTTTACGAAAGTATATTTACTTACCTGATTTTATTTCTGCGGAGCGTTTGGGAGACTTTGAAGGTAGTGGAATGTCTGAATTTGTACCGTGCAAAAGTTATACTAATAATTTGATTCAAACTAACCAACATTTCCTGTATTCATTCCCTGGTCAGGTGTGGGACGAAGGACTGGAGACTATTGCCAGGAACTACGCCGAAAAGTGCGACTTTAACCACAACAAACTCCGGTCCACATCAGTGGGGTACTATGTGGGGGAGAACCTATATGTGAGCTATGGTATGTACACTTATACAGGAGAACACGTGTCTATAACGTGTGTACAAACAAATGTGAAATAGCAATACACATACACCCAGTCAATTCAGAGCATGGTGTTTGTGTATTCCTATGGTATTCCAATTAATATGATACTTCGATTATTTCTTTAAAATAACATCACAAATTTTTTTTTCATTATCCAAATCAATACAATGAAACAGTCACCTTCCTTGGAAATGCACCACCTGCAAATTCATTGATACCTAGTGAGAAGATTTCTCACTATAAATAAACATTTTTTTTAAAAACCTGATCAAAACCTCTCTAGAGTCTGTGATCACTAATTAGCAGACGATTGGTGGTAGAAAGGAAGTTTGATTTAATATTATATTTACATCTACCGAGTATGATTCCCTCTATTTGTTATCAAAACTTGTTGTTAATTCATAGCTATATAGAAAATGACAGGATTGAAATCGAAGCGGTCCGTTTATCGATTGGTCGAGACCTACAGCGACCTAAGAAAGTTCACGAACTGCACGAAATAATCATGATGATACCAGACATAAATTACTATAATTTAAAAGACGATCTGCCGTTTCTTTTAGCTATCGTACTGATGTACATTAACAGTAATTTAGTTAATTAAACTTACTCTTTACACTGAAATTATTAATTTGTTTAAAGAAGATGTAAATATAATCCTTGATGATTCATGCGGGTAATGAAGGTAGCGATCATTGCAAACAAATTTTACATAACCCGCTAACGCGAAGAACTTGAAAACTTTTGTCTAAAATTTTTTGGGCATCAGATTTTATTCGACAGCTGAATGTCTTTGATTATAAAATGCAGTGAAGATCGTATTACGCTTACGTTAGCGGGTTATGTAAATTTTTCCTGCAATGATCGCTACCTTCATAACCCACATGAATCATCAAAGAAAGCATTTTATTGTTTATATTAACATCTTTCTTTAACTTATTAATAAACTGATTATGAAAAGTTAGTAAAATTCACTAAATTACTGTTAATGTACGATAGTACGTTAGCTTAAAGAAACAGCCAAATCGTCTCCTGTGAGACGTTGATTCTGGCATCGTCATGATTATTTCGTGCAGTCCAGGATTTTACTGAGGTCGCCGTAGGTTCAGACCAATCGATAAACAGGGCGTGTCAATTTCAGTCCTGTCACTTTCAGCCACTGTAGAATTCGACTAATCGATAAATAGGGCGTGTAGATTTCAGTCTGGCTGTTTCTATAGAGCTATGAATTAACTATAAGTTTCCGTAAGAAATAGAGGAGATTATGGTAGATGTAAATATAAAGTGATAAAATACGGCCGGTGGTGACCCGATAAAGCCCTAAGGCGCTTTATGATAGATTTGACCACGCCCGACCGTATACGATCACCTCATAATAATCAAAGAATGATTCCTTATTACGTACATGTATAAAATTATCAGTCATTAAACTATTAAATATGAATATAGTCAATAAGGAAGCGATTCGTAGTGTTTTCAAAGCCACTCCAAAATGCACTAAATATAATAGGTCAATATTTCATGCCTTTATTTACTTGTAAAATAGCTACACTTCGAAGACTTCATTCGTGAGTAAAGTTAATTTGGCATACACTTGTCTTTAAAAGGGGACATTTCACCGGAGGCAGCAGTCACCGCTTGGGACAACGAGAAAACTGACTATGATTTTGCTAACAACGTCTGTGATCCCAATAGTAAATATGGATGTGGCCATTACACACAGGTCTTCTACAATTTATCAATAATTTGTCAATCAGCTAATCTGTAAATTAAGCAATTAACAAATTGATAAATCAATCAATGACAAATCAAGTAACATAAACTATGATAATGTAAGTTATGGACGTCGCATATGATGATGTCGAAATTGAAGATTTCAATGGTGTCAAAAACTGTGGAATCATTAAAATTCGTGGGGGGGGGGGGGGGGGGGGGGGGGTCGTGGATTGCTATAATTTTACAGGTTCGTGGGAATGTAATTTCGTGTATTCTCTGATACTTACACAAGAAAATATGACTTTACAGTCCTTACTTATTTATTTTTTCGTGGAGGATGTTTATTTGTGGGTGAGAGGTACCCACGAATTCCACGAAAATTGAGTCGCCACAAAATCTAATGATTTCACAGTATCGCTGATGATGTCACATATTATGATGTTAAATACTGAAAATTTCAAATCTGACATTGATGGTCTCAAATATGAAGGCGTCAAATATGAAAATGTCAAATATGATGGTGTTAAATATGATGATGTTATTCTTCCTGCAGGTTACATGGGCGGAATCTGAAAAAGTTGGATGTGCTAAGAAATATTGTAGCTCTGTAAATGATTTTACCACCAAAAATCTGCCTGGATACTTAGTCGTCTGCAACTACGGACCCGGGTATGCCATTGATAAAAAGAAATTACCTTCTTGTTTGAAATGGTCATAATCCCTTTTGGTATTAGGGATCAATTATCTTTCAAAGGACTAATAAGATGTATTCACTTGGATGGTATTATGCAATTTTTGCTGTTTTTGAGGTCAATACGATGATTTAGTTACACTCGAAGTACAATATTCACCTCGCCGAAGGTGAAAATTGTTCTTCGAGGGTAGGAATATCATCTTATTGACATCTAAACAGCAAAAAATGTTTCATTTTATGATTTAGCGACAAATTGATACAGACATATCAATCTCAGTGTTATCAAGCAAAGTTTTTTGTTCGAAGCCATAGCCGAACAAATGTGATATTGACCTACTTAGTCACGTGCAAGTAAATATAACGTTTCCAGATTGTCGAATATCAGCCAATCAGAGAGCTAGGAATTAATTTATCATAAAATATTATTATACTTTCATGTTGAATACTAAAATCTGATTGACTTAGACGTTCTATTACCCTCAGCGTTAGCAACACACTTAACAACGGGTAACACAAAGCGTAAATTATGCGCCTACAGTTTGCCGTAGAATTCACGTCACAAAATTTAAAAGCGTTGAAGTTTTCTTTAAAATTATGAAATTTAGTAAAATGAAAAAAAAATATTGCCTGTATGTAAGGGCAACAGTTGAAATTGACACCCATCAAAAACAATTGTCAACCTCCACTTCGTGTTGGTTGACATTAATGTTTTTCTCGGGAGTGTCAATTTCAACAGTTACCCTCCAAAACATGCACTATTTATATAATGCGAAATTATTTCAAAAGTGAAACATTTCAAAACATAACATAGGAGATTCGACTTTTGTTTCACAGTTTAGTAGAGATATCAATTCTCTCCTCGAAAGGTCAAAACAAGATTTTACTGGATTGTAGGGGTAACGTTAACAATAGATTTTACTGGATTGTAGGGGTAACGTTAACAATAGATTTTACTGGATTGTAGGAGTAACGTTAACAATAGATTTTACTGGATTGTAGGGGTAACGTTAACAATAGATTTTACTGGATTGTAGGGGTAACGTTAACAATAGATTTTACTGGATTGTAGGGGTAACGTTAACAATAGATTTTACTGGATTGTAGGGGTAACGTTAACAACAGATTTTACTGGATTGTAGGGGTAACGTTAACAATAGATTTTACTGGATTGTAGGGGTAACGTTAACAATAGATTTTACTGGATTGTAGGGGTAACGTTAACAACAGAAGGCCGTTCTCCTCTGGTACGACGTCATGCAGCAACTGTCCGTCCGGTTACACGTGCGTTGACAGATTGTGCAGCAAATCTTCAGGTATTTAAATACATTAAGGTCAACGCCCAGTTTACCACTGGTAACAAAAGATTGTGAAACAACCTTATAAATATATATGAAACTGTTTATTACTCCGGGTCCTGATAACACATCACATTTTCATATACGTCATGATCATAATTTATCATAGGTGGGAGTACCAATCCTTGTGAAACCAATCCATGTCAGAATGGGGGCACCTGTTCCTCGGAGTCCGGACAGGCGGTGTGTAAGTGTACCGCGGGGTGGACAGGGACTACCTGCCAAAGCCAAGGTAACTATCCATTAGTACTAGAATCACTACCCAGGTACAAGAATTTATCCCAGGGTACTTTAAAATTGATAACCAAGGATATTAGAATCAACAACACAGGACATAAAATCAATTTTTCTGGTCACCAGAATCATTATTTCTGGATACTGGAATCACTTTTCCAGGATGGATCGAAATACAATCTGAAGATACGTGAATCACTATTACACAATAGTGTACTACATGATATTCAAATCTAAATACTTCATATACTAGAATCACTTTACAACTAACACTTTCTCATGTACTAGAATCACTATCAAAATAAACTAGAATCATTATCCCAGGATGAGTATTTATGTTGCAAACACTATTCCAGAATTATAGAAACACTTTGATTCTTCAAATATCAAAGAAAGGTTATTTTATCTGTATGTCTTGTGTTTTTAGTCTTTAATGTTAATGATGTGAGCCTATAATTATACCCCCGCTCCGAAGGAGAGGGGGTATACTGTTTTACCCTTGTGTGTCTGTCTGTCCGTCCGTCTGTCTGTCCGTCTGTCTGTCCGTCTGTCTGTCTGTCTGTCTGTCTGTCTGTCTGTCTGTCTGTCTGTCTGTCCGTCCGTTTCAAAAATTTCTGTCGCATTTATCTGAGCAATTATTTATCGCAGATGCTTGAAATTTTTACATAGTGTTTGTTAAGGCATGCCATATCGTGGGATATATTTTTGTACCAATCGGACGTCAACTTCCTGTTAAATGACGACTTTGTTTATTTTTAGCCAAAATTTTCAAACAAATTTCCGTCAAAGATTTCTCTGCAACTATTTATCGCAGATGCTTGAAATTTTTACACAGTATTTGTTAAGGCATGCCAAATCGTGGGATATATTTTTGTATCAATCAGATGTCAACTTCTTGTTAAATGAGTACTTTGTTTATTTTAGCCAAAATTTTCAAACAAATTTTCCTCAAAGATTTATCGCAGATGCTTGAAATTTTAACACACTATTTGTTTAGGCATGCCGTATTATGGGATATATTTTTGTATCAATCAGATGCCAGCTTTCTGTTAAATGTCGACTTTGCTTATTTTGCATATTCACATCAGAGCGGGGGTATCACTAGTGAGCATTGGCTCACAGATATCTTGTTTTTTTTTATATTAACATTGCATAACTCAATATTCAATTTCTTTAGTATTTTCCATTTGAAATGGACTTCAGTATTATTCAGGACGTTATTCGGTTAACCCGAACATATTTAGAGGTAGAACACTTGTCCTTGATTATTGTCAAACTTAATAATTTGTCTGTCCCTGATATAGAGACAACGACAACCAATCCTTGCTCCACGAACCCCTGTAAGAACGGTGGTAGCTGCAGTGTAGATGGCGACAAGGCGGTTTGTCAATGTACATCCGGGTGGTCAGGGAGCACGTGTGAAACCTACAACACTCAAGGTACTTAACTGCAACTCCTTCCGCCCACACACTCTGATTGCTGATTTAAATGAAGAGTTTCAAACCTCTAAAAACAAATCTTTTTAACAGGGAAAATATGTATCGTTATGTTCCTAAAATGTTCCTAAAATATCAATTATTAGTAGATATTTAAGATAAAATTTTGTTTATTTATTAAAGGAATAATGAACTATTCTTTGAGTATTATGAGGTCATAATTTCGGTTGGGGCGTGGTCAAATCAAATAAAGCCTGAAGGTCGTTATGATAGATTTGATCACCTTATAATATTCAAAGATGGATTTCTTATTACTTATATTTTGATATTTCCAATTTGTACTCTTAAAAAGACGTGTTAATTAATTTTAAAACTACTATTTTTTTATGTAGCACATGCTATGTATTACTACGTGGCGCAGCCAATGCCTTTTTTCGGTTATGCAATATGGCACGCTCATTTTGTGTCACTCATGTTTTATAACGTTATTTTGTTTTAGGGTTCAAAATTTATGTAATGCTATCACATATAAATATAGTTGAAAATGTAAAATATTTTAAAAAAATGAATGGAAAAATACATAATGTCCATGCAAACTTATAGATTTAAATAAACCAACATATATGTATTTTAATTTTCTTAAGGTACAGTAAATACCTCTTGGTCAACTTACTGGTATATTCTTTCTACGAATGATAAAGGTGATTTCAATGTAGATTACATGCAATTATGTGACTGTTTTAAATTCTGTTTTCATTTTACACATCTGTTTTACAGTGACTACCTCCGTTACTATTTCATGCACTTTTGAAATTGGGTTCTGTCTGAACAACTACGCAGACAACTATGTGGACTTCAATTTGGTAATATCTGCATTTTCCACCATTTTTTAAAAAACTATTAGCGCAATACTTTTATCTATCTATCTATCTATCTATCTATCTATCTATCTATCTATCTATCTATCTATCTATCTATCTATCTATCTATCTATCTATCTATCTCGGACAATATCTGACTGTCTAAGAAAGTGTTCATTTGTCCGTCTGTTTGTCCATCTCTATCCCTAAGTTTTTTAAAATGACGTTGTTTTTTAGTACAACTCTTTCACGATGAATAACGTTAAGATCACGGCCGCCGAGGGTAGTGCGTTTGCTGCAGTGTACGCCCCTTACGTACAGGGCACGGTCTACTCCTACCTGATGTCTGGGACCCTGCCTGGTATGTTCAGCTGAAAGTAACAATATATCTAATCTTTCACTTTATTTATGTCATAGAATTTACTCTTTGCCCGAGAGTCTCTTAATATGTCTAACTATAATATTAAATGAAATCATACATAAAAATTATAGTATGTTCTACAGAATTTTTTTTATCGCAAATAAAGATATTTCATCAATGTGCTTAAGCCAATACTACGTATTGCAATGTTGGGATTACTTTTAGAATAAATCTATGTATGATTGAGTTGATAGATTTCAATGCATTATAAGCCGGTATTTATTTTTGATATTTCATCTTTCATTAATATGATTCTTGTAATTACTCGCCATTAAAACGTAAAATAAAAAATGACAACTTTAAAAAGAATCATATGTGATAACTTAACAAACAAATATATTAGAAATGAAATGTTAATGTTTTAAAGAAATAATAATGGAATTTTAAATATATCATCGCCTTATATTTTCAGTCGCCGATTTAAGTGTATCCTTCAAGTACCGCGTGATCGGATCAGCACAGCTAGCCTTTGTTTACTTCACGGACGAGACGTCTTATGTAAGCTCAGTCGTCCAGACTAGTGGGAGCAATGGATGGCAAGACTGGACCGGAAACATACCCTCAGGGAGCGGCGGATTTGTACGTTATACTGTATCATATGAGAGAGAGAGAGAGAGAGAGAGAGAGAGAGAGAGAGAGAGAGAGAGAGAGTATGCTGCTCACATTAAAGGATGACCCTTTTCTGCATTCTAGTAAACACTATGGGTAATGTATTAACATTTTAGTAAACATGCGAACAATACCTATTTTTTCATTCTTAAAACCAGTCTGGAGTTACAATCGAGGCTGTTAGTTTGCCTCCTACATGTAGGGTACCCCAGTTTTAAAACTCGGCATGGGATCTATTTTTGGAACAAGAAAAAATCCAGTCTATACCTTGAACTCCTGTATTTATGGAGCCACATTGACATTATATTTTCATAGAAAAAATGTCAATTCAAAACCATCTGTGTTGAATATGACAGACATCGCAATACCAGTTCCAAGTTTGTTTTCTTTCATTTCTATAAATAAAAATTAATGTAAACTCTTTATAGAAGTGGGGTAGGAGTCCAGACAATCAATTTTCGTTAAAAATACATATATTTTTTTCAATGAAAATATTACTTCAATAAACCTCCACAGACAAAGATATATAAATCACATCAGAACTGATTGTTTATAGCACACATTTAAAGAATAGGGTACCCGATTAAGCAAGCTTTGACATTTTCTCAACAAAAGGGTGTAGAGTAGACACTAATGACCTCCTGTCATATTTTCAATTTTTAAATCTTGAATTTAAGTCTGTAGCTGCCCATTTATAAGTGTTTAAAAACATTGCTCTGTTCTTGTAAGCATAATTTACATAAAATCAGCATATAAAACCTCATATTTATTGCTTTTTTAATCTTTTGACAACAGTTTTGGTCAGTTTTAAGCAGATACAAACCAGTTTTATAGTTTTATACTGTGATGTGCCACACATTTCCCCAAGAAAGAGGACGTGAATGTATAGCATGTTAGTTGGCCTGATAAAGTTTACATCTATATGATCAACATATGGTAATCTTATTTTTTGTAACATTCTAAATACTTTGAGTTCGCAATGTAAAGTTGCCGAGCGATGGAATACATTGTTTGCCCCAATAGTCTAGGTCATTCTTATATTATATTATAGATCCTTCCTTATACGATTTTATTGGTCCCGCTGATAACAATTTTTAACACAGTACGATTTCTTCCACTTAAAAGGAAAAATGTATACTGTATTGTAAATTAAAAACTTCTTTGTGTTTCAGTTTTACTTCGAAGCCGCCCTAACCTCCTACTCTTTGGTGGTCATTGACGATGTACGTTACAGCTATTCCAATTGGTAAGAAACACCTGGTTAATAACGATATGTACGATACAGCTATTCCAATTGGTAATTATTATACTTTCATGTTAAATACTGAAATCTGATTGGCTTAGACGCAGTTGGTAATCTGTTCTATTACCCTCAGCGATAGAAACACACTTGGCAAAGGGTAACACAACGATTTCATACAGGCGCGTAAATTATGCGCGTACGGTTCGCTGTAGTATTCACTTCATTTCTATATAAAAGCAGTAAAATTTTCTTAAAAATTAAGACATTAAGTATAATAAAATAAATATTGCCTGTTTAGGAGAGTATCTGTTGAAATTGACACCCCTCGAAAACCATTGTCAACCTCCAATTCGTTGACAACAGTTTTCTCGGGGTGTCAGTTTCAACAGTTAACCTCCCAAACCAGGCACTATTTATATATAGTAACACCTGGTTGATAACGATATGTACGATACACCTATTCCAATTGGTAAGTACCACCTGGTTAATATACTAAAATAAACCCTTAACTGAGAACAGACTGAGATGGATCGAGCATATGTCATTAATTGGAGTAAGTAATTACGTTAATGTTCCATATAACAGATAAACATACTCGTATTCCAAAAAAAAAAAAAACGGTTGCTCAAAAAACCAGGACACTAATATGTAACAAACTTTATTTCTGTGGATTAGTATCTCACCTCTTCCAACGTTTTAACACAAAACAAGCACGTTTTTATAATCCCCATTCTTGTATCATAATTCGATTGATTGGGGGTTTTCAAAAATAAAAAATAAAGTTATTACAATAGATATAATATTTGATTATCATTTCTATACGGTTTTATTGCGAAGTTTGTCCTAAAATTACGTATACTGAGGGCAATGCTTAAATTCTGTTCACTGTAATTTCACCAAATGACTTTTATTTTGGGACAATTATCGTATCTATACATATGCTTCATTACCTTTTACTATTCTAAAACTTATACATTTAAAATATATAAACTGTTAAAACTAAAACAAAAATCGTAGAAAAGTTATTCAGATAATCATAAACATTTGACACTCAATTTTAAGCTAAATCAAATTCTATACAAACATGTGGCATTGTAACAACATATATGTCATTTAATTAATCAAAAGAAAAATAAGTTAAGTTTAAAAAAAAATAGCACAAGAATTTTATCTTCTGGCATCAAATAAAATGATGCAATGTTTTGCATTCTTCTGCACTAATTTTTTGCTTTTACAATATTGTTTGTCTAAAAACATAAACAGGCCCAATCGACAGTGAATGATAATTAAATGATATGTTTATATGCTGATGTTGGTATGATCAGAAGTCTTGTGTTATTTTGCATCGGAAATAAACATTAAGAAAGATAGATTCATGTAAACTTATGTCCATTGAATATCCAGCAAAAACCTATAATACAAATTAACAAGTCTATCTACCAGTATTCTATAAATTGGTAATTTATATAGTCTAGCCGACCATTTTTAATACTTCAATTTGGGTTATTGTAGAAAGAAGCTGTGAATGGAGCAGATACAACAGAAAAAAAACAGAGCGACGCATGTATTAGAGAATGCTGCATAAATGTAGAATCAATATAATTTTATAAGATACACGTAATAAACATTTTTTTCATTGCAAGTGCTGTTTTGTAGCTTTTTTCTTATATTTGGTAGGAACAATGGATTGGAATACAATTTGGAATATGTAACTAACAAAAAGTAGATTTTATAACAAAATGTACATTTTATAACAATAATTAAAAAATAATGAAAGAAAGACATAAAAAAGCTTAAAATTACTAAAAATAGAAAGCAATAGAAATCAAGAAGAATTGTCACTTGTTATTTTTGAATAAAAACAAACTTAAATTTTACCTTTATTTTGAATTGAGGTCAAGAGCATAACGTATTTAGAGTATAAATTTAGCGTAAATCTGGCACCAATTGAATACAAGTATACGGACTTTCATCTCTCAATGAAACTTCAGACGTTCTCAATTATCAATCACATATGTTAAGATTAAATCATAAGTATACAGACTTGTACCACTAATTTGAAATCTATAAAAGGTTTACTGAAATCTTATTCTAGCATTTCCATTTTGAAAAAAAATAGTTAATCTCATGCGCGGATCTAGAGGGGGGGTCGGGGGGGGGGGGGGGGTCCCGACCCCCCCTGGAAAATGAAAATTTATTAAATTTACATAGTAAAATTATCGCGAAAATATGCCTCGGACCCCCCCCCTGGCAAACACAATTATCCTTCGGACCCCCCCCTGGAAAAATTTTCTGGATCCGCGCATGAATCTGCTGTTTGAAGTACAAAGTCAGAAAACATCGCAAAATGTGATCCATGTAGAAAAAATCAAAAGCAATTAAATTAATTTAAAAAAATATCGTTTGAACGCATTTAGCTGTGACAAAGCCTGTGTTAATGTTATGAGCTCCTAACAATGACCATTTTGGCTTATTTGTACAATTGTAATTCAGTTTGTTCGGGTTTTTCGTAATTTCATAACGTAAAGACGAAAATGAACAAACAAAGGTACATTTAAAAATGTGGAATCCTGCTTTTCCTTGAACTTTCAATGAATTTTCAAATTTATCATATTTGATATTAGACATTTTGATATTAGACATTTATTACATTTAATATATTAACACAAGGGTTTGAACAATTAAAGAGATGTATGCAGTCCCTGTCTACCTGAACTCTAAGGCTACACAGACACCTCGTGAACACATGACCACAGTCAGTACGAGGACATCTTCATTAATGAAGAAACATGGACGATCAATATACACTCAACACGACTTCTAATTGTTAACCCTGATAAATAGAATAATTTAAAAATTGCGAAATAAAAAAGGGTAGAATTTGAATCATTTCGTAACTTTGATGTATTTTCATCAATAGCATAAAACAACGATTGAAATAAATTACCCGTGACAAAACGTATTTTGATACTTTATAAACAAAAACATTAATATGACAAAAATTTATTTTGACCTTAACATTGTTTTATATATTAAGCAATCCGAAGGAAACGTGATTTTGATAATAATTTTCTCTTCCTTAGGCGTAAAGACATTTACATCGGTAACTTCAACAATCAAAATGCTTTGAGCAAAACTTGCCTAAAGCGGGAGTGTTTGTGATATTTAGTAAAGGTCAAGGTCTCTGATAATAACCAATGGTACGTCAAGGCTAATGCATCATTCTTAACTATTTAAAGGCAAAAAATATTTTTTTTACAATGCATCGTTCTTAACTATTTAAAGGCAAAAAACACTTTTTACATGTAATAAATAAACATGTATATACATATTGTTAGGTAGATATATGTGAATGCTGCTATTTAAGCTTAAAATGGTCAAAATTAAACCGCTGTGATGGCGGTTGGATTTCATTCTGCATGAAATCCAATTGCCGCAATTTTGACATATAACCATTTGCTGAGGGATACTGTTGTCTCCAGGTCCCCCAGCTCTGATATGGTTTGTTGAATGAATAATTTGTGAATGCTATGCTGCCAAAAGCTTACAAGTGGTAAGATCGGCGCATAGAGTATGAAAATGCAAGTGGCATGTTAACTGTGAATGTTGATATGAATAAAAAGCCATGACAGTTCCGCCATATACATGTATGTGTTTGAGTAATTTTTTCATATGTCAGAGGTGATGTTGGATTAAGTACAAATTCAATTTAAGATCAATAAGTGCACAATATATATATATATATATAATTGTGCAAGAGTGGTTCAATATTTATGCATTTCGAAATAATCAAATTTATCCCTTACAGATGAATACAGTTATTGAGAATAAATTAGGTATTTTAAATCTAACAAAATATGCAGTTTTTCCGGAAATGTTTTTTTCTATACATCATGACTGATACTTTATTTATGCCTGAGCATGCGCTCTTGGCCTTTTCATTTCAATCCTCGGCCGAGTGAACACGAAAATACCCTCCCACCCATCCCCTAGATATTATGGTTGGTTTGAACATCTATATACCTAGTTTTGTACATTTTGCATAGCTATTCAGATACTTTTTGCTGCTGTGTATTTTTATTCAATTCCAGATATCGTCATAGCGTTTGAAAAATTGGAAAAGAAGTCCATGGTTGTGGTGATGAGGACAGGTACATTGATGAGAGTGTTCGCGCAATTTTGACATATAACCATTTGCTGAGGGATACTGTTGTCTCCAGGTCCCCCAGCTCTGATATGGTTTGTTGAATGAATAATTTGTGAATGCTATGCTGCCAAAAGCTTACAAGTGGTAAGATCGGCGCATAGAGTATGAAAATGCAAGTGGCATGTTAACTGTGAATGTTGATATGAATAAAAAGCCATGACAGTTCTGCCATATATGTGTTTGAGTAATTTTTTCATATGTTAGAGGTGATGTTGGATTAAGTACAAATTCAATTTAAGATCAATAAGTGCACAATATATATATATATATATATATATATATATATATATATATATATATATATATATATATATATATATATATATATATATATAGATATATATATATATAATTGTGCAAGAGTTGTTCAATATTTATGCATTTCGAAATAAATACATTATACTGGATGAACAGTTTTGTTGAGTGTATATGATGATGTTTTGTTTAATTTACTGTTGAGAAATTCCAAACATTTTTTTTTAAGATGCTTGTAACAAGTGACGAATGTGTTTGCTTAAGACAAATCAGGAATGCATTAATATTTTAGGTCAATAAATTATGTTTGTATATCAATTAAAATTCACAAAAGCGAATGATTGATATTTACATTATGTTATTGTTCTTTCATTTCATTCAAAAAAATGTGTTGTAGTTCATATTGAAACTGGCAAGACTGAAATTTACAGGGCGAAATAAACGACCTGTTTACAGAGCTGCCACTTCTCATTTTTTGTGCTTGTCCCTGCAGTAAAAGTTGCGTTCTTATTGGGGGGGGGGGGGTATAACACCATAATCAAAGACAATGATAGTACATTCTATATCAATTCTATAAATCACAAATTTTTCTTTCTTTTCCTGTCCCTATCCTGGCAGACAATACCGATTCCCGGCAGTGCTATCAAAATCATTTACACATGTTCTCTTGAGAAGAAAAGATTTCCTGTACAATTGATGGTCACATCAATGTCTTACTTTGTGTTTATACGTTTACAGCGTGTTGATTGTTTTGTGATCGATCTAAACTTAAGTTACACAGAGAGCACGAACTCCAGGGCTTTACATAGGATGACCTCCGACTTACAATAATTGGAATTAACCATAAGCGACTGTAACCTTAACATACACGAACGACTTTGGTTCTACAGCTGTGCAACGTGCGTGCTGAACGAAAAAAAATAAGAACAATATCTAATCTGGCCAGTTATATTTTAAGTCTTCATAAACTCTTTTATGCCTGCGTGCTCACATCTATACTATTACGTAGCAAAACTCAACTCTTTCGTAAAGAATAAAACAGGTCATTTATTGAAGAATACATAGCATAAAAGTTGCATGAAACATAATGCCATAGTCAAAGTCACAACATAATATAATACGAAATGAAGAATAAGTGATGTGATGTGACAAGTAGAAAATAGGCATATTCTCCAATAAATCACATAAAACTCGAACATTATTCATACATAAAACCTTGAAAATATCACAAAGTATCCTGAGAAAGAGACTAGTAAAAGTTTTAGACCTTTGGCAGGAATAGATGTTTTGTCTCCATTGCTGCATTATTTGTTACCGTTTATTTATGTCATGTTCCCAATTAAAAAAAAAATTATTGTGCTACTTTGTTAAGTTTGATTAAAGTAAAATATTGTGAAAACTTTTATTAAAATAATTGTTTTATTATCAAACATTTTTTTTAATTTTGTGGCCATCAATAAATTGTTCTTGTATTGAACAATCTGCTTTAAATTTTTATTTCTTACACGCATATAGTTAATGAATCACCATTCTTTTAAATCTTCATATAATTATCTAATATTCGGGACGTTAAGGCCAAGAAGTTTCTATTTTTTTTTACCAGGAAAAATGATATCCCTACAGAAAGCTGATATCTCGTTGTAAATGTAGTTGTCTTAGTGTTTCGCTTGCATTGAACGCATGCGCTTGTAATCGTTGACCTGATTTTACCTGGCGACCACCAGCTATTTCTTTTTCCGTCTTCCAGAACTCACTAGGAAGCCGCCAGATAATTTTCTTACCTGGTACCTACCATTGTTCATACTTTAGGGTTACCTGTTGAATTTATTACTCTAACAAATTTTATGACTTTAATTTCGACGAAACTTTATATCAAATTCAGTGGCTCGTGAGGTGATTTTATGAAAAAAAAAGATTTCTTATCGGATGTGATGTTGTTTGAAATGTTAAAATTCGTGATCGACTGCAAAGATTTTATCATTATTGCTTGATGATATGTGTCAGTTATCAACAAAACACGGATATGTTAATGAGCTTCCAATTAAAACAGTTTTATAAAAGTACATACTGCACAACTATGTTTTGTCAAACATCATTAATAACTGGCATCGTGTCCTTTATTCAACGCAATCACACCCACCATATGAAAACACGGGCCATGATATTGTCTTTGGTGCCTGAACTCGGTTAAACATTGTTCTATAATAGAATTTAAAACAAGAGGCAGACAAAATTACCACATCACTAAAACGAAAATGATTGATAAATTTAGCAAAGATTCTGAACTTAGGTGGAAAAAGGAGAAAAAACGCCAGACAGTTTGATCGTAAAATACAATGTCAATATGTTTTAATAATTGCTTCAGATGTGTTGCTTCGTATACATCAAACCTAGCATTCAAAAAGCAAAATTTTGTGTGGCATTGTAAAATGTCTTAATTAAGGATGTCGAAAATCAAAATGAGCCAAATTGAACCCCAAGTTAACAAAAATCGGCCGTTTTTTTAGCTTTGGCCCTAAGACAATAACTACTAACACATTCAGGTCAAAATAATAGGTTTAAAAAAAAGTTTTACATATGTATGTACTAACATTCTTCTAATATTTTTTTTAAAACGGATATTATGTTAAAAAATATAATGTCTATTTCACGATGAGTCATCCTCAAAGTTTGTTCAATTCTAATACGTGTTCATTCTTCAAAAAAGCAGAATACCTAACTTATATAAGTTCCTAACAATAAAATACGTTAAAGCATTGATAATAATAAGATAATTTGTTTACTTCATTAAGCTACAACAGAAAACATTCCTCTGCTAATTGGCAACAAACCGAGTATCCTTAGCAATACAGTCAATGAAAACGTTTAGAAATCAAATTATAAATCTCTAAAATCATAGATTTGACATTTGTTAATTAAATTGAGGCAAACAGTTGTGATACTCATCTTTACGGAGAAGGGAATTAAGTTGGATTGTGGTTATCAGATTTCACTGTTCCGGGAGTTTGTGTATATAAGAAATATCAGCCAAAGAAAGACAGAAGCTTGTTCACTACAACGGTTACCATGAAGAAAGCCTTTACTCTGCTGTCCCTAGCAGTTTGCCTTTTGGGAGTTTGGTCTCAAGATGGAATCGTAAGTTTTGAAACACTTTGTGTCAACCCTTATCATAACACATTGTAGTTTAGATGCTTAACGTTGTTTCACTCTTTAATATAGGGTCCTAAAACCAAGCCACGGAGCAAACGGCAGACTAACTCGGATGATGTTGAGTTTCTAAATGCACATAACGACAAGCGTAGAATCGTCAATCCATCTGCCGCCAACATGTTAGAAATGGTCAGTTGTTTGTTTATTTCACAATAGTTATGTTAGCGATGATAAAAGAAAGATTTGTCCTGTTTGTTTGTTTGTTGGAATCCGATGGAACTTCATATTAATGAATATTTCCCTGCAGTATATATCCCAGCTCTACTTTCATATATTCATGAAATAAAGCTTTCTAACAAAGCTTGCTTATAAATAAAATCCACATGTATTTCCTTCTTTATTATTGTTGACTCATTATTATTATTGTAGAAATGGAGTCAAGAACTGGCAGACATTGCTCGCAATCATGCACAGAAATGCGTGTTTGCTCACAATGGACAGCGTTCTGCCCAGTCTACAACCTTTACCTATGTCGGTGAAAATATCTACATCGGACCAGGTAAAGTTTTATCAATACATTGCAGTTTTTTATTGTTATTCCTTTTTTTTCTTATCAAAATTGTGAAAAAATTAGAATCAAAATGACTATGCAGAAATGTGTTTGCGTGGGCCCTGAGGTCCACGCAGAAAATATATAAGCGAGGTTAAACCGGATGCTATGGGGAAAATGCAACCTGCGGCTGAGCTAGCCTGGTTCCTATGCGTAATGGGTAGCTCAGGAAACCATGCTAGCACACGTTTATCTGAATCGGGATCGGGATTCCGTGCCATATGCACACTTATATAAGTTCAAAGGCGCTGTTATTGTAAAGTTGTCGGTAAACAATACAGAAACAAGTATTCCTTTAAAAGAAATGATTGGCATGTGATATGAACTGTCAGTAATATGAAAGTTAATGTTATGCCGAAACTACAACATGCATCAAATAGCATAATTTGCAATGTATTGTTGTTTTCGGAATACACATGTAACTTAACTTTACCTTTATAGTAGGCGAGGCTAGAGTACTTCCCGATTAAATTTTTTTAAGCATTTAAGTATGATTGAATAATTATGTCACTGTATAGAAGTTTAAATGTTAAGAAAAATGCATTAAAATATGAAATTTTTAATTTACACAAAGCTGTCCCTGCATAGTTAACAAAGTAGTGCAACTCGTAATGTGTGAGCAAATAGTAGAATTCACCGAATGCCAGATATTATACATGCAAACTTCATCAATAGATAGATCATGATTATTTAGGAAGTATGAAACCTTTTAATTCTGAGATAAAAAGTCAGGGCTATACATACATGTATACGTAAACAACGTACAAATTTAGTGGTAAAAAGTAAGCGGCTAGAGTCAGATGAACCTCTGATAATCTTATAGCTTTCACGTTTTCGTTGGAAACACATGCAGATGGTCCACGTATTGTAGTCCTTTTTTAAGGACAGCAACTTGTTTATAACATTCGACTTTACATAAATCAGCTTCAGCAGCCGCTGTTGTGAAAGAATGGGATGATGAAAAAGCTGTTTACGGATTTTCCGGAAACACATGTAGCGGTGTATGCGGCCATTATACACAGGTATGATTATCTTTTTTACTTTTCAACTAATTTCGACCAAACAATTAAAGCGTTCTTATTGACTTTACGTGAAGCTTTAAACACTCTTGATACTCTGGCTAATTTTATATGCTTAGAATACAAAATGAACAGCCAACCACCTATCGAGAACCTGTCCAAAAGTTCTATAGCATAATAAGTTAGGAATGACATTGCTCTCTACAGCGTCAACTAGAAATTTATTGTTCAGAAAAATAACCTTAATGTTCTCAATATTGTTTTTAAAAATTTGTGAGGTATTCAAGATTCAACTTGTTGAAGAGTGCCTGTGGTGTATATCGTTCAGGTAGCATGGCATAATTCTGAATACCTTGGCTGCGCACGAGTTGAATGTGGAAACAACTATTTCTACAGCGTTTGTAATTATGGACCAGGGTAAGAAACTGAAGGAAAAACTTCATCATATAAGATTTTGACGATAATGATATAAAAGTATAGAAAAAAATAGGGAAATCAAAACATCCACAAATGTTTGACCCCAAATGAAGCATTTTGTAACGCTACGGCAACCGTCCGCACGAGAAAACGTGCCAGTCAATTCCGTCGTTATTTATTGATTATGCAAAGTGATTAATAATAATAATGATTTATTTGAAATTATTTGCTTTCAATTCTAAAGATTAAATAAATCTTTCCGAAAAAGTGAAAAAATATGTTATGAATTTGGTTATATTTTAAAGATAATTGAAAACAATTCTATTACTAAAGCGGGAACTACAATGGTCAGCAGCCATACACAGCTGGTACTTCATGCTCACTATGCCCCGACGATTATGGATGTAACAACCAACTATGCAGCAAATCATCAAGTATGTTTTTAAGCATTCAGACATTTCTTGGTTTTTAAGCCATTTTTCATTTTCGTGATGATCATTTAACATCGCCCGGGTATTGTAGCTACAAGTAATCCCTGTAACCCGAACCCTTGTTTAAACGGAGGAACTTGCGCACAATCATCTACCGGAAGCGCGGTTTGTACATGTACGCAGGGATGGACAGGATCTGTATGTCAGACACAAGGTAAACTGAAACAAAGAAACTGAGTACCATTTACTATTACTATAAATGTCACCTTAATCCATCCTTGTCAGAATTGGTTAAGTAAGAGTATGTAACGATTAGAAGAGTAGAATTGTGACATAAATGACGTAATTTGTTTATTGTTTTACCTTCTTATCTAGTTTCCAGTGGGAATACCCTGCACACCTGTGATTTTGAGTCCAGACTTTGTCTCAATAATGAAAACACCGACACTGCTAATTTCTTCAGACTTCAGGCGAGTGTTTTGTATTCTACTTGATGATTATACATGTAATATGCATTTGTCGATAAAACAGGTTTGAAGCCACACCGTTACACCGGCAAGGAATCGTTCTTAAATAACATAAAGAGATAAAGCTTTTTGTTTCAAAGAAATTTCTGTAGACTTGAAAAGAAATGTTAAATGATTACAAAATATGTATTTGAAATCACAAATTGGATACAAAAAACATCAAGAACGTCCAAGTAGTTTTCTGTCGAGTAAAGTAAACTGGGAAATATCGTAAAAAAATGTTCATTGAATGCTTTGAGGGCGTTTGTATATGTTGGAATTTGTTCTTCAGTCCTATTTCGGAATTGGTCCATCACAAGGGTCGTATTACGCTGTGTTCACCAGTTCCTCTACAACTCAGCAGTATGCCTTTTTGGTCGCAGAGGCGTATCTCCCAGGTAAGTTGCAAAAGGTGTCATATCATATCATATCAAGAAAATCTACCAAATGTGTCGATCAGCGCTGTTAAGGATACTCCAGATGTTTTGTGTATAAACACGTTATGAATTATTAGTGACTGTCCATTTCAAAATTAAGAAATATTCGTAATCTTTATTTTCGTGAATCTTCGCAAAAGTTCTAAAAGACTCTACCCATTTAATTTATAGATATGGTCCTACATATAATACATTCATGGTCAAGTTGTTGAGTCTTAAAGTTTTTATTTAGGAAGCATCCTCATGTGAAGATAATAAGTTTGAATTTTTGACGAGTTTTGTGAAAAAATCAGTGGTATAGCTCTAATGTGTGAGTAAATTAAAAGCTCACTCAAAAAAGAAATTACTATAAACAAAGTATTGGTATTCTTATAAGTTTGTTGTTTTTCTTTTTTATTCTAAAAATCAGTTTAAAAATCATTTATTTATCTAACAGAATTTTCTGTACGCGTGACCTTCGATTACACAACCTATGGAACAGGGAAGGTGTACTTTTCATATGGTCAAGGGGAAACAACCAGATATACAAGCCTGTTCAACTCTTCTGGAGATAACAAAGTATGGAAGACAGCAAGTGCTACCATACCAGCTGGCAAAAAGAGTTTCGTGAGTTGAATACATAAAAAATATTATTTCAGTGTGAACTAATCGTTCTTCTTCTTCCTCATTGAGTTTAGAGTACCATTATCGTCATATCCTGACTTAAACGGCATTACTTTGATTTAACATTACAGTATTATTTCACTGGGTATGCTGGTGGTAATGGCTTTGGAGTGGTTGCCATTGACAACGTACGAGTCACACAACTTTAAGGTAAAACTAATCTATTCGAGATTTGTTTTTAGTTTTTTTTTTAAATATCATGCTCACAACGATCAACAGTGCTTAAATCTGTTAAATGAAATAGTACATGTATAGCAAAACATACATAATTGATCTGATTACTACTTGTATTAAAGTTGATAAAAGACTGGGCATGATTATTGTTTTTCATAAATAAAATGCACAATCAATAACTTATAAGCTATAGCTGTAGTTTATGATAAGTTTACTCTCGTTGTTAGTAGATTTGTTTTATTTTAGAACTTCCCTTTTGACGATGCCAAGGTGAAATGGAATTTAAGTGACGTTTGATTTGTTACATAACTGTTTAAAATAAAAGTTTATGCAATATTTGTTATTTTTTGTGTTCTTATGAATATTTCTACCTTCATTGATAATTTTTAATAATCATGGATGGTAACAAATGGTCCATGGGTATCTTGTTCAAACTGACATGTTAAACGTAGTATGTAAACAAGAACTTTATATCATCATTGGTCATAGGTATTAATCCAATTATCTTAGATTGCTATACTTTGTAATTAATTCTTATCATTTCCAAACAGAAGACCTTATAGTGATTGTAATGTTTCTTGTTATCCCCCTTTTTGTCCACAAGATTTCTCAGAGATAACTAGAAATATTATCTTGAAATTTTCAGAGATAATAGAGAATAATGATATCTCGAGGCGTTTTTTTTTTCTTCATTTTTTTCCAAAACTTATTACCTGTCGTCGTTTCCTGTTCCGCGACAAAAAGCGATCTCACAAACGATTAAAACTTTGTGGGATGATAAACCTATAGCTGTAGATGCGTTCAAGTTATTTAGTTTCGTTCGTCATTACTTCCGGTCGTCAACGGAAGAATTCAATTTCTTTTATTTACGTATGTAATTTAATTTACATAAAATGAATATATACGTATAAATCCCCACAAATTTCATCTATGCGATGTTAAATAAAAAAAATTTACTATCGGTGAGATATCTCAATTATCTCAGGTAGCTTTTTTAAAAACAAAGTTTGTACCCGCGAGATCTTAAAAACTGCAAGTGACCAAGACACGAAACTTATTTGGATGATAGACATTTTATCAGCATTCAAACTTTGTGGGATGATAAACCACTATGTGTATATGTATTTGAACTATTCTATTTCGTTCGTCGTAACTTCTGGTCTTCAACGGAAGTACTTCAAAAATTATTTTTTTTACGCATTAAATATATATATATATATATATATATATATATATATATATATATATATATATATGAAATATAAGGATACATCTTTGCATATGTCATCTATATGATGTTAAATAAACGAAAAAATTCTGTTTCTGGTGGGATATCTAAATTGTTTCAAGTATCTTTTAAAAAAAATTATGTCCGCAAAATCTTAGAAACAGTATGTGATCAAGACACGAAATTTACATGGACATTAGACAGAAGATATGTTTAACGTGTTTTATTTTTTCGACCGTCACTTCCGGTTCTCACTGGAAGAGTTTAAACAAATCAACTGTTTAAAAGTTTAACTGTTTTTCTTTGACAACTTTAGTCAAATTGATATGTAAAAATGTACTGTTTTCTAATGTAAAAAAACTTCTTCTTTTTCGCTGAACACTTCCGTTTGTCCGTTTATCACCCGATATAAAAAAACCCTTTGACTCCACGAGATCTAAAAAACGGTAACGACTTAACAACCAAAACTATGTGAAATATTTATACCTATGTATGTAGTTATGTAAAAACTATTTGTTCGGCGTAACTTCTGGTTGTCACAAAAAGTACTTCAAAAATTAGTTTTTTACATGTCGAATTTATCTAAATAGAATGACTATATAGGTATAAAACTTTACATATGTCATCTTTGGGATGTAAAATAAACAAAAACTTCCGGTTAGACATCATTAGTATCCTAAGTAGATGTTTTTAACTCCCGTCAGATCTTATAAACTGTAATTGATCAAGACACGAAACTTACATATATAGACTTTTGATAGAAAATGAGGTTAACGTGGTTCATTTTGTTGGCAGTCACTTCCGGTCCTCACTAGAAGGGTTCAAAGAATTCACGTTATATGTGAGTTTAACATTTAGATATCTAGATATATAAGGAACAATTGTCAGATTATAACCTGGTTTTATAGTTTTTCAAAAGAAGAGATAAAGTACAAGTTTTCTTTCGAATCATTCAGTCCTATAACTAGCAGTACAATACACAGTAGGCGTAAAACTAATGATTAAAGATAGACAGTGAAATCTATAATTCTTAAGATAAATAATTCAATAACAAAACAGTAGGTGGACATATCAAGATTTAATCAATCGATTAGTTGTTCGTTTTGTTTGATTGCCCTCCTTAAATGTCACGATAGAAATCGTAAGCAATGAAATGTTGAAAATAAAGTGTCTTCATATCTTATTCTTTCACTTTGATTTCTTTCTTCCACGATTTTGTAATGAATTATTAATGTAAAACAAAACACACATGTATAACCTTTCTCATACAAGTATGTTTTACTTGAACTAACCCATATATCGTTGATTTAGGTACTATTGCAATAAACATAATTGTTTTCTATCCAAAGACCTCCTTCCCCTCAAAACCCCAAAACAAAGCAAAACAAAACAAAGGACATACGAAAAAAAACGTACTTGAAAAGTTGACACTATATTGATTATTGGACACATAATCTCTATTTGTTAAACAGATATTGCATAATGACCAAAGGTTACAGAGAACATCAATAATAGATCACAGATAGCGACAAATATTGCATGTATCACCTAAATCACAACACATATATAACACATGTATATGTATAAAACGACGATAGCTTGCTACACAACGAAAACCATTTCTCCACGAGGCGTTCACCATGTTGTCTAGATTCACATTACTGATGTGTGTTGTTGGCGTTCTCAGCGCTGAACTCCATAAGGTAAGAAGGCTTAGGTTTGTTAAACATTGGCAGATAGTATATGTTAATTTGATGAGATTATAAAAAAATCGTTAAGTATCGCATTTATGATGTATTGCTATATACATATATCAGTAAATTTTGAAAAAAGGAAACGTTAGGATTTCAAGCATCACAAGTCAAAAACCGTGGTTTTCAATGATGATAAACAAAACAGAAACTTAAAAAAGAAATTCAAAAGATATTTATCTGAACTAACCATAAAAGAGTAAGATTGTTTGAACCCGTTCTTATTCGATTCTTCTGGTGATTTGAAGGGACACTCAAAGAAATCCCTGGAAAGAAGAGGGGACTTCTTCGACTCAAAGATAAGGATGGCCAGACTGTCTCGAGCAACTCCAAGGGTGAGACAGTCAATTTCTTTGTTCTATTTGATCTATATATGTATAATTGTAAGAACATAACGTATGTCTAATATTTAACAATGTTCCACTTGTAGACAATCAGTGTCTTCATTTCGTGCGATCCAAACCCTTGCCAGAATGGAGGGACGTGTTACGTGTACCATAAAAGCTGCAGGTGTCCCAGTGGCTGGACCGGGCGCTATTGTGAAACTAGACAGATATAAGAGAACGTACTAATCACAGCTTTATAATAAAAACGTTTTCAATGTTACATTTACTGTCAAAAACGTTTTGCGACTTCTGCACACTTATACTGATGGTGGACTCTATCGCTTATTTTTCGTTTCAATAATCATTTACTCTACCTCCTGAAAAACCAAAATAAAACAAAATCTTTGCTTTTTTCGGTTTTGTTGTGTAAACAGAAACCATAATGCAGTGTATTGTATATATTGAATTAATATAAACATTTGTTTTTTCAATTTATTTTCCAGATCAGACGAGTAAATATACTGCCAAAAGGCAATCTAAATAGACGTCACAGGGGATGAAAATAACCAAAATAGAGTTTGGATGATGATTTCCTAAGAAATTGTATCTTTTCACAAGTAGTCCATTAATGTTAATAAATATTTCAAACATGATTGAATTTTTGTTCTTTGAAGTAGAACCGATAAAAAATTCAAATCAAAAGTTGTCTTCTATTAATTAGAACAGGCAGATTGAATTAGTTGCTGTTGGGTCATTATGAGACTGATTCTAACCTATTTACAGTCTCTATCAAAAACTGGAACGTTAAAACGTGTGCAAATTGTTTTGATCACATGCCTTTAACAGTCAAGTAAGAAAGTTGTTAGTAAGTTTGTTGTCAGACTGTTGGACATATTTGCATCGACATTTCATTTTGGAAAACTGTAAAGGCTCTGTTCAAGCTCAGAAAAAAACATTAGTTACGACAAGCTTAAACCAACCTTCTCTCTTCCACTGAATATTGAATTTAAACATTAATGTCTACTGATGTATTGAAACAAGTGCTACAACTTGAACTCACAATATGCCAAGTCTAGAACTTCGTTTTAAATAATCAAACCACCTGTCAAGTCGGCTAATATAAAAGATCTTGTTTTTGTTCCTTTTCAATAAATTTAAAACCAAGTTTAAACTCACATAGTACCAAATATAAAGCTGTATGTTAAATCTTATCTTTTTCAAGTCGGTTGACATAAAATATACTAAGTAGCTTTTAGGGATTCAATCAGTACGCTCTTTATTTTTTCACTATTTTGAATTACTGAAAAAAAAATTGCAAATTTACACCATTCATATATATTTACATCTATCAAGTATTATTCCCTCTATATCTTACGGAAACTTATAGTTAATTCATAGCTCTATAGAAACAGCCAGACTGAAATCTACACGCCCTGTTTATCGATTGGTCGAAATCTACAGCGGCTAGCTGAAACTGAAAAGAAACTGACAGGACTAAAAATTGACACGCCCTCTTTATCGATCTGTCGAAACCTACAGCAACCTCAGAAAAATCACGGACTGCACGAAATTATCATGATGATGTCAGACTCAAAGTCTCACAGGAGACGATTTGGCTGTTCTTTTAGCTAACGTACTTATGTACATTAACAGTAATTTAGTGAAGTTTTCATTATCAATTTATTAATTATTATCAATTAAAAAAAGAAAGATATTAATATAAACCAAAAAATGCTTTCTTTGATTATTATGTGGGTTATGAAGGTAGCGATCATTGCAGAAATTTTTTTTTCTGCAATGTTGCTACCTTCATATCCCGAATGAATCACCAAAGAAAGCATTTTATTGATTAAGTAAAGACATCCATCTGAACGCACACATTGTATTTTATGAAAATGTAGGAGGATAGTGTCACACATTTGTGAAGTAAAAAAGTTAAATTTAGGATTTTTCTAATGAAATATGGTATGTATCATCAGGTATGAATATGTTTATTGCTAAATCATCAAAAGTGTCATTGTGAATAATTGTAATGCCTACAGGGACAGAGGACATTTTATTTCATTTCCATATATTTACATTTACCGAGTACTATTCCCTCTACTTCTTACGGAAACTTACAGTTAATTTATAGCTGTTTTGAAACAGCCAGCCTGAAATTTACACGCCCCTTTTATCGATTGGTCGAAACATACAACGACCTGAAAAGGAAAAACATTGACTGCACGAAATAATCATGATGACGCCAATCTCAAATTCCATAGGAGAGATTTGGTTGTCTCTTTTAGCTTTTAGCTAACGCAATGTTGTACATTTACAGTAATTTAGTGAATATCATTTGCTTTATACAATTAATTTATAAATTTGTTAAAAAAGGTGTAAATATAAACGATAATTTTTTTTTTATGATTCATGCGGGTTTTGATGGTAGCGGGTTATGTACTTTTTCTGCAATGTCGCCATCTTTATATCCCGCATGAATCGCAAAAAAAGCTTTTTATTGTTTAAGAAATGATTTCTCCGACCAAGTTACATATGTTATTGTCAATAATTATGTCGTTTTATTGCCCAACTCTGGATCAAACTCTATGCTTGCTTCATTAAACAGATCAATTAATATATAAGTCAAAAGTAGATTCAAAAATGTGAAACACACATCATACTAGCCCTGCTTTTAATACTCTTTCAATACTCTTTTCCAATACATGCTTTGATTTGTCATAGGAAACCTTTGCGTGATAGTTTTGATTACATGACATAAGGCGTTTAGCGAATACGCTAACCGCTTAAAAAGTACGGACATGTGTCTTTCAGTCTAGTCTAAAGTGACATTGTCATGATTTTGGCAGTCAAATTTTATTTTTCCATTTTAATTGTTTACAATGCTTAGTAATGCATCTCTAATGATCAATAAAAATTTGAGTGTCAGCGCTTACAATTCTTCGTATATGATTAAAGTATTTTTGCACGAAAAAGCCGGATTTATTTTGAATCTTGACAGAAAGCTCTTTTCTATATGAATAATAAATGGCAATACCGGTATGTACATGTACATGATGTTCAAAATACATAACTTTACAAATATATGCTAAAAAATATTTTATTCAGAATCAATTAAATCAAATGGAAACATCTTTTTCTTTCAATTCAAAGATGATTCTGAGCGGCTGATCGGCTGGAAACGATGCATTCTTATAAGAACCCTACTTGATAAGTGTTGACGCTCAGGTAGGTCTATAAAAGGCCCAAAACTTGATGAACTTTTGTATCAGCTCGTGAAAATCATTATGGAAACACAAATCATTAGATGAGATGTAGAGATTCGCCTTGTTTCACAGGATGATATCAAGTCCACTTATCATTATAACAGTACATTTTTATCGAAACCATCGTTTTCAGACTGTATAAAAGAAATACTTTTTGTGAACAAACGTAACTAAAAACAATGCTCGCACAAGTGACCATCAGCCTTCTGATTTGTTTCCTGGGATGTTGGGCCCTCAGACCAGTAAGTTTAACTGTAATCTTACATCTAGGAACTACGACGGTATTTACATGTACTTTGGTTTTTGTTGAGCCCTAGAACTAAGATGTATGAAATCAATTAAGAGCATATTGAGTACATCTATCAGTTTATTAATGTTCTGACAAATACGTTTTTACTAACCATTACAATTGGACAGTCTCTATAAATTCGGAAAAAAGTGATAGATCCAGGCCGCATATCTTTCTTTTATTTATTAAACATACAATGAACAATGCTTTTATGGGATATAAAGTAACAAAAACTTGATACGTTTCAAATAAATTTCTTTAAAATAAGTTTTGATAGTTATATGTTAACAATTAATTACAGGAGATATTTTTACAGTAAAACTTGTTTAGGACGAACACGGATATAGTGAGTTCTCGGATATAACGAAGTTTTTTAAGTCATCGGTAAAGTTCTTAACAAATATTTGCAAAATTCTATAGTTTGAACGAATTCGGATATAACAAATTTATCGATATAGCAAACTGATTTTGAGTCCCGTAGAGGTGAATTATAACGAAATTTAACACTTTTATAACGAATTTCTTTAAAGTTTAAAAAGTTTGCACTACCATTTAACATAATATGTTGAATGGATTTATTTTCATATAATTTTTTCAATTCACAATCCGATTATTTAAGGTATCAAAAGAATGTTTTTTCATTTTAAGTCTCAATTAGCAAATATTATAGTCTGGTGAAAGAAAACATAGTATAGTATATAGTGAATTCGTTGTAGTTATTATTAAGAATTTCTTATCTGGTGATAACGAATTACGGATATATAGAAGTAAATCCATTGGTCCCTAGGACTTCGCTATAACCGAGTTGTACTGCGTTATCTTAAAAACCTTAACATCACATATATTTACAGAGCTGGCGAGGGATTAATAAATATAATCTATATGATATAGATCTTAATAGATAATCAATATACATGTGAATATGGCTTACATTTAATAAAAAAATCAAATTACTTCCAAAATTGCATATATTTAGTTAGTCATACATTTTGAATTTGCTATGTAAAGTTTTTGACATAGGTGAAAATATTGATGAATGAAAGACTACATATCTACGACTACGTGTTGATTTCGTTTAAGTCTGTGTATGATTCATAGCATCTGTTTTGATAGGGACCTTCTAGAAGCGTTTTGAAGCGACAAGTCTTGGCTCCTAGTTCTTTGGACACTCACATAAGAACTGCACGGCTATCCAGAAGACTCAATAGGGTAATTATTTTTCTATATCAATATATCATTATATTTTACAACTTAACAATCATCTTCATCGCTTACCAACATAATTTGAATCTAAATAAGCAACACCTATTACATCAGGTATAGCAGGCTTGTTTATCGCTTATGTAAAGTCTTAAACATTGCATTTAAAAACGTGAACACCAATACCATAACTTCAGAGAGTAGTTTCTGATTGTGAGACGGTCCCCCGTAAGAACACAGATTTTAACTTTCAATCACATTGTCTTCTATATCCAGACAGTGATCGTGGTAATTGATTGTGAGACGGTCCCCTGTAAGAACAACGCCACCTGTCACCATGAGTCTCATTGTGAATGTGCCCCGGGCTGGACCGGTCACGTGTGTGATAAAGAAGGTACTTTATTATACAAGCAGGAAACAATCATATAATAGTTAGAAAGTATTTCATGAAAAGGTACACAATTAGTAGTTCCTTATTTATAGCGTACAATATGAACTGACAACCGTTGTACACATTTCTGTAACATTAAAAAAACGTACAGGAAGTGATAGGTTTCAACATACTTCACACTTTTTTAAAATGACGAAATATTTATGAATGCAACAATTACATGCTATAAGCTAATGATTATATTCTCATTTCTGATCATTTAATATAAAATATTCCCCTCTTAGAAAAAAAGAAAGTCAAAATTTCACCAAACACTATATACATGTATGATAATTGTACAATCAATCAATCAATTTATTAATCAATGAACATATCGATAAATCAATCAGGAATCAATCGTTCACTGTATTGTAAATGGTTTTAAATTTAGCACGTTGCTGTAATAATAGTTTTTCTATGTAATCAGTGACACATCACGTCCAGAAGTATGGCTTTGAGACAGAGCTGGGGCTGACCAATGACCCAGGCAATGAAGTCGACTTCCAACTCGCCACGGTATGTCACGCTGTATTTTATGGAAGTGGATCGTTTTACAAAGACATAAATATTATCAGAAAGAAGACTTTTTAATCTACCCCTAGAAAAACCGTTTGATCTGTTTGATAAATTTGTAGTACCAGAATTGCTCTATGGTTGTGAAATTTGGTTTTAACAAAAATATAGAGATTATTGAAAAAAATCCATTTGATTTTTTAAAGATAAGGTTTATGTTTGAAAAGTAGTACGCAATCGTGTATGGTCTATGGTGAATCAGTTTTTGTTAACGCAAATAACACAATTTTGTACCTCATTGTACATGTACCATTGTATTTTAAAGGCTTAGGAGAATGAACTAAGAAGTGCTTTTTATTACTCCCTCCCTTAAAAAAGGAAATGTAAAAATTTACAAATGTAAATATATCAGAATGTTGTTCTTTGAACATATATTTTCACTTCTGTAAACTACTTAAGAAGTGTTTTCTTCACTTTTTGATAAGTATTCGGAATACATCGGACGGGGAACAGAGGGTAATAGTTACGCCTTGGTACAGAGTGACACTACATGCCACTATCACACACAGCTGTACTTTGATCCTATATACACAGGTAACTCATTTTAAACTCCGTGTCACATTAGAACATTTAAGACGCACCACGACTGTGATCGGTGGGAACCCACGATTGACTTCTCTTCATCACCCGTTCCTCCGTTAATGCTTCGACGCTCGTTTTAATGAGCAAACTATCAACAAATATCATCCAATCAAATTAGTCGTTACAGAAATGGAACCCTACTGTTTTTGTGGTCAGCTTTGGCCGATCACAGCTGTATTAATATGAGACATCCGGCAGATTAACTATTTGCGCACGCATGGCGTCTTGCACTACTTTTTGGGAGTTAATTTTAACTAACTCTCCTTTGCACTTACTCGGGCAAAGCGAGAGTGAAACAGTGTTTGGACCTAAGCACAAATCAATACCGCTGACAACACTTAGTTCTTGAAAATAATCGATAAATTCGATGCTATGTATTCTGAAGCATTGTTTTTCAAGAAAACTTATTTATTAATACCATGAAAATAGTAAGATTTTAAATTGTACAAACATTTAGATATTTTTTAAAGTCGTATGTATTCCTACGCTAGAGTTCAATCTAGTCTCGTTCAACCAGACGCTTGGCTTTCTCCGTTAATATCCGACAAAACAGAGTCTCTCTTGATTGTGGAAGATCAACGGAGACAGTCGAGCGTTTGGTTGTACAAGACAAGAGTTCAATCTTGCCTGGATCCATACAATTTCTCAGAAATATTTCGATTTCTGATACTACTTGCCATGCAAAATCACATATCGTTGATTTTGAATAAATGATAATCGATAAAATCAACTCCCGTCAGTACTTCAGTACTTGAATTTTTAATAGCGAGAGCGTAGCGAGAGGCGAACGAAGCCCGCCTCGCGAAGCAAGGCTTAATGGTATCACGTATACTAGTATAAGAAAATCAATGAAAAATGGAAGATGAATCTATGGTACTAAGGGCTGAAAATTTTACTTCCAGCTCCTGGGCGCCGCCATATTGACCGCAATTTTGTTTGAAAAAGTTAACTTATTTATTAAATGGGTCTTTTCTATGTTAATTGTCCATTAACTCTATTAAAACTTTTGAAGTTTTTAATGGAAAGTAATTTAATAAACAAATTTGACTAAACAAGCCAGATGAATTTTAACAGTGCTTTAATCAGGAGATATGTCTAGTTTAACGTATGTCTTATTAAATTATTAGATGGAAAATAAAGATATCACCGAGGAACCGATCTTTAAGACACTGAGTGAAGTAAAAATAGAAAATTTATCAACTCATGAAATGAATGAGCATTGAAACAAGAAATAAAAATTCTCGGAATCACGTTCACTGATTTAGTAATTTTAATATATGCAAATTGATTGCGAGTATATGGAATATGCCAATATAAAGATTGTTATTCGTAAAAGGAGGGCCGATCTGAAAATTTAAAATATTAATTAATATTATGTTTAACACCTTCGTTAACCCTGATTTTCTGGAATTCATTTAATATTCCGGATGATTCGTAGATGGCTTAATTCAAAATGCATTTCAAATCTGATATTGCAGAAAACAGCTTGCTGATTGAGTTTGACTACACGACGTACGGTAACGGGGTTCTAAACTTCCACATGCTTGATACAGATGGTTACGGGACTTACCATCTCCTTTTTGACACAGGGAACAACGGAATCTGGAAATCCTTCAGCTACAGCATAGCAGGGGGGTACAACATACAGGTAATAACTAAGAGAGAGAGAGAGAGAGAGAGAGAGAGAGAGATATGGATTGATTTTGTACTAAGTTATCTCTCCTTCTTTCAGTAGTTGTCTTTGATGTGTATGTTTTTGGGCCTCTCACTCCCTATGCGTACATTATGGGCATATATACATATTATATATTATAAACATATATTATGGCTGTCTAAATGCTGTCCATTTTCCTTCAGTTCTATAGTAATTGCCGACTTCATGTTGTATAATTTATATAAACATGTTACATAGTATTGTTTATATGTGGCTGGTTTCTATTTCCCTCAGTACTATTTCTCGGCGGTTACTGGTGGAGATACGTGGGATTTTTACGGAGCTGTGGCCATTGATAACCTACGCATCACCGTCCAAAAGTGAAAGTAGAGTAACACAAATACAACATTTTTATGCTTTTTTTATTTACCCCTTAAATTACAATGATTACAAGTGTTGATGACATGTTGAATTTTAATTATTTGCAGGTTTATGAAGACCCAAATCTGCACTATGTTCTGAATGTTTCATGTTGATCTATCTAAATAAAATGGAACATTTCGTATACAAAACATTCTTGGTTTGTTGTTCTGCATGTCGGTACTGTATAAACATATACTGTATTGGGCGGTCTTCTAGGACTCAGTCACACATAACATCAGTATTGTCAAAATCTTCTTGTTCACAAAAAAGTGATTAAGTAGTAAATGAAATATTTTTCTTCATTCTGTTTACAGAAATATTTAGTTATTTCAGATTAATGCTTTTCGAAGAGGATGGGCAGACAAAAGGTGTAGAGCTAACTTGTTCCTTTACTAACGTGAACAACAGCGATTTATTTGATATAATCAAACGCTTGTGGCCCTCTCCCCCATTGCAATCTGTTTGGTATCAAACGTTTCTTTGTTTAGCAACAAGCGATGTTTTTGTAAAAAAAAAAGGTTACATCTTTGATAATATAACTCCGTTGCAAAATCCCGCCGAATCGGAAACATTCCATTTATATTTTGTCGGTATGGTTGTTCTTGACAAGTTGTGTTAGCCTTTTTTACACATCAATGCATGAACATTTTATGCAATTCTTTGTTCAGTGCAAAACAGATTTATCATTAACCATTTGATATCTGTATTAAACAACTATGTTTTGTTCCTGAGGCTTGGGTTGAAGTTCAGTCGTACTGAATTATCATAATGATTCAAATTTTTGATGTTTTAGGATCTGTAAAACAGTACTGAATTTTAAAACCACTACAAATAAAATGTGTCTTTTGTAAAGTTACGTGTTATGTTTTATGGTTTTTGCAAATGTGGAGTTCGGGTTGAATTCAGTGCTTAATTTGGGAACTCAATTACCAGAATATGATTTTTGATACTAAAGTTTTTCAATAGCCGTTTGTTTCTGAGGCCCAATTATACTTGTATATAAACTCATATCTATTTCAAGAAAAATTGTGACCGTAAATTTTGGATGCTTGCGGAGACAGAGCAATGGGATTCGACTAAATCTTAAGAATCTACTGAAATATAGGGGCTTCATATTCAACGTCAAAAGCAAATATGTGCTCGCAAAAAATATTATGTACGATGCAAATAAATATTTTGAATCATTATTTTCTAACTTTTAAATTCAATAATAGCGTCTGTTTCAATAAAATATAATTGAGGAATGAAGGCATCATTCTTTGAGTATTATGAGGTGAAAATTTTGGTCGAGCGGGGTCAATTCCAATAAAGCCCGAAGGTTTATGATAAATTTGACCACATTCCGACCAAAATTATGATTTCATAATATTCAAAGAATGGTTCCTTATATCTTATATTTATATTATTTCCAATTTGTATATTAAAATAACATTTTATAACAAGCAATTTGTATATTAAACAACAAATTTGTATATTAAAACAACATTTTATTTTTCATGTAGCACATGGTATGTATTACTACGCAGCGCAACCAATACCGTTTTCCCGTTATGCAATAAGACACGCCCATTTTCTAGATCTGTCGCTCATCTTTTATGAAATTATTGGGCTATAGGGTTCAAATTTGATGTTATCACAGACAAATACGGTTGTAAGTATTCAACCAAAAAAAAAAGAACACTCCACACCTATGTACAAAAACCGTACATGTATTAAACCAATATATAAGACGTCCAATTCCTTGACCCCCCGGCGCAAAAAAACAAAACCAAAAACAAAACCAAAAACAAAACGATATATGTACGTCACACATCGTTACCGACTTCACAGATGATATGACGCATGGGATAAAATGCACTATAACATAGTATAAATAGGTTATTTAATCATTGAATGACCTTATATAAGAAAAGTCCGCTATGTCTGTTTCAACGAGTTTACACCATACTTGTTTCACATTTGTGCACTTGATATATTGTAGGAAGTCAGACCGTTACTAATGGTGGGGGGGCTTTCCCCTCTAGCTTTATATACGATATATTGTAAGAAGACAGGCCGCTGCTATTGAGGGGGGGGGGGGGCTCTCCCCTCTAATTTTATTTTCGATATATTGTTAGAACTCAGGCCGCTACTATTGAGGGGGGGGGGGGGTCTCCCCTTTAGCTTTATATATACGATATATTGTAAGAAGACAGGACGCTGCTATTGGGGGGGGGGGGGGGGGTGTGGGGGCTCTCCCCTCTAATTTTATATTCGATATATTGTAAGAAGTCAGGCCGCTACTATTGAGGGGGGGGGGGGGCTCTCCCCTCTATCTTTATATACGATATATTGTAAGAAGTCAGGCCGCTGCTAATGGGGGGGGGGGGGGATGGGGGCTCTCCCCTCAAACTTTATATAAATTTGGTGGTGTGATGATCCGAATACAAAACTAAATGTTGGTCCCTGAATAAATAATATTAATAATACAGTGAGACTCCTGGTAGTGGCGTATGGCTCGGCAATTAAGGTTAGTGATCCTGTTAAAGGAAATAGAAAATCATGCGCGGATCTCAGGGAATCAAGTGTCCGGAAAACATATACTTATTTCATTCAGATGAAGAAATAGTGTGCATCTGATGCGATATTTGTTAAAAAAATGAAATTGAAAATTTGTTTGATAATTTTTTTACGATTTGTACGCATATGGAAAACCATATTCTTTGAGAAAAATAGAAGAATTTTGAATTTATTATTAAACGGCATAGACAAAATCAAATGCAATAATAAATATAATTTGCAATTTTGTAAATTTCATTATTTTCTCCGGGGGTAGAGGGGCGGGGGGGGGGGGTGAAGTAAGATCATTATTTGTAACTGAGAATGCATCTTGTTATTTGTATATTTTAATACATTCATTAAAATATTACCCTTAATTCAGTCTGTTTATTCCAGAAAATATTCACTCTTATTCCTCACTTTCATAGATTTTTTCCTGTACTTGAAGAACTTGAGAAAAAAGCTTGCACGTGATTTTTATTCTAAAAGCGTCAACTTAGGAAATATTCTTTAACAATCTTACAAAGCTTATAAATATAAACAATAATAAATAAATATATTCTTTGGCATTGCAATAATATGAAAATTATGTCACTGCACATTCTTTTCATCGGGATTTGAACATAAACATTTGAAAGACATAAAACAAAATATTAAATTCGTCTCCATTAATTCACCGCCGAGAGATACTCCTTTGCTTGCAGTTCATACAGCTTTTAAACAAAAACACAACTTCGTATTTGAATTTAGGATCAAGAAATCCATAAACAATGGGGTTCGCCATATTGTTTATAAAATAGGATCTGAGGAGAAAGTTGTAGCCCGTGAAAGCCCACGGAGACAGGTTCTCGAAGCCTGCGGGGTCCATAAACTCCAGGATCAGAAGCACCAGATGGGGGAGATAGCTGATAATATAAACCAGCGTGATCATAAATAACATTCCCGTAATTCTGACCGTCCGTTTTTGTCTTTTAGAAAGCGACTTTCCTGACAAGGAGCTCCGAAAGGACCGCTGACTTTGTTCTCGGCCTTCTTCGCTGTCCTCATCACTGATGGACATTGTCTGTCGTCTGTAAATGTCCAGAAACTTCTTTTTCTTTCGGCTCTCTCCCCTTGCTGCGTTCCGAATCATCGGTGAGTTTGGGGATCTCGCCTGCGAATTCCGAGAGGCGCTGGAGTCTCTATCCTGTTGTTTGACGCCCGTGAAGATCGGCGTCGCTGCGTTCTCGTACTCCAACTTACATTCCGACATGCTCTCCGCGTTTCCTTTTTTGTAGGAGATGGTCTTCACTTTAATGGCGGATATACTGTCGTCGGTCTCCGACAGAATCTCGTTGGATGTTTCCGGATCGGACCCGCAAATACTGAAGGACCTGGCCTTTGCGACAGGCCTCTCCTTTCTGGTGGACCCGTTGTCAGAGCTGATGTTGGTTGCCCGCCGTCGGATCTTGCATCCAACTAGAGAATACAGCACGATCAGAGCCGTTGTTGTGGTTATAAACAGGAAAAAGAAAAACCCAAAATAAATATAAGACGTGGAAGACTCCTCGTATTCATCTTTAATGTAGCATTCCACTCCGGTAAAATTCGCGCCCTCGACTTCTATAGAGGCGTTGCCGTACATAACGATGTGCGGGATGCTAAATACAATCGCCACAATCACCGAGGCAACACACGCCTTTTTAGTTCCAAGATCCGAGATCTGTTTTCCAAACGGTTTGCATATTTTTTGGTATCTGTCAATGGCGATTATAGTCAAGATAATAGAAGAGGCTGTCACAGTAACTCCAAGTATATAGGACAGTCCTTTACAAGAGGCCTCGTCATAGTAGATGTAAGTATGGTACATGTCATAAATATGGTAAGGCATTCCTATCACACAAGCCACAAAGTCCAGCATTGCCAGGCAGAGAATAAAAGCGCGAGAACTGGAGCGTTTAAATCGGAATTCGTACACATATAACACAAGAAGATTGCCTACGATCCCGAGGACCATGAGAAGGGAGAGGAACGCGATGACGGGGGTGAGGAGGTGGGCCCGCTCATCATTCACCCTCTCCAGAATCTCTCTCTGGTTCTCGGTTAGAGACAGATTCAGGACCAACAAGCTCTGGGTCACCGGTGTAGGACCTTCAGTGGTGTTTTCTTCCATGGCGAGCAGGTAGCGATCGGTCAATTGATCACATTCCTCGGGGCGGGCGATTAATTGACATGTAATTATCACAGATACCCATAAAGCAAATGACGATAATATCAAAACTAAACAGGAAGGTACACAGGAAACACAAATAAGTCTGTTGCCAATGCTACTGTGGCCAGCCCAGTAAACGCGCTAAAACGGATACCGGAAGAATAATACATCGTATAATACAACAAATAGGATTTCCATTGCCGATACGTCTGCAGTGAGATGAGGTAAACATACTCTTATCAAAACGTTTGAATGATGTCAATAATGTTATTCAAAGCACCGTCATAAACATTTTATCTGGACCCGGAGAATACAACCAACGACAGACGTGTACACACAATGTATGTCATGTTCACACTGTAACAATGCATGTCTTTAACCTTCAATGTGCATTCACGTGAAAAGCGAAGATAACCAGTAACTTTCTCCAATACCATTAAGAGGAACAAAAGTGAGCGTGTTATGTGTAAAGGTTTTTATCTCCAAAACGATCCAAACTCTTGACTACTATAAATGCGCTTCTTGTACATGGTATATTTATCTAAGTCGTACAGCTTCATTAGGTACAATTATAGCCTCAGTTAAAGATTACAGGGTCTGTTATGATTACAAGTCCCTGAACAATGTCCTAAACTACCGTAGGAAACGATTGACAGCTCTCATTACGAGCGCACTGTCCGATATAAACGGACAGCAAAGCGGATACCGGAAGTCTAAATGCATCACGGGGCGATCACCGAACAATGAGCTACTTAACAGCCCATTCAGTTTTTGTATAATTACACTAATACAAGTGAAAATGGCTGTCGATCTAATTCCGAGAAAGATGACATCTTTATTTTATCACATGCATGGGACAATTAAACGACTCACACAAGCATCCACTTATCAATACAATAACTTTCTACTATGGGTGAATTTTAGAAAACTAATATAAAAAAGATGGAGTTCAAAAGTTTATAATCTTTATTGACTTTCAAGTAGACTAGTTTCCGGTAAATAAAGTAGATAATGAGACAACATTGGGCTAATCCATACAATTTGCAAAAAATCTGCCAACAGGATATCCCTGAAATACACATATTTACTATTTCACACATTAAGTTCGAAAGTAAAAAGGAAATCGATGATTATTAGTAATGTTAATTATGTTATATATCACTTCCTGGTTATCTGAATGTACCGAAAAAAGGAATTCAGAAAATACCAGGTAAACCCATAGGAGATGAAAAAAACCCATTTACAAACAGGATCTCCCTTAGAGAAAAAAAATACAATTTTAAGTAAAAGAGAAAAAATAAAAATTCACAAGAAAAAACCCCTAAGATTTAGGCATTGTGGATAGATTATTACGGAGTTCCCCTAGGTATGCCTTTGATTATGTCTTTGACTTCCGTTTGTTCCGGATGTGACGTTCCAGACACCGGTAGTAGGCGGCCCGGTACTGGAAGTTCTCCCGGTCACCCTTGACGCTGATGCTCTTCAACCGACCCGTGACGTAAGCCATGCCTGTCTTCAGGGTGGGATCAGCAATGGCCGACTGACCCCCGGAGCCATCGTGTCCGAAAATAACGTTACCCTTGATAATGATTAAGATACAGAATAATAGTAGATCTTTCCTCTCCATCCGCTGTTTTCATAATTCGATTTTCCTGTGCGACATGCTATCATTTTATACGAGTACACTTTATAAGATAATAAAAAAAGTTTTCAAAACAAATGTTTTGAATTCAGTAACTTGTGTAATGAAATGGCTAGAATACTGCAAATTGTTTGAATAGTGATATAAACATTTATTTGCGATACATTGCAATCATTAGCATAGATGTCACAATACATCAGCATAAAGTTTCATACATAATAAATATAGAAAACCCCGTTATATTCCTTACCCGTTCGTCCGTCATCACCACAACACCGTAACCAAGCGTCAGGTTGATGATTTTGTCCACGCTGTCCCCGCTGGTCAGGCGCTGTTTCAGCGTCTCTATGGCCTTCTGTGAGAGCAGCACTCCTTCTTTAGTTTTCCCGCCATTAGCTACGATCCCGTACAGCTTGGCCAGGTTTCTAGCGTTGCTATAACCATTCATGGAGGACTGGGGGATCCTGCTGTATTCAGGGGTGTTGAACGATAATTCCTACCAACAATAGGACTTGTCAGAGTTTGATAATAATCTCAGAGAACAATGTGTAATGTTCGATACATAATCCAAGTTACGTTTGCCGTCTCTCAAACCTTCAATGACCAGTCATACTGACAGGAACATCAAATCAAATAATGCACAAAGTCCCTTGGTTAAAGTAAATCATGTAAGATACTAGGTACATGCATTAAATCAGAAAAAAGTTAAGGACAGAGGTCGCATATTGAATCATATCAATAACAAGAGGCCCAGGGACGACTTCGCTCACCTGAACAATAATAGCTTGGTGACTTTTATAAAGACTCTATGCCGAAACCATTAACACTAGATCAAATATTATTAATTATTCAATGATTACATGCTATGCACCCAAACATTAATTGAAAATATTTTATATTTTAATATCCTCGATTGTGATTAATGAGCATGTTAAAATTTTTAGAGTAACCTACTGCGCCTTCTTTTTACAAACATGTCTATTTCTATGATTTTTGATATATATTAACATATACTGACGGTAAATTGCCTGTTGTAAAATTATTTACCGACGGGAGTTGATCAGTGCCAGAGTAAGCTATCTTGGTCAGCAAGGAGCCGGAGAGCGCCAGGCTGCCCAGCAGTGTGATGGGTTCCATGTCAAGGTTAGCTATCACGTTCCACAGAGTCACGTACAGGGGGTTAGTCTCGTGCCGCGCGGCGCGGTAAAACAGCTGATTTGGCAGACCGTGATACATTTCTATACCTGTAAAGACATATAAACGCCAACTCTAGAACAACTTACTGATTCACATGTTATGTAAATTCACACAATAAAAAACGTGATATTGCCATTATTTCAAATTTGATTCAAATTTCATACCAAATTTATCGCCTATTTCTTCTTTGAAAATCTGGTCCACCCGTCTGTGTTTTGGATCCGCCTTTGTCAAAAGAGAATCTACGTACAGACCAAACGTAATACCATGGTAGGCGTATCCACTACCTAAAACAAAGTGAATTACAAACATGCCGTTAAAGATAATGCTGTGGTAGGCATATCCAGTACCTAAAACAAAGAGAGTTTGCAGACATACCATTAGAACCATTTTAACAAGACCTTGGACTTTCAGTAGGGCGTAGCTATCTATTTCTTGCACCAAAACAAGTTAAAGATGACGCGGTTTTAAGCGAAATATGCATCGATTGCATAGTCTTAGCTCAAAAGCCAGACGAATCTTGTTGATTTCAAAGAGACATGCCTGAGTGGCCAGCAATGAAATAGACATGCCTACGTCATAGTGCTGTTTGACACAACTACCAAAAGTCCAAGCTCTTATTAAAATGGTTCCAAATATCACGCCGTGGTAGCCATTATTTAAATAGAGAGTCTACAAACATAACTAACTTGATGAAATGGATCGCGTAGACAGTACCCAAAACAGAACTAACAACAGGCGCAACGTAATTGTATAGTTACTGTAGCTAGAAAAACATTACGAACAACCAAACATCATGATAGAAATAGCTACTACTTATAGCAATTGCTCATGAAAATATTACTCTGAACTGAAAAATACATGACCCTTTCGCTTCGTTTGTATCGTAACATCGAAATGCAATAAACATAAACAAGTTGTCATTCTCAAATATGATGCAGAAGTTTTTTTCTTCTTCATATTATATTTTTCATTCAAAATTTTATAACTTGGTAAAATGAGCCTATTCATCTGACTCACCTGGGGGTACATACGGCCTTTGTTTTTCTAAAAACTCATAAACCTTTTCTGGTTTCTCCTCTATCCATTCCATAGGTATAGTTCCATTTGTAATAAAAAGACCTCCCTATTGATAAAAGCACATTTTTACAATCTGCGCGAATAAACATTGTGTTAATGGTTTAGTATTCAATTTGTTGTGAACTTGTTCAAATGTTTCAAATGACTGCACGTTTCCATTACAGCTAAGTTATATTTCTACATACAAGGCTTCAGTCAAGAACTATATTCCTCCGCGTGTGATTTACCTGATGACTCAGTAATAGCGCCACAGTGATGTTGTCTTTACCGTTCTGTGCGAACTCAGGCCAATAATGTGAGACCGGTTTACTGTAATCCAACCACCCCCTGTAACAAGGCGGGAAAACATTACCAAAACGGTAAAATATAGACAGACAATGAGACGGACGGACGGACAGATAGATAGATAGACAAGCGGTTATTTCTTATTTACCTGTCAACAAAGAGCGCCGCCAACAAAGCGGTGACTCCTTTTGTGGCGGAGAAGATGATAGACAGGGTATCCTCAGCCCAGGGTCGCCTGGTAGCCACATCGGCGAACCCTCCCCAGATGTCAACCACCGGCTCACCCTCGTAAAAGGCTGCGAAAGACGAGCCCACCTCCACTCCTTTCTCCAAATTGGCTCTAAACAGCAGAGATTTAAAGCATTCTATAGTCATCAGGTTTGGGAATTAAACATTTTAAAAAAAAAAATTCGTACACAAATAAATTTAAAGGTTGGTAAGGGATATAATAGATAATTGAAATAGTATCGTCATGTAAACGTGTGCAAAACGGGGAGATCATATATTCCCCGCTTTGCAAAAGACACCACGTGGCGATGCAATAGTACACATAATTACGATATATTAGGTGAACATATACATGCACATGTACTATATGTTTGAAGAATTACAGTAATGTTACGATCTCTCCCTTTCAAATGCATAATATAGTATAGATACAATAGTTTGTATTAAAAGAATATGGGGGAATAAGCAGAGGCAAAAACCACATAGGTTAATTTAAAAAAATATTTTATTTCTAGCAAATTTCACTTTCGTTACATTCATTAAACATATGTGATCATACACATGTACATTCAGTGCTGCCATAACCCACAAAAAGTAACTTCACATTAAATTGATATTAAGACAACAAAATAGTTATATGCTAATTTGGCAACAAAATGATATAGAAATCGGATGTTCAAATTATATTTTTTCATAGAGTGGGTCATCGTACCATTTTTGGGAGTTGATTTTCAATCAACTCTCCTATGCAGTTACTCAGACAAACCGAAAGTGAAACAGTGTTTGGACCTCAGCATAAATCATTGCTGCTGACAAGACTTAGTTCTTGAAAATAATTGATAAATTCGATGTAATGTATGCTAAAGCATTGTTTTTCAAGGAAACTTATTTATAAAATACCTTGAAAATAGAAAGATTTTAAATGGTACGAACAATTTAAATATTTTTTGTAGTCGTATGTATTCCTACGCCAGAGTTCAATATATTCTCGTTCAACTCGACGCTCGTCTGTCTCCGTAAATCCTTGTCGGAGATTTACGGTTTCAGCCGAGCGTTTGGTTGAACGAGACTAGAGTTCAATATTGCTTGGATCCATACAATTTTCGAGAAATATTTCTATTACTGATACATAGTTTGATTGAAATAATTATATCTTTATATATTATTTAACATGATTCATATGGGCGTTTGTCGACTTTCTTGTCGAAAAAAGCCAAAAATTCATATTTTAAAAATGTGCGTAATTCAAATTAGAAACTACATGTACTTGTCATGCAAAACAACACATCATTGATTTTAAAATAAATAAACATCGACAAAATCAACTCCCGTCAGTTCTTCAGTACTTTGATTTTAAGAACGAATATTGTTAACACATATTAACGTCTATTTCAATTTTCCAAAAAAATGGTATGAAAACCCTCTCTATGGTAAAAAGTAAGTTTTCTTCTTTTAATTTTTAAGATTGGTCTTTAAATGACTAAGTCCAGTCGTTTGCGTAAAACTGATAGCAATAAAAACAGCTATATTATAGAATCTAAACAAGCGAATCGGTGGTGTAGTGGTAAGCGAGGAGTTCTTTAAACAATTGTAACTGTAGAAGTGGTTGTTCGAATCGTACGCATTATGGTTTTTTTTTTTTGGTTTATCTTTTTGTTTACATTGTTAGAATGTAATTTTCTTTTTTTTACTTAATAATATACATTGTTAAAATGTAATTTTCCTTTTTTTCTTAATAATAAAAATTTGCTTATAATAACTTTAAATATTTGATATGCGATTTCTACTACTTTTCTACTACTTTTATTAATTATAAAATGTATGTTATTCTCTTGCACGATTTCATATTGTAAACAAATGGTTGTTGTGCATGCAAGAAATGGCAAGATAAAACGTTCCATCTTTTAATCCTTGAGAGTCTTGTTAACACAACAGGGACATACGCTGGACAAAAGCATGTAATTGTGCACAAAATGCAGAATACAAGCTAAGTCAAATGTACAGTATGCGCCTAAAGAAAATTCAACGATTAACTAGGCATGTATTTCACTTCCAATTGTATCGGCAGGAAAATCACATTTGTTTTGTTGTGAAAGAAAAAGCATAGTAGTTCTACCAAAAGACACAAAGACCACTAGGACCAAAGACCAACACAAAGTTTGACCAGTGACCTATAACAAGCTTGTTATACGTTACTGGTTTGACTATCGCTGTCTTCCGTGTGGTATAGATCAACCGGGGGGGGGGAGGGGCTGGCTAAGGGGGACTTAGCCCCTCCCCCCACTTTTTTGCAAAATTAGACATAGCAAAGACGTTTTTTTGGCTTGTCAAGATTTTTTATAAGTCTAGCCCCCCCCCCCCCCCACCCCACTTTCAATTTGCTTCCGATGCCACTGTATATTTCTTTTAAAAATACTTGTTTCGAATACCTACAAAAGGAGTTAATTAAATTCTTTCTGTCTCCGAAGCGGAAAAATCGACTCCCCCATACTCTTTGTCGACTTTGTAGGGGTTGTAAACGATGACTGAGGTAAATTAGTAAATTAAATATTGTTAGAAAGTAATCAACATCTTTAAATGAGTACAGTGTGTATGTGATTGTTATTGTAAATTTGCCAGTTAAAAGTATATGTAAATACTACAAAATTTAAGCGCAGTTACGCCTTTCAAATGTCAATTGCCCCTTTCTCGCATTTTTGGACATTTTCATTTGGAGTTAACTCGTACGTTTATTACTTTTTATAAGACGTATGGGAGGGTCGTGGGCATTTGTAACGGCTTATTCCCCCAGATTCTTCTTCAATTTTGATTTTGTTATTTTATTTTATATGTGGGTTATTTTTTACACGAAATGAATTGTGCACGTTCCAATATTCAAGTAATCATAAAGAAAACACTGGAGCTTATAACAAAAATAACCCCCCCCCCAAAAAAAAAAAGCCAAAACACAAAAAAAAAACCACCACATCAAAAATCACCTTGTGCAAACTGTCCTAGAATCAATATCACTGTTCTAAATAATGACCCCATTTTTAAATCATGCTTTACATAGAGTGACAAACAAATGTTTGTTTACGCAGGAAAACATGTGGATTCCGGTTTTAAAGAAGGGACACAATGTAATACACACAGTTAATGTCTAGAACATTCTATGATGATGCATAAAATCTATCAAATATTTCATTAAAAATGTTACTCTGTTTAATTGCCGCTGCATATATACCTGTATAAACGAAGTACTATACCATATATATACTTTATGTACAAGCCGGACGGTACACCGGTGATAGATTCTGGCGGTCGTCGTCACTTACCTGTAGAGGTCAGCCACTTCCTGGAAGTCTGGATGGACCCTGCCGTTATACAGCACGGGGAGGGGGGTCTGTAGGTAGGCTTTGTACAGGTACACCAGTACAGCCGCCGCCAGGACCAGCACACCGACTCTTCTCACGCCGCTCATTGTTGAACGAGTTATCTCTCTTTGTCATCACTAGCTATGCACTGTGTGTGCGCAATACGTAGAAATTTTACTGACAATATATCAAATATGTGTGCATGCGGGGGAGGGGGTTATGTCAAGTTAGGGTGACATTTTAAATCGGCTCAACATATTAAATACACGTGGATAAATGATCAGGCACGTAGCAACCTTTTTGAAAGTGTATGGGGGGGGGGGGGGCAGACTTATCCAAAAAGTAAAAAAAAAATCAAGTTCTCAAATCGTGTAAATAATAATCCAGGGAGGGTTGAAGGGCGCATACTAACATACTTACTATAACTTTCACTGTTAATTTTCTGATTTACACTTCAACTACATGCTCCAAAAAATGGGGAGGGGGTATGGGGGGGGGGGGGGGTGGGGTCGGGGGCATTCCTGATGCTATACGTGTCTGACCATTCTTTTTTCTCGAAATCTTGTTGCTGTTATAAAAGATTTTTTGACATTGTCACCACATCATTGTCACCTCTCGGATTGAACCACTTAAGGTGGATCTCTACACCAAATAAGTGTAGGAGATTTTTGTTGCATGCATTTGTTACCAATATTAGGCACAGTATTCAACAATAATAGACCTCAAAATACAATGCACTATTTTCTAGAGAATTTTTAAAATATCAGTCTGGTTCCAGATAACCCCTTATTTATCAAATTTTTAAACATTTCTGTTTTAAAATTCTTATGAAAGTGAAATGTTATTAAGTTTAGAAATGAAAAACAAAAAAATCATGAATGAAGTTTGCATGACTTTTATTGGAATCCACATAAATATGAAACTAAAATATAAAAAAATTCTTTTAAGGCAAACTGCTGGACAAAATCCCACAAACACCTGAAAATATAAACAATATTCGTTGGTGAATGGGATGAAGAAAAGAAATTGAATGAAATTGAAAAATTAAAGGAAATACTTAATTATTGCAAAAATCTTGGTATGAAAGATCCTGTTTAAGAGTTGTCTTTCTTTATTTTACATGGTCTCAAATATATTGGGATCAATTTTTTAATTAATAAAATTCACGAAGAAAAATTAAAAAAGGAAAAAGTCTATGCTAAATATGTAGATATAAGATAAGTAGTGCTTATGATAATGTTTGAAGCTGAAAAATTATATTATTGATGAATGCATTATATATATTTAACTCTTCAGAACAAAATATTAGTAGTTTTAAATTATAAATTGCCTTTTACTTTTTTATATACAATAGCAATTATAAACAACAACCATACGCATATTAATACATACATTAGATGTTCATAGTGATACACATGCATGTGTGGAAATGAAAAACATGCTCCTTTTCAGAATTCTGTCTTTCCCTCATTTTGGCTTGCAAATCCGGGCTTCCACTGCTATTGCTACCTAGCTGTATCTATTTTAATCAAAATACATTAGTTTAATGTCAAAGTTTCAGTGAAAGTCTTTTACTGCAAATGTTTTTTTTTTAATTTGGGAAGTTAGGATCAATTCAAGAGATCGTACTACGGTACTTTCGTTTTATATTCATCATACATATATAGTTTAAATGAAAATTTGACATCTGCTTACCTATATCGATAATCCGCCACATATGTATGATCGTCTGTTGCAGATGACATGACAAACATGTATTGCTAATAGCAGCAGAGCAGGGAAACGGTATATTATTTTGATTCCACGTTTTCCGTACAAAACAGCTGATAATCAATGTTAGTTAAAAGCTTTAAACAGGAAGAAAATTGACATATTTTCGAAGCGTTTTGGTGACTTCATGCCTATCTCATCTCCTTACTTAGAAGAGTTCAATTAAACGGTGTATAGCTATTTTGTACCACGACATAATGTTATCAATCCGGAACACAATGGCGTTTCGAACGGAAGTCAGACATGTTGTGACGATGTAGCCTTCCACCTTAAATTACTGGTAGCTTTATTTTTTTAAATGGGGGGGGGGGGCCTTTATGGGAAATATCTCATTGCTAGTACATGTTCATCCAAAGGTCCATTACCTGAACTTCGACCATCGTAGATCTGATTGTACAGCCAATGGCACCGTTCCTGGATCAGGAATTGCTCCACATAGTTAAAACTTACACAATGTATGTATAATGTAGTATTAATTTTCAATATCATTTTTTCTTTGAAAAAGTAGTTTACCTTACCGTTGTTGCTATATATTACTAGCTAATGAAACAGTATCGTGTTTTAACAGTTATATTTAAACTTATATATCTTGTTTGAAGCTAAAACATTCTGGAAAAAAGTCACATGAAATACCTAATATTTATCATTAATTATATTTATCAATTTATATAATAACACCTCTGTGATTTGTGAAATCGTGTTGTGATGAAATTGGTTTTGATTTTTGCATTGCCTAAACATAAGACGATCGCGTTCTTTATTAATTTTTAAGAGGCGCAGCACAGATAAAAATGGAAGAAGCGCGCGGTTAAAGCAGTGAATTGTTTTTTTATTTGGAAGGCGGGACACCATTTTGATATATATTTGCAGGAGACACCCGTCGACCACAGTTGTTATCCAATCGACAGAAAGTTGTTCTTCTTATTCTCGTGTTCAACAAACATCTGAGTTAACAAGTTTACGGAGCTAGTGCAACGCTAGGGTGCAAGACATACACACAGCTCGGTCGCGTTGCAAGTTACATATCTTCGCTAGCCAAGGTTTTTCGGTCCACTTTGCTCCCCATAAACCGAAAACCATTGGCTAGCGAAGATGCACGTTACAGTATTTTTTAAAATGATACCAAGTAGATATTCATTATATAATAATTGGATTGTCGAGACATCTTTAAAGGGCCGTATGGTCAACACATTAACCATTAGACCTGCCCCAAAAAATTGAATATAACTTTTTTCTAACTTTGAAGAGGTCTGTGTTGCTCTGCTTTGAATTTGTATTTCGTTTTATGAAATTTTGAGATGTTTGACAGTTTGTTATTGTCATTTTTCATTTCAACCGAAAGGAATAATTGTGATAATTCTGATTAACTTCATCCCCTTAACTAATTTCTTCACCCTATATTATTTATACAAAAAAAAAATCAAAGATGAGCTTTCTCTACATTTTTTTCTCTGCCTGCCTCTTTTAATATGACTTTTAACATTAAAAAAATATTATTAGTTAATAATTCAAACAAACAATTTAATTTTTTTTAAATGCAAAAACAAACAAAAATCATAAATCTTTAGATGTCATATTTAGATTCCAAATTGTATCTATTTCTCTTGAAATTACAAACGATTAAAGCAGCGGTGTGGGATTATTTTTTAATTTATGGAAAGCCTTTAGTTACAGAATTCTATTTTATTAGTTTTTGCTGTACACATATAGTTTAGCTCAGCGTGGATAACAGAAGTTGGTCACTTCAAAGAACCCTACATACCAGCGTCGGGAACACCCGCCACAGTAGTATGGCCTGAAAAAAAAAGAACATAACATTCTAATGATTTAACGAGTAAAAGTTAACGCTACAAAAGAGCTAATTTTGTTTTTAAATAGGAAGATAATTAAACTGGCATTTGCTTTTAGGTCGTGAAAACTATTGGATTGAAATCAGATACTTAGCATAATCAATGCTAAATGTGACACTTTGCAGTTTAACTGTTTGTTTTCATAGCGTTTTAGTACAGAGGTAAAAAAAGATATTATATCATACCGACAGGAGGCCATTGGTATGTTGTAGCAACCATTGGACACATCACAGGGATTAGCAAAACAATTCACAGGGCGGGATCCATCTGGACACACTGCAAAAAAACAAACATAGCTATTTGAGAAGCGAATAGACGAACCTAAAGTAATGTGGAGACAAATTTCTGGAATGAATCACGGGACGGTATAAAATTTAAATAGACTTGTAAAATAACGTATGGAATAAAAAAAAATATGCACTGAACCATCACCATCATCATTAAAAAGATTCAGTCTCAATCTAGCAACTAAAACATGCATATTTCTTCATTTGGTCTCATACCAATAATGAATTTCAAGCCTCTATAAGGTAAGACATGTAATAGGAGAGGTCGGGCTCATGAAGTATTTACATCTTTGCAATAAAGACAAATACAGCAACAATTTTCTGACAAGCAGATCAAGCTAATTACTAGGAACAAACATAAACAAGTATTCCTTTTAAAGGAATAATCGGCAATAATGATATATAGATAGCTAGAAGCAATCAACATGATCAGTTTGATGTAAAATAAATAAAAAAGTACTGTATTTTTACAAAATGTAGAATATTTTGAATTTGTACACCATAATACATCACTAAAAACCGTCAACAATTTTATTTTTGAGATAAATTTGGGGAAAACCGTTCGTGAACTCCTTGTCTAGTTTTATATTTTTAACGTAATTATTAAATGTTAATGTATCTTCTTCTAGATCGATCTTCTTCAGAATACTGAGTAGGGCTCTTCAAAGAGCATTAACACGTATACAAAGAAAGAGTTGTATTAAAATAGTTTTATGCGACTGAAAAAAACATTGAATGCCATCATAACTTGCTATTGAGGTTGCATTATAACGTAACCTTGTTTCTAAATCAAGCCGTCTTCCTAGCTACTGTTATGCAACATCAATAGATCGAGTCCTTCTTATGATCGAGGTCAGTCCATCGAGGTCAACTGCATTGCTGAATGAATCCTTACGCGTGAGACAAAATGTGCATTCTTGAATTAACAGGTCGAACTGTATTTAATGTATGTTTGCATCGCTTAAGGTACATGTAAATGAATTGAAATAAAACTGAGTAAAATGTTATATAAAAATTTTATACTAAACCAAAGCTTCAAGTTTTTATAAGAACTACGTGGAGGCATTTGCCGGATGCTTCATATGGACACAACAGTGATCGGCTGAAGCCGATCACAAAAAACAAACACAAATTCTAGTAGGAATGCAACAGAACAAACCTGTTTGTCCAGATGCCAAAACCAGAAAGGATCCAAAAACAAGCAAAAAGGCCCACAGTGTCATCTCCATATTATTAAATATGGCTTTTCAATCTTGATTTTGTTTTATTATTTATTTTGTTGATACGTTTTGTATTTATAGTATTTAGTTGGCATTTGCTGTAATTAACGTGTTGGTGTTATAACCACGAAAAAAAAATCAGCGCTTTAAATTTGTCTTAGTTGATTGATACCAAATGAATATTTCTATAGAATTTCCAGTGAAACATCAACTTTCGTTTGATTATCAAAGATGTAAAGTGAAAAACGCATGTCTTTTGTTCTGGTGTTTTGGTGCAACAGGAAATCAGTAATGATGAACATGATGCTTACGAGTGAAATGACATTTTACACACGCATAGGAACAACGTTTATTCAATGTTTTGAGTCATGAAACATTTGTGTAGACAAAGTTTTATTCTCATTTTAAGTAAAGGAAACTTTAATTAAGTAATAACTAATAAACTCAAATTTAAATATAACCTAAAACTACAATATATGATGTCGCAAGTCGTAAGTCTCATTCGTTATGCTTGATATTTAATGAAATCCATATTACAAAATCTTTACAAATAAAAAATAATTGAAAACTAGATACGATCTCGTTACAAGTAACGAGTAGGTCTTCCGATCGATTTCTGTTTTAAATACCTTGAATAATCGATACAATTTTAGAATTAACCCCCTCCCCCCTTTACTTTCAGATAATGTATAAAAATAAATCATTTCGTAATAGTTGCGTGTGGCAATGAGTTTTCCAGATGGTTATTGTTACGATCACTAACTTTGCTTCTATAATGCATTACAAAATCTTAATCATTTTAAAGTTATTTGTAATAGAATTGACGAGTCTCTTGGCCCCTAAATGAAGGGGCCAGTCCATTTTTCTTGATTTTGGTGGAAAAATCTCTTAGCTACTCACCCACTTTTGTTATATATGTCTAAAAAAAATATCAACCTTAACTGATAATAAGATGCAGATCAAAACGTATGAAAATTTTGAAACAAAATTTGTACCCAACTTTCGCTGGAAACGGAAGACCTTAATTACTTCGCTTGGCTTTCAATTATTTGCATTGAGTACATACTAGCAATGACTAATTTGTTAAATATAAACACAGACTTTGTTCAACTTGTTACATTTAGCAACTCGTAGGGACTTTCCAATGGATACCGTTTCATCGAAAATCTTTTTTTTTTTTTACTTCAAAGAAGTGTGATTGACAGTCACTTGTTAAACACCATCAAACATAAATGTATGTGTTTCCTTCAAAAGCCATTGAAAGAAGACAAAGAGATTCGAATATGATAATAAATTGAAGCCAAAAAAAACCCAAAGTTTACTGTCTGATAAAATATATATGAAATTTTTAGTTACATCTCATATAGATTATAAATATATTAAAAAACATTCTGAACAATTTAACGGTTGCATAAATGCACGCATATCAATGTAAATTTTTGAAGATCGGTAATCAAACATGTTATGCCAAATTTAACTATCAAAAGAGGTATGCATATATATACACTGAACACTTTTCGGCATGTAACCAACACTATATTACGCATTTTTTACCCAGAAGCTTAGCGGATTCGCTATCTATGATGTATCCACTATTAAAAGCTGGTTCGGTTTTACATGTGTTAATGTTTTTAACAAAATATGTCTGGCTATTAGAAAAAATACACAGTGCATTGAATTTTGAAACAAGCGTTACAATATCAATTTCCAATTTCAACGTGTTCGGGGTTCAGCCTTCTATACTATTACGCATGCGTATTTACTGTAAACAAAACACATGCAGGGCTCGCGAAGAATCTCTTAGACAGGTTTGTTGATAAAAAAAATGTCTTTTCTACTTCTCATAGGTAAAAACTGTTCAAAGTTTTTAAAATAACCACAATTATTATTTTTTAAGCATGTATTTATCGTATTTATCATCGGAGTTGCTACAACCTAAATCTATTTTTATAAATGAGGCCCCTTGAGGGGTTATTTGACATATATATGTCTATTCATTTTAAAATGAACCTGAATTAGTAAACCATTTATAAATTATCGAGTAAGAAAGGATGTGTTTCATTTAGGGAATCGCTTTAACTTCGTTTACCATGATGACCGTAGTGGGACGAAGATCTTGTAGTTTTCAGCACGTGTCAATTACTGTCAATCAAAGTCCACGTGGTACAAATAAACGATATAAGGTTATTCCGGTTTGTACGACCCTTGAATTTCCGGAAACTCATGATTACGTTAATTAAGTATGTGAAAGGGATTTTCATGTATTTCAACTATTACAATCAACGTTATTTCTTATTTCCTAACTATACAATAGGAAAATCTGAAGTTATTCACACGTGTGTTTTCAGCTGTACTGTCTCTTTAACTATGCAGTGAAAAGTCGGAAATGTCTGACTATTTTATTTCAGTACACAAAACATTACAAGGCCATTTAAAACTTTGTTATATTATTTTAACTATTGCGTAAATTCAGGTATAAGTAAGACAGTGAGCGATTTTAGCATTCTATATTTTTGTGGATAGTGAAATTCCTTTTTAAATGGATATTTCCACCTGAGAAAAGTTTTAAAATTCTGTATATCATAAGTAACAACTCATGTTGAAATCTCTCTAAAGCATCATGGAGGTACAAACTTAAAACTAACTGAATAGGCTCACAATTTTATTTTTCTCATAATTCAGCACAAAGAAAGATGATCAGTTCAGCCAGGATAACAGAAGTTGGTCACTTCAAAAAACCCTAAATACCAGCGCCGGAAACACCCGCCACAGTAGTATGGCCTGTAACGACACAAACAACATTCTTATGTTAGTAAGCTAATCTTTCGTAAAATACATTCAATTAACAGGTATATGGTGGATGAATCTTCAGTTTTACATTGTATGTAATCATTTATTTTGTTAATATCACAGATATTCTTTATATAAATGACAAAAGGTATATCAAACTTGGATTTTTTTTCTTTAGAAATTGACAGTTCATTTGTAATTTATACAATAATGGAATGAAGATATTCATAAATATATATTTATTATATATAATGAAAAAAATTATATTGGAAATGAAAAAAACCCCTCATTTTGTAAAAAAGTTAAGTAGAGGGTAATAAAAGGAAAGACCATATTGTAAATAACACTTCAATTTTGTTGAAAAGTGTAGACGCTCCAAGCTTTAATGGTTTATCGTATTGTAAATATTACTTATCTTACCGGCAGGTGGCTCCAGGTATATTGTAACAACCAGTATTAGGTTCCTCACAAGGATCGATAAAACAGTTCACCGGGTTTGAACCATCAGGACACACTGAAAAAAACTCCAAATGGAGCCGCGATTTGACTAACCCAAATTGATTTATATTTAAATCATGAAGCAAGTACGTGTTTCTGTTAAAGCATCATTGTATTATGAATCTACCCTTCCTGTATATCATGGAGGGAAGTCTTTTTAAAAAATCCAGACATGTAAACTTGAACATCTTGATATGCAATCGTCTGAGTATGAATGAGTGGTATTCTGATTGTGTACAATATATAAAACTCGGGCATAAACACATTTGGATTTGATTCAGTTTTTTTCGCAGGGCGCACATTTTGCAGCTTAATTGTTTTTGTTAATAAATATAACCTTTTACTTTGCACTTTTTTAATCCGTAGTTCCTTAATTTGTTTTTTCATGCTCGGATATAGCACATTTGACATGATATAAGTTGACAGATGTAACGTCTACAAGTTTTTCGAATTTTGACATGACCTTTACAAACAACTGCTTGCTGCGGGATAGACATGCTGTAGTCGACGAAATGGAGTAAGGTGATCATAAAATTCAGTTATTACTGTTTTAATAAACTAAAATATATAAGTTGGGCCTACTATCGTCCAATTTTTAGAAATAAGACGATCAAAATATATTTAAAACCCTGCCTTTAACGCTTGAAAGATTTTTCGATCGGGTTCAGTATTTTTGTACAACTTATAATTGTATAAACTTTCATGAAATTAGAAACTTCTCTACTATTTTAATTCAATTACTTTGCTAAAATAAATAATTATCTGCAGGCCATAAATAAATACATTGCAATGTGTTACGAGGCTCCGGCTTGTATACTATTACGCATGCGTATTTACTGTAAACAAAACAGCAAGGCAAGCACGATACAGGGAAGGCCTGCTTACTTTACTGAGTTAGCCAAAAAAAGTGTTTAAAAATACTTAATACAGGCCCCGACCGAGGCAACTCTTAAATGAAAATTTATTTTGGAGACCAATTTGTTCGCTGAATGACGAAGAAACGGGAGCTGTACGACACATATGCAGGGCTCGCGAAGATTCTCATGGACAGCTTTGTTGATAGAAATTGTTCAATTAAGTTGTTTCCCTTCTAAGGTCCCACTATATAAATGGTGCCTGTTTGGGAGGGTAACTATTGAAATTGACTACCTGAGAAAACCATTGTCAACCGACGCGAAGCGAAGGTTGACAATGGTTTTCGAGGGGTGTCAATTTCAACTGTTACCCTCCTATACAGGCACCATTAAATATTTATACTGAATGTCTTAATTTTAGAGAAATTATTACTGCTTTTATATAGAAATGACGTGAATTCTACGGCGAACCGTAGGCGCATAATTTACGCGCATGTAACAATTCGTTGTGTTACCCATTGCCAAATGTGTTTCGTACGCTGAGAGTAATAGAACGGATTATCAACTGCGAATAAACCAATCAGATTTCAGTATTTAACATAAAAGTATAATGATATATAAATGTGTCCTTCCTAGTGTTGCAAATACTTGTAAAAACCGACTGGAAAGTAAACCATTTATAATTTGTCGAGAAAGTGATAATGTGTTCCGTTTAGAGAGTCCCTTTAATCTCGTATTCTATTATGACTGGTACGTCATATACTCGAATACTGGAATTTTTTATATAAAAAAATGGGGGTGTTGCTATCTCGCTTAATACGTGTAAAGTGTACAGCAAGCTCAACATTTATTTTTTTTGAAAAAATTCTAAAATTTGCTGTTATCAAGAGATAACATGATTATACCCTATAATATGCTGTTTATTCCATCACCATTCTGGCGATTCCGGCATGCCTTTTCCTGGCTCCATATTAGGCATCTGGCAAATTTTACTAATTGTGCATGCAGTGTGTCTTGTACTGTTTTATTTTCTACGCAAACGCATTGACAGCCTTACATGTAAAGTACTAAAAACGTTATTCGAATGCGTCTCCTTGAGAGTAAAATCTTTATACTGTTACACACATAATACCGAGCGCAGCGAGAGGCGGGCGAAGCCCGCCTCGCGAAGCGAGGATTAATGGTAACACGTATATATAAGAAAATCAGTGAAAAATGAATGTTGAATCAGGGGTACTAAGGCCAAAAAAAAATTCTTCCAGCCCTGGGCGCCGCCATATTGGCAGCCATTTTGTTTTTCAAAAGTTAGTTCGATCATTGATTGACTGGTACTTATCGATGTTTATTGCCCCTAAACTCGATTAAATAAGTTCCAGTGTTTCAATAGAAGGTAATTTGATTTTAAAAAAAATAAAAATTAAACAATATAAGTTTCAATAGTGCTTCAATCAAAAAACACGACTAGATCTATGTATGTCTTATCAAATTATCAGATGGAATATAAAAACATTAACGTCAAGGAACTGATCTTTTAGATACTGAACAAAGTATGCAATTTTATTACAGCGGTATTCATATGAATTAAATTGATTAACAATAAAAGAAGAAATGAAAAAAATCCGGAACTTTTCGTAACTCTCTTCGGCTATTTCCGGAGACAAAACTTGAACGTTTTACGTCTGAAATATGACGTCATAATGTAGACTGAGCACGCGACGTTTAGTTTAACTTTGACGAATGGTATGAGTAGGCAACCATGCAGGCGGATCCTATTGAGTGCGTTTTAAATAGATTTTATCATACAATAATCAAAACTGCACTGTGTTAAATCTGCGCTCGGTTCAACGGTCACACCGTTTACATATTAATTCAAATCACGCTTTTCTTTGTCAATGCGTAAGATTAGTGTAACCAGATAGCCATGCTATGACCTTGATAGTTATTTGGGAGACCCAGAGACTCGGGACACTTGCATCCCATACTCCTTGATTGACAGTTCTGACAGGTTTGTTTCTTTATTTAGAAATAAAATATAACTCAGGAATTTTAACAGTAAATGTTCAGTCATAATCATCATAAATGGGCCAAAGTAGTCGGAACTGTCCGTTAAATGTTACATAGTCCTCTGTAAGATGATATTATGGCAGATCTTTAATTTTGGCTGTTTTCAATTGATGTTGTGACTTTGACAAACCTATGCGTTCACGCTTTTTAATAAACTGCTTGTGAATATAAAAAGTGGTTCCTAAGTTTGCACTTCAAAGTGATTAAGAAGACGGACTTCTTACAATATTAATCGGAAATACAATTCGCCTAATAAAAATAAAGTCTATTTATCCCTTCCTGTTCCGGAAATAAACGAAATAGTGAGACGTATCTTATTTATCGTGTTTATTGTATGTATCTTAATGCTTTTGCATTACATTAACAGCCAATGATAAAACATGCCGATCATGCATTCTTTTAAAAGGAATACTTGTTTTCTTTACGACTATAACACACATTAATACGTAGACGCACCCACCAACACGAATGCATATTCGGATTTGATAGTTTACATTTCTGGATTTTTTATCATAATTATCGTATATAGGTTAAACTTTTTCTACAACTCTATGGTAGCATTGCGTTAGAACATACCTGTCTGCCCAGAGGTAAAAACCAGATAGCATCCAAAGACAAGCAATAAGGCATATAATGTCATCGCCATGTTATTAATTAAATGGCTTTCGATTTTTTTCATATTTATAGCGTTTTTGATGTAATTCATTTTCCTTGGTCTGATAACCATAATATCTAACAACGCATTAAAATTGTCAAATTTGATTGATAGTATGAATCAGGAATTTCTAAGAAATATCTATCGGGACAAAATATTGTTTACAGAGATGTATATAGAAAATTAAGAAAAACTGTACGTGAGAAATCTATAAAGAAGATGGGTGAATAAGGCGTGTAAACTGCCCATATGAGGATAGATAAGATACTATAAAATTAAAATATGAACAAATCTCATAATTTCTTTCTCAATTAATAAAAACAATGTATATTTACCATAACATCGATTTATAACCTTTAAATATGTTAAATATTTAGAGTAGGTTGATTAAAACTGGCGTATGCGTGTCAAAACCTCCAAATAGTGTCATTTTTAGAACTTCAATGCCTTTTCTTTTATAGAGTGGGTCTGGGCTCCATATTTATGTCTATATGAAGTTTAAAGGAAATCAAACCGATTTCAATCAACAAAAACGTGGAGAGATGACCCACTATACTTTAAAAATGTCATTTTGTATCCCAACAATTGAACGTTTTAGAGAAATACTACAAGTCCGTAAATTCGTTGTTGAAGTTGCATTTAGCATTTAACAATGAAGTTTGTTGTGACTGAAATGGCTCAGTGGTTAGAGCACCAGACATGAGGTAACATTATAGAGCTAGGGTTTTTAGGTTGTGGGTTCGATACCACCAAAACTTTATAATTTTTTTTTCTTATCGTTTGTTAAAATATTCAAAACTGAATATAGTTAGAAATCGTGGTTTTGTAAACTTATAATATAACATCATATAGTATATTTGGTTGAGACAAATTAATTTGAAATTCTTTTTTACGACAAAACCAAATGGGCAGTTGCGCTATCTTGTTCCCCCATCTTCTTTATTGGCAGTAATTGCCACAGCTGTTTGATAGTAAAGAGAATACAGAAACCAAGGTGAACCCTGGAACCAGCTGCTCACTCGTAAAAATTATTCCTTATCCATTAATACTTAATAAACATATAATATAAACAAATTTAAACTTGTAAGTCTAGTGGTAAGCTTAAATATTCGCTGGCAAGCTCAGCAGTTGTCCCTCACATATCAAATATCAAATATCACTTTTCGATATTTGTCAGAACATACTTTGAATAAAGCGATATAGCATTGTTGTAAAGATTTTCGTCAATCCCATTGGTTAGAAGACAATTCTCTATCTAAAGGGTCAAACGCTTTATGTAGACAATATTCTGAATGATATTGTTCAAGAAAAAATGTAACCCAGACACGATCGATCTATGCATTCGAAATCCGTTTTGTTATCTTCTAAAAAGCTCGTTGTCATCTAAGAACGCAGTGAGTCTATTGTTTAGGACGGAACTGTAAACCTTATAGCCACTACACGTGCAGACATATTTCTCTGTAATTCAGTGAATTCTAAGGTCGGAGGATTTGTCGTTTTAGATTGGGAAGATGACTGCACGACACCATATATTAAAATTTCTTTTCGTTTTCATAAGAAATATGTAGTACTAGTATCAGGAGTAGAGATATTGCGTAATTATTTCTGTGTGCTTCGGTTAAGGGTATTTAAGTTCTATCTCGGGGTTTTTAAAGTCATTCGAGTTAGTACTCAGCTATAAATAGCAAGTATGACAAGTTTGGATAATGGGGTGTTGTTTGCTGAAACGTTTTATAATTATAGTTGTTTGTTTTCTTTTGTAGTTTATATTGATGTCCAGCATATATAGTTCAAAGTTCGTGAAGGTTGATTTAATATCGAAATATTTTGTATATTATAGGTAGTTTTACAGTATCACACTTTGTATATCAAATTTATTTTAATTAATAAATTACAAGAAAAGTTACCAAGCAATTGTATACGTTCAACAGAAGAAGGATCACATGGACCGGAATTATTAATAATTATGTAAATTAAAGCTGAGTACACAACTCATATCTAATAATAAACAATCGATTATAGGTTTTGTCTTTGTGTTTTATTATGGATTAGAAAAGAAATATTTTATTTGCGGATGAAAGAAGTGAAGTAGAAAATAATTAGCATTTGTATAACATTTGCTGATTTAAAGACTTCAAAGGCAGCTAGTCAATTCCTGTGAATTTTCCGGCCTTGAATTTGTTTACGACACAACGTACTTTACTCATATCTATTTATCTGTTCAGGCTCCGATTTCACACACACAAACAACTTACAACAAATCTCAGACTAAAGTCTGAGTTTTTCCTCAAATATCTAAGTTTTTTTCTTAAATTTGAGAAAACTCAAATCTGCATTTCACAAAAAAATCTTAGTTGTGCTTTTTACTCAATTTGAGAAAAAACTTAAGTTACCACCATGGCAGACTTAAGTCAAATCTCAAATGTCATTTACATCATTAATACAGTATTATATCATCTGTAATGTTCATTTCTTAGATCTATTCCACTCAATAATCAGCGTAAATGCAATATTTAATGCACGTTTGATCAATTTTTTTTTTCATTTAAAAATAATAATTTTGGCGGAGTTAACGTTATCTCCCTTGACAAAAATGTAAACAAAGGGAACTAATTCATTTGTTTGTGTTAAATGGAAGAACTGTGCAGTGATTCTACTTTCTAATGAATTTAAGATAATCATTAAGAAATTTACATGATTTTGTTTGCTATATGATATATAAGATCATGTAGATATGTAATCTATATTTAGCATAACAAAGTATGCATTTCATGACTGATTAACATTTTATGACTCTTGTTAGATTAATCCTATTTTCCTCTGTTAAAAATTCGACTTAGCTGAGAAATTACTAAGTTTGATTTGTGAAATGCAATTTGAGAAAAATCTCAGCTGAGTAAATTGAGATTAAACTTAGGTAAAAACTGAAGTTTTTTTGTGAAATCGGAGCCAGATCAGCTTTTGATTTGCACGATGGGTCTACCATACGGCGTTCTAAGCGATCTTTATGATTTGAGTCTCGAGTTTTAATGTCCTCTTCAAATGATGAACCTTTTGTGGGTTACACAATCGTCTAAAATACGTAGACCACACGTCTTTCATAGTTTCGGGATTATTTTGTATTTCTACTATTTTTCAAACATTCGTCCGAAAACACATTTTTTTTATTCTGGTCCTAAAGTCAACATAGAACCATAAACATAAGCTGAACACCACTAGTAAATAGGCAACGTCACACAGGTACCTGGTATATAAACCCTTTGATTTCCTTACACCCGATTGCACACCTGAAACTCGTGGCCGACGTGTAGTATTCCTTTCGTGGTCTTTGGAATTTGTGCATTGTGTATAAAATTGTTATACTTATTTTATGTGCAAATTCTGTTTGTAAATTATATATTGACCAGTTTAATTGTTGTTAGTATTCTTCTGGCTTGAAAAAAGTTTGTAAAATTTGATAATGTCATCGCGACCGAGTAACTCGCCGAGGCACACGTCCACACAGGCGAGACTTTTACAGCAAAATACTTTAAATTGCTAAGAGGTCTCCAGCCTATATAGGGGTTGTAGGGATAACGGTAGTGAGAGAGAAATATGGCGGACAGTGCCTATTTACGAGCTTTGTTTAGCTTAAATATAGTTCTAAAACGTCTACGGGTAACCGGTCGTGAGTGTGCGCTATATCGAAAGATAATTCGCTTCTATGCTTGTGGTTCTATTGGTTCTATGCTTATGGTTCTATAGGTTCTATGGTAATGGTTCTATCTGTTCTATGTTTATGGTTTATTGGTTCCATGCTTGTGGTTCTATTGATTTTATGCTTATGGTTGTATAGGTCATACGCTTATAGTTCTATTGGTTCTATGCTTATGGTTCTATAGGTTCTATGCTTATGGTTCTATGCTTATGTTTTATAGGTTCTAATAAGTATGCTTTTGGTTTATTGGTTCTATGCTTACAGTTCTAAAGGTTCTATGTTTATGGTTCTATGCTTATGGTTTATTGGTTCTATGCTTATGGTTCTAAAGGTTCTATGTTTATGGTTCTATGCTTATGGTTTATTGGTTCTATGCTTATGGTTCTATTGGTTCTATGCTTATGGTTCTATAGGTTCCATGCTTATGGTTCTATAGGTTCTATGTTTATGGTTCTATAGGTTCTATGCTTATGGTTCTATTGGTTCTATGCTGGTTCTATCAGTTCTATGCTTATGGTTCTATAGGTTCTATGTTTATGGTACTATCATAAATGTATGTCTGATTCTTTTTTCCCAAGTGTGCGGAAATGACGAAGTAAATTACACATTTTTAGAATATTATATTTCATTTATATGTTTTTGATAAAATTGTATCTTTTTGTCATGATACATATATGATGAAAAAAATTAATGCCCCTGGCCCCATTCCCCCAAACACATGTATGCTTTAAATAAAAAGTAATTCTTTGATGAGATGTTTAAATTGCCTTCATATAAGCGTAATAAAACACACTTATCCAGTGTGTAACGGGATGAGCGGAGGCTACTCCAAACAACAAGACATCTTAAATTTAACAAAATTTAATAACAAAAAAAATAAGAGAAAGAAAGAAAAGATAGAAATATAAACACTAAACCACACAAACACTCACACAACTTTCACTCAACAAGAAAAAAATATGATGTTTATACAAATGACCAAAAATAAATTAGAAGAGTGTCCGAATCTCCGGGGCTGTAGTCCTGGACCAACTACGGACAACCACAACTAGAGTAGTTTCGTCACCACAATCATCATCATCACCATCGCCATCATAATCATCGACACTATCGTCAACACCATCGCCTACAACACCATAATCATAATAGACATCATCGTCATCACCATAATCATCTACTTCATAATCATCACCGACGTCACCATGAACGACATCATCTACATCATCTTCATCGACATGACCATCATCATTGTCGTCGTCATCATAACATCATCGTCGTCATCAACATGAACATCGCATCGTCATCGACTTCACCATGAACGACATCATCTACACCATCATCATCGACATGACCATCATCATTGTCGTCGTCATCATCACCATAACATCATCGTCGTCATCAACATGAACATCGCATCGTCATCGACTTCACCATGAACGACATCATCTACACCATCATCATCGACATGACCATCATCATCATCGTAGTCATCGACATCACCATAACATCATCATCGTCATCACCACATCAACAATATGACACACGGTCAGCTATCCGTGTCCGCGTCAAATGCTGAACTTGTGAAACTAAAACATGCTACACAGGCTTCTAACACGATACCCCCTTCATACACTAAGCACGTCTTTATTGCTGGACAGCTCGGCCGGGTATAACTTAGCGCCTATTGTTAGCGTCGGCCAAGCACGTTGCAAAGAATTATGGGAAAAATAAAATCGGGTGTGTTCGATATGAACAGTGATTGTCACACACCTCCCCCCTTAAAAAATTGTCCTGCAATTTCAAATAAACAATCACTGAATTTTGAAAATTCTCACGTATTTACAATAAAACCTATACACATACCTGTACTGTCTACTATACATCTCACTGACGACTCAGGTAATCCGCACCCACATTGTCGCTTCCTTTGATTGCAATGATCCTAAAGCGGTATGGCTGAAGCTGCAAAGCCCAACGCATCAGTCTGGAGTTCTCTGTCTTTGCTTTGTTAAGGTAGGTCAGGGGTTGGTGATCAGTTTCAAGTAGAAACTCGCGTCCATAAAGGTACTGGTGGAACTTCTGTATTCCCCACACTACCGCCAAACACTCCTTCTCGATAACAGCGTATGCCTTTTCTCTTGGTTGAAGTTTCCTACTGGCGTACGCTACGGGTAGTTTCTCGTCATCCTCCATCTGTAACAGCACAGCACCTATCCCATCATCTGCAGCGTCCGTGCGTAAAATGAAGGTTTCATTAAATTCTGGCAACTTCAATATTGGCCTCTCTGATAACATGTGTTTCAACGTATCAAAAGCTCGTTGCTGACTTTCAGTCCAAATAACTTTATTTGGTTGGCCCTTCTTCGTAAGATCAGAAAGTGGAATGGCTATCGCAGAGAAATTCGGAATAAACTTTCTGTAGAATCCTGCTAAGCCTAGGAAGGCACGAACCTGTTTCTTGGTTTGTGGTATTGGCGCATTTCTGACTGCATCAATCTTGTCCTGTTCTGGTTCTAGACACTTGTTGCCCACCATATGTCCCAAACAGTCAATCTTGTCAAATCCGATGAAACATTTTGTCGGTCTGGCCGCAAGTCCCGCATCTCTGAGTCGTTCGAACACAGTCTTCAGTATGTGTAGATGTTCTTCAAAGGTATCTGTAAAAACAATGACATCATCGATAAAGTTTTCTACGCCGTTCATACCTTGAAGTAGTTTTCTCATCATACGACTAAATGTTGCCGGCGCGTTTACAAGACCAAACGGCATTGTCCTGAATTGGTACAATCCGGATGGTGTGGAAAAGGCTGTAAGCGGCTTACTCTCGTCAGCCATCGGTACTTGCCAGTATCCTTTGCTTAAGTCTATCTTTGACACAAACTTCTTTCCGGTCATTTTGGAAAATATGCTTTCTGGACTGGGCATTGGTTCTGCATCAAATACCGTAGCACAGTTCAGTCGTCTATAATCAATGCAAAATCGATTCGTTCCATCTTTCTTCCGAGCTATGACAACTGGAGCTGAATAAGGGGAAGATGATGGCTCAATCACATTCAACTGTAGCATTTTCTGAACTTCTTCTGTAATTGTTTTCTCTGTACTGAACGGAATTGGATATGGTTTCACACGCACAGGTTCAGACGATGTCACAACAATCTTATGCTCCACTAAGTTCGTCATTCCAGGTATATCCGTAAATACATCTGAGAACGAATCACACAGTGATTTAGCAGTTTCCAACTGATCTGGTGTTAGTCTGTCTGCAAACTTTATGTCCTTTGCTGTTTCGGTTTGAGTAACAGGTGGCATAAGAATAGAGTCCTGTTGTTCATCATCATCTTGGTCACTAAAGTCTATGAGTGAAATTGCACATGTTGACAAAACACCACAGTTCAATGTATCTCGTTCAACATACTTCTTAAGAAGATTTGCGTGGAAAGTTTTCAGCTTGCCTCCCATATCGATCTTGTAATCCATCTGTCCTAACGGTACTGCAGGTACTTTTCCTTTCGGAATAGTCCGCTGACACACGTCACATGATCTGCAAAACCGTCTAATGTCTGACTGAATTCCTGGCCAGTAAAATTCGGACACTACTCTGTCGGTTGTTTTCTTTGATCCCAGATGACCACCCATCAGCGTTTCATGTGCTATCTTCATAACGATAGTTCTGTATTTCCGGGGAACGATTAACTGTCGGAAAAGTTTTCCACTGGACACTTTGGGACTGCAAAATTCTCTGAACAACATTTGCTTCCGTTCACACATTTTTGAAAATCCGCCGTCACTGAAATGTTTAAGCTGTCCACTCTCAGCTAAGCTCCATAACTTTTTCAGTGTCTCGTCGTTTCGTTGTTCTTGTAAGATATCCTCCGGCGATACATCCCGTATTGCTTCCGGTACTTTCAATGGTTTGTATGGAGACTGTTTCTTTTTCAGTTGCGCACGCGTTTCAACAGCTGTTATGTTTTCAACGGAATGAATCCAGGCTGGATTTGGTTCATGTGGTTTCCTTACTCCACGAATATTACCAAGAATAAGATCGTACGAAGGCGAATCAAAGCACCAAGCATCAACACTTCCGGTAAAGTAAGGAGTATCGACATCAATTCTAGCCACATCTGAATCAATAATACGACCGTCTGCTAACTTGCATCGTTGAGATGTCCCTGTTAGTTGATCATCGTTTACCAGTTCTCTACGAATAACGGCACCACTACAACCTGTGTCTCTTAGCACAGTCACTAGTTTATTGCCAACACATCCTTTCACAACTGGCATTTCCGTTTCACAGAAAGCAACCGAATCACCAACACACGGTAAGTTTCCATGTTTCTCGACGACACTCGCGGCTCCTTGGCGACCTCTACCGCGTCCTGGATATCCATGGTTCCCATTATTGTACGACCCACGTTGAAAATCACTAGGGTAAGTATGTTTCGGTGTTGTTTCTTGTTTCTCGCTCGAATTAAACGGCCTGTTATTCGGACTTTTGCGGAAGTTGCAGTTAAAGGCTTTATGTCCTTGTCGTCCGCACTCATAACACTTCACTGCATTTCCAGATTGGTTTTGTTGCACGGAATCTTTGTACGGCGGTTGTCTATCGGACTGCTGTCGTCTGTCAAAGAGCGGTTTTTGCGTAAGTGAAGAAGATGTCACTGTTCTGGCCTCAGCAAACTGGTCCGCGTATCGCGCCATGTCTTGGATCGAAGTAGGAATCCTCTCCTTTAGGAATAAGGCAAGTTCTTTCGAGCAACACAATAAAAACTGTTCACGTAAGAACAAGTCCTTCAGATCATCGAATGTCTTGTTAGTCTTAGACAGCTGAATCCACCGCTCAAGGTAACTGTCCAGTCTGGTAGAAAATTGCATAAAAGTTTCACTTCCGTCTGGTTTTGAAAATCGGAACTTCTTGCGGAAACCGTCCTCCGTCATGTCAAATCGTTTCAACAGGGCGTTCTTCAACTCGTTGAAATCAAGTGCTGTTTCGGGTGAGAGTCTTGCGAACACATCCAGTGCCTTTCCTTTGAGTAATGCGCTAAGATGAGTCACCCACGTGTCTTTATTCCATTTCTGCGTTGTTGCGTATATCTCAAATCTTTGAATGTACGCGTCAATGTTGTCTTTCGAATCCTCAAACGGAGGAAGTTTTGGTCCTTTTATCACTTGAGAAGTTTCTTTCTCCTCTTTAGTCACATCACTCGGCTTTATGTGAGATCTCTCGAGTTGCAGTTTGTGATCAAGTTCCAGTTCTTCTAGTTTTTGCTGATGTCTCTTTTCTTCTATCAATCGGGCGTGCTCTCGCTCATCATGTTCTCTCAATCGGGCGTGCTCTCGCTCATCATGTTCTCTTGCGGCGCGCTCTTTCTCCATCTGTAGTTTGAAGTCGCGGTCTCTCTCCTCCTGGTCTCTCTCCTCCTGTCTCTCGACTCTATGTTTCTCACGTTCGTCCCGCATTCTGGCCTGTTCGTCCTTCACGAATTGTTGAAGGGCTTCATCCTTCATCCCCATCTTGGTCCCCACTTCAAGTAGCTCCAGCATCTCCTTGACAGTAGACATGGTGCATTGACTGACAGACCAACTTACCTCAAAATTATCTCATAAAGGGACTAACTTCTCAACTTTTAACAAAACAATCTGCCTAACGTAATGTACTCACCAAGGGAAAAGGAAACAACGACCTACACTTGCTCTTACATGTACTACAAAAGAGATCAAAAAATGAAAAATAAAATAAACCTTGGCAACTGTTCACTTATAAAGATATCTTGTAGTATCTGGAGGAGTCAACTCATCCCACCGCTGCCACCAATTGTAACGGGATGAGCGGAGGCTACTCCAAACAACAAGACATCTTAAATTTAACAAAATTTAATAACAAAAAAAATAAGAGAAAGAAAGAAAAGATAGAAATATAAACACTAAACCACACAAACACTCACACAACTTTCACTCAACAAGAAAAAAATATGATGTTTATACAAATGACCAAAAATAAATTAGAAGAGTGTCCGAATCTCCGGGGCTGTAGTCCTGGACCAACTACGGACAACCACAACTAGAGTAGTTTCGTCACCACAATCATCATCATCACCATCGCCATCATAATCATCGACACTATCGTCAACACCATCGCCTACAACACCATAATCATAATAGACATCATCGTCATCACCATAATCATCTACTTCATAATCATCACCGACGTCACCATGAACGACATCATCTACATCATCTTCATCGACATGACCATCATCATTGTCGTCGTCATCATAACATCATCGTCGTCATCAACATGAACATCGCATCGTCATCGACTTCACCATGAACGACATCATCTACACCATCATCATCGACATGACCATCATCATTGTCGTCGTCATCATCACCATAACATCATCGTCGTCATCAACATGAACATCGCATCGTCATCGACTTCACCATGAACGACATCATCTACACCATCATCATCGACATGACCATCATCATCATCGTAGTCATCGACATCACCATAACATCATCATCGTCATCACCACATCAACAATATGACACACGGTCAGCTATCCGTGTCCGCGTCAAATGCTGAACTTGTGAAACTAAAACATGCTACACAGGCTTCTAACACGATACCCCCTTCATACACTAAGCACGTCTTTATTGCTGGACAGCTCGGCCGGGTATAACTTAGCGCCTATTGTTAGCGTCGGCCAAGCACGTTGCAAAGAATTATGGGAAAAATAAAATCGGGTGTGTTCGATATGAACAGTGATTGTCACACAGTGTAATGTAATTGTTGGCATATAATGTAAAATGCATGTGACCACATCATATGCAAATCTTTTTGAAAAGATAAGTAATTAAACATTTATTTATGTGCGGAAATTTTGTTTTTTTTACTTGCATATAATAGAAAAAGTATAATTCTGAAAATTTTTATATATTTATGAGCAAAACCCTGCGATAAAAGCTTAAATTATCGTAACAACAAACTTATGTAGAATTGTTGATAAGGTCTTCATTTGTTGTCCGAGAGAAAAATTGTGTTAAGTTTCGTTTGTTTTTTCTTTATATCTATTGTTTAAAAATGTTTAAGTGAAATAATTATCAACAAGATATTATTTTACTTTTACTTAATAACTTAAGACAAAACAACGAAATCTACACTCAGAATATCTGTATGTACACTTTGTTTTATTTTTACACTATTTAAACACGCATATGTTTTATAGACTTACGAGTTTTGTGTTTTGTTTTAGTTTTTTGTTTGCCAATGTCACGTCTTGTAATCTACATTTTTTGTTCTATTTTCAGGTAAAGATTATTTTAGATTTTCTAATAAATTGGTATATGATAAATGTTTTGTCAAATAAGACATATTATTTGTCATGATAGTGGGGAGGTTTTTAGTACTGTAAATATTATGTTTAATTCAATTTCTATCACAGGATGAAGCTCTGCCATTCAGTCAACTGAATGTTAACTGAATGGTCTGGAAAGGTGACTGAATGGCATAGCTTTCAGTTACCTTTCAGTCACCTTTCAGTTGACTGAATGGCAGAGCTTCATACTGTGTATTGTACTAAAATTCAAAGTGTCGCTAGTTTTTTTTTTATGTTAAACACTAAAATGAAACTAATAAAAATAGTTAAAAAAGAAAAAAGTAAAATCTGGTTTTTGTCTTTTGTAAAGAAAATCAAATTACAAAAAATAAAAACATCTGATTTATTGTATGACATTTTTGTTCCAGCATACTAGTGAATGGATATTAAAAAGCAGCAAATGAAATGTACTCTGAACATGAAACTAAATACAATTTAATTTATTGATAATGAATATTCTCCTAAGACGCGCGATCATCTTATACTTAAATACCGGTATGTTATCTTGAAGAGACCGTCATTTGTCATAAATGAATATTACAAGCTAACTTGCATAATTGGACGCGTTTTCCCTATGAAAATGATTGAGTTAAGACCTTTCCAAAAGTCAATAGTATTGTTTGATCGATTCGCTTGTACTTTTAAGACTCGTTAATATTTTCTGATTAAGTGATGTTGATTAATGTTTTTTTGAAACATGTCATCAACCTTCCAGCTGATATGATCCGGTTTGATTTATTCAATACCAATGATATATTTGTTTTATTTATACTAACTTTAAAACTCGATTAGAAATTGTATGATAAATTGATATCGGTTACCGTTTGTTTCCTGTTATTTCTTAGTTATGCATTAAGGTACATATAGCCCTTTAAAAGGGTGTTAGGGTGTCGAAGGAGAGGATGGGAAAAGCTTTTTTTACCTTTTATATTTTATAGTTATGTATAAATGTAATTTATCAATGTATTGTCAAAGAGAACAACTTGTTCAAATTTAAGGGAGTGAATGTAATTATTTTAAACTTCTACGACAATAAGGATAGTTCCCTTCACTACGTAGTCTGGCAAACTTTTGTAAATACATCAATACATTTTAAATGTATGAAAATAGATGCATGAAAATAAAATCTTCTATTTGATTTTAATCATTTACATGTGAAATTGTTCAGATAATAAGCAAAAGAATTCACTTAATTATTCTTAAAACAATTCACCGTGGCATCAATAAAATCAGCACTGTTTAATTGATATTTCATTACCTCGTTTCGTCATTAAAATACTCAATAAAAAAGTTCAATTATTTATTCTTTGAACAATTATGACATGCTATTCTTAATATCTGCGTCTTTCACCAGGCCTACAATCACGTGTGACGTCATGCCACCCAGCGTACCAGCGTCTGTAACATCCACCGCAATAATCAGGACTGTAAAGAAAAGAAAGACAACTCTTGATCTTAAGCTGCAGTTACATGACAATGGTCCAACCTATTATTAAATTTATAGGGAAATAAAACAATTATTGGTAAACACATATATCATTTTAGCTTTATCTTATTCTGAAGCGTTTTATTATGATAAGGTACGTCTAAATTTACCAAGACTTAATTTAAAGTATTGTAAACTAAAGCGCGGAAATTTATTGTTAATAGGAATCAGTCATGTGTGCACAAATATTTCTGTAAATAATATTAAAAATCGATCGACTTTTTAAATAGTTCACGTGCGACCTATACTGACAATTAACCGGTATATTTTAACGCAAAATTGATTTGTCAAACAAAAAATGTGGTTAATAAATTCGCTTATTTGAAAAACAAAACAATTGATTTTTTATTTTTGTTCTGAAACTTCAGTAATTGTGAATATAAATTGTCCATATCTATCTTGTAGTTTAATGATAGGATATCGCGTATACATGTAAATCAATTTCATGATCTGTACAATAATTAAAGGAGTACATTCGAGTAAAAGAATAAGGTGTAGAATAATAAACAGTAAATTAAATGTTATTACAAGATTTAAACATGGATATATAATTTCCATGCAAATGATTGTTCTCAATTTTAAGATGATATAAAATAGACCCGAAAAAGGGTTAGTTACAAGATAATAAGTTTTTCTAAAAAGAATATAGAAGAACGCGCATAGTGTTCTAAAAAATTTCTGTTTTATTTCTAATCACTTACACGCAGCGAGCATTCGGGATGTTAGCGCAATTCCACTGTTCCCTCCAATCCTCACACGGGTTAACATAACAATGCACCCTTGGTTTTCCGTATGGACATTCTGAATAGGCTAAAGAAAAAAATGTTGATATAACACTTTTCAGCGAACAAGCACTATTACTAAAACGTTTACTCTATAAAGTTTAAGCAAAATGTTTGCAAATGTATCGCAATGGTATTAAACGAGTATTATAATTTTATTTAAGTTTTCAGTTTTTCATACAACATACCTTGCGCAGTAACCATGAAAGTCAGGAATAGCAAAGCTAGTGAGAAAACAAAAGTCCTCATGTTGAAAAACGATAGTCAGTGTTCATGTTTATAGAAATAAGCCAACTATATATATCCTCTTGATATGGGTTTTCCACCAACATGTAGTCAGATTTATCATCATAAATAACTTCGGATGATCGGAATCAAAATTCAAAACACGAAAAAAATTTAAAATCATCTATGGGTTTATCCGAAAAGTTCACAAACATATAGACATGCATGTCACGGCACGACCGTCTTTGTATTTAATCAAATTTGATCAACAGTTTATTGAATCATTTATAAAAATCATCCCACCGATTCATTTTTGAACGACGTCTCTTGGATTAAATTTTCCAAAATAAAAAACTTTTAGAATTGGGTTAACAGATTATGTAGATGTTTTTATTTAATAAAACAAAGAAGAAATGTACCTGACTTGATTGCAATTGACCTTAAATTGAGGTTTTCCATGGGGTTTATTGAAAAGAGCAGTTCTTTTTGAAAATAATATATAGTGCATTTCAATATGTCAAATGCGTCAATGGTTTAGAATTCAAAATTTCGTATCAACTTCTTTGATTTCTGGAAGACTGCTGTCACCCTTTTATGTTGAAATCTCTGTTGTTAAAATATCGGACCAGGTAATGATTTAGCTTCAATCCTCACGACAGTTTTAGTGGGATAGAAAATGGAAGGGTGTATTACTGCACTGGATTCTGTAATAGTGCAAGTCCGCAAGTGATTCACTTCAACAACGAATTTATTTCAAACAATAGATAAATGATACTGACTTTAATTTTATATTTCTTGCCTGAAACTCAAACTCCAAGTAATTGTGAAAGACACAGATTAACCCACAAATATTTGGGTTATTCTGTTTGGTAATATTGGTAATATGTTCAATGACTATAATCTTTTTGATTTTTTCAGGAAAGGATCTTGATCAGAATATCTGAAATTTCCATTAATCATGTTTAAGTGATCCAAAAAAATGAGTCCCGCTTATGAGCTCATACATCTTCTCACAAAAACAGATTGATTAAAAAATCCCAGGGGTACATTATGCATTAATAGTTTCACATAAGTTTTTCTAAAGTGTTGGCTTCCAATAAAGAACAAAATATCCAGTAAAAAAATGAATGTGTGGACATCAAGGTCCCATTCTATTCGGTAAGAACCGCGTCAGGACAAAAGCAGATTTGACAATACGCGTAACTTTTACTTTTTATTCTTGTGAATTCCCTCAGTAAACGTAGATTGATAAACACAAAACAAAAACGAAAAACAATGGCACACAATTTGCTCACTATTTATTTCAAAATATAGGGACATTAAAAGAAACGAGTTGTCGTTGTCGACTTTCAAAAATTTTACACAAAAAATGACACGTTGTGATAACGAATAGTTAAAATTAAACATCCAAAGGTAAAATACGACACAGGAGCAGATCAAACATGGACCTCTTAAACATAGAGATTGGATCAGGTGCCATGGAGGAGTGAGCATCCTCTACTGACCGGTCAAACCAGAGCTCTTTGTTGTATTCGGGAAAAACGTAGAGAATTAGGTAATTATTTAATATGGTCTAACAATAAGTATGTTAAATGTCAGTCGGCATACGATTCAGTGGAATTTTGCATTTGCTGACAAGGTCGTAGTATCGACCATAGAACTTACGAAAAGATGACTTCAGTCGAGACTGTTCACTTGATTATGATAAGTCAAGGTAAGTATGGAAATCACAATTGTTTATCGATAATACGTCGTCGATATGCCTGAATGTTGAGGTAAAGGCCACGACGAGATTTTTTTTTTCATGTTCTGTTTCGTATGAATACAAAACAATGTCTGCTAACAATGGTGCACAATTGGTACCCATGGGAATCCCAACAGATTCTTAGAAGACTTGATTTCCAAAAACTACATAGATGTATTCTTTCAAAAACTCAAGCATTTTTTTAATATCCACTCTTCGGAGTGAGTGTGTTCCGTATTGTTTTTAACAAAATAGTTTTGAAAATGACCGATGGCAAAGTTAGTCAATTTATGTGAACCACTTTTATTAAAAATGTTATCATCATTCTTCTTTCTTCGATAATAATGATGGTTTCTCTCCAAACTCTGATTCGAAAGCATTTTCAATCCCATCAGAAACTAATTTGTTATTCATCAAATAAAATATTTATTTGATTTTACCTATTTACCTTTCTACTTATTCATATAATCAACACAAGAAATAACTGATTTTAAACAAATTACCGTGGCGTTAATAATATCAGCGATTTCTTCCAAGATAGCAGACACGCCCCAAATCATACCATCCAACTTTTTATAAGATTGATTCATTATCCCGTTACTTCATAAAGATACTCAATAAAAAATGTTCAATCATTTATTTTTAAAACAATCATAACATGACATTCTTAATATCTCTGGTTTTCACCAGGCCAACAATGACGTGTGACGTCATGCCACCCAGCACCCACCGCAATAATCAGGACTGCATAGAAAAGAAAGAAAAATCACGATCTTATGCTGCAGTTACATGACAAATTCTCACTATTATTAATCATACATGTATAGGAAAATAAAACAAATGTTTTCAGACACATAGATCATTTTAGCTTTATCTTATTTTAAACATTTTATTATGATAAGGAACATATAAAATTATTCAAGACTTAATTAAAAGTATTGTGAACCAAAGCACGGACATTTAATGTTAAAATGAATCATGTATGCACAAATATTTCTGTAATTAATATTCACAATCGATTGACGTGTTAAATAATTCATGTGCGACCGTAAACTTACAATCAATAAACTGGTATATCGTAACTTTAACGGGATTGAATTGTCAAACAAGAGTGTGCTAATTTATTTATTCGAAAAACAAAACGGTGGATGTTGATGTTTAATTTTTGTACTGAAACTTCCGGAAGATGTGTAAAAATATGACCCGACGTAGTTTCAATGAAAAGATTAAATCTTTCTTTTTAAAATTTAATAATAAGATGTTGCATATACATGTATTCTTTAAAAATCAATTTCACGATGTAATGGTGTGCAGTTGGGTAAAAAAAATAGTGTGTGGAAAAATAAACAGGCTAAGTAGATTTAAGATATAATTTCCATACAGATAATTGATCCATCATTTTTAAGGTTGGATGAAATAGAAAAGAAAAAAGTTACACGATAATAATGCACATAGTGTTCTACAAAGCTTCTGCGTTATTTCTTATCTCTGACACTTACACGCAGCGAGCAGACGGGATATTAGCGCAATTCTGTAGTTGATCGTGAAGATGACACGGGTTTATTAAACAGGCCACCCTTGTTACGCCATACGGACATCCTACAAAGCAAAATAATAGAGTAATAATGGCCAACTTCTCCTCAGAGTGCATACACTGTAATCAAAATATTCACTCTATAAATGTCAAAATATAGCTATGGCGTTTTTATCACAATTGTATAGTACAATATTCATTATTTTATGTTTAGTTTATTATTTTTCATACACTGACATACTTTGCGCGGCAACCATGATTGTCAGGAAGACCAAAGCCAGTGAGAAAACAGCAGCCCTCATGTTGAAAACTATTGTCAGTATTCCTGTCGATCAGAATTTGAAAATTATATATATCTAAATTATATGGAATATCCACAAAATTTATTCAGATCTATCATCAATAATAGGTTTGGAAATCAACATTGAAATTCACAACACGAAATAGATTTAAATGCATCTCTGGGTTTATCCAATAAGTGCATATAAACAATCATATTTGATCGAAAATTTAATGATTTATTCATAAAATCATCTCATTAATTCATCTTCGACGGAAGCCTCAATGATTAAAGTTTTCAAAATAAAATACTTAATTTAGTTCATCCACCACATTATGATAAATTATTATGCAAATTCTAAAATAGATAAAGCGGAAATGTGTGTGACTTGCTTGCAATTAACCTTATAATGAAGTATATTTTCAGAAAAGGTTTTCCATACCTTTTTATTGACAAGACGTGTTATATTTAAATATTATAAACAATGCATATCAATATTTTAAATGCGTCAATGGTTTAGAATTTGAAATCCCTTATTTGCTTCTTTTTTTATTTTTGAAAGAGTGTTGCCATACTTTTTATGTTGGAATCATTTTTGTTCAAACATCGGCAAACATTATGAAATAGCTAAATTAATAAATATGATCTTAAACTTGTAACACATTATCTCATATGCAGTGATTCATTTTAGTTTCAAGCGAACGTCAACTCTTTCAGTTTAATGTCAATTGACTTACACTAAATATAATTTATAAAAAGAATATATGACATTTTTTATCGTTACTTAACACGAGATACTGAAGATTTTATATTTTTGCTTGTTTACGATTTTTCTTTAAAAAATTATCGAAGGTAAAGTTTTCAGTGATTATAAAGAGTCCATACCCGCATTACTCTACGCATATCCGTACGTCCGCTGTCACTACCGGTCGTCATTGGATTGAAACAAAAACTCCTGAATTTTTTCATCTTCTTTTTTTGTTTTTCCACATTATTTGTTAGTTTTTCAAGGTTGACAAAACGCTTTAATGAATGCTGAATAACTCCTTTTGTTTTATAAACAATCCACTCTTTTTCTTGATTTTTGGCTTTAAAAAGTTTTGAATCGAAGGTCCTCATAGCTCATTTGTTAGAGTCGTAGTCTTCTGTCAGGCGACCCAGGTTAAATCCTCGAGTGTTGGACATTTTTCTTCCTTGATTGTGTTTCGGTTTATCCTTTATCTGTGAAAGAATATATTTTACTAATTTCCGATACCTCTTATAAAATTACAATATTAGCGCGTTGTTTAGTATAATTATAAGACTGTTGAAATCCATATAGAGGGTTGAATTGAATTTGATTGAAAATTTAAAAAAGATATAAAAGAACAACCATCCCAATAGCATATTTTATGGTGCATTCCGACGGTAGATCTCTTGTTGCTAGCAACGAGAACGCGTCTATATAGCTATTTTTCAGTCACGTTTTCTCAAAAACGCTCCGACTTATTTTATTGAAACTTTCACATCTAACTCATGACAAAATTTGTCAAAAATCAGTTTATCGTTTTTTGCCACTTCCGGTTTTGAGATATTTAAGAGATATTTAAGATTTATGGTTTTGCTTGTTCACATTTTTTCTCAAAAAGTATAAATTTTAAACTTTCACATTTTCAGTGATGGTAGATAGTGTTCAACCATGATGCCTTTTGCATGTCCGAACGTCCGCCGTCACTTTCAGTAGTCACCTGAAGGAACCGAAATACCTTTATTTTTCACCTTTTTTATTTGAGATATTTGAATAATTGTCATTTTTCGAAAGATATGCACCTAAAAATACATAATATGAACATAAATTTGTTTTAAAATTGATCCACACAGTCTTGAGATTTTGGGCTTTAAAGTAGTACTAGTGAAGCAAGAGTCTGTGTACATGTACCTCAGCCATTATAGTTGTGGACATGCGCATGCGACCCGGGTTCCATCCATGAGGGCCGACTTTTAAAAAAAATTATTAGTTTTACGATGAATGATTTTATTTTTAAAATGATAGATTTTACTAATTTTATATTTTATTTTATAAAATATCACTATAATAGCGCTTTTTTAAATTGATTAGTTTAATGATACATTTGTATGCCTATTGAATTCCGTACAAAGGTAAAACGAAATTTGATAAAGTGTTAAGTAATTATAGAATAGAACAATTATCCCGATAGCCTATTTACTGGTGTATTCAAGCGAAGGACCTCTCGTTGCTTGCAACGAGATTGCATCTAGTTCAATTCTTTTGAGGAGGGAAGGGGGTATAACTCCATTGAATTTTTGTATTAGAGTAAGTGCGAAAGAAATCCCCGGCAACGAATTTAACTCAAATTATAGATAAATGAAAATAATTAATTATTTCTTTCTGTCTTTAAACCTAAAAAAGTAAAAGTGCAAGACTTAACATAACCTAAGCATGTGTTTGACAACATCGTAACTTTTTTTTCTTTTTTTTTTAAACCTCGTAACTTGAATTTGTATATTGACTGACTAATTGATTGATTTTTAGCCAGTGATTGTGTGGGATAGGATATTGAACTGAATATTTGAGTATCCCATTTTAACATAGAAACGCTGTAAATATGAAATTTTCTACATACATTTCTTTTATGATGTTTTAGTGAAAAAATAATAAAAGACCACTTTAAAATTTACACTTTTGTCTTCTTTACCAAGACAAATCAAGTCTAAATTTTAGGCGTAAATAATAATATAATTGTTTCACATACGTTTTCCTAAATTTTTTGCTTCAAATAACCAAATAAAATCTAGTAAACAACGATTTTCTCTCAATATTAATCGGGAAAAGAGCAGTTGTGACAAGACTCGTAAATTTGAGCTTTTTCCTCTCATACTTTCTCTCAGTAAGTGTTGATAAAAAACTGCTTAAGCAGAAAAACAACGACAAACAATCTAGATCTGTCTACCGTTTATTTCAAAATATATGGAGTTTAATATTAAACAGAGTTGTCGTTGTTAAAAAATTGAACATTGTACAAAAAGTAGATAAAAATAATGTCTGTCTGTCTGTCTGTCTCTCTCTCTCTCGCGCGCGCTCTCTCTCTCTCTCTCTCTCTCTCCGAATATATGAGATTCAAGTTCGAATTAAAAAGGAATGCGTATGAAAATAAATGTCCCTTCAATGCCTCTCTTTTAATTTATATGTGCTTTTGATCCAGTAGTTTTTCTAACGCTTGTTCTAATGAAGTTCTTTCTCTCTCCATTTGAGCTGCAATAAAAAAGAAACCAATATGTTTAGTGTCTAAGTAAATAAAGTCGGAACGTAGTACTATTTGATTGAAATTTTGATACGATGTATGCAAACGTTTTTATAATAACCCTGGCCAATAAATATAATTACACATTTTAAAATCATTCAACCATTAAATACATTTTTCATGAAGTTCATTCCATCCGAAGTTTTGGTTCTATTTCTCTTACCTTTTCCTGATAAGTTTTTCAGCACATCATCCAATGAAAATCCTTTCCGCAACAAAAGATCTGTGTCCTCCAAAAGCCTGTCCACTAGAACATTAAGAACTGGAAAAAAAAAAGAATTCAAAGGACTCAATCCCTAGAAGATTTAGTTAGACTTTCTATGCTTAATATTTTAGAATGTGCATGCAAATTCAATACGAGCGTATTATTATGTGCAGACATTCTCATTTCATTGTTGAATATATGACCATTAGTTATGTGTTTTGGATATAGTATACCAAACATAGTTCCACATATAGATCAACGGTGTAATCTCTACGCAGAGTCTTGCCATTGAATGGTTGATTAAAAAGAAACAAATAACACCAAAATCGAGATTGGAAACATTTAGATGATAGATTAGGGAAAATTGGAGAATTACAAAAATACGTACGGTTCTCCCTAAATGTATTCTTATGACCAGCAGCAGGATTATCTAGCAAGTAAAAGTAAATTAGCTGTGTATGCGGGCAATACGACATATTACACATTGTTTTTTAATGTTTTAAAGTAGAAATAGGTATGCTAGCGGCGTAGCTCATTCCAAGAAATTTTTTTTATTGAGGATCAAGCGCATAACTTTTTTAAAATACTTTCATTAGGTATTTTGACATGCAATGTAAGTATTCTTAACCCCTTGTCTGAATTGCCTTTTGTTGAAATTGATACCTTCAAATTAGTAAAGTACTACAATGTGTTGCTAATTGTACGCTAAAAGTGATTGATTACTAATTCTGAGTTCGTCCAACGGAGCATTTGAACAGTGGAATTTATTATTGAGCACGTATTCTGCTTTCACAACCTATGGGCCGATTTAAAAGGTACGGGGTGGGGTGGAGGGGGGGGGGGGGGGTTAGGGGGTTGTGGTTGGACCCCTTTTGAAATGCCGGATTGATTGATTATATATTTCATAGTTAAGAAAAATAAGACACTGCTACAGCTCCCCGCCCCAACAAGAGAAAGGTTAGAGAATCCGCGCCAGCTGTAATTGGTCGTAGTACATGTAGTTTGACTGCTGTGCATGTACATGTATGTTGTTGGACATCAAATTAGTTCTACACAGTTTACAAATAATTTCTTGTGATCATAAGCATTATAAATGACACGTGTAAAGAGAGAAATTTTTTTTTACCTGTTTCATGGAATTTTCCAAATCCATTACCCTCGATTTCTTAAAAAAAGGTAACAGAACATTATTGCATACCTGAAACATCGTTCAGAAGCTATGCAGTATGCACATGTCATTTACTGAACTAGAATTTCTACTAGGGAATGTTACAAATTTAAGACGGTAAGAGAACTATTTGGTTTTGTGTTTAAGTTGATACCTTCCGGTGTGGACTGAGACCTCTGGGACATAAGGGCCGCCAACTGCTTCACGCGGCTCGTGTCTGGTACTTCCTGTTCCGGAATCGGTCGGTCAAGGAATGTCCCGACATGCTCCGGTCCTTTATAACGATTAAAAAAATAGCATTTGTAATTTTGTGAAGTAAATTGGAGCTAACAAGCTAAAGATCATGTAGATATTTTACAAACATTACACATGAGGGATTATTTTCAAAGGCAGGGAGCACTAAACTAAACATTAACCTAAATACGGGTGTTAAGGTTGGCACATAGTAAACAAATGAATTGTTTACATTATTTCTATAAACCCTTTTTACTTCTCTCGTGTTTGACCGACTCCTGGAAGATCTTCAGACCGTCCTCTTCCTCGGTGGTTTCTTCCTCCAGAGTGTCCTTTAGTTTCTATAGATATAAGTAAAAGCATTGCTAGAAGATTCAGCACTATCCTTTTTTCTCATTTAAAGGGTGTAATAGATTTGAATAAAACTGTTAAGTGACACAACTTTAGTTCTTTTGATTATATAATGTTATGAAATGTATTCAAAATATTTGTGATTTGCTAATAGGGATGCATGATTTGATAAACAATTGTTTTTCTTTTGGAAGGGGAGCAAAAAACCTTTTAGTTTTTATTATCTAAATTAAATAATTTTATATTTGTTTCGTAGCTTTTTACTGACGTAATTTCAGGGATAAATAACCTTGATTTTTACCCATAAATCTGCACTTTTAAGCTGCAAACAAACAGGAGATTATTGCGTAATTTTGTTTTATTTATAGCAGAGGTCGGTTTATTGGAGGAAACCCCTTATTTAACCTGTTTGTGGACCACCTTTATAGGACTGAGTCAGATACCTTTAGGAGGGTTATTTCCTCAGGTGATAACGCCGAGTCTCCACGTGTGTGTGCTTTTACAGACGAACTAGTGGCTGCCATGTCGCTTTCCTTGGCGCTAGAACCACTCGAGGCATGTTGGGAGGATCCTTTTTCATTTGCGTTCTTGATTTCATTCACCTAGTGAACAACTTAAAAATTCACCATCGTTCGAGTAAGAAACAGCAAACTTTTTACCGAAATAGGCTTTCCGTGTTGATTTAGTCACAATATATAGATATATATACTTACAAGATCCCTTAGCTGAGATATCTGCAAAATTCAAATACAAAAGTTTATAGACTTAACGAGTACTAGTATGATGTAATAAGATCTAGATATAGTTTTTAGAATTATTGTCTTAATAAACATTCAAGTTGAGTTTAACTATACCAAAGTAGAATATCTACATGCACCTTTGAATCAAGGTTCTTAATCTGCATGCAAAAGAAAAACAAGTAGTCTTATACAGTTGCTTGTTTGATTTACATTCAAATATTAACATCATCTATCGGAAAACCAGAGCAAAAATACACTTTGAAGTTATTTTTAAGTATCAATAGAAAGGTATTTCGCATTATTTAGAAATAGTTTATTATATTTTGTGTCTGTTATGACTCTTTCTAGTACATGTATGTAATCGTGGTGTATATATCTTAGCTTTGTATTTACCTTTGTATCAAGGTCACTGTCATCTGAAGAGAGAAAATGACCACATCGTAAATATCCAGAATGGATCAAAATTAAAACAGAGGGGTGTCTTAAAACAAGTCATTACACAATATATTTGGGTTTTTTTTTTCTAAAATCACTTGATGAACTAACAAGCTTGTTCTGTCTTTACCTTTCTGGTTGGGTAGAACAGCAGCGTAGGAAAATCCAATGAAGAAAACGACACAGATGATGAGAGTTCTTTCCATGTTTTATCAATTTTGTATTTTTGATTATTTGAGGTGTAATTCTTGTCACAAAACTCTTCAATATTCCAGTAACATGCGCTTTTTATCACACCCAGAAATCGGGTGACGTAAATTGCACACGTAAAACCCCCCGTGTACGCTAGAGAGTGGAGGTTACCGGGGCGCACACACCCACTTCCGAATTCCGTTATCAGTTTATTGCTGGCGGTAAGTGGGCGACATTTTGAACAAAGTTTAATGATAAAAGAGGGATTTCTCTAAAATCAGCTCCCTTTGTCCTATCAATTAGAATGGATAATTGATACCTTTAGGTGATTGGATAGGAATTTCGGCCTGCTTACTAATGACCTATAACCCCTACATACGTCCAGAACGTGAGCCCCGATTTAAGAATGATATCAATAGGATATCCTCTTCTGGATTTGACGGGTACAGATTTTAATCATAAAACAATCAGTGTTTACACTCTTACATTGTTTAAGCCCCCTTCTGTAGATTAGGATTGTCATAGAGCTCCTTAGAGAGATAATGTCTTATTCGAGTTAGAAGACGCACATTTTTGGATCGCCACAACTGTCCCTATTTTCACTGAGATTCAGTGTTTAACTGGCGTTTACCAACAACTGTTGTTTGTTTAACAGGTAGAGGTCTCCTTCCTTACAGTAAAGTATGCTATGAATTTTGATTCAATGGAACACGACAAATAATTTTTTTTTATCAATTTTGTAATTCAAAATGTCAAATAATCCTTTACGTAGTGCATAATATTGTCATAATTTTTATGATATTTGTTTTCGCGCAAAATCTTGCCGTCAATTTTTTAAAAAAGTTTCAATATTTGGAACCATTTAGGACGGCAGGTAAAAAAAAGTTCTATAATTTTTGCTTCAAATACCTTCTTATATTTAACTTAAGTTGTACTCTGTTTATTCGTGGGAACACAAATTTTTTTTATTTTTTTTATTTTTTTTTTTTTAAACTAACTAACAGCTCTAGGCTTCTATCCAGATTGTTAAATTTTAGTAAATATGGATATATTTAAAAGATTTTTCTGGAACTGTTACTAGAATATCTAAATGACCTGTGAATTTGAATAAAAGAAGGATAATGCGTATATAAATATCTAAAGTATACATCATATTAATTATTTTAATAACTTCATCTTTGACACTATGTCGGATAATTTTGCCAGTGCCAAGGTGGCATTAATTTATTGCACCCGTCTAAGCTGCATATAACGAAAAATTCAAATATGCCATATTATAGACCATTGCTTCAAGAACCACCTTTGTTATCATTGTACATCTCACCTGTCAGGTGAGATATTTACCTTTCAAAAATAAATTCCTATAGGAAAATATTTTTTTCCCATAGGAAAATCAAAATTCCTACAGATAATTTGAAATTTCCTATCGGAATACAAGAACTTCCTATAGGAAATTCAATTCCGATAGGATTTGATAAAATCCTACAGGAAAACTTAATATCCTATAGGAAAACTACATGTCTGATTCAAATTCCTATAGCTACAGGAAATATCATTTTCCTATAGGAAATATAATTCCTATAGGACTTTTTTAAAATCTTATAGGATTGTAAATATTTCCTGTAGGAGAATCAATTCTCCCATGAGAATAATCATTTTCCTACGTGATATTAATTTTTATTGGTAAATATCTTACCTGTCAGGTGAAACACACTAAAAACAAAAGTGGTAATATATTCTCTAGACAATGGTCTATTATTTTGTATATATGGATTTTTCAGAAACTGCATCTTAAGCTGGTGCAAAAATGCCACCTTGGCACTGGCATAATTATCCGGCACAGTGTTCTTTAAAAATGATAGGGAAAATCTCGTCGTCATTACATGACTCACATGAACAACATTTCTCGTACCTTTTCTATTTCGAAATGTTTAAATGTGAAACTCTTTTAAAATATTGTAAAACTTTCATATATAATTCCAAGATTTGACAATATATAAAAAAAAATACATAAAAAGAAGCCTACTTTATTGTACACCACATCCCAAGACCTAAGACGCATTAACTGGTCAATTTAGTTGAGCTAGACATAAAACCTCACCTCTTAATCACTATTTCCATCTATCCTTTATTCTTTGTATATAATTGATAAACAATGTTGTAAAAAATACCATATTAACTCAAAAAGCATAAAGAAAACGCAGCTCTGCCTTATCATAAATAAAGTGTTACTTTTTCTCACTGTTCAAAGTGGCGGACTGTTGCTTTTGTGCGATGTTCACGTGAATTTTTTCAGTATCGTAATTCACAACGGCTTTTTATGCGGCCGAGATGTTCAAAGGTTGCATGTTGCTCTGGCACGTTTTAACTAATGATTTTTAATGAGCTGTTGTCTTCGCGATATGTTTAGAGGCGGTTATATTCAAAGGCTATTGCTCCGTTCATGTGTTTACAGACTGTATCGCCCTGGTTTGATGGACGATATCCCGGTAAGATATTCATTTCAGAGAGATGTATTCGACAGTTTCTGTCAATGTTTGCTGGCTGTTGTTTCCACGAGATGATACCTTGTTGCTACATGTACTGTCTCCATGCTAACAGGATTTTGTGCCGTCTCTATGCTTATGTTGGTTGTTCCGTCCAGTTGCTGTAAAACTGTTGAAATATCGCCATGTCTCTACGTTCACAGAGAGTTACTACGTCGTGAACGGTACTTGATCCGAAGTCTCTGTTTTAATGTTTTCTTGTCTTCAATGAAATCCAACTGCTGCAATTTTTCTACTAGTAATCCATTCTACAACATGATTTAGGTAAAAAATCACATCTCAGTTTCATTTATGATATCTATAATTCTGTAGATTTTATCAATCATCTTACCATATACGGGGACTTGATTGATTTCGTCGGAAGTGACACGCTTATGGCCTTTTTCCGCTTCCTGTTGGTTTTCAGATCTCTGGACGAGAAAGCCGTGAATTGTACGTTCTTGTCGCCGATGTACCGACTCTGTAGCAGAATGTCATTGAACGGCCGATGTTGCTGCAGTGACAAAACAATGAATTCTTCTTTCATCTATCATTAATAATTCAACTCTATTTTCCTTTCATTGTAAATAATTATTTTATAGTCAGCTTTAATCTGAACGAGCAACAGACACTAATTGTGGACGGTTTCTTTATCTAGGAACTTTTTATTGAAATAAATCATCTAAATCTTTTTCATTTGATCATTTTGATAATGATTGCTATCATAGAATCGATAGGTCATCTGCTCACAGTCACAGGGAGAGATCGTCTGGGACACCCACGACAGATGATGAGGACTACTATCAGAAGGAGGAGAACAACAGCTGAAGCAGAGCCTCCAACTATCACCGGGGTTAGGCCGTCTGTCCTGGGGGGAAATCATAAAAAGTTACATTTTCCAGTGTGTTTGTAATGTCATTACGCATCGATTTTGTAATGTATAGTTCAATACAGTTACATGGAATCAATGGTTGTTTAAATATTTAACCATACGATTGCTAAAAATTATATAAATAATATAAATACATGTATAATTATTTAAGAATTATTCATTAATTATTACGAGGAGATAAAATACGTACGGTCGGATCTGATCAAATCTATCATAAAGCCCTAGGGACTTTATTGGAATTGATCAACCCCGACCGTATTTGATCTCACCATAATACTCAAAGAATCTTTATTTTTGGGAGTTGATTTTAATCAACTCTCCTATGCAGTTACTCAGACAAACCGAAAGTGAAACAGTGTTTGGACCTCAGCACAAGTCATTTCTGCTGACAAGACTTAGTTCTTGAAAATAATTGATAAATTCGATGTAATGTATATGCTAAAGCCTTGTTTTTCAAGGAAACTTATTTCTAAATACCTTGAAAATAGTCAGATTTTAAATGGTACGACCAATTCAAATATTTTTTGTAGTCGTATGTATTCCTACACCAGAGTTCAATATAGTCTCGTTCAACTCGACGCTCGGCTGTCTCCGTAAATCCTTGTCGGAGATTTACGGTGTCAGCCGAGCGTTTGGTTGAACGAAACTAGAGTTCAATATTGCTTGGATCCATACAATTTTCTAGAAATATTTCTATCACTGATACATAGTTTGATTGAATAAATTTTATCTTTAAATATTATTTAACATTATTCATAAGGGAGTTTCTCGACATTCTTCTCGAAAAAGTCCAAAAATTCATATTATAAAAATGTGCGTAATTTAAATTAGAATACACGTGTACTTGTCATGCAAAATAACATATCATTGATTTTCAAATAAGTAAACATCGACAAAATCAACTCCCGTCAGTTCTTCAGTACTTTGATTTGTATCTTATGAATACCTTTTCTTAGGAGAGATTGCGAGAATTAACTCAAGTCAATTTTTAAGGAGAAATATCGTGTTGTGATATAAACCACTCACCTTCCTGTTGACTGCACTGAGGCTGTGCCGGTGGAGTTTGATTTGACACACGTAATGCCAAATATCGTGGTTGTATCTGTGGCACAAGAAGTATTTTTGCCGCAAACTCCGACAACCAGCGTACAAGGGGAGGTAATTTCTTGGACATCTAAAATTAAGAATGATTTAATTCAAGACGTTGTTGTTTAGTAACAAAGCTCTATAACATAGCTGCCTTTAAACAGGTTTTGTTCATTTTCCGGTTAGAAATAGATTTTCGAGTAAAAAAACAACCCAAATAAAATTTTCAATATTGCTGTATTGCTAATAATGTGGTTTTTCTGAATGACTTACAAAACGCTTTCATAGTTCGAAATTGGGATAATTTATTGCAATTCAGTGTCCATTCACCAAAAGTGAGAGTGTCTTTCGACAGTTCATTGATGGCGGTGTCGTTGATAAATTTGATGAGTCGAAAATCGTCGTCGGTTTTCATTTGTATCAACAGCTTCGGTACACTGTATATCAGAACGAGTGACACAAACAGCGGGTCCCTGTTAATATGGAATAGTACATGTAAGCTGGTCTACTAGAATAAACTAAACTATAGACCGGTACGTAGTTGTTATTGGTATAATAGTGAACAATACATACGCTTCTATGATTCGTAGTGCTAAATCCTGAAGTATACCCGAGGGATGTTTGAAGACAGTATACAACTGAAAATATATGGTGTCAGTTTTCATTGCGTTATTTGTAAATTACTGTGATTTCATTGCAAGAATAGTTTAATAACATGAATTGACGTTTCTTTATTACAATGCTTAACACATTTTGAACAGGGATCCGGAATAATTCCTTTATGATGTTCTGTAAATAAGCTTCATATAGTTACGTTAAACTTGACTAATAGACAATAGAAAATATTTCTAAATGTTAAGATAATGATCTAATGTAGATAATTGTAATAAGTGAACACGAGTTGCGTTCCTTAACAAACCTCACCTTGTCGTGTAGTGTTGATAGAATGTTGATATTATTCGATATCGATTTCTTGCGATATCGCCTTCTTCTTATAAACTCCAGATGAATAGAAACATTATGCACAGCGTGTTCTAAAGAAAAAGCAGAAAAAATAACATTAAAAATATATACAATCTGTAAAGCTCTTTTGATGTACACGTGTAGCAAACAGCGTGGCGAGATCTTCTGAAATAACAAAAAATGCCCAATATATTTACATAATAATAATTTTGTTCTAGCAAAATCTTACTCTTTTACATATTTCAAACAATTTTTTTTTTCAATTTTCTGTTTTAAATATCAACCAATCGCAATCAACAATTTTTTTTGCCGTTTTGATTCAAATTATTCCTGATGTTGGATGAGCTTACCTATACTACTTCCAATAATCTCAGGATAAGACAGTGACCAGGGCGCCTCTGTTGTTGGCACTGGTTGAGTTTGTTCAAAAGAATAAATAGATGACAGTGAGGATGATGTTGATGACAATGAGGAGGATGTTAATGAAGATATTGATGACAAAACAATAGAAGAATTTAAAGTAGCAGATAACGCTGTTGAAAGTTGTGTATGTGTGTTGGACGGGGTTCTTGATGTGTGTGATAATTGCCCTGAAATGGTTGATTTTGACAGTGATATTGATGATGATGATGATGTTGATGTTGTTGACAAGGACGACAGTGATGATGATAAAGGCAGTGATTTTGCTACAGTTGCTTTAGGAATGTATGATGCTGATGATTTCCTAAATGGTTCTAATGTTGTTGAGGTTGATGACAAAACTGAAACGTGAGCTTGAGAGGGCAAAGATTGTGAATAAATATTTGAGCTGCTGCCTTTTAATGGGGTATGATTTTGTGACTGCTGAGAAAATGTGGTCGTCATCTCGGAAGCATCTAATGAATGTAAGGGTTCACCGGTAATCTGAGTAGATTGTATTGTAGTGGCCACTGATGGACGAGATTCAGTCGTAGAAGCATGTATAAACGATTGAACATTGTCAGTCGTCGGTCGCTTATTGGTTTCAGTCGTCAGTCGCTCATTGGCTGTCGTTTTAATCGTGAGTCGGTCAGTTCCAGAAGATACACTCTTTGTGTCTGTACCGCCAAGGGGAGCCGCTGAGGTGACGCCCGTCCACTGCGTTAGATCAGTCTGTGGCGATGAAGTTCTCTCTTCACCTATTACAACCGATGAATAAGTTAAGCCCGAACGAATTGATTGGGACTTGTTTCAAAAATATGGTAGTTTCCATCAAAATATATTCAACAAAACCAAAGTTGGTTTAATACATGAACTTACCTGCCGTTTTTACTTCAATCAAAAATCCATTTCCCTGATTTTTATAATCCGAGAGAAACGAAATTTTCACAGATTTTTCTACAGTCGTTAAACTTATGGGTCTCAGTATTTTTCCACATCTTCTGGAACTCCCTCCGATGGATATAGATAAATAGTCACTACTACAGGACAAGCTGCTTTCTATATCCATGTGTACCACTGTAACTGTCAGGTTATCCTGTTGGGGGTTGTCCACTACCCAGGTACAGCTTATCCCGGGGGCGTAGGGACGTGGGTGTCCAGGAGAACTTATCTGTAGCTCTCTCGACCCAGGTAAACGTAAATGTTCACCACATGCTTTAAAAAGAAACGAAATTGCAATTATATCCAAAGACTTGAAAAACCAACACGGCTGCCAATATTGTTGTCTGACTACGTATGGGCTATATATAGAACATAGTAGAATATATACTCACGAGCTCTGAAGTATTGTTCTTTGCTCTCTTGCCCCTTTGTATCACTGATATTTCCGTAAATATTAAAAACCAGAAGCTGCCCTTTGAAATTTAGAGTATTAATGCTGAACCACGGAGTGCGAGGAGAGAGCACGATTTCCCTTTTGTAGTTTGACAATCTATAACGTAGAGTATAGGAGGTCAAAGGTTCGTAACGTCCAATCGGAGGGGACCACGTCATTGATATACTAGTTCTAGATGACGTCATTTTGATATCCGTTGGTGGGCCAGGAGGTTTCACTGAAATATGACAAATGTCGCCATAGCATTGAATGGATCAGATTTGGACAGAATTTAGTTTTGCAGCATGAAATATATCTTAAAATACAGGTTACATCAACTTTAAAAACACTTAAATTTAATCTATTCTATTTCAGGATTATAATGATAAGTCATCTTACCTTTTGCTGTAATCATTACTTTGAATTTTCTAATTCTGCTTCGGATTCCACTGGAGAATGAAAACTTGTCGACAGGACCCCGTTGGATATCTTGCTCCGATCTGTTCTCGCAGATTTTGACGGTCGGTCTCTGATCGTCTGACAGAGAAAGGAAGGCGTCGTCACACGACTGTCCTCCTGTCTGGGAGCCCCCCTTGAAGTCAATGAGGACAAAGCGGTACTGAATGAGATAGGTGTCGGTTGTGTTGAGACCCCACTGACAGATGACCCCTCTGTCGACTGGGTCCGGGTAACCGGGCGAGGTCAACGTTATCGTCGATCCAGGTGTAACAGTGAGTGCCTCCCCACACGCTGAAAAAGGCAGAGAGAGAAACTTACAATATCTCCAAAAATTACTTCTTACCAGAAATATGACAGCACGATGTTGTTCGTATAAATAATTTCGAATATAGGTGGTTGTCATTACGTGACCGGATGTAGAATGGCCGTGACGGCTTGCTGAGGCCGTCTTTATTTTCAGCGGAAACAGTGAGATAGAACATCTTCCCTATTTCGGATCCTGCATCTAAATTAATATAAAAAATACCAATTAGATCCATATGTCGATATTAGATAAAATGAAAGGCAGATTTTATATTATTTCAGTGTATATGTTTAAATTATTTAAAAGAAAATATGGTACGGGAACCACATACCAAGGACGAGCAGGGGTATCTGTGACCTGTACACCGTTTGGTTAGCCTCGGGGAGGATGGTGACCGGAACCACGTAATTAGTTACCGTCCCGTACGTCCGGCGGGGCACGTCCCATGTCACAATGAAGGAGGCTTCCCTGTACACCACGCGGACACCACCAGGGGCTGATGGAGGGGAGCCCGCTGTTGGAGGGATAATGAAGGTGTAACGCACAAGATTAACTCTCAGTCAGCGAAACTAGTGTCTACGTGACTGAATATTCAGTACAATATATCTTATTTTTGGTAAAAGATGTGTAAGAGGGCAAAGTATATTTAACATCGGGTTCGAGATTCACATTTACATTTTCTATAAAAGTTAAAATTTGGAAATGAAAAAGTATTTTTATGTTTATATCCTAATTGAATAACTGTTATAATATCAGTATTCGGTTGTAAGTAATTTTTATTATTAATATTTTACACTTGTGAATCTGTCCATTGATTGGACAATTTACGGTATAGGCAGTAGGCCATCTTTTGGCGGCATTTTCATCATGTTCATCGTAGATGTTGACGGGGAAAGACCTTTTTGTCTAATAGATGTGAGTAATGATATTTTTGTCTTACATTCATATTAGATCAGATACTTATATTACAAGTGATTGATTATTCTATTTATAACTATATTTTGTGGAATAATAAGTTCTGTGTAATTAACCGATCGAAAGTTGTTTATTTCTAGTCAGAGAATTGATGTAATGTTGACATCTAGTCAGTTGTGTATAAGTATGTTTATAGGTTAAAATAATAGATGACCCGATGTTATAAATGATTGTTTGATACGAAACGTTTTTATTACAATAGTGGTTCCTTATCAAATATGTTTAGTTTTTATTAATTGAGAAGTAAAACCTGATATATTTATATTGAACAGTCCTCATATGCTGACGTCACAGTCACCATATGCTGACGTCACAGTCACACTGACCGGAAGCCCTAATACAGCATTCCTTACTTAGGTTTGAAAACTGTGTACATTATTATTACATTATTTATACTTCATATTATTTCTTACTTAGATGTTATGTTGTATGATAAAGTGTAATAGCAAGAGGACATAAACATTTTTTATGAAATCATGTCAGGTGATGTATGACTATCATTTTCAATTATTTATATTGTTTATTTTAGGACCAATATTACCAAATAATAAACTATCAAGAATAAAAGAACTGCAACATATAAGGACTGTGTATTCTTGTGTGTTACAGATGATTGACTTTTCATTACTAGATGACTAAATATTTACTATAATGCGACTGAATTACACATGAAACATTTTTTCTTCGATTCAGATTTGTATTTTTGGTATCAAACACATAAATACAGTAACTATAAAAAATAAGTTATCATATCAAAAATTACAATCTGTTTGTTGGCAAATTTATTACCACTATTGGTTATGAGGCTTGATATTCTAATTAAACAAACAAAAAAGATCATCATTCGTATCGTAATTAATATGATTTTTAAATAAATTTATAGTATTGTACTGTATATAAGCTTAATAGTAACACATTCTTTTAAAAAATAAAGGAAATGAAGACACGATTAAGACCCCACATAATTAAAACAATTTGCAAGTTTCGATGAATTCTTGGCATTAGATTTTTTGTTGCATATAGATCTTTTAAAAAATGAATCAACGTAGTAATAATGTTTACACGATAACTTCTCGTTCTATCATTGAGGTAAAACCTACCTGAATATTGAAGGCAATTGATAACACATATCAAAGTAATCCATTTCATTTTCGATTTTAATTGTCATTCTCGATTGTTATATTCCCGAAAATTCATTTTGAAAACACCGAGTGGTGAAGCATCCCCATGTTGTTATTTTCATTTAGTCTTTCGTTACTCACACACCATTCACATTAATATGGTATCAAACGAAAACCTTCAGCAGGTGCGCGTTATCCGGAAGTGATAAGTGTGTGATAGAATCAGGTTGCATTCGTCCATCTTGAGGGAGAGAAGCAACCATTCAGAGACTTGTTATCATCAGTAAACAAACGTCCAGCTGACGGACACCCACAGTGGCCAGATTTGCCCACAAGTATCAGCTGTATGTCCATTTATAGAAATAAACACTTCATATACAGAGGCGTGTGGTTTCTACCATACTTTTATTCCCACACTCTTGACTCCAACATAAAAGTAGATATAGAATTGTTAAACCACTTGAAAATATAAATAAGTATACTGGTAAGTAATATCAAAACTAATATCAATAAAAATTGACGCTTCGTCCCTTTGATTTTATCTAGTAGATTGAGTCTGGTTTTTAATTATGTTGCTGGTTTTTTTCTTTGGTTTTTAGGGTTTTGGGTTTGTCCTTTTTTCATTTGTTTGTTGGATTGTTTGTTTGTTTGTTTGTTTTTTTTTTGGTTAGGGATGTTATGTTTGTTTCACTATTATCATGACTTATTTGCTGTAGAAAAGAAAAGCAAAATATAAATGAGTAATGGTAGAATGTATGTGGATATGAGTAAATTCCCATTTCTTCTCTCCTTGAATAATAATTATACAAATCAATTCAAAGGTACATAAGTCATGTGCTATATAACTGCAACGATAACCAATTGGATGTTATAACCCACTAATTTCTGTCCCGTTGGTTTGTGACATGCACGCGCTGGTCAACTCTTCATTCTGCACGTGTGCACACTCCGTGTTCTCTGTCCTACTTCTGTGCGGACTGATTGTCCACTCTGAAACCACAGTACCCGGTCTATTTCTATCAGCACTAGTGGACTCGCGACTCATTTGTTCGCTGCTATCATTCCTTAAAACATCAAAATGGTCACTAGAAATGGAGAATTCCACGGACACACGGCTGGCGCACTCAGTCAGGCTCTCCCCCTCCCGGGCCTCTTGTCGCCGCCGTTCCATCGCAACAGCTGATTCGTAAGAAGGGAGGTAATCAGAGACGGCCTCGGGGTTTTTCCCGGGGTAAGGAGGGGGCGGATCCCTGAGTTGGTAGGAACACGTCGACACGGACCGCTCCGCTAGAGAATAAAAAAACCCCCTGATATCAATCAACATCAGTCAATCTCTGGGGAGAGCTTGCTTTTACCGGCTGTTTCTTTTTTTGTGTGTGTTCGTTACCGGTGCGTGAAGTTATATGTCAGTGATGATTACATGATATATGAAAAAAACAGTTTTTGTTGTCCCAACAAAACAATATACTAAATTTTGTAATAAGAAACATGGATTAAGATTTCTTAAAGTAAAGTAATCGAACAGACTTACGTATATTCTGTCGGCGAGCGAGGATTTTGTTGACGATCGTCCTTAAAATAGTGGCCATAATGATGACAGCTATTACCCCGAGGATGGCTAGAACCACTGGGTCTTCCATCACGTACCCTCGGTACCAATGGGAGTCTGCTCAAATAAAACGTTTCACACACATTTAGTTAGTCTATGCTTGTATTAATTACATTAAGTTTGTTGGGTTTTTTCAAAGTAAAATTCCGAATATTTTCCCCGAATAACATTCTAAAATCTGAATTTGAATGTAAATCGGGTCCTGTTTGTGATTTGTTTGTTAGATTTAGAATAAGCAAACACCTGACTGGCTGTACTGACCAGTGTTCTCGTTTTTGTCACCTTTGACAAATTTTAGATACATTAGTTACAACATCAGTGAAGTACTTTCGATGTAATGAAAAAAAAAATTTCTTCTTCACATCCGGAGAAATCGATTTTTCTACGGCGATTTGCGATTGAGTAGATCTGAGGTTTTTTTTTGGATAGTTTTGATTTTTTTTAAACATCCTAAACAATTTTAACATAAAACATACTTACTGGTCACGGGTCGCTGGTTTCGTTCTCGGCTAGTGTCATTAGCGTGAATGACCTCGGAATGAAAGTGTGACAGATGATCTGAAAACATAAACAGAGACACAGGCATCACTTCTCCAGCCTCCAGGAGTAGATGACCAAAAGATCTGTACCGATAATAATCTAATGGATTTAAAACTTGTCATTTGATAATCAAATCATCTTACCTACGTCTGAAATGTTGTTCACCATTGTTTATTATTCAACGAACGGACGCGTAATTACGGCATCATCAATATGCCCTTGTCAGGATCCGCACTGCTGCAATTATAAGTGGCCCCATTTGCATTTTTTGGTTAATTATGCAAATGCATAAATACTTTTTTGCATCAACTTTTCTTATTAACATAGGTTAAAAATTCACTATTTGCAAAAAATGTGTTTAAGTATTTAACTTATAATTTGATTTTTTTTTACACTCAAATACATCTTCAATTCGCCATTGCCCTTTTATGGAAAATGTCGGAATTCTCGTAATGTTTCGTTCGTGTTTTGTGATTGTACTACTGTTGTCTTTCCTGTTTTTTTTTCTCTACTATTTTCCATTGTTGTTGTTGTTTTGTTTTATTGCTTTTCCTTATTGTTGTTGCTACCTCCGCTTTCAATGTTGTTGGATTGCGTTGTTGTTGTCTTTGAAGTCATCTGAATGTCCTTGGGAATTATTCATATAAATATGTCCCAAAATAGAAATCGAAACTAACTTACCTTACAGTGTATACAAATGATTTAAATAAATCGCCAACATAAAAAACCCAAAATTTACGAAATGGTCGTTACCTGAAAAGTACATAGGTCCACAGAAGAATAGTTTCTAAGTATATTACCCGTGTTGAAGTTGTTGACGTCGTTCCGCACCGATGACTGAACTAGCTTAAACTATGCATATAACCTGCTAAATGCACGGCAGATAATGTAATTCACGCCTTATCTGAGATACTGTAGACGTAAAAAAAATAGATGCCAAAATTTTTTTATAAATATTTTCTTTCCTTGACTACACAGAATAAATGTGACAAAAAAGAACAATTCACGATGACATATATTAAACCCAGTAATAACGTTAAGAGCTGCGACGGTATCAAATCAGACGCTTCTGTGTTCTGCATTGTTGGCTACCGTCATGGCAGCATGAATAAGCAAATGAAACATTTAATTTTGTTTTCAAAATCATGTTAAACATGTACAAATGTAGTCAAAAAATCACATAAATAACTATAAACGGTTGCAAACCCTGTAGATATATACGCAATACATAATTGCCGATATTTTAATTCTCTTCAAATAATGTGAAATATGCTTGAGTAGTAAGTAACTTGTACATCGACAGAACAGCACACAGTGATTACACATACAAGTTTTCAAAAGTAAATGTGTTCAAGTATTGTACATCAAAAATGTAATGTATCAATGTCCAGAAATTAGCTTAGTATAAATTTGAAACCATGCATGCATTAAGAAACAATTGTATTGTACTTAGAACTCCAATGTGTCGGCTGAAAATTATTATTTTTCGACATATATTTTAATAACAAAATTGACGAATAAAATATATTTTAAAGAATAATTCTAAGTTTTTAATCTGATTCAAAACAGTTATTCAATGGCAGGATTTTGAATATAACAGTCAACAATTACTTACTTACTTAATTACTTACTTACTTACTTAATACTTACTTACACCTGTTTGGCACAATATAAACTTGATATTAAAGAAACTGAAACCGGCTCCATGTATCAATTTACTACGGTGTTAGAAAAAACCCCAATGATCTGTGTGACAACAAGGCACATCTTAAATGGCTCTATAGGTTTAACGTGTCTTTCAGATATGAAGCTGTTTGTTTACGGAGTATGCTGTCAATAAGTAATGTACATACATGTATATAAAAAATAAAAATGTCCATAATTGTCAATTTTAGTATTAAAATACATGTTCATGCATTTGATTTTGTAACAATTTGATGATACATATAAACAGTATACTCAACATGAGTGAGGATGTTTATTTAATGTCAGCAACGTTAAACATTTTCAGTTTATCAACAAATAGCTTTAGGTTATCGTCTGATTCCTCATTCAATCTGGATATTCCATGCCAGAACAACATAATCTCCACTGATGAAGTTACATGATGAAATTCTCAAAACAAAGACTTTTCTAATGAAATCACGATTTTTTATCGACCAGAGATCAATATCAAAATACCAATTAAATAACTTAAGACATAATTATCCACTGTTTTCTATATTTACAGAAGAAGCCACGTTTAAGGTATCACCCCTCGTGTCTCCCTCAGCATCTAATTGCTGACTAACATTTGTAACTGCTTCTTCTCTAGAATCGTTAACATTTGTTGCTGAATAGTCCAGCTCATCATCGAGAGAGGTATCGAAGTGTTCCGAGCTTCTGTTTCCTCTTACATTCCCGGGGTCTAACGACACAGGGACAAACTGGTCCATGTTGCACAACTCCCCGTCCCCTCTGATTTCATGGTCACTGATATTCCCACTATTGTCCTCTATGTTTTCATGCAGCACGGGAAAATTTATAGACTGATTCATCTCATCAATATTGCACATGAGCAACTCGGGTGCCATTTTTATGGCCGAGTCATAGGAGGGGAGGTAATTGATGTTGGTTTTGGAATATTTCCCGGGGTAGGGTGGGGGATCGTCTATGAATGAGGTCCTGGAGGGGACATTTCGGGAAATTCTTTGCGGATCTATAAAACACAGAGACAAAGGTGCGTATTAGTTATTATCACAATAATATTATTACTAGTAGTATAGTATGTATACATGAAGAGTTTGTGTAAATGTATTCGCGTTGAATTTACTTATTTTCTTCTACATAAAAAAAACTTATCCGTGGCCATTTGTTGATTTACCTGGACTTCTGTGACGGTGGTGTCGATACCGTCGGTTTTTGATTTGATTAACAACCGTTCTCAGAAGAAAGATAATCCCAAAGCAGAGAATCACACCTGTGATGGCCAAAAACACGGGGTCCTCCATCAGCGCCGAGCTGGGTCTGGTGGTCACTGGGAGACAAATAAGGGTGGTTAAAAAAAAATTATAATTCTTGTGTTTTGAGATATTTTGCGTAATTCAAATTACATTTTGCAAAGTACAAAATCGACATGTCCAGGGGATTTTACTATGTTATTGTCAAGAAGCTGAAAACTGGTAAAGTAAATCGTAAAAACTCGGCAAATTCGGACGTGCTAAAAACACAAAAACAAGATGCTTTGAGTTCTAAATAATGATATAATTTAACAAATGGATAAATAAGGAGTTCGCCATTTAAAGTATGTCAAGTTCTATTAAAAAATATCAAGAAATAAGGAGTCACGAAAAGAAAACGTGAAACTTTAGCCGATAACTGGTACATTGTCAGTATCCATTGGCAACGGTTACAACGCCTGTACTTGTAAAACCAAAGCTGATAAGTATTTTTCTCTTTCACTTTGTAAAGTTTGTTCCCCTTTCCGCGAGGGTTCGGAGCACAAACACTTGGTGTTACACATTTCCCTCGTAATAAACGGTAAGCGGTATATTTTTTTACAATGAGGAACATATGTAACGTCAGGTGTCTTAGGTTGTGGAATAATAATGGATCTTTATCACATACATGTATCAAAACTCTGCAAGTGTTGTAAAGCTATCATGCTGTTGTAGGTATAGGTGCGAACTTTTTAAAACTCTATCTATATACCTGTACATACATGCATGTACATTGCGTTTTACATCAAGGTCTTTAGATGACACATTCTTCCTTTTCTTTAATTGTTTGCTTCAGGTATTTTGCGGTCTTGTCCGATTGATATTGTTATTAATTAAGATATTTTTCTTTTCTTAACAAAATTTAAATAATATTTAACATTTACCTTTTTCGCTTGTAGGTGAGGGTAAATGGATTTCTTCATCTGCATAAATAAAACGAACTTTGATGAACTCTCCATCAGTTCTGTATGACATGTGTGACAGAGTTTTCTCAATAAATTTTCATATCTTTTTAATGAGAGCATAAACATGTAAAACACAATTATAGCTTTACCTTCCTGACCTAGATTTACCTTACCTGTAGTGTTAGTGGCCATCTGTGGGTACACCACCTGTAAAAACATAAAACTGTTTATGGTGGGGAAATTGTCGACATTACTGTAAATAAAGTGTATGTTGTCAATGTTGATTGTCGCATACACGATCGTATGTATATATATACATGTATATGTGTGTGTGCATAACTGTCCATAATAGATAAGTCAGAAACACCTTCTAGTGCATTTAAAAAAAATCTATTTCTGATGATGCATAATGCACTTTGAACCATGAATAAATCTTGCCATACATTATATTAGTTTACGTATTCATGGATCGATGAATGCTTTATTGGTGATCGTGGTCCCTTAGAACATGGAATGTCCTGCTGAACACTTCCAAAATCTCCTGTCTTATCGTTTAAAGACAATGACAACTACACATTAAGTTTATTATTTAATATGCCAACTATGCACTTAGAAACTATAGATTTATATAAGGTGAATAAGGCCTAAAATAATTTGGTTTTTACAGCAAGAAACTTACCTTTACCTATAGGTGCAGTTTATTGACATTCCTCCCGCGTAAACCTCAGGTAAATCACTTCTCTAGTCAATTGTCCATTTCTAAATCAATCTCTGCACAGAGAAACGTTGGTAATGGCGTTCTTTGTTATCGTTATCTGTCTAATTCGGCCGTTCCACTTCGATTGTTTGTCCCAAACACATACTTGTTATGTACTTTTTTTACTCTGTTAACTGTCAGCTCATGGTGTGTGTAAGGTCATTGTATCCAAAAAATGAACAAAACTTAATAGTAAACTTCCGTGTTTGTTACATAACATAACTAGGTTGTATTTAAAATAATATAAGTGATTCACACTGAATAGACCGTAGCTCAGTATGTTTTTTAGTGTTTCGTAGTATACCGGTATTTTTCTTCATACATTATGTAGTAAACTATGATATAGCTCAAAGCTGTTTAAGGGATATCCCCGCTATTTATACGTCTACTTCTAATTATTTTACCATTTTTAAATACATGCACTTTAAATTTAAATTTTGATGTAAGAGTGGTTTTAACTGATCATAAGGTTTTTTTTTCTCTAAATCAAGCGGTTAAAACCACTAGTAAGGCAATCCTTTTCTCTCTATACTATCACAGATCAAAATTTCATCGTGAATAATTTTGTATAGTTTATGTATAAGAAGACGATACAAAATGGTATATATTGTATATTTGTATAAAATGGTATATATTGTATATAATAACCACCATGTTAAAAAGTTCATCGGGATATGAACTTGGTCATTCGCGTGATCAAATATCGACAAGCCAGATGTTTTTCTCAGATTATTTGATCACGTACGTACCAACCTAATTTTATATCCTGGTGAACTTTTTAACATTACTGGTTTTTAAATACATTTTCCGTTGAGAAAGGCAAATTGTACAGAATTATTGACACAACCGTGTTTTTTAGGTTAACAACAATATCAATACAACCGCCAAGCGATATTTTGCGAATGGTTAACATCGAGGATCTAACAATAGTGTAATGCAGTACGGATTACTCTCCTCGCGGACCAAAACAGGTCAAAAGGAGGTTGTAAGTCGCCGGAAACTATAGAGAGAATCCGTTCTTATAACCTCAAAACAAGACATATATATATATATATATATATATATATATATATATATATATATATATATATATATATATATATAGATAAATCCAAGAAAATATATATATATTAAATTGTTAATGTTAACGATGCTTCCCTTACGAATTTCTTATGTTCAGCAAAAATTTAAGGTCAGATGACACGTTCCTCGAGAATCTTTTTTCTATCTCCTCGTAATAAAGAGTTCTTATAAAAAATATTAATTTTATAATTACTTTAAAAATGTTCAAAACTGACTTCGATTTGGTTACTTGTCTAGATGGTCGAGTGGTTAGAACCGTGGCCGCACACTACCAGAAGTGTATAGGTTCTAGAAGTCGTGAGTTCAAAACCTCGCCCCGGCGGAGATATAATTCTTTTATAGTGAAATTCGCTGTGCTGTACCTGTATTTATTTTTATATCAGCAATTCAAGTGTATTTTCAAGAAGATTATAAAGGAAATTGCATACTCTAGTATTTTGCAGAAATCCCTGGTAAGGTACCCTAATTTTTTGCTAGAAAGCTTGTCAAAGTAGAAGTAAACCATTAACAAATTCCTGGAAAAAGTTATCTAAAATTGAGGAATGTGTCGTCTGACCTTAAGGCCAGTTGTCAAGTAATGAAGCTAGAGTCATGTTTTTGTAGACACACATGTACTCTTTGTTTTCGTCAGATTTTTTTTTTATATCTGGAAGCCTTTTATGAACATAATTTTAGTTTCTAGAGCTGTTACTTAATTTGTTTAATACACTTTTTTTCTATTCACCAACCTAGATGTAAACAAAACCACATAACGGCTCTTGTTTACATAACAACAATTCTGAGCTTTGTTTTTTGCTTTTGACTTGATAAATATAGTTAAACCTTTGGGTGACCAATAGAATTATAAGTTAATTAAGCATGAATATATTGCAATTGGAAAAATTGAAAATCATAAGAACAACGAAAGCCATAATTCTGGTCAAATTAATTTCATGTTGCATGCATTTAATATGAATTTAATTATATAAGTAGAATATATTTTGTAAAAATTATTTTCAATTTTCTTCGCTTATTTTATATATATGTTAAAGAGTTGCTTCAATTGTTTTAGTTTTTGGAGAAAAAACCTAACCGCTCAACCCTCATTGGGGCCTCATCATATCCCTGGGGATCATGGTTTGATCAAACTTGAATCTACACTAATACTACAAGTTTCAGTCTTTCTGTCCTTTTTTGAAGAGATTATCAACACTCCGTTTGGTTTTCACCCTTCCTCTTGAGATCATGGTTTAACCAAACTTAAATTAAAACTACCTGAGGATGCTTCCACATAAATTTCAGTTCTTTGGTATGAGACTTATTTCTCTATCTCTATCATGATTTTAAAATATTTAATAATTCTTCATCATCTCACCTTAAAAGAGGGCATGACCATTTATTTAAAAACAAATGAATCTATTTCACCAAACGATGTTATTTGCTAAGTTTGATTAAAATTGGCCCATTGGTTTGAAAAAGTCAAAAGTGTGAAAAGATTACAACGGCAACGATTTTGTCGACGACGATGACAGACAACGGTGAAATTTTGTAAAAACTTTCTTGAACTTCTGGCCCAGGTAAGAAAAGAATACCATTCAAACCATAAACCACATTCTGCCAAGAAAGAAAGTTCTGTTGTTTGTGTATGTAAAAGAATTTAGAAAGAGGTTAATGCTGCAACTAAGTGACCAATCGAGGTCTTCCAAACAAACATCTCTCACGTTTTGAATAAGAAATAAATCCAAACATGATGAATTGAAAATTGTAATCAATGATGATGGCACAAAACAAAAGCTATATTTACACCATTCATTGTACCAGAGAATTGTATAATAACAAAACATAACAAGGATTCGATAGCAACAAGAGGTGTGATATACAAACACTATCTCATAATGGACAACCCCTTCATTAGCATGTACTCTGTGGCGTCAGAAAGAAGGTCATTAAAAACAATTACCCACTGGCTTCATCACTTTGGATAATTTATGTAAAAACATATGTAAAAACTAAGATAAATGAATACATACACAAATACATACGCAGATAAATACACAGTGTTCAGAATCGAATGTATGGCACTTGGAGTGTGAGAATAGGTGCAAAAACATTGTAAGGTACGTATGTGATGTCACAATATCAACACACCATCATTCAGCGTCAGTTTTTATAACCTGCGTACATTCATGACAATCACTACCTTTGTGCACGCAACCGAAACAATCGTACCAATAAGATTCTTTTCTAATTGTATCACAGTTGTGTTAAATGTTCCTACAACTACTGTTTTGTCTCAATCCAAAGTCACACGGTTGTCAACTGCTGGAGTAATATCCATGGCGGTGGGTGCTCGTAACCTGTTCTCCTCTAACTGTGCGTCTTCCTCGTCTCTTTGGTTCGCTATCAAGAACTCGTTGATAACATTTTCAACAGTTGTGCTGGTTTCATTCACTCTACTCTGACTAAATGTTTGAGAATCTGAATTTCTGGAATCTTTCAGACAGACGACGCCATCTTCTGGAGCAGTAAACATTATGACGCTACTCTCACTACTCACTTCCGGTAAATCACGCGCCGGCTGGCTCATTGTCGCCGTTTCCTGCCGTTGTCGTTCCTGTTCCATCTCTATCGCGGACAGATACGAGGGGAGGTAATTCACGTTAGTCCGGGAATATTTACCGGGATATGGCGGGGGTTCGTCTCTTAACCACTGGAGAAAAGAAGAGCCAGGTCGGGTGTTATCTGATACCAAAAAAAAAACCCCAATACAACTCATTCAATAAATTAATCTTAATTAATAAAGCTAGCTATATGCTATTTCACAAATTACAAGGTTTGTTACTATAACTAAAATCCAATTATTTAAAACTAGCCTTTATATGCAGTCCCTTTGAGTCGAACTTTATTTTTGTTCTGTCACCGAAGCAAATATTAAAATACCTCTGTGAATATTTCTACTAGTAAATGTATGCTACTTTATTCAGCACAATGGATCTTGTGTATACGGGCTACTACTTTAACTGTATGCCATACCACGCAGGTCCCCTTCCCTTCTGTTGAGTCTCTTGAGGAAACCGACGATAGACTTGATGGCGAGCACTAGCCCCACGAATACCACAACACTGGAGATGACAGCCACGAGATGTAGCACCCCCTCGTCATATTCTGAAACATACAAAACAAAATACTATGTCACACACTCTGTACATGTAAAATCTGCCATAGTCTGAAATACAAATACAAGTACAGTGCTAAACAAAATACTATGTAACACACTCTGTACATGTAAAATCTGCCAGTCTGAAATACAAATACAGTGCTAAACAAAATACTATGTCACACACTCTGTACATGTAAAATCTGCCATAGTCTGAAATACAAATACAAATACAGTGCTAAACAAAATACTATGTCACACACTCTGTACATGTAAAAACTGCCAGTCTGAAATACAAATACAGTGCTAAACAAAATACTATGTCACACACTCTGTACATGTAAAAACTGCCAGTCTGAAATACAAATACAGTGCTAAACAAAATACTATGTCACACACTCTGTACATGTAAAAACTGCCAGTCTGAAATACAAATACATGTACAGTGCTAAACAAAATACTATGTCACACACTCTGTACATGTAAAATCTGCCATAGTCTGAAATACAAATACATGTACAGTACTAAACAAAATACTATGTGACACACTCTGTACATGTAAAAACTGCCAGTCTGAAATACAAATACAGTGCTAAACAAAATACTATGTCACACACTCTGTACATGTAAAATCTGCCCAGTCTGAAATACAAATACAGTGCTAAACAAATACTATGTCACACACTCTGTACATGTAAAAACTGCCAGTCTGAAATACAAATACAGTGATAAACAAAATACTATGTCACACACTCTGTACATGTAAAAACTGCCAGTCTGAAATACAAATACATGTACAGTGCTAAACAAAATACTATGTCACACACTCTGTACATGTAAAAACTGCCCAGTCTGAAATACAAATACATGTACAGTGCTAAACAAAATACTATGTCACACACTCTGTACATGTAAAAACTGCCAGTCTGAAATACAAATACAGTGCTAAACAAATACTATGTCACACACTCTGTACATGTAAAAACTGCCAGTCTGAAATACAAATACAGTGCTAAACAAAATACTATGTCACACACTCTGTACATGTAAAAACTGCCAGTCTGAAATACAAATACAGTGCTAAACAAAATACTATGTCACACACTCTGTACATGTAAAAACTGCCAGTCTGAAATACAAATACAGTGCTAAACAAAATACTATGTCACACACTCTGTACATGTAAAATCTGCCATAGTCTGAAATACAAATACATGTACAGTGCTAAACAAAATACTATGTCACACACTCTGTACATGTAAAAACTGCCCAGTCTGAAATACAAATACAGTGCTAAACAAATACTATGTCACACACTCTGTACATGTAAAAACTGCCAGTCTGAAATACAAATACAGTGCTAAACAAAATACTATGTCACACACTCTGTACATGTAAAAACTGCCAGTCTGAAATACAAATACAGTGCTAAACAAAATACTATGTCACACACTCTGTACATGTAAAAACTGCCAGTCTGAAATACAAATACAGTGCTAAACAAAATACTATGTCACACACTCTGTACATGTAAGAACTGCCAGTCTGAAATACAAATACAGTGTTTAACAAAATGCCATATCACACAGTTTGTGCATATGTAGAAACGTTATAGTCTGAAATATTCACATACAGTTACAATGATAACATATTGTGTAGAAAACGTTGTAGTCTGAAACAAACATTTCATCATAGTGTTTATCAAAACAATCTGGCACACATCGATAATATATCAATTAGAAAACGACATATTAATTAGAAATATCTACAAAGTGCTAATCAAAATACTTTGTCATAATATAAATAGACTCTGTCACAATCAGAAACATACATATACAATGCTTAACAAAATACTGTGTCACACCTAGATAATGAATGTAATATTGTCAAAATCTGAAACAACCCCCCCCCCCCCAAAAAAAAGTGCTAAACAAAGCATTATGCTGCACTCAATGCTTATTTGTAGAAACCGCCATAGCATGAAATTAACTTTTACAGTGCTTATCAAAATACTATGTAAAATATGTAATGCATTCCCTTGAGTCAGTTTCTCAAAAATGACATTTTGATTATAGTGAAATACTGTGTCACATACCGAGTCAAAAGTCTGAAACATGGATTGAAACACTGTGTATCCATGAAACCTTCTTTCAACAGTTTAGTTTTCAAGAATAAATATACATCTTATGGGTCAAAGTGCTACGCTATAACATTTAAATCCGCATAGTCCGAATTTTTTGTCTATTACATTATCAAATAACTTTCCATACAAACCAATTATCTAATAGAGTTATAAACATTTGCACATTAACACCAGCAGAATTGGTCTCGATTCAAAGTTGGAAGTATCAAAAGTGAATAAAAAAATTCCTTTGTATTGGCATACAATAAAAAAACAACAAAATATTTAAAAAAAGGGAAATGTTTAGGAAAGGAAACCGTTTGGTTTTGTCCCCCAAATGTTTGAGTGCATTCAACCCGCATTTTATGCATCGATTGTACAGAAAACAAACTTCAAAATCATAGTGAACAAAATGTACACACTGTTAGGTTTATTTTTAATTTGCCAGAGCATCACTCATATTTAGACCTACTAAAAACGATGTAGAAGTCATAATATAATCATTCCTGCCTCGACATCAGGTGCGGTTTTTAATATGATGCGAAATAACGCACTACAATTTTTATGTCATTTGTTTTGCAAAAAAAAATTGTAAATCGTTTTTTTCATTAAAATTTGGCTAAATTGACCGGGAAAACTACTGCAATGTTTATTATTATACACATACTTAGCATAACCATCGTTTAAAGTTTCATAAAAATTTGATATAAAATCGGATTAAGCAGTTTAAAACCCTTTTGCGATCGAGTAGCATGCATGTTAATTTGTATAAATGGGTACACATACTGAATTCGATGCACGGAGATTTCGTACGCTTAGACGAGCTTTTTTTTTGCTGTGCTAGCTTTTATTACAATATATATCTACATCATTAGCTGACTGTTATTTATCATTCGCAGAGTTGATCTTCAGGTAATAAAAAGTTTATTAAAAACAAATTTAATTGAGGTGGTTTTAGAATTTAAGATACTAGGTATTTTGTGACAAATTTAGTATTTATAAAGCTTATTTTAAATTTGCATTAAGTTGTTTACATGTACTTATTTTTTACTGCTAAAACTTTGAATAAGGAACCAGTAAAACGCCGAGTGAAGTTATGGAGCATGCGTGGCAAAAGAAACTGATTAAGTAGGATTCTGTCATGTAATATATTTTTGCTATATAAGCATGAGAGACAATAGCATTAAAAACCAGTCTAAAAATAAAAAAGACCTTGCATGCTTAAAGAGAGAGGCCGACAGACAGAGGCAGACAGATTGAAAAACAGACAGAAGGAGACAGACAGACGGACTGAAAGAGACAGGCAGACAGACTGACAAACAGACAGAAGGAGACAGACTGTTGTTACATGTAAGACTTGCATACTAAACCTTACTCTGCCCCATGTTGTACATTGTTGTTGTAAATGTCGTCACCGTTGTTGTTGTTGTTGATGTTGTTGTAAACAAAGTGGTTACTTCTCCTGAAATACCGCAATGTTATAAAAAAATAAGAGTATTATAGATTTATTTCTTCATATTGTACTCAAAATCAAGAGATAGCATCAGCTGTAATTTTCACATAGTCTATTCATAGAAGTTACCGGTGAGACCGAGGGTGCCCTGATACATAGGCGCGTCCGTGGCATTCTTTGGCATTCTTCTGCACTCATGGTTGAAACAGCATACTATGGTATGCACCTTCAAATAAACAGTATACGCTTCAGTAAACATTTACCTAAAATTTCTAGCTATTTCGAGACACTTCTTTACGTTAAGAGTTCTGCAGGTTCTACCAAAATCTAGAAAGATCGCGGTTTTTTCCTCCTAATTGTTATTTTCCTTTCTCTTATACAATCGTATCGTAAAGATAAGGAAGTGAAAGTTAATACTTACCTCTGTATATATACCCCGCCATTATAATAGGGGTTTCCACTCCGTCATCATGTAAACAAACCGCGTACTATCAATAAAACGGAATCTATTCAAGGTCAGGGTCACGCATTGGTTTGCCGTGTGTGTAAATATGAGAGAGAGAGAGAGAGAGAGAGAGAGAGAGAGAGAGAGAGAGAGAGAGAGTGTGTGTAAAGCTTGGACACACATCAACCGCGCAGACATACGATAAACAAAACCATTATATCATTAATATATATTCTGTTCGTGTGAAAACAAAAATTAAGAAACAATATTTCAATGTGACTGAATTTTTATGTACATCATAATTTATAACACGCACATGTAGCTTCATTCAGACTAATAAACATTTATAACGTCGGCATAAAAATCCCACATAAACTGATTATAGAAAATAACGGGATTTCTGGTTTAGTTTTTATCAAAACAAATATTTAATTAATCAATATGAATGATTAATATAAAAGTAAATAACGTAGTACGATCTCAAGAATTGATCCTAACTTCCCAATGTAAAACATTTGTAGTAAAAGACTTGCATTGAGAGTTTGACATTAAACTAAATTAAATGCATTTTATTTAAAATAGATATAGCTAGGTAACAATTTCATTTCTAAACTTAAAAAAGTTTCACTTTCATGGGAATTTTAAAACAGAAATATTTAAATTTTGACATATAAGGGGTTATCTGGAACCACACTGATATTTGAAAAATTCTCTAGAAAATAGTTCTATTTTTGTTGAATACTGTATCTATTATTGGTAACAACTGCATGCAACAAAAACTCCAACACCTTAATTTTGTCTTGTTTAACCAGACGCTCGGCTGTCTCCGTAAATCTCCGACAAATATATATATTTTCTTTCGTTTGAACGTAGTGATTTAGATTGAAAATATTTTCTTTTGTGGTAATGATGAATATTCATGAGGAAGGCGGGGTTCGAAGGTGATTACGGGTAGAGTATGTTCGAGTAGTATTCATTCTGACGATTCCGGACGGCGCGAGAAAGTAGCTCTAGGTATGCAGAACGAGCCTTCCATTGCCGTTGTCTTGGCGGAGCTTAAGTCTCAAAAAGAAGACATTAAAAAGTATGTGAACAACAAAATATCTACTTTGAGACAGGAGATTCAAGGTGCAAATATCTCTGTAAGTTCTGAATTGAAAAAATTCATGTGTGAAAGCGAAATATCTTGGAAGTCTAAAGGGAACAAAATCCAGTAAAGGTTTCAACGCAGAGGTTCAGGAGACGTTAAGTTCTATTAACTGGGCAATAGACAACGGAAAACTAGATTACGCTAAAAAATTAATACAGGAGGCAAGTGTAAAAATAAAGGACATAAACATATAAGAATAGCAGATTTGTCCTCCGGGGGGTGGGAGACTGTAAATCAATATGTTTCAAACCCTATCGCAGGTGATTCGGACGACGAAAGTAAAATCTACAAAGCTAAAAATCGTGCAATTAAGAAGAGGAAGATGTCCACTAAAACGAGGGACAAGCGGGAACAGGGAAAAAAGCAAACCCTCCTCTACCGCACCAAATCCGTTCTCGGATAATGCTAATCCAGTTCCACGTACGGCTTATTCTACTCGTATTGTGCCACAGCAACCTTTTCTGCAGAAACAACAGTTTGAGATCACGCCCTTTCGTGTCAGTGGGTGTTATGTGTGCGGGGACTTCACCCACTTCCAAAGAGAGTTGCCAGCTTATTGTCCGGAGCAGATCAAGTGGGGCACAACAAGACAAAAAGCAGAACACAGCCCGAGGCATCAGAGTTTGTGAAAGATGAGTATTTACTTGAACAGTTTCAATAATATGAAAATAAAAATAAAAATTCTTGTTCTGTTAAAATTAAAGGTAGATTAAGAGCACATTTACAGTTTTGGAAATATTTATATGTGCATATGATAACATATTAAGAATGGATACAAAATACCTCTTTACAGTGTGCCTCAAAGATGTTTTCAGAAAATAATAATTCAGCATTACATCATAGTGAATTTGTTGAAATGGCAATTTAGAGTTGTTAGAAGACGGGCTAATTGAGGAATGTGTAGATATACCATTTATTGTAATTAAATCCTCTCACAGTCTCTGTTCAATCAAACTTTAAAAAGAGACTTATCTTAGATCTCAGATGAGTTAAGTTGCATATTTTGAAGCAAAGTGTCAAGTATGAGGATATTAGAACGGCTTTAGTTTACGTTAAAACTGATTCATTCATGTTAAGTTTTGACTTGCATGCTGCGTACCATCATGTCGAAATGTTTTATCCTCACGAGTTATTGGGTTTTTCATGGGTTGTGAATGGTAAACAGAAGTTTTTTAAATTTTTAGTTCTGCCGTTTGGGTAAAAATCGGCTCCTTATATATTGACTAAAATTAGAAGACCTTTGCTAAAGAAGTGGAGAGGAGAGGAGAAATGTATTGTTTTGTACTTGGATAATGGTATAGGTTTGGGCAGGATTTGGAATCAGCAAGATCCATTTCTGAGAGTGTTCGAGCAGAGTTACGGTCGAGTGGTTTTGTTATCAATGAAAACAAATCATTGTGGAAGCCCATTCAGAGTCTAGACTGGCTAGGTTATTCAATTGATGCGGTTAAGTTTGTTTTGACAATACCTGCGAGGAGGTTTAAGAAAGTTCGGGAAACTGGTTTATATATCATATCAATCATTAATAAACATAAAACAGTTCTTGTTAGATAGGTAGCTAGTTTTGTAGGTCAAGTTATATTAATGTCTACACTTATAGGATCATTTTGTCAACTTATGACAAGATGTATTAGTATAGATATACTGAATGCTTACTCCTGGAATGCATATATTCGATTGTCGGATGAGAGTATCAAACAAATTCAATTTTGGATTGATAACATTAATTGTATTAATGTTAGAAATTTATTTATGCAGCCTTCTTGTGATAAAATAGTTCATTCAGACGCTAGCGGACATGGATTTGGAGGGTATTGTGTTGAAAGCAAACATGGTGTAGCTCACGGAGCGTGCAATTCAGAAGAGTATCGTAGAAGTTCAACTTGGAAAAAGTTAGTTGCAGTATTGAGAGTTTTGTTGTCGTTAAGTCATGAACTTGCGGGGAAGAGAGTAAAGTGGTTTACGGATAATAAAAATGTTGTTAGCATTTTAAATAAAGGAAGTATGAAGGAGGATTTACAAAACATAGCATTGGATGTTTATAAGTTTTGTCTGATTAATGGTAATTTGTTAGATATAGATTGGATACCAAGATCTCAAACTGAGAAGGCAGATTTTATTAGTAATTTAAATGATGCAAATGATTGGAGAGTGTCTTTTTTTTAATTTAGTATTTGAACAGGTTGTGGGGACCCTTTGAAGTTGATTGGTTTGCTAGTGACAGTAATCATAAATTAAAAATGTTCTTTTCAAGATACTGGAATGTAAAATGTTTTGGAATCGATGCTTTTACAGGAGTTTGGTCCGATAAAAACGGGTGGTTTTGCCCTCCAATATAATAAGTAGCTATGCCTGCTATCGTCCTATAACCATCTGTGGTGATAGGAATTCATGAGGCTGTCTAATCCGCAATGAATTATATTTTCTATTATGACATGTTTCAACAATATGCTTATTTAAAGTACACACAGTATAATGAAATTGAAATGTCTTTTTCATGTGTAAACTGTATCATGAGATGTTTCGGGGATATCACATGAATTTCGGACATATCAGAAAATACTTCTATACATACAGTGGACCATGCTATGAGAGATGATACATCTACAGAAATTTCAGTAGAGGGAGACGGAAATTGTTTTTATAGATGCATTGCGTACAATCTTTATGATAATCAGGATCTCCATGCAAATGTAAGAAACACCATTGTTCAAGAATTGAGTTCCAATAGACTTTTTTACAGAGAATTTGTGGATGGGGATTTTGACACTCATTTGAACAACGTCAAGTTATTAGATGGCAGTGTGGCCTCCTGGGCCACAGAGGCAGAAATCATCGCTACATCTTATCGTTTTGATAAAGACATTTTTGTTAAAACATATTTCAATGGACAATCGCAGTGGCAGAAATATCCGCTTGGTGAATGTAATCATAAGAAAGATTTTATTTGTCTTAATTATTCGTCAAATCATTTTAACTTAATTAAGACCTCACATCGCCCATGTATTTGCAACTTATCCTCCTCTCCTGAAGAAGAGAATTACCAACCATCAATACACGCTAATATTGACAAAATAACTACTCAGGCCAACGAACAGGAAGTATGGTCACCAAAAACAGTAGCTGAAACATGTGACATGGAAGTTATTAACTTATCATCAAAAACTTACTGCAGATCAAATGAGTTCATTGAAAAAAGGATTAAAATTTGTACCAACTAGAAAAAATATTGATTTCATACAGTTACTAACAGATCTGCAGACTTGGGAACGTAGGATGCGGCTTCGGGAGTATTTCATTGACGAAGAAAATGACATTTCTTCACAAGATGTAGGTACTATTAATCATAAAAACTCTAAGAGTAATTGGACACCAGAAGAGGGAAGAGACAAGTGGTTGGATGAATACATCAGACAAGTTAAAGAAGACGTTATCCGGGGGTTAAATAGAACATTTTCAAGTAACTTAACTGTTTCAGAAGACAAAGCAATGAGGGAATTATTACATGATCAAAGCATAATTATTAGACCAGCAGACAAGGGATCTGGGATAGTAGTGATGGACACCAATAAGTACGTCGACTAGTTGGAGAACGAAATGATTAACAGTGCGTCATATGATCAAGTTAAAGTACATAAAAGCAAACAAATCACTAACAACATTAAGAAACTAATTAACAATATGTATAAAAAAGGACCCATCACGTCTGAATTACGACATTATCTTTTACCTACAGAAATATCTTCAGGAAAACTACAGGCAAATCCAAAAATTCATAAGGAAAACCATCCATTTAGAACAATAGTAAATGGCCGCCAACATCCCACAGATAAGCTTTCAGAATATGTAGAATCGCAATTGGAGGAGGCAAACCGATCGTTAAAAAGTTATGTACAAGACACTACGGATTTTTAAAGAAAACTTTCTACCGTAAATCAACCATTATCCAATTCCTCAATATTATTTTGTATGGACGTGAAAGTGCTGTATCCCAGTATACCCAGACAAGAAGCGCAGGAAGTAATAGCAAAAGTTTTAAATCAACGACAGAAAAAAGAAGTTGACACAAATACCATTTTACAGATGATGGATGCTGTCCTGGAAAATAACAATTTTAGTTTTAACAACAAACAATATATTCAAACAGAAGGAACTGCTATTGGATCCAAACTTGGCAGAAACTATGCGTGTATATATATGGGGGATTGGGAACGTATTCTTTTGGAACAGTGTAACATACAACCTCTTTTTTATGTTAGATATATCGATGACATATTTAGAATCTGGTCAGGGACAGAAGCCGATCTCCTACATTTCCATAAAATGGCAAATGGTATACACCCAAATATTCAGCTTGATCTACGCTCTTCTAAATCTAGCATAGAGTTCCTAGATGTAAATATTTCTATTGAAAAAGGACTTCTTTCTACCGACCTGTACAGTAAACCCACTGACAAACACATGTACCTAAATAAAAAATCCAGCCATCCTGAATCTACAAAAAAATCTATACCATTTGGACTGGGTATCCGTGCGCGCTGCTCAACAGATGAGGGATATTTCAAACGACGGGAGAAAATTAAAACTAATTTACGCAAATGTGGATATCCCAACAAGGAGGTCGAGGATCAGCTGGCGAAGGTGGATAAATTCAACCGCTCGGATTTATTGAACTACAGAAAAAATAACAAAAAGTGTAACCGTGTTCCGTTTGTGTTAAACTATTCCAGAGGACTACCAAATATTCATCAAATATTAAAGAAACGTCAAAAAATTCTCGAAAATTCCGACTGCCTAAAACTTGCGTTTCATAACACACCTATAGTGGCATTCAGGAGAGACAAAAACTTGAAAGACATATTGGTCCATAAGAAACATAATAACCTCTTTTTTAAAAAACAACACTTACGCGAGCCGTGTGGTGCAAAAAAATGTGTTATGTGTAAATATATTATTTGTTCTGGCCAATTTCAAGATTCTAAGGGCAAAACGTATCAAGTTAAAAATTATATCGATTGCAAGTCAAGTAATGTTGTTTATGGGGTGTTTTGTAAAAAGTGTAACAAAATTGTATATGTTGGGGAAACGGGGGTGACTTTATATCAAAGACATGTTTTAAATTTGTCACTGATCAGGAGAGAAACTAACGACCCTGTAGCAATGCATTTTTATACTGACGAACATACAGTTGAGGATTATTCTGTAATAGGTATCGAAAAATTGTACAAAGATGAAACTTACAGAAAATTCAGAGAAAATTTGTGGAAGAAAAAATTAAATACTTATATGCCTTTTGGTATCAACAAAAGGGAACATTATTATATTTAGACTACATTGTGCTTTGTCCCGTTATCCATACATTTTTCATATATTACTTGTTTATGTACTAATTACGGCTATCAATGTGCTTTCTATAGACTCCCACCTATATTTCATATGTGTTTGGCGCAATATTGTTGTATGACGTCACTTGCCAGACTGTATTCACATTGTGACGTCATAGTATATGTTCTACGTTGTGTTGCTATAGACAATAAACACCGACTGATGAAGACCGGTAACACGGTCGAAATATTTTGAAACAGTGTTTTAAAAGTTTTTTATAATTCATTGAAAAAGAGACTTTGGATATGTGTTTATATATATATATATATATATATATATATATATATATATATATATATATATATATATATATATATATCTATATATATATATATATAAAAGCACTAAAAATAACCAACGACACGAACAATAAAGTAAAATATTGTCAAATTTTCGGGACAACCCGTCCCTTCTCCCTTCTTATATATATATATATATATATATATATATATATATATATATATATATATATATATATATATATATAATCAAAAAAGAAAACTTATGGACTTCCTAAAATACATAAAAGTAATCATATAAAAACCGCTATCAAAGATCAGAATCAAGCATATATTACTACTACTGAACCCTTGGATCTGAAGCTTCGACCAATTGTTGCAGGCCCATCATGCCCAACACATCGACTGAGCAACTTTGTGGACATTTTACTTAAGAATATATGTGAAAAAGTCCCTAGTTACATTTGGGATAGCATGGATTTCCTCAACAAAATTCCTGAAACAACAGACCCAAATTCTCTCCTAGTAACATTTGATGTTACTAGTTTATATACAAATATTCCTCATGATTTTGGATTACAAGCTATAAAATTTTGGATAGAAAAACACCCAGAGCTTATTCCGAGAGACTTTTCACCAGACTTCATTTTAGATTCAATACAGTTTATTTTGGAAAACAATACGTTTCATTTTGATGGAGATTTTTACAAACAAATCAAAAGCACTGCAATGGGGACAAAAATGGCGCCCACCTACAGTATTTTAGTAATGGGATATTTTGAGGAAATTTTGTATCAAAAAGTTGAAAAGGAACTAGACCAAAAAATTAGTGAACACCTTAAACATTCCTGGAAACGATATTTAGACGACTGCTTCATTTTCTGGGAAGAATCCGAGAAGGACCTTCATGAATTTCATAGTTTTCTTAACACTTTAAATCCAAATATTCAATTCACCATGGAACTCAGTGACTGTTCTATTTCATTTCTGGATATTATGGCTTTAAAAAACCAATCAAAAAATTTCAACAGATGTTTATCATAAAACCACGGACACTCATCAGTATCTAAATTTTAAATCCTGTCACCCTACGCACACCAAAAGAAATATCCCGTACAATTTATCAAGAAGAATTTGCACTATTGTTAGTGAAGAAAAAACCAAAGATCAAAGATTGATGGAATTAAAAATGTATCTACGTGCTCAAAATTATCCAGAAAAAATAATAGATTCGGCCATAGAAGAAGCAAAGAAAATACCACAGAATATACTCAGAACAACCAGAAAAAAGGAAAAAGATCCATTTTTAATTCCTTTTGTTACAACCTACAATCCCAAACATTTTAATATATTTCAAGAAGCAAAAAAGAATTTTTCTATCATTGAGCGGGATCCAGAACTTCAACAACTAATTAAAAAATCTGACCTACTCCATAGCCAAAGACAACCACCAAATCTGAAGAAAATATTTAACAAGAGCTAAATTTCATTCAACACCAGAAAAATATGTTGTTTCCAAATGCGGAGATTCAAGGTGCGGCACGTGTCCTTATCTAAAGACAGTAGATTCGATTTCTTTTATATGTGGCAAGACTTTTTATGTTAATGAAAATATGTCGTGCAAATCCAAAAATCTGCTTTACTGTATTACATGTAACCACTGTGGCGAAGATTACATCGGCCAAACCGGAACACAACTTACCGCCCGCATGCACGTCCATCGCCAGCAGATCAATGATCCCAGTACCAGAAACACCCCATGCAGTGAACATTTTGACAGATGTGCTAAGGGAGTTTATGAAGTATTCCCATTTTATAAACTTAAAACCGATTCAACCGCCATGAGACTTGTGAAAGAGAACTATATTATTAAATTATTTTCCCCAAAACTCAACAAACATTAAATATTTGTATATATAATCAGCTTTATTCTAACCAGTCTTTGTATTTGTAAATTTGTTGATGTCGTTATGATCTTATTTTGTCTAATTCAGTTTTCCCGAACTTTAACGTTTTATATTGTATTATGACGTCATGGATCTATTCCTTCCCTGAAAAGACTCTCGTTACATCATGACGTCATAGTAAACGTTTCTAAGGAAAACAATTTCATAACTTATGTACGTTCACCTGAAGAAGGATGTAAATCCAGAAAGCGCTAGTGAATAGAAACTTTGGAACTGTTCATTTTCTTTTTTTTTTTTTTGATTATTTATACTGTGTGATATCACCTTTCACTCATTTTGGATTATATATATATATATATATATATATATATATATATATATATATATATATATATATATATAGTTTACCCATCTGTAGGTAGTTTCATCCAGTCGCACACTCATTTCAACAATAAACAACAAGTTGTAAGGCATGTTCATTATATATATTTAATCCAATCTTCGACAAATGAGATTACAGAATCAGTAAAAGTCAGGCTGGGCGGGGGAGCAGCGGGGAGAAGAAGCAGTAGAGGAATGACCAGGGCTCCATATATCAGAAGAAGATTTCTAAGGAAATGCTCTGTGGTAGTGGTGGTGGAAATTTCAGCTATGGACATAACTATTTTAAAATAGTTAAGTAAATGACTTAAAAATAAGCCTTCGCTTGCTAAACATAAACATTACAATGTACATACTGTCGATTCAGATATTAATTTGTTGAGGGCTTTCCTGAATAAACATGCCAATCTCAAACATTTACTATGAAATAAATATAATCTGTGACACAAATTTGTTTCAAATATTTTAAACAAAAGAAACATAGCCAGAAACTAATATAAAATTGTTACCAAGACATTCTGGTGGTCCGTAGGTATTCTCTGGACATGTACATAATCCATATCCTTGCGGTGTTTTGGTACACACGGTGTTTCCCTTGCATTGATCGGTCTCTCCAAACTTATCGCAATCCCCTGATAAATGTCACAATATATTATAATGGATCATGCTTATTGTTAACAGTGAACACGAATTTGATCACTAACATATTCACAAGATGAAATAGCCATACATTATTTGTTACCTAGACATTCAGGTGGCCCGTAGGTATTCTCTGGACAAGTACATGATCCATATCCTTGCGGTGTTTTGGTACACACGGTGTTCCCCTTGCATTGTTCGGTCTCTCCAAACTTATCGCAATCCCCTGTTAAATGTCACAATATATTATAATGGATCATGCTTATTGTTAACAGTGAACACGAATTTGAGCGCTTGCATATTCACAAGATAAAATAGCCATACATTATTTGTTACCTAGACATTCTGGTGGTCCGTAGGTATTCTCTGGACAAGTGCATTCTCCAAATCCTTGCGGTGTTTCGGTACACTGTGTCTTTCCCCCGCACTGACCGGTCCCACGTAAGTCACATGTACCTGTCAAGGGCAATGTAACAATAAAAAGGAGATGTCCAGGCCCAAGGACCATGGAACTATCTTATTGTAATGACGGCCACCTCTTTGCCAGAAATCTTTCAAAATTAAAAGGACTATGAAACTGATAATTTTAGCGAAAAACTTAAATATCATAATAGAGTGAATGACCTAATAATGGTGCAAGACTGATAGAAAATAAATTTTGAATTTCAGTCAACTTCTAAGAAAGGTTTTACACGTATATGTTCTGACAGATAAACAAAAACGAGGTGCCTAGTATACTCATTTATTTTTAAAAAAAAAACCTTCCATCACAAGGGACTGCCAGACAGAAACTCTCTTGTGGTCATTTGATTTAAAAAAAGAAGCTTTAACAGCTCTTAAATGTTTCTCACTTGTCTTGGTCCGGCATTTTGTATATTCATCCATCATTAACGTTTAATCACCATCTGGTATTTATACCAAAACCATTTTATATGTACTGCTTATTAGTACTTTTGGTCAGCCAATACTTACTTTTCCATTGAGAAGCCTGTTTCAAATTATAAAATCCTTGCATAACTCTATTGATCATACAACTTCTTAATTATATTATATTATATGATTAATAACTAAATATGAACAAGCTAAGGAAAATAAATTCAATATGAAGAAGCAAGGGAAGATAAATCCATTAGCTGTCTGAACTCTTTCCAAATGCTTTTACAAAATCTTAATTTTTTTTTTAAATATGTGTGGTAGAGCCATGAATTCTACAATTTAGATCTTCTAACAATCGATATGCTTCACATCAAAAATGGTAACAAATGGCCTTGTAGTTATCACCATGTCAAGAATGTAGAATTGTTAACGCACGATGGACGACGACGGACGGAAAACAAGTACAATAGGTCACCTGAGTGACACAGGTGACCTTATAAACTGTGTAAATTATATAAATGTGTTTTCATCCTCTGTATTAAATAAATGAATCGGGGATAATATTGAAACATGTAAATTTCCCGTTGCAAAACATTAGGAAACTTTTGATATGCAACGAGTCGTCATATTACTTTTGATCGGTTCTATACTGCTTCCTGTGTATTCTTACCGGTCGCGTCACGATGGTCAACGGCAGTTTGCATCATGTAAAGGGGTGTGGATTGCGCTCACTTTTAAAACATAAGCTATACTTTTTTGAAATAACTTGATTAGAAAAAAGGTACACTTTATAAAAAAAATACACTGGTTAATGCCAAAGTATTCAAATTAAAAAAAGCGAAATGAGTTTCTCAAAATGATTATTTTAGTCTGAGGCCACTGTGAACTCTGAATAAAGAAGCAGTACTTTTCATAATCTACTTGGTATGCAGAGTTTAATTTATCATTTGGAAATCTTAATTTAAACTGAACATTGTAGTGCATTATGGGGTTAAATTTAAATATTAATTAGGATCGAGTTCGGGATCCGTGTAATCTGTGTATTGTTGTTTTCGTTCACCAGACCGAAGCCATTTGCACATTGTCTGTCTTGTCTGCTTTATCTTGATTTTCATATTTTTGTTTCGTTCGGTAGCAAAATCGCTTTGATGGCGCTGCGAGCATTTAGTCCATCAGGGTGTGCTGGGTAGGTCGAGTCCGAGGTATTCCTCACTCAGGGGTAGAATGGTCGCGGTGCAGATAGAGATATAGAGTAGACTGGGCGGGCGATAGACATGCACCGATAGCGGGGACTGTACACGGGTGGAGGTTGGGGTGGGGGGGTGTAATGTGGTGATGACAAGGCTTGAGGACTTGGAGCCCCAGTTGTCCTGCGTGACAAAACTGCTAATTGGGCTGTCATGCTCCATGGAACGCAGTTGTTCTCAGAGACTTTGTCCCAGGGAGGGCAACAATAGTATTCAAAGTACATGTACGTCAGTCTGGGCGAATGACGTTTCCCATTCTAGAAACACTAGAGTAACAGCAACAGTTACTGGGAGTGTAGCAAGTGTTCCTTATTACACTAGAGTCACATCAGTCAATAGTCGGGTAGTATTCTTCACTGGAAATCTGCCCGGAGGCAGTCGAGTTAGTCACGCATCAGACTTCAACGTCGGGGCACATGCTCGTCAGAGTAAGAGGGGCGTGCTCTGGGGGACCTTTGTATGGTGGGGACATAATCAGATACGTATGCACTTGAAAGTCTTTTATCCCACAGGGGGGTTAGGCACTTTAATTCGGAGCCTTCTGGGACCCATAGTCACTCACACCTGTCGGATGTCCCTGGGGCAGGGATACAAGGATCAACCGGATAATTAGATGGGGTGCAATGTCCCTGAAGTAGCCTAGAAAGCTGATTGAAAGTCCTCTAAACTGTAGTTGAGGCAGTCTGCCAAGTAAACACCTATCAGCTTAGCCATCAACCCCTTGACCCGTGTCATAGTGTGTATGGCAGTGGAAAGTAAGTCAGGTGGACCTGGTCATAACTCGGGGTGGTACAACCACCTTATCGAGAGGAAGACGCAATCGGTGGTCGGATCGTTGCGTCAAGTGCAAGCAGCATTGACTGTTTTGGATGGAATGTCAAAAGGGGTGGCCAGAGTCCTCAATGCATCCAGATTGAAAAGTATACGTGCGTGTAATGTGCGTGTACTCTCATTGTCAGTAGAGATTGTTGATTTAGAGACTTCAGGCAAAACATCCGATTTGTTGGAAGTGGATTCAAGAGGATCACTACACCTGCAGGGATTGTATGGAAACATCCATATACGAGGATCACCCGAGGTAAGGTTAAGGCATGTCCAGAAACATCCATACACGAGGATCAAACGAGGTAAGGTTAAGGCGTGACCTGAAACATCCATACACGAGGATCAACCGAGGTAAGGTCAAGGCGTGACCTGAAACATTCATACACGAGAATCACCCGAGGTAAGGTTAAGGCATGACCTGTGCCATAGACCTCGACTATTGGGTTTCCTGGTGTCGGACAAGTTGCAGTGACTGTGTGTAATGTTGTCTTTTGTGATGTGACTGTTTAAACGTTCTTATTATCAAAACCTCGCGCAAATTGTTGTATGTGTGTCCATTTCAGCTTCTTTAGCAAAGTTCAAAGAAAACCTTAACATGCATGTTTATCAAACTTCGTACACTTCATAAGCATGTTTATAGGACAAACCCTATTTATTTTCAAGGAATTCTATTATATATATATTTTTTAATATCGTTAAAATTATGCCACTAAAAATGTATGTACGACTTCCGGTTCGTGAAAGTAAACATTTCAAATCAACAACTTGATATTTTGTTGGATGTAAGCCCTGTAAATGTAAGAAGCAAACGTTTTTTTTCTAAAATGAGGAGTTGAAAAGATGTCCAAAGTGAAATTGAAGCAAGCAGGAGAGTAAGTTCACCCTAATTCAATCGAAACAAGCAGCCGTCTAAGCCGAATTTCGGGCTATATTTAACGAATTACTTAGACAAGAACAGGTTCATAATTCAGAAGAGACTTTGATGAATATCGTCAGTATGATTAACCGGAAATTCATTTCATGTAAATCGCAGGAGATACGTTACTCCTTTTAAAATATTGGGGTTATAATTACGACGTTAACTCGAATTTTCTCATAGAACAGACTATAAATCGCCAGATCTTAGCTATGTTTCATTTTCTATATGAAACTTAAATTTGCCTACACTAATTGTCTAAATGCGTAATGTTTGTCACAGGATAAAGAGAATTTATTAAACTATATTAATAAAGTTTAACACGTTTGTGGTGTGTTTTCACTAGTAATGGAAGGAATAGTACAACCATGTAAATGCACCCATCCCCCAAGGATACACACGGAGCGTGCATGGGGGTAAGAATAAACGAAATATTTTAATTCAAAATGGTTTTCAACAAGTAAAATATTTGGTCTCTTCGATTACATGTTTATTTCTGAATAATGCATTTTTCCCCGCACAATATCTTCATTTCGCGAGGGGGTGATCCGCTTTGCGGTGCCCTTGTTTTAATCATATTTTGGTTACATGCATCTGAAATAGACCATCAAAGAGCTTACATACAGTATTATGTATCATTGAATATTTGTGATATAAATAGCCTCGATGGTTCGCAATTTGGACATTCCTCCTCAAAATAAGGGGGTTTGGATTGAATGTTTTATTTTGGGTTTTTTATCAATTATTTTTTCAGATACATATGTGATAGTATCAAACATATTTCTATATGTATTTATTCGTTTTATCTATTTCATTATCCGTTTTTGTTAAACACAGTCTTAAATTTTAAATAACCGCCAGTTACACTGCGCAAACATTTTAATAATATAATTCAAAGCAATATTTGATTCACTCACACATCCATGCTCCCATTCACCCAGATTTGGCAGTGGCTGCTTTTTTAATAATGGCAAACGATTAATAATAATAATAAATGATACAGAAAAAATAAAAAAAATATTAAATTGTATTAAACATGCCAGTTGTTGGCAAAATTTTGCATTAGACATTTCTAATATAAAATATATTTTTCAACTTTGTATTTGTTATATAAGTAAAATAACTGCCCTGATCGACTAGGTAGTATATCTTTTTTAAGACAGCAAAATAAATAATGTTTTGTATATAAAATTATAAAGTTTACAACTTTGTTGTCTTTTGACAATGGGAGTTTACCCAATAAAATATCAATAACATTGAAACCAATTCGTAAGGAAGTTGATTGGTAAATATGCATACTTAGGTTGCTCAAAACTGTTGATATTTTTCACAGCTTACAAATACATGTTAGATTGTCTCAACTTCACGCCCACTGTACAACATTGATTTTTTTTTCAAAAAGTAATTTACAGGAAGAATTCTATGAAGTAATCTGTATTGTAACCATTGAATAGATGAGTCATTGGTTGTCTTAAAACATACATTAAAAGCATCAGAAACACAAATTTCCACCCCATATTGTACCAAATCTGAATTCCACTTTGGTATTGCAGTTGGAGTTATTTTTTAGAAAGGTTTTGTACATTTGTTTTGCAAAAGAAAAGGTTTGTTATTTAATGGAATATATGGAGAAAAGGATCTCTTAAGTAAACATTTGATATGTACCGTTTAAAAGGAATATAGATATGTTGATATTAATAGCACTAACTATACTGTTGTATTGTAATGTACAAATATGCAAATCAAATTCATGTTGAAAAACTATATGTGACAAAACATTTCCATTATCCTCCAGAAAGCGATTGATAATATTTACACCTTTTTTGTAGCAACTTTTTATAAACAATGTTTTCATACCAACTCTAATATGGCTATTATACCAGACAAGCATAGATATAAAGTTTTTTCAACATAATTATCATAAAAAGATTTTATAACATAGAGAATCGAGTTAAATACATCTTTCCAAAAATTATAATGTTTGGGAATAACACATTCAATAATAAATGCATCTCCAAATTCAAGTAACAAGCTGACAAAGTCTTCACCATTAATGGCCTTCAAGATGGAAGTCCATAAATTATGTCCAATAATTAATAAATTTGTTAATATCCAACATTTTTAAACCTCATTCTTGATATTCTTGAATAACTACTAAACATTTTATTTTATCACACTTTGCATTCCAAACAAATTCAAAAATGTCTTTGTTCAATGTGGTGATAATTTCCCCTTTGGAAGTACGTGAAGACGTAGATAAATGATTGATTCTTAGGAAAACTAGAGATTTTACAACCGTTACACTTCCAATTGGTGTCAGGTTTCTTTTTTCCATTGTTGAAGCATGCACTTAATTTAGGAACTTGTATAGAATAATTCACCTCAGTAATTTTTTCAAGGTCGACAGAAAAGTTAATACCCTTTAAGCTAAAAGTTGAGCCCCGATCTAGTATCTATCTCATGTGGTGAAAAAACCGGATTTGAGAATTTTTTGAGCCAATCCATATGATTTTTGTTTTGAAACTATTTATTTAAAACCAAGTAATGTTTGCATAAAAGTCCAGAGTATCTAAAGATGCAAATAATGAAGTAGGCGAACCATCCAAAATAAGAGATGTGTCATCTGCATATTGACTTATTTTATGTTCTTTGCTGCATATTGTAATACCATTTATTTTATTGTTTTGTTTATGAATAATATGTGCCATTCTGCCACATTTCTGGGATTTTAATTTTCAAAATGGATTCTAGAAGCTTCAACCATTTTGTGTCAGCCTTAATAAGTCTTTTTATAACCCCCCCCCCCCCCAAAAAAAATAATTGAAAAATATCATTTTCATAATCTTCAAGTATTCAGTGCTTGGGTTGATTAATGTTAGTACTTAATGATTTAATTTTGATATTATTGATGTCTTTATGAATACAATTCGCCCAGTAGGGGTTAATTTTCTTGATGTCTATTGCCTTATTAATTTTCATAGTTCAGAGACTTTTGGTAAATAGTTTAAGCCTTCCATTTCATCAAGTGCTACTGAGAACTGAATACCTAGGAGCTCAAAAGTTAAATTTTCTCAACTTGGTTTCCATCGTGAGTTGTGAAATACATCCCTTGAAAAATTTTGCTACCAATCTAAACCGTTTTTGTTTTTGTGAAATTCATTTTTAAGCCTGTAACCTTTGCAAACGAGTCTAAAACCCCGAGGATGCCATCTTATGGTTGAGGTAATGGTTTTCCCCGCGGCCATGTTTTAAAAGGCTTCCCGATGGATTTTACAGCGATATGTAGAAAGCCACTTGTCTGTACTTTATACGATCGTGACGTCATAATTAACTTTGACGCCACGATCTGCATTCCTGTCGATAGTTCTCAGGGGATGTATCTCAAAGTTAAAAGTGAATTATATCAAACCAGTATAAAACCGCATTTTTCCTTTACATAGATGCTGCTGTAAATGGTAGTCGTACAGAATTCACTCATATTAAAAAACAGTATCAAATAATCGGCAGTTTTAAAGCTTCGTTTTAAGTAAAATACTAATTATAAACTAATGGTTTGGAGACTCTCCCTGCAACGTGTAAACATGAAGAAATTTTAATGCATGTAAAACCAGCCTGACGCAGGGGAAAGATCAACACAATTTTAGAATATTTAACGTAAAATTGGTAGAAAATATAAGTACCACTGTGAATCGTGCTTGGGACACCAACGAATTTACCCCAATTTTTGTAAATCGCTTTTGATTAGTAAAAATGTGCATTATTTTAATGATTTTGTGGAATGTTTCAACAATATCTTCCATAAACGAAATATCTATTTCTTTCCAAAGCGAGAACTTCAAAGTATATGACTTTGGCCTAAAAAAAAAAGAGAGTTATGTGTTTAGGGTAACCCTACCTAACCTACAAAAATGCCCCGATCCTACCATTTTTAGATGTCTGTTTTTATCCGATGGTGAATTTTATAGTATTTCTATTAAAAAAATCCGTTTTTAAATATGACACAAACAAACATTCTTAGGATTCATGCAGAACAAAATATGATGAAATTAAAAAAAATCCCTACCTACCTAACCTAATCTTTTCACCAGTGTTACCCTAAACACACAAATTTTTTAAAGGCCTTAATAAAGGATTTTCTTTAAAAATATGTATGATTTAATGTCATTAATCACCTGCGCCGTTGCAATTTAAATAGATCATTTGCAATAATAGGATTCGCCCGTCACGTGATTACAAAGTACATATGTCGTCACATAAATGCATCAAATATAATGTTTAACATCGGTGTCAATAAATGTAACATAGATTTTAAGAAATACTCTCGGTCAAAGTATTTTTGCGATGATTCAAAAAACATCGTTTTCCAGCCGTATTTTAGTATCGGGACGCCTTAACATTACTGCGACCGACATCATTACTCGCTAGGTGGCGCGCGTGCACTAGAGGTCATAGAATAATTAAAATGGCGGACAAATATAAACAGTGGTCGGTGCAACTTTTAAAATGCGATTTTGCTCAAAGAGGTGCCGCATGTGGGGGAAGGAAGATCGATCTGATCGAAAGGTAGGTATCTAACTAAGGAATGAATTCAATATTTATTTGTTTTATACGATATAAAATGGTTTGGGGCAGTTTTCGCTTTATAAACCGCGAAGCGGTTTATAAAAAAGCGTAAACTGTTTCAAACCATTTTATATCGTATAAAACTAATAAATATTGAATTCATTGCTTATAATTTAATTTTTTTACTCTTCATTGTAGATAAAAACGGTCATTTGACCTTTAACATGAAGTAAAATTGTACAAAATTCAAACGTAACGTCAGGCGTATTGATACGTTTTTGACGCAAGTCTTACTATGACGTAGGCAACATTCTTTATACGATATAAAATGATTTTTAGCCAATCAGAAAGCGCGTTACAACCGGAATTAAATTATTAAAGAAATAATTGGATAATTTTCATTCACAGTAATTATCAGGTCGTTTATAAAGTGTACATTTAATCGTCGTTGTCGTCGTTTTACTACACAAGACTTGGCAGTTTAGAGCCATTTTAGAACGTAACTAGCTATTTCTTGCGTCAAAAAAAAAAAGCTGGATTCAAGGCAAATATGTACACACCGATTAGCTCAAAAGCCAATCAAATCTTGGTGATTTCAAAGAGCCATGGCTGAGAAACAGGCCTACGTCACATTACTGTTCGATACAAATCCCCAAAGTCCAAGCTCTTTTTAAAATATTTTCTAGCACAGTTTATATATAAAAACAATATCTACGAGCTTCGCGAGCTTAGCGAATTTGCTCACAAAGCTCATAGATGTTTGCATTTACCATGCTTTAAAAATGCCAAGTCCTGTTTTAAAACAATAGAAATCCACCAAAATCGATCTTAAAATGTAGTCCACTGAAACATTTTTCACGTGTCTTTTATTTATATACAGTTATTTGATATATAGTTTAATCATCATATCTGTGTTTTGAAGTGTTAAATTAAAAGTTATCTCACCATTGTTTTATCAGTAAATTATTAAACTGTTCAATAATTTACACTTGATAAAACACAATAGGAACTACAGCGATTGAACGTTAGCCTAGTACTATTATAGTCCAAAATATCCTAAGTTTTCCTTGTCTTCTTTTAAACTGATTTTGAAGTTTTACTTGCCAGGAAAACCTGTCCAGTAACATTGATTATAATTGCTTTAATAGACCAGGAAAACCTCAGATCTTTAGGAATATATTTTGTCATTGTATATGTTTACACATGTGCATCAAGGTCTATGGATTGTATTATTCTTCGGATATTTAAGGTTTGAATCGTATGATAGAGATAAGAATTTCAGAGAAGATCCGATCATAATTCCAAAACCATTAGATGAATTCTGACCTATAACTGGCTTCCAGCAACTCAGACCAGAACACAGGAAGTCAATGCCTCAGTTAACATATCACCAGATTGAACAATACTTTCTGTATAGAATGTCGGGTAAATATGTAAATCAAAATTTAACTGAAATGTTTCTAATTAAAGTGACATTTTAAACTATAATATCATATATTTCTGATTTTAATTTTTCATACATCTGCATGTACATGTACAGGCTTACAACATTAACAACATCATTTGATCACCTTTGGAATTTATAAAAGAACATTCTCTAGGAAAATGTTCAAATTTTGATTTTCATTTTGTAGAAGACAAACAGATGACATCGGACCTCAAAGCCTTGGAGAAGGGCAAGGACCTTCTAACTGGAGAGAGAATTGTTGCATGCAGCATGTCTTCAGATGATACTCATATTTATTTATCTGGAATAGTGGGTGCAGCATTGAAACAAAAGGTGTGGATCAATATTTTTGATGCTATTTAAATAGACGTGATACAATAACAGGTTGATGAAATTCCTTATAATACCTTGCAAATTTTTCAAATTGACTACATCATATCAGATGGTAAACTACCTCAGTGTCATATTGAATTTAGCTTGATAGCTATCATTTATGTCCTGTCATGATTTTGTAAGATTATTGACCGATTTTTTTTACACATAATGGCCATAAAATCATGGTTTTTTTTTTTTTTTAGAAATGAACATGACCTTACTTTTTAAATCCTTTTTTCCTATTTCAATAGTTATCCTACAATTTTAAAATTGGAATTGACAAATGATCAGGAGATCCTCTGAATTCCCATTGTGAATGCCCTGCAGGCAAGGGACCTCATGGAACATGTAAGCTAGTTGCTGCTGTTTTGCTTATGGTGGAGAGCTTTGTGGAAAAGGGAAATTTAGCAGTCAGGAAAGGTTGGACAGACAATTTGCAAAGCTTTCATGTGCCAAAGAAAATTTATGATGGTGTGTATTACATATTTTATATACTTTTGAATAGTTAATTTTCACATGAAATCATGGCTCATTGATATGCATATGCTCCGAATGTGTATAATAAAGTGTAGTACTTTATTGGTAAACCACTGGCAGCAGATAGAATCCCTTGGAAAAGAAACACACCGAGGAAATGCATGAGGATCCGAGGAAAGACAAGTACATGAAATACTCATCAGGCTACTCCAGTAACATTAATTTATAACTGTGTGGTGAACTTCTGTTCCAACTGCCCCAACTACTACAGTAAAATTGATAGTATAATTGTAATACATGTAATATTGTGGAATCATTTAAATTCGTGGGGGCCAATTTTCGTAGATTGTTGGGTTTTTTTTGCTTATTCGTGGGGATGTAATTTCGTGGATGTGTTAGTTTTCAGTTTTAAAAACTCTTTCAAAACTGGAGGACGTAAATTCGTGGGGGAGGACTACCCACGAAAATTTGGCCACCACGAATTCTAATGATTCCACAGTACGTTATCTTTATTTTATACAGATTTTTGGTTGCAGGTAGAGACCATGATTACCTTCAATAACATTTAACAGAGCATCCTGTTGACCAAGCAGTTGCTGTAACGAAACTAATGAACATAACTTTACAACCTAAATGCATATATGAGATTGTTTAATTAATATGTTTGTGTTAGAGTCAGGTATATAACATTCCTACAAGCTCTGGCTAGTGGGTTAACCCTTTAGCTCGATCAGTAGGGTGCTGGACTGGCATGCCAGAGGACGAAGGTTCAAACCCCAGCCGAGGCTAAAAGTGTCTCTGTTACATGTTGAAAAGTTTTGGTCAAACAAGCATTCAATTTAAATATGGCAACACATATAAGAATATCATATACAGGTTCATTGTATCAACAAAAAGCTGCATGTTGATTTAACATACATGCAGGTAAAAAAATGTCCCTCTTTCATTTTATTGTCCTCTTTTAAGGTCTTTCCAAAAGATGCCAAGGTCATAGAGAAATCTACAAGGATGCAAACCAAGAGTAAAACCTGGTTTGATGAAAGAAAATGGCGAATTACTGCCTCACGTTTCGATGACATTGTAAAAATGACTTGCCACAGTGACACTAGAAAATTGTGTTCTAGCATTTACCAACATAGTCAATCATTACCTATCCCATCATTCATGGTAGGCAGCATGAGAGTAGAGCATTTGCATGTTTGATAACTGACTTATTTCAACGTCAAAAAGTATGTGTTATTTGTGTCTGTCAAATACACTATCCTTGGTGCTACACCAGATGGTTTAGTAGAGAATGATGCCATAGTAGAAGTTAAATGTCCATATGGTGGAAGAGATGTTGATATTAAACCTGGGAAGAAATTCCCATTTCTTGTTGAATCAAATTAAAATTACATTGAAATCAAGTCATAAATACTATTACCAAATCCAAGGACAACTGTATATTTCAGGTAGAAAACTCTGCTACTTCATTGATCCTGAAACTTAAATATGATGTGGAATAGTGTCGTTTTAGTTTATTGCCAAAGCTAGACATGTTCTAGAAGAAACATTTCAGACTATATGTTGCTTCTTGTTTGTAATAGGCTGGTATGCTATTTGTTTCCATGCACATGTAAGCTTATTTAAATATTATGCACACTTCATTGTTGAAGTTTTTGGTGCACTAGATATAGCAGAAAGAAGATAGAATGTGCATTTTTTGATGCAATTGCTTGGTGTTTGGATCTTCATTTGAAGTTACATTAAATTAAGTCATTCTCTTTCTGTGAAATGAAAAAAGTCAGTCATACTTCTGTTTTGTAACAATATATTGTACAATTAACATCGCTGCTCCGAAGGGAAGGGGGGGGGTATAATGTTTATACCCGCACTTCCTAAAGAAAATTCGGGTATATTGTTGTTACCCTGTTCCGTCCGTCTGTCCGTCACGTTTTACTTTCTCAAACTGCTCTCACATCTTATAAACCAGCAAACTGAACTCTTTGAGTTTGATTTGGGGTGTTATGTTGTTTTGTAAAAAGGTTTCAAACTTTCTTTGGTAGTCCTGGGGGTCAAATAATTAGTAAAAAAATGACGTTTTTTTTTCACCCAAAAACCTTCTTTCTCGAACTCCCCCTGCATTTTCAGAAGTAGACAAATCATCTCTTGGAATATGTTTTAGGGTATCCTTTAGATGCAAAATAAGGTTTCAGAAATTTCAGTTTTTTCCCGGGGGTCCTTTAATGGCTGAAAAATGACTTCTTTTTTTTTTAACAAAGAAACTGGTTTCAAAAACAAGAACATATTTTGCAGTAGCCAAATGATCTTCTAGAATATAATTGGGGGTGTCATTTTGAAGTGTGATCAGGTTCCAGAATTGTTTTTATCAAGGGGATAAGTGGGCAACAAAAAATAATGTATTTTTGCTAAAAAAAAAGTATGGTTCCCAGAACTCCTCTTACAACTTTTAGAGCAGCTACGTCATCTCTTGGGATATAATTGGGGCTGTCCTATAGATGTGCAATAAGGTTTTAAAAATTTAACTTTCATCCAGGGAGTCAAAAAGTAGCAGAAAATTGACGCTTATCACTCCAAAAAACCTCCAGAGATCCAAGAACTCCTCTTATGGTTTAATGCATAGACGCATCATATCTTGGGATATGATAGGGACTGTTCTTATAGATGTGCATTATAAGATTTTGAAAAATTAAATTTAATCCCGGGGCTCATGACCTACATACCGTTTGATGCCCTTTAAGGATCAAGAATATATATGGTTAAGGTGTGGGGATCTCAACCGTTTTCGAGATATTTGTGCACTTCCTGTTCGAGGGGGGTCACGACCACCCCCGAGGCCCATGATCTACATACCCTTTGATGCCCCTTGACACAAGGAACAAGAGTATATATTGTTTAAGGTTGGGGATCTCAACTGTTTTGAAGATATTAAGGGACTTGCTGTTCGAGGGGGGTCAGGACCACCCACAGGGCCCACGACCTACATAACATTTGATGCCCCTTGACATAAGGAACAGGAATATATATGGTTTAGGGGTCATGATTATTTATAACAGTTTCTGAGATATATTGTAATTTCCAATTCCTGGGGTATGGTGAGGACCCCAGGGGTCAGATCTAATAAACCCTATATATTGCCAGTAACAGTCAATATATAATTATAAAAACCTATATTATTATCTTTGTCCGTTGTCAAGTTATCATTTACAATAGAGTCTAGGATTCTTCCCATCAGGTTCAATGTTAGACCCCACACTCTTTTTGACCCTCCAGAAAAGTGGTTGTTTAACCCCAAATGAGAAAAATCAAACCAGGGTGCACAACTAGATATGCAGGCCTATCATATCCTAGAGTTTTGTACAATTCTGTTCAGCCATCTCTGAGAAACAAAATCAGAGCGGAAAAGAAGAAAAAAAGATGAAGAATAATAATACATGTAATAAGACCGTAAAAAAACAGTAAGTCTCCAAATTTCGTTTGGGAGACTTAATATTAAAGATTAAATAGAGATAGGATCGCCAAACATCAATAATTTAAAGATAATTGACAATTTCTGATTCTAAGGGGGTCAGGATGGCCCCTTAGGGTCATGACTTACATACCATAATGATCTGATGCGCCGTGACCAAAAAGTAATATTATCTTTGGATTAAAGTGGGATTCTCAGTGGTTTTTATGATATTTGATAATTTCAGGAAGAGCACTTAGGATCATGACCTACATACCATATGAAATGCCTTGAACAAAGAAACAATAATATATGTACATGATATATGATTCAATTTAAGAACTAGATATAGAATTATCATCTGTTTTGTAATACCTCCTCTGTAAATATACATGTATTAGTTTGTGTTTTGTTCTATACTGTTCATGTTCTTGACTGTAGTATGGCTTAGTCTTATTTTAAATTACATCAAAACATTGTCAAATATATGACTTGGAACCCCCACCCCCAAACGCAACTAAAATATAAACTGACGCGCCCCCCCCCCCTTTCCCCTGGAAAATTATCTGGATCCGAGCATGTATTCCTCTTCAAACTATAAACAAAATTAAATTTAAAAAAACTTGCATTTATTTATTCTTAAAATGAAAATAACCTTACATTTACACTTTTCTTAATTGTTAAATGATCTATTAAAATCCAAATATAATTTGGGATCTAAAAAGTTTTATAAGCTGGTAAAAATATAATTCTTTACAAAAATTACATTACACCTTGCATAATTGACAAATGATTTATTGAGATATGAGCAAAAGACATATTTCTACCTTGGGATCAATAACTAATATTCATTGACAAGTTCAAATTAATAACAATAAACCCCCTCCAATCAAACCTGGTTATAAAAATTCAGTCTTCTTACATTGTTACATGTGTACAGTAGCAAATTTTAAATCCTTTCTTGACTGCTTTTTCTCTCCTAATGCACATTAACATATTGGAAATAGCTTAATTAAATTTTGAAGATTTATAAACAAAATGTTATATGCATGTGTATTCGCCTATTTGGGGCAATTGTAGTCTCCTTAACAAAGCAGTGTCATAAGTAGGCTAGGAATTACCGACCTGGATCAAACACTACATATGAATAAAATAAAATACTTTATTATTTCTAGTTCTAGAAGGACAGGGTGTCTCCAAGGGGGCATAAACTATATACAATTTGATGCGCAATGACACAAAAAGCAAGAATAAATTATATGGTTTAGGGATGAGGATCTCAAAACTTATTAAAATATACAGTGTATCATCATTTCCTTTTTCATAGGGGGGAGGGTTAAAGACAACACGTAGGGGTCATGTACTTTACGATATGATGATAAGTTTCTACACTTACATGTAATACACAAATTTAATACGAAGTTGTTACAGTGTCTATATGGGCTCAATTCAATAGTGTAAATCTGACATATGAAAAAATAACTTTTGCAATTTAAATGACAGAAAGTGTACAAATACAATAGGATAGGTAACGATGATAAGCTTATTAAAATAGTAAATGATGATGATACAGTATGCTGGCAAAGGGAGATCACTTATATAGAAAGTGAAAGTCATACTTATGTACATACCGGTGTCTCATAATATTGTGCTGCTATACATGTTTTATGCTTGCCTACATGTATATTGGTCAACATCATAATGATAATCCAATTAGAGCACAATATGAATCTCTTTAGCTGACCATCACAACAGAAATGTTTATGCATGTAAACTAATCATTTTCTGCATATGGAAAACACATACATGTATGTATACACCACGTGAAATCCATCTAAACGAAGAGCTGGGTAACACTAGTACCCGCTATTGAGACCTGCAGACTTGTGTTGTGTACGTAACTTCCGCTTATTGTGATGTACACTTCCTATTGAAATAAACAATAAAGTTTAAATATAGTATTTTCCCCAAAAATAATGTTACCAAACATTGAAGCGCAATGGGTTAACGTGTTTACATGTCTGTAAGGGCATTGGTGTCCAAAGTGTATTTTTTGGTAATTTAACTATTGATATAATATAATATAATTGATATATGAATTTCAATGGGGGGATGTAGAGAGGGGATGGGACCCTCACTCCCACCTCTTCTCTAAATCCGGGCAAACGATGTACAGCCGGCAACATAATTTAATTTTGTTTGTTATAATTACATAGACCATTATACTTTCTATGACATTAAATGTTATGATTATTGATTTACATAAAATTCACATGCAAACAGTTCAACCCGAAATTGCACATAAAGTGCTGCTCATTTGTATCATCATATGGGAAGGGATCTCATTCTTCAGTTATGAAAATTATAATTTTTAAATGTATTACCGTAACTTGCATGTGGCCTTTATTTTTAGCTCACCTGAGCTGAAAGCTCAAGTGAGATATTCTGATCACATTTTGTCCGTCTGTCCGTAAACCTTTCACATTTTCAACATCTTTTCCAGAACCGCTGAGCAAATTTCAACCACACTTGGCACAATGCACCCTTAGGCAAAGGGGATTCAAAGTTGTGAAAATTAAAGACCACACCCTTTTTAAAAGGGGAGATAATTAGGAATTATTGAAAATTTTTGTAAAATTTAAAGCTAGGAAAACTGATAGTTTTGTGAAAGCATCCTCCGGTAGTGTAGATTCAGAGTTGTGAAAATCATGACCCCCAGGGGTAGGGCGGGCCCACAATGTGGGGGGACGAATTTTACATAGGAATATATAGATTAAATCTTAAAAAATCTTCTTCTGCTCAGAAACCAATCAGCCAGGAAAGCTAAAATTTGTGACTCCCAGGAGTAGGGCGGACTCACAATGTCGGGGGGGGGGGGGGGGGGTAAGGGTCGAATTTTACATTGGAATATATTGAGTAAATCTTTAAAAAAATTCTTCTAATCAACCATTTGGCCAGGAAATCTGAAACTTGTGTGGAAGGATACTCTGGTAGTGTAGATTCAAAATTGTGAAAATCATTACCTCAGAGGGTAGGGTGAGGCCACAACTGGGGGCTCTCGAATTTATATAGGAATATATAGATTAAACCATTAAAAATCTTTTTCTCAAGATCCATTTGGGCAGGAAAGCTCAAACTTGTGTGGAAACATCCTCAGGTAATGTTGATTCAAAGTTGTGAAAATCATGACCACCGGGGTAGTGCGAAGTCACAAAACGGGGGGGGGGGGGTCGGATTTTATATAGGAATATAAAGAGTAAATCCTTAAAAATCTTCTTCTCAGAAACCATTCAGCCAGGAAAGCTAAAACTATTGTGCAGACATGCTCAGGTAGTGTAGATTCAACGTTGTGAAAATCATGACTCCGAGGAGTAGGGCGAGCCCACAATGGGTGGGGGTCGAATTTTACATAGGAATATATTGAGTAAATCTTTAAAACTCTTCTCAAGAACCATTTGGCCAGGAAAGCTGAAACTTGTGTGGAAGGATACTCAGGTAGTGTAGATTCAAAGTTGTGAAAATCATGACTCCCAGGTGTAGGGCGGGCCCACAATGTGGGGGGGGGGTTCGAATTTTACATAGGAATATATAAAGTAAATCTTTTAAAATCTTCTTCTCAAAAACCATTTGGACAGGAAATTTAAAACATGCATGGAAGCATCCTTAGGTAGTGTAGATTAAAAGTTGTGAAATCTTGACCCCCATAATTATACAAGTAATTGAAACAGACTCTTGTTATCTTTTTCATGATTTAACCACAACCAACATTTAATGACCAAAAAATGGTATAAACATTGCGACATAATATTCATTGCAAAATGACTACATGTTTTATGATCAAATGACTAATAATTCATCCTTCTCAAGTACAATAGGTTTTCTTAAGTTTGACAATGAAAAGCTAACAAATACTACTCTTGAACCGGTAACACATTTACTGGATGGTAGTGGATGACTTAGAATTTAATATGTCTTGGAGAGGCCAATCACTCTTTCTACGTGAATTCTCTTGGGTGCAATTCTCCTGTCTCGAACAACATCTTTTGGCTCAAGTTGCGATTTACCTTTCAGCATGGTAGGAGTATTAACATATACATCTTGCATCATAATTCCACGGTCTGCTATTATACTATATTTTGGCAGAAACATATTTGATTCCGGTTTTTATTATGTTGGAACACTCTGTTATCTGTCGATCTGATGCTGAACAATCAAAAGACTCACTTTTAAATGAGACTGCACCTCTAGGGGTACAACCGGTCATTGTTTTCAGTGTATTACGATGTTTGTAACTTGACCAAGTTATTGAGTGGAGGTTTACATCTAACTTTTGAATCGGAATCTCGGTTGCATCCAAAACTAATCTCGTAGTTGGGAACTTCTGAAAATATTCAGGCATGTTTTTGTCGATTATTTCACGGGAAGGCCAAATGTCAAGTTTCTTGAGTTGACAGTATATAAAATATCCACATCACAATAATTTTGGATACTGTTGATTCACTGATTTCAAACATGAGACTAAGTTTATAATCTTCTTTGGCTGGTCCCTGGGGTAGGGTGGGGCCACAATGGGGGATGGATTTTGACATAGGAATATATAGAAAAAATCTTCTTCACACAAACTATTTGGCAAGATAATCTCAATTTGGAGTGGAGCATACTCAGATAGTGTAGATTCAAGTTCGTTCAAATCATTGTCCCTGGGGGTTGGGCGGGGCCACAATTGGGGATGCATTTTTACATAGGAATATAGAGTGAAATCTTTAACAATATCCTGGGAAAGTTTTGAGTTCAAAAAGCAGTAACTTGTGTGAAAGTATGGGTTGTGCAGATTAATATTTGATCAAACCATGATTCTCTAGAAAAAAGAGGGGGGAGGAGGTCAAATAGAAATAGAGAAAAATTTTCTTACAGCTACAACAACAAAGGGGGCTTGATATTTACCATAAAAATATGTGGATAGAAATCAGCAGATTTTTTAAAACAATTTGAGCAAGATCTACTGTACTTAGTTGTCAAGATATTGTTATTTGATACTGTAATGCTAATTTGATCAGAGCTTAGGCAATTGTTGTTCAGGTGAGCGATGTGGCTCCTGGGCCTCTTGTTAAAATTTGGAAGATAATTTATGATTTTATTGTAGTGTTAACATTTAATCGGGACATATAATAAATTAACTAATTACAAGATATCAATTCGAGGATCATAGCAAGAGGCGATATATATAGGCTGAAATCAATGCACAAAATGATGTATTTTATTACCCTTAACTTGCCAGAAGATAAGACAATCGTATATGATGCATATGGTGTTTAATTTTCAATACAGAGTTTACCCCTATAGTGAAACCTCCTTTCAAAATGAATAATTATCATTCGGGGTAATATTAATGCATCGTTAATTCAAAAAACAGGGCAGATTTAACTTCTCTTTCTGGGGAAATTCTGGCTTAAAAGTTACTCGAGTTGCACCCCTTGATAGTCCAGTGTTTATGCTCAATAATAAACAAAGTGAAGTAAAATTATTAAAGTTGTATTTCAAAGATCAACAGAAAAGGTTCTGATATTAAAACTAATAGACAATTGATTGGGGAAAAAAGTCTTGATTTTGGAAAATATTGATGATATTTTTGATTGGGAATGGGTCAGATAAACGGACCAAGAAAAACCACTGGGTCCTAAATAACTTGCTGTAAACCCATTTCATTGCGACGACTTTAAATCGCGATTTATTTGAGATGTAATGGTTTGCGGCGATTAATTTTCGCGACAGAGCTTTATTATACCCGCACTTTCTAAAGAAAGTTCGGGTATATTGTTGTTACCCTGTTCCGTCCGTCCGCCCGTCTGTCTGTCCGTCCGTCCGTCCGCCTGTCCGTCCGTCCGTCCGTCTGTCACGTTTTACTTTCTCAAACTGCTCTTACATCTTATAAACCAGCAAACTGAACTCTTGGAGTTTGATTTGGGGTATCATGTTGTTTTGTAAAAAGGTTTCAAAAATTCTCTGTTAGTCCTGGGGATCAAATAATTGGTAAAAAATGACGTTTTTTCACAAAAAAACCTTCTTCCTCGAACTCCTCCTACAAATCATCTTTTGGAATATGTTTTAGGGTATCCTATATATGCGCAATAAGGATTCAGAATTTTTAATTTGGCCTGGAGGTCCTTTAATGGCTGAAAAATGACGTGTTTTTTTTTTTGTTTTTTTACAAAAAACGTTTCAAAAACGTCATTTTTTTTTGGCAGTTGCCAAATGATCTTCTAGAATATGATTTGGGGTGTCATATTGAGGCGTGATCAGGTTCCAGAATTTTTTTTTTATTAAGGGGATCAGTGGGCAACAAAAAATGATGTTTTTTGGCCAAAAAAATATGGTTCCCAAAACTCCTCTTACAACTTTTGGAGTAGCTACGTCATCTCTTAGGATATAATTGGGGCTGTCCTATAGATGTGCAATAAGGTTTTAAAAATTTAAATTTCATCCAGGGAGTCAAATAGTAGCAGAAAATTGACGTTTATTCCTAAAAAACAAAACATTGACCCAAGAGCTCCTCTTATGATTTAATGGATAGACAATCATATCTTGGGATATGAAAGGGACTGTTACATAGATGTGCAGAAAGGTTTTAAAAATTTAAATTTCATCCAGGGAGTCAAAAAGTAGCAGAAAATTGACGTTTATCACTTCAAAAAAAACATAGATCCTAGAAATCCTTTTATGATTTAATGGATAGACACATCATATCTTGGGATATGATAGGAACTGTTCCATAGATGTGCATTACGGTTTTGAAACATTAAATTTAACCCTGAGGCCCATTACCTACCGGTACATACCTTTTGATGCCCTTTAAGGATCAAGAATATATATGGTTAAGGGGTGGGGATCTCAACCGTTTTCGAGATATTCGTGCACTTCCTGTTCAAGGGGGGTCATGACCACCCCCAGGGCCCATGACCTACATATCGTTTGATGCCCCTTCACACAAGGTACAAGAATATATATGGTTTAAGGGTGGGGATCTCAACTGTTTTGAAGATATTAAGGGACTTGCTGTTTGAGGGGGTCAGGACCACCCACAGGGCCCATGACCTACATAACACTTGATGCCCCTTGACATCAGAAACATGAATATATATGGTTTAGGGGTCATGATTATAACAGTTTCTGAGATATATAGTAATTTCAAATTCCTGGGGGATGGGGATGACCCCAGGGGTCAGATCTAATAAACCCTATATATTGCCAATAACAGCCAATATATGATTATGAAAACCCTATATTATTATCTTTGTCCGTTTTCAAGTTACCATTTACAATAGAGTCTACGATTCTTCCTACAAGGTTCAATGTTAGACCCCACACCCTTTTGACACCCCCCTCCCCCGAAAAGTGGTTGTCGAACCCAAAATATGCAGGCCTATCATATCCTAGAGTTTTGTACAATTCTGTTCAGCCATCTCTAAGAAACAAGTTCAGAGCAGGAAAGAAGAAAAAGAAGATGAAGAATAATAATACATGTATTAAGAACCGTACAAAAACAATAAGTCTTCAAATTTCATTCGGGAGACTTAATAATAAAGATTAAATAGAGAAAGGATCATCAAACATCAATAATTTAAAGATAATTGACAATTTCTAATTCTAAGGGGGTCAGGATGACCCCTTAGGGTCATGACTTATACGCCATAATGAATTGATGCGCCTGCATGACATAAGGAGGAATAATATCTTTGGATTAAAGTGGGGATGGTTTTTATGATATTTAATAATTTCAGGAAGAGCACTTGGGATCATGACCTACATACCATCTTAAACGCCTTGAACAAAGAAACAATATTATAATATGTACATGATATATGATTCAATTTAAGAACACAGATATAGATCAATCATCTGTTTTGTAATACTTCCTATGTATATATACATGTACCGGTATATGTATTAGTTTGTGTTTTGTTCTATACTATTCATGTTCATGACTGTAGTATGGCTTAGTCTTATTTTAAATTACATTAAAAAATTGTTAAATATATGACTTGGAACCCCCACTCCCAAACAAACTCAAATATAAACTGTTCCCCCCCCCCTCCCTTGTCGAATGATCTATTAAAATCAAAATATAATTTGGGTGTCTAAAAACTTACATAAACTGGTAAAAAATGTTATTCTTAAAAAAATTATATTACACCTTGCATAATTGACAAATGATCTATTGAGATATGATCAGAGGTCATATTTCTACCTTGGGATCAATAAGTAGTATTCATTGACAAGTTAAAATTAATAACATAAATTATTCAAATTATAAATGTTTATATCCACATCCACCCCCCCCCCCCCCCTAATCTAATCTGGTTAAAAAGATTCAGTCTTCTTAATACATTCTTACATGTGTACAGTAGCAAATTTTAAATCATTTCTTGATTGCTTTTTCTCTTGTGATTAACATTTTGGAAATTGCTTAATTCAATGTTTAAGATTTATAAACAAAATGTTATACGCATCACTTCCATGTGTATTCGCCTATTTGGGGCAATTGTAAAGTCTCCAAAACAAAGCAGTGACATATCATTAGGCTAGGAATTACCCACATGGATCAAACACTACTGTATAACATATGAATAAGATAAAATACATTATTATGGGGGTTGGGGGGTTAAAGACCACAGTTGGGGGTCATTAATGTACTTTACACCATTTGATGCATCATGCATGCATAATGACATTAGAAGATATTTTGTATTTTCCTGTTTCGTGGGGTCAGAACAGTCCCATAAAGTCATGACCTACATTGTATTTGATGCATTATAATACATAAGGAAAGAAATACTCCTTCCTTTCTATTATGACTCATATAAAAATGATAAGTGTCTACACCTACTTACATGTAATACACAAATTTAATAAGAAATTGTTTATTCAGGGTCAATATGGGGTCAACTCAATAGTGCTGCATGATCATGCAGTCTAGTCTGCTGACAAATGTAAAAAATAACTTTTGCAACTAAAATAACAGAAACGTTACAAATGCGATAGGATAGGTAACGATGATAAGCTTATTTAAATATTAAAAGATGATGATACACTGATACAGTATGCTGTCAAAGGTAGATCACATTTAGAAAGTGAAAGTAGAACTTATATATGCATGCTGTCATCTCATTATATTGCGCTACTGCTACTACATGTATATCCTAAATTGGTCAACATCATAATGATAATCCAATTAAAACACAATAATGAATTCCTTTAGCTGATCTTAACTAGGGGCCTAATCCTTTTCTGCATGCGGAAAACACAGACATGTATGTATAGGTGTTGCTAAAACGGGGAACGAAAAACCGAACGGAAAGCGGAACAGAATGAAAAATATCATCATGTTTATCGCTTAAAAAGGTTATAGACTGGCCAGAAACGATGTACTTTGTATCTTTTATTTATATCTAATGAATGATTATCAACATGTTGTTATCTTATTAATATTCATATGAATGTCTATCAATTATAGCATTGTATTCATTCGGCTTTAGTTGAAGACGAAACGGAAAAATCTAATGTATACGAATTGTGAAACATTTACATGATTGAACGAGCAAATTAGCTATAACTTTTTACTTATTTTTCTTATATGGTATTGCTGGCATATCAGCGTAACGCACGCAGTTAGTGAAAGCGTTTTATGCCTGTTTTGAGTATTTTTAAATTTCAAATATGATGATGTACATGTATATACTTACATCAAAATTGAATTGTCGGTGTTCTAGACGATCTTTTATCATACAGACGATACAGTATCATTGAGATGGAAGAAAAAAAACCGTAGGACTGACGACATTAAAAATTAAAATACAGAAAACATTAAAATATACCCGGTAATTTGTGAAACTAATAATTTGTGAAACTAGTATTTTTAGCAATGCAATTTTGTTTACGTTTGCATTACTAAGCAGTTGTTTATTTCAGCAGCTATATACATAATGATCCGAATAGAGAGATCTAGACGTTGCCTAATTTGATTTTACGATTATATATTGGGACTATAGTATGTCGATCCCAAAATATTCATGCAGCACATATGGACGATTTATAAGGGAAAATGTTGACATATTTTCTCCATTTGGAAGTCACTCAGAAGACCTTGCACAATTTTTCAACACTATAATCCGGGTCTGTTGAAATGCAAAACCCCGTAGACTTCTTTGTTTTTAGCCGTGTATTTATACCAGCTGATAAGCTAGAGAGGACGTTTTAAAGAAAGAATATGTAATATGAGAATGAGTAATGCTTCTAAAAGAGAATCGCTTGAACCCTGAGGTATATATAAATATACAGCAAAAAGTGAATCGAGGATATTTTGGGACAGAATATAGTGGTCAATGCATGTACTGTTAATTTTGAGGAAATAAATATTCTTGAATAAATAATCTAATATTGCTAATCTTTCAAAAAATAAATAAAAAGGTACATAAAGTATATCGTTTTAGCATGATTAACAAATCTATGAGGTAAATAACATTAGATAAGATTTTCCGTTTTCCCTTCCGTTCCGCTTTCCGTTCCGTTTTCCGTTCCGCATTTTAGCAACACCCATGTATGTATACACGTGAACCAATCTAATCGAAGAGCTGGGTAAAACTAGTACCTGCTAATGAGACATGCAGACCTGTGTTGTGTACGTAACTTCAGACAAAGATCATTCATTTGTAACATGCATGTATTTTTATGACCTATTCTTCAAATCCACTTGCACTATTTTATTAGGTAAATAACAGCTTTAAGGTGGTGCAGGACACCTGCATATTTTGATGTACATGTATACTTTCTATTGAGATAAACAATAAAGTATATTAAATATTGATTAAATATTTACCCCCCAAATAATGTTACCTAACATTGAAGCGCAATGGGTTAGAGCGTTTACATGCCTGTAAGAGCATTGGGGTCCAAGGTGTATTTTTGGTATTTTTACAATTGGTATAAATGAATTTTCATTGGGGGAGGGGGGGTCTGGACCCCTCACTCCCACCCCTTCTCTAAATCTGTGCACACGATGATGTTCATGTAGGCACACAGAAGCAAATTTAAAACCGGCAACCGCCACGGGGAGGGGGCATAATTTAATTTTGTTTGTAATAATTATATAGACCATTATACTTTCTATGACATAAAATGTTAAGATTATTGATTAACTGATAATTCACTGCAAACAGTTCTACCCCAAATTGCACATAAAGTGCTGCTCATGTCACGATGTGTATTATCATATGGGAAGGGATCTCATCCTTCAGTTATGAAAATTATAAATTTTAATTGTATTACCTGAGCTTGCATATAGCCTTCATTTTTAATTAAACTGGTACAAAACAGTGTTATTTAGGGGCAAACACATGGTGCGGGTATTACTGTCTAATGACAGCATTTAGTTTACATCTGTTTTTTATTACAACAATATGACAAACACACTGGTCCTCAACGAGAAATATTTGCGACAATGAAGCTCTCGCGAGCCTTTGAAAATGTCTCGCAGGCGAATAAAAGTTGGTTTATTCTTAGAAAAAACGGTATTTCATTTCTTGAAACATACATTGTCATAAACAGTCTAAATATATTGTTGTAGGGTACACAGTAACTATTGGTTTTAAGACATTTATTAAAGTTTCTCTACCCTTGATGTTTTTAAGGTTAAATCCGTCTAATATATGTTTAAATTTGAAGATTTATATGTAAACATTCAAATTGAACGTAAATATTGGTATGTTGCAAATTTTTTGTTCATGCTGTAGGAAGCTAACACAGGTACACTATCAGGGCAATTATAGTGAAGACTGCTCTTCAATCAAACATCATACTTTGTTTACTTATTCCTATAAAATAAAGCAATTTATGAAAGACATTAATTGCAATCCTTTATTTTATGTATTTTGATATTTTGAGGCCATTTAAACTTGCCAGTATGAAAGCTATCACGTTTAGAATGCATTTATTTTGAAACAATTTTTTAACCATGAATAAGTACAGTATTCTGGAATGCTCACAATGACGTCATGCAAAAATCGGAAGACCTTAGATGAATGTACATATAAGTATTTAAATCAAACTAATAGAAGATGCCTTCTAAAAGGAGACTTAAGAGCAAACAGATTGTCAATTTATTTGGTTTAAGTAAATTACCGTTGATTGAGTTATTTCCGTTTGTAAATGTGTTTTGACATTCAGATTGCTTTCCTCGCTCAAGGACTAATAAGTTTTTAAAAATATTTTCAAAAACTGTACTCGTCATAGTCTTTCCCCTTTCTATATTTCTTTGCAATCTCTATTTAACCGAAATGCAAAACTACAACAATATTCTATTTTATATGAACAAGTGAAAAGCTGTCAATGTGACAGCAAACCGGGTTTTTTTTATGTCAACTTTATCCATAATCCATGTCAACCTTGAATTGATAAACACTACTTACCGTATCCAGTGAAATGGAGTACCCTATACGCAATATTTTGCAAAAAAATGACTAAGTTCAACATCTGGTTTATTTTTTTTTTATAAATAATCAGAAAACAAAATCCTAGCAATATGCACACCTCTAATGTTTGACTGATTGATCTGCAAAAGAACAACTTCCTATCTTGAAAACTGTAGGAGGAGTTATCCGTACAATGAGGGTACCCTACATGCAATATTTTGCCAAAATATTATTAAGTTCAAAAGCTGGTATTTTTTTTTTTTTTATAAATAATTAGAAATCAAAATTGTAGCACTATGCACACCTCCGAGATATGTATAATTTATCTGCAAAACTTTTTATATTGAAAACTGTAGGAGGGGTTATCAGTATAATGAGGGAACCCTTTTGGCTGCGCCCGCCTGCCATTTTCACCATTTCAATAACCGGATTTTTTCGTTGGGAAACCGGTTTAAAAACTAATGCTTACCAGGACATCCATTGGATTCGGCAGTAAATTTAGGGGGGTTATCGTAATACCCAGGCACACATTTACAGTTGGAATCAGGGGACCCAGGCTCCGGAACGCAGATGGCATTTACACCACAATCTCCATTTGATACACAGTTGCCCATTCCGAGAATGGATAAGCAGACAGTCAATAACGTCCGTATCCTTTCATATTCACACAGCAAATTTAACAGTATTTATGAGCACCTACGCTTATATTGGGCAAATAATCGTGATAGATGAAAGACATGTACATATCTTAGTGCCTGAGGGGAAAAATGTATTCGGTTTTTTGTGATCGGCTTCGGCCGATCACTGTTGTGTCCATATGAGACATCCGGCAAATGCTTCCACGTGAGCAATCACGAATGCACATTTTGTCTCACGCGTAAGAATTTCGATTGAAAGATTCATTCAGTAATGCAGTTGACCTCGATGAACTGACCTCAATCATAAGAACTGACCTCAATCATAAGAAGATGAACTGACCTCGATCTATTGATGCTGCATCATAGTAGCTAGGAAGACGGCTTGATTTATAAACAAGGTTACGTTATAATGCGACCTCAATAGCAAGTTATGATGGCATTCATTGTTTTTCTGTCGCATTAAATTATTTCAATACAACTCTTTCTTTGTATACGTGTTAATGCTCTTTGAAGAGCTCTACACAGTATTCTGAAGAAGAAGAAGAAGATACTTTAACGTTTAATAATTACGTTAAAAATATAAAACTTGAGAAGGAGTTTACGAACGGATTTCCCCAAATTTATTTCAAAATTAAATTTGTTTACGGTTTATAATGATGAAATTATGGTGTACAAATTCAAAATATTCTATATTTTGTAATACAGTACTTTTTTAATTATTTTACATCAAACTGATCATGTTGATTGCTTCTAGCTATCAATATATCACTATTGCCGATCATTCCTTTAAAAGGAATACTTTTTCTTTTTTCGCAGTAAGGTCTATCCTACTCTACATGACATCTCAATAACTTAAAAACGTGACAGAAGATTATGTTTAGCCACTGACCATGTTGAATAAGATAATTTCATTTTGAAAGTGTTTTGGTTATATTGTTTATAGTAAAAGTTAAAGAACAGTGGTAAGATCGATGAGTTAACACAAAGTGCGGTCTTGGGTATACGTACTGTTTAACACAATCTTTGTCGAATAAATGCAAAACGGCGTGCAAAGAGGTACATCAACAAATTGAAATTGTTCGGCTTTTAAGGCAGTTCATCCATAACTATCATATTTCATAACTTATAGATTGCAAGTTTGATCATTGAAATCTTAATGTGATTTTAAGGAGTTTATTAAATAATAAAGATTCACTTTTGAAATCTTTAAGAAAAAATTAATTTTAATAAATTTATTATATGTTGAAGTTAACATTGAAGTCTATGGGAAAAATGTATTTTTGAATATATTTCTTTAGTATAAATAATTTTCTCACATTTCTCTTGATAAAAAATCGCAAAAGCTTTCCCTTTCTCCAAATATGCTAAAATAATTCATAGTTAACCTTTTATATTTTCAGAAAATGATTTTTTAAAGGACTATGTCCGGTATTATGCATTTTTTTGCCCCCAAAATCAAAGTTTTAAAAAGAGCTTTAAAAATAAGGTGAATGATAGTTAAAATCATATTGAAAATAAGGGTGTAAAAGGTTATCCCCACAGTGACATCATTATGTAGAAATGACGTCATGAAGATTGGCTTATTTTGATAAATTGATGTTTTGTAGCAAAATATGGGTCTTTTCTGGTTGTTTTTCGACTGGGAAACATCAAGCAAAGGCTTGCTCAAGTACTTTTTTTTTTAATCTTGGGTAATATTTTGCATTATTTTGATGGGTGTAGAGGTAAATTGTCATTAGGTGAATATGAATTAATCATTTAGATATCTTTGCCTCAAAATGAGTATCTATGAAGCAACTAATTTATCATTAGTGTGAGTATAGAACCCTTGATTGAAATTGTTGATTTAATGCATCTTGGGTTAGGGACTAAGATGTTTGATTAAGTAAATGGTGATCAGATATTGAGCTGGCTTTTCTTGTATTGCTTTGTCTTGAATGTATCTATCCACCTACTTGTCAGTCACCACATGTCAATTTTAACAGAATAGATATCATTTAATTGTTCTTTTAAAGACTTTATTTCAGTTTGCTCATTCACTGTATATAATGTAATTGGTAGGTCAGTTAAAGAAAGTTGTGTAAGTGACCTCAAGGTATGAAATAAAGATCCATTTTGTCGTCTTCATTAACAAAATTAATCTGTCAAAAGAAGCACTGGAAAATCCACTGAAGGATAGATACCACAAAGCAATGCATATTTTGTTTCAATGATGTTTGGGAATCCACTCATTATAGTATTCAATCAGAAGTGGTTTAAGGAGATTTTGTTACACTCTCTTAGCTGACATTTGAATAATTCGAAAAAAGATACACAATACCTGTACGTGAATTCGGTGTATTTTGAAGTATTTCATTGTTGGTGGTCAGCTTATGAAAGTGCCTATAAATTCTCAAGTCACATCATATTTACGCCAATTCTTGAATATACTTTTGCAAGGTACTCTTGAAGTTTCTCGTTTACTTCTGTTAATATTTTGGTAAGAGAAAAGAAAGAGGATTCGCAGAACATTTACTTGAACGCGCTATATATCTTTGCAAGACTTTTATGAAGCTTAGGTATCTAATAAGGTTTCTAATAAGGTGTGGTAATTCAAACTGATTTTGATTGTTGGGAATAATGAAACTATTGAAAACTGACATAAGATTTTGTAGAATGTCCTCCTTGGAAAGAGAGCTATGAGAATAAGTTGGATTGCCATTGTAATTTCTTATTGTTGAGGTGAAGGTCACAGCGTGTTTTTCGTTTTTTACGTTCAAGTTTTTGGATAAATTCTGCTTCATATTAAAATAAAATTTGGTCAGAAAAGTTTAGTCTTTTTGAATGTAGGATTGTTTGTTGTTAAAGACAAAAGTAACCAGGTGATTATTTTTGGTCTAACAATAAGTATGAAAAATGTCAGTCAGCATGCGACCCAGCTTAAGTATCGTGAAAGTCTTGTCATGTCAATAGTGGGCTGGGATTTGAACGGGCAACTTGCTCCCAGTCCTTAACCTAGTGTTAACCGGTGCTCGCCGATGATCTCTGAATACTGGAGAGAATGTATATGCTGCAATGATGAGGAATCAATGCTAGGACAGAAAGTTTCAAGTACCAAGACCCGCTGTTACTTTTTTTAATGTGAATTGTTTTTTTACGTTCACATAAAACAGTAGATTAATGTCTATTTGTATGAAAATTTAAGGAAAGATGATGGCATAACTTAATGTTTTAATTCCCTTATCACTTGATTACTGAAATATTTTGTAACAATCTAATGCCAAGACTTTTTTTTATTTAAGCATAGCTATTATTGTTACATTGAAATTAGGGTTTAATGATTATTGACCTCTGTGATTTCCTTAATCAATAAACTGGTGTAATAAAGAGGAAATGTTTACACTGACTAATGATCATTGACTGTATATATGATGGATCGGGAAATGCTTATCTTATTTTCACCCTAGCAGTTTTTGTGTGTTTGGCATTTTTAAGGACTACTTTTTTAAAAATAAACATCATATTGCAATTATAACAATCGAATACTGATTTGATTTGATTTGAAACTTAAAATATTAATGCAATTAAAATTAACTTAAAATTAAGGTCATGATCAAGGAAATGAAAGGTGCCTACAGGTTTATGAAATTCCAGTCATAAATTCAACAATAGGCCTTAACGGTCACCTGAGTAGCATATAACCCATACACAAACTTGTCGATGATTCTCATATATGCATTTAATTAGGTTTTATTCTTAAGTGCAAAAATTATAAATCTGTAATGACGACCACCTCCCGGCCTGAAATCCTTCAAAAAGAAGTATGAAACCTATGATTTTTGGCGAAAAACTTAAAGATCTGGTCTACAAATACATGAATTCAGTTCTCCTTTCAGGTATGTGGGAATAAAGAAGATAATTTTTGGGAGTTGATTTTAATCAACTCTCCTATGCAGTTACTGAGAAAAACTGAAAGTGAAACAGTGCTTGGACCTCAGCACAAATCATTGCTGTTGACAAGACTTAGTTCTTGAAAATAATTGATAAATTCGATGTTATGTATGCTAAAGCATTGTTTTTCAGGGAAACTTATTTATAAATACATTGAAAATAGTCAGATTCTGAATGGTACGACAATTTTAATATTTTTTGTAGTCGTATGTATTCCTACCCCAGAGTTCAATATAGTCTCGTTCAACTCGACGCTGGGCTGTCTCCGTAAATCCTTGTCGGAGATTTACGGTGTCAGCCGAGCGTTTGGTTGAACGAGACTAGAGTTAAATATTTCTTAGATCCATACAATTTTCGATAAATATTTCTATTACTGATACATAGTTTGATTTAATTAATTTTATTTTAAAATATAATTTAACATGATTCATATGGGGGTTTCCTGACATTCTTGTCGAAAAAGTCCAAAAAATCCTATAATAAAAATGTGCGTAATTCAAATTAGAAACTACATGTACTTGTCATGCAAAATAACATATCATTGATTTTAAAATAAATAAACATCGACAAAATCAACTCCCGTCAGTTCTCCAGTACTTTGATTAAACATTATTTGCATTAACACCTACATGTGTACATCCATATTGGACCTTCCCTAGAGTAAAAGTCCATGATGCACAACAAAGGACGAAAACAGATAGAAATAGGTCAGCTGAGTTTACTCAGGTGACCTAAATTGGACAAAACTCCAAGATGTGTTACTTATTTCCTACATATTTCATACAAAATAACAGTTTAAAACATAGTATTTAATTGTGTTTATCAAATATTTAACCCCTGATCCACCTTATCAATTAAAGCTATTGTTATAAAGCGCATCATTAAATGAATTTATATCATAAATTTCATATACATGTAGGCACCTTCCAATTACTAGATCTTAAGCAAATGTTGGCGCATTATATTTTGTGAACAGTGCCCATGAGTTGTACCTGTCAAAGTTGATAAATAAACCTATAACTCATAAATACGTAGTATGTTGCAGTCGGGAAGGAAGTGCCTCAAGTAAGACAGTAAGAAAGAAAAACTAGTCAATCATTGATGGCAGTGAACGGAACACGATATGACATTGTGTTATCCAATACGAATATCATATATAAGGAAAGACGTAGTACTTTTGACTGCTCTTGTCCAATATTTAGTAGAAAAGTTCAATCAGATCAATTTAATCAGAAATGAACATGTGTACTGTGATTCCGATAAATCGTCAACTTATCTAGTGTTGATTGATTATAATGTCAAAAGCTGATTAAATTCTACTAATTCTAACTAAATGTTTTAAAAAAATCATTATTTTGAAACTGTCAGCATAGCAAATATTAGACATATAAGACAAATAGACAGAGTATGTATGACAATTATATTCACAAGTTTCTAGCGATTAAAATATTTTCAAATAACCTTATATTTAAACCGCAACTTCAACAGATGTTTTCATTTCATGCCGGTAATTGTGTTGCATGTAAATATTTACGCTTGCAAATGTTTCCTTTAGATAACATGTTGGCGCAATATGTTGTTATTCCTGCATAACACAAGCCTGGGTCAAGAGGTGAAAGTAGCGCATGAATAATCTGGGTGACTACTTTCTCTCCGTTCTCAAACTAATTGACTTAGCTAAAACACACCTAATATCATAATGTGGTGATTTGACCCACTATTATTAGTACAGGGACGAAGTCAACGGTTCGGTTTCCCCGACTGTCTCGCCATCAAAGCGGTGGGAAACACGATAAATGGCGCTGTGAGCAGGGTACTTTTTGATGAAGTGGTAAAAATTGAATGCAACGCTGAGAAAACATGGTAGGCGCCATTTTGAAAAAATAAATTTTGTATGTCTTAGTGTTGTAGTTGCGGTGAGCCGCCGAGTGTTTATTTGTTGAAATATTGGTTAGTTTTATTTATGAGTCATTGATTTATTGTACTTTGAATTAATTATGGCCGAGATGATGCAAACAGCAGGTGTTGGTAGGGGGTCTGGAAACTTCAGGATGGCAGGTACATTCAGTTTGAGGGAAATAGCCAAGATGGCATGGTAGGTACCTCAGGGAATAGCGGCAGGGAGGGGCTTTCATCTACCAGTAGGGTAAATTTTGACCCAGGCTGTTTAGCACATTCCGAGGGGAGGGTGCCCCTGGTAATAATGTCAACCGGTATGAGCAGGTTGATATATCACTCACTCAAACGGGGGATGGATCCACGAGTCATGGGAAGAAATACACATAGGATGATCTCGATAAGAGGCAGCAAATGGTAGTTTACAAGGCATAGTGGATGGTTTGGGTGTTGACTTTGGATGTCTGAAGAGTGAAGTCGATTCCATCAGGACAGGTATAGGGTCAATCGAGACGAGTATGACGAACAAGTAAGGAATGTTTTTTCACAGATTAGGTAAATGTTTCAAAGGTCGGGTTTGTTCAGTGTAAGTAGATTTCCTAAAATTCGGGGTAATGCTGCAAGCTTCGGGACAAGTCAGTCACACATTACCAGTAGCCATGGGGGTACTTTGGTTCCTGGACTGGCTGTACAAACAAAATTAGTAGATGGGGGAATGATATATTCTCTGGGGGTCCAGGGTGTGTGTTGAGCTCGGTAGGTTCTGTCTCCACAGGGGGGGGGGGCAGGCTTTTCCTAGCTTTCCCCACGTCATTACGGAAGTCCCTTAGGCAGATGTTAGTTTCATGCCCTGGCAAGTACCTGGTGACAGTAGCATTAACTCAAGACTCACAGGTACAGTACCCGACCAGTCTAGGGGAATTATGTCATCAGGAGTCGTAACCCAAGGTAATGTAACTAATATTAGTAGCAGTCAAATCCCTGGGGTTGGGGGTCACGTTTCTAGTTGCAAATGCCAATGACCCAGGCCTGTCCCACACAAACCTGGCAAAATACATTTATGTCAAATCAGGGAACTCCTTTTAGACAACCAGTTACAAGTATGCATGAGAGTAGGCAGCCAGTCATGTCAAATGTATGGCAGTCAGGGAGTACCCCCTAGTCCTGTATTGTTTAGCACTCACAGGTCTCAGTTACCCAGTCTTATACCTCCAGGTAGTAGAAGTGGAATAAGTCGGAGAAATCCCACTGAGGTAAAGTGTGTCAGGTATAACGGGGATGTAGAGTGGGGTCCATTCTACTCAACCATTGCAGAACAGTATGGTTGGTGTGATGCAGATTGTTTGTTTGCACTTAGTTTGACACAAGAGGGGGTAGCTTTGAAGTATTTTGACATTTTGCGCCGCAGGGGTACTACACTTACCTTGAGTTAGAGTTTAATTCGATTACTCAGACACCTGAAGAGCCAATAGAACAATGGGGTGATAGAATAATGGATTTAGCCCAGAAAGCTTTTGAGGGTAGGACCTCGCCTGAAATTTTTCAGGAAGAGTTGATAATGAGATTTGTTTTAGGATGCCTAGACTTTGAAGGCGGGTCAGCATTTAATTGATCGCCCACCAGATACCCTAGCGGAGGCTATAAAGAGGGTTAAGACATTCCAGTTGAGTTGTCGTGCAATTGCCCGTCGCCATAGGGCTGTAAGGTCAGTCCCAAATGAAGTATGTGACAAGAGGGCGTCTAGAAGATAGGTCTAGTAATGCTGCAGACACATAAAACGCGGACCAAACTGAAAGCCACAGCCCTGTACCATCTCGTGGTGTTACTAGTCCGGGCCAATAATTTGTTATGGTTGTAAGCAGCCAGGTCACATGAGGCGAATCACGTAACCATCACGTAACTATTATGCAGTCCCCCCAAACCCAACTATTAAAAATACAGAGCACATTGAGCCAAATGTTTTGTTTCACCACCGACCACCAGGGGTCGGTTTACGTTTGCAGAAAACTCGTCTTTTAAACTGCACATGTTATACCTTCTGTTCAGTCTGTTTATCAGGATGAAGGTTCTGGGGCATGGCAGGTGTTGGTTGAAATTGCGGGTATGGAAATGAATCCCACAGTTGACACAGCCGCAGATATTACAATAGTATCACAAAAGGTTTACGACTCTATGAAATCCAAGCCGCACATTGTTAAGGAGACAAATATAAGACCTGCAGGTGAGGGAACTGGCATGCGTGCTCATTTTTTGGGTGAGGTTGAGGTTACCGTTGGTGGATATAGGTTTGTTCATCCAATTTATGTTGGTCCCTTCCAGGATGAAATGTTGGGAATCGATTTCCTAAGGTCACATGGTGCATAAATTTTCTGTGAGACAGGAGCTCTGATAGTCAAAGGGGTACCAGGCATGATTGAAATGTCTACCGGTGTTGATTGGTTGGTGCTAAACGCTGTATCATGTCGCCGGGTGCGGATTCCATTGCATACTGCTCAAGTGATAGAATGCGATTTGGCTAATGAGATGTCAGATTTTATCAATGAACCAGTCAATGTCTTCCCAGAGGGTGTTGTTGATTCCAGGACTTACAGTGCTTCTGGGAATAAGGGTAAGTTGTGTGTCATGAATATGACTGACATATTGTTAAAACAGGAAGTGTTGTCGAAAAAGCAACAGCAGCTTGTGCAGTCACGAACAGTGAGGCTTCAGTGCGTCGGGTCTCAATAGAAGGGAAAAAAAATAAAAGGATTTTGTGGAAGTCCGCCAGGAAGCAGTCACCCTTGTAACTGAGTTTGCCGATATTTTCGCAGTCAGTGACTTAGATTTTGGCAATTCTGTAGAGATTGAGCATCGTATTGAGTATTGACACTGGCGATGCACGTCCCATTTAGCAGCGGATGCGCCGCACTCCTGTAGTTTTTCAGGAAGAGGAGGAAGTCTATTTGGATAAAATGTTAAAAACTGGAGTAATCCAGCCCTCTACTTCAGACTGGGCAGCTGCTTCTGTGCTTGTTCGCAAAAAGGACGGACGCATGAGATGGTGCGTTGACTTTCGTGCACTGAACAAGGTCACAATCAAAGACAGTTTTTCTTTGCCACTAATAGAGATATGTTTGGATACCCTATCAGGAAACATGGTTTTCAAAGCTTGACGCTAATGCAGCATTCTGGCAAATTAAAATACACCAAGATGATATGAAGAAAACTGCCTTCATCATGAAGTATGGACCTTAAGAATTTACGCGGATGGGGTATGGTTTATGTAACGCCCCTATAACCTTTGTCAGAGAAATCAATTTAGTGTTGCATCGGCTTAACTGGAAAATTGCTCTTGCATTCTTGGATGATGTGCCTGTGTTAGGCAAAAGTGAATAAGAGCATTTAGACAATTTGAGCGTTTCCGCAAATGTGAGCTATTTCGCCATCAAGAAATGTTGGGTCGCACAGTAAGCAAAGATGGTGTCGAGATAGGAGATCAGTATTAAGATGCAGTACGGGAATGTCCCATACCCAAGGATGTCAAAGCAGTCGAGAGGTTTCTTGGTTTTGCAAACTATCACAGGAGCTACATTTCGCATTTCTCTAAAATTGCAGCACCTTTGTATGATTTGACTGGAAAGAAGGGGTTCCAGTGGGAAGCAGAACAAGAAGAAGCATTTGGTAGGCTAAGTAGTTTATTGCTCAGGCCACCAGTGTAAGCAATAGCAACCAGCACAGGACTTTTATTCTTGAACAGACGCCTCAGATTACGCTGTTGGCGGAGAGTTGAGTCAGATTCAGGGTGGACATGAGAAAACAATAGGTTAATGAAGCACAGTGTTGTCAACAGAGCAACGACAATATTGCACAACACATCTAAAGAGTTGCTAGCTGTGATCAAGTGTACTCGACAGTTTATACACTGCCTTCATGGTCGTGAGTTTACGATCAGAACGGATCATCATTGTCTGGTACAGTTAATGAACTTTAAAAATCCACAGAACTGAGTCAAAACAATATGCGGATAGTCCATCGGTCTGGTAAGAAGCATGTTAATGCTGATGCTCTGACGCGAGACATTGCGGACAGTTGTCAGAGCAATTCTTCACAAATTCCGTTGAGAGACTTGCCTTTTGAAGGATGTAAATACTGTCGAATAGCTCACGAGCGCTAATGGTATGACACCTTTAGGGCCACAGATTAGAGATTTGTTGGCATCAGGTCCCTTCGACTGCTGACTGACGTTTTTTTTACTAATTGTTAGACCATAATTAATCACCTAATTGTCTACGGAGTTTTTCGTTTTTTCCCCGATTACGACAAAGAGCACACGACATGGTTAAGCTGCAGATTGCAGATAAGGAATTCCTTCAGGCAGACTTGAAGTCAGGGGTGTTGCCACGTGAGAGTGAGTTGGTGACTTCTAGCCCAAAAGAGAAGTGTTAATGTTGTGAAAGGGATTGTTTCATGTTAGAAGATAAGGGCGTAGTTTGGCGGAAGCCCGCTGAGGAGAAAGATGTCCTGCGCCTTCTGGTGCCTAAAGCTTTCGTGAATAAGTGATGTACTTGTGCCATGGCATTCCTTTATCAGGACACCAACTGAAGGTATTCAACGCCCTCATGAGATGCTAAAGCCGATTTTTATTGGTTGCGGATGGTCGCCGACTTAAAGAATTATGTTCTCACATGTGATGTCTGTTGTAAAAATAAAGGGGGCTATAGCTAAATCGTTCTGCTTTAAAGTGTTATCAAGCAGGTAGTCCAATGGAAAAAAGTTAATCTTGATTTTCTTGGACCATTACCTCGCAGAGAACGGAAACGAATACATACTCATGATTGATGGTGGAAAGCTTTACAAAGTGAGTGGAGTGTGAGCTTTACAACCCATTACCATTGCAAACAGCGGAAGTGACCGCAAGAGATTCCATCAATGAATTTTTTTCAAGGTTCGGGTACCCGTATGAAGTGTTTACATATCAGGGTAGGGACTTTGAGAGTGAGTTATTCCGCCAAATATGCGAGACCCTGTGGGTCAATAAAACGCGGACAACACCGTACAGACCGTCAGGGAAAGACCAAGTTGAGCGTTTCAACCGCACGCTTATGGACGCGGTACGCTGTTACATAGAGGACTGTTCTAAGAGCTGAGATCAGTACTTTGGTCCATTAACAGGTTCTTTGGGGTCTACTATCAATAGGCAAACTGGGTACACAGCAAACAAATTGATGTTAGGTAGAGAAGTCAATGTGTCCCAACTATCCTGTATCGACCCCCGGATTCCATTGATTTTCGAAATGGGGAGGAAAGAGAAATGGACAAATATGTGGGTGATTTGCAAAAAAAATTGCAGATGAAACATAAGATTGCCAGGGAAGAGTTAAAAGCCGCACAAACAAGAGACCCACGGGCCACATCGCTCACCTGAGCAACATTAGGCATGATAAAATCAGCTCACGGAGTCGTAAAATATTTGTTTCCCCCTGGATATTCTTATATCTATAATCAAGTCAAGCTTTCACTAAAGTTACAGCTTTTCTAGGAAAATGTTTTTGTAGAGAAAGATTTTAAGATATTTTTCCATATATTCCTATGTAAAAATTTGTTTCTCCCACCCCTTGTGACCCAATCCTACTCCCGGGAATCATGATTTGAAATCTCACTACCTGACGATGCTTCCAAACAAGTTTGAGCTTCCCTGGCATAATGGTTTCTGAGAAGAAGATTTTTAAATATTTACTCTATATATTCCTATGTTAAAAGTCGACCCCCTCCCCGCTATGGTGACCCTACCGAACCCACGAGGTTCATGATTTTCACAACTTTGAATTTTATCTCCTGAGGATGCTTCTACACAACTTTTAGCTGTCCTGACTGATTGCATTCTGAAAAGAAGATTTTTAAAGATTTACTCTATATATTCCTTTGTAAACATTCAACCCCTCATTGTGGCTATACCCTACACTTAGGAGTCATGATTTTCACAACCTTGAATCTACACTACCTGAGGATGTTTCCATAAAAGTTCTGTTTTTCCTCGGCAAAAGGTTCTTGGAATTTTTTTAAAGATTTAGTCTATATATTTTCTAATGTACAAATTTGACCCCCATTGTGGCCACACCCTACCCCCGGGGATCATGATTTTTACAACCTTGAATTTACGCCAGCTAAGGATGCTTCCGCATAAGTTTCAACTTTCCTCGCCAAATGGTTGTTGAGAAGATTTTTAAAGATTTACTCTATATATTCCTATGTAAAAATTCGCCCCCCATTGTGGCCCCATCCTACCCCCGAGGGTCATGATTTTCACAACCGTGAAACTACGCTACCTGAGGATTCTTCTACACAAGTTCCAGATTTCCTGGCTGATTGTTTTTAAAGAAGAAGATTTTAAAGATTAACTCTATATATTCCTTTGTAAAAAGTCGACCCCCCCCCCCCCAATGTGGCCCAATCCTACCCCAAGGGTCATGATTTTCACAACGTTAAATCTACACTACATGAGGATTCTTCCACATAAGTTTTAGCTTTCCTGGCCTAATAGTTTGTGGGAATTTTTTTTAAAAAAATTCTCGAAAATTCCTAATTAGGCCTAACAAAAAATAGGTTTGTTTCCGCTTTCAGGTTGAAAAAGAATTAGGGTTGGTAGGTAGGCCTTTTTTTCCCTCTCCATCTGCTCAATTGTGAATATTAAACCATTTATCTATTAAACTGGGTAAGATAAAAAAAAACACAAGTATATGTTGTCATTGTTTAATTTTGTCTTGGAACTGGCTATAGAGAAAGGTCTTGCATATCAATTCTTTGTATTTGTTCTACCATATGGTCTAAATGTTGGATATGCAAGACCTTTCTCTAGGCAAGGCTTGCACACAGGCAAAACAGATTAGATTTTTTGTTTTAGTGAAGCATCAAATACGGCACCATCTGTCCCACAATAATAACACAGATCTGTGGGTCCCAGGGATGAAAAATAATATGTTATTTCCAAAGGAGATGAGCAGTCAATCCCCAATTTTAATGTGGTTTTCCCATGGAGACTGTGCCCTGGTGGTGTCAATGGGGCACCACAAGTTTAGCTGTATTCACGTATTAACTCTGCCAAGAGCAACTCTTGTCTCCCAGATAATTTCAGTTCTCCATAGATGACTCTGGGCTTTAAACACTCTACACATTTAGTTGTTGAACGGGCAGTTTGTGCAGTAAGTGAGAAGTTGCCTTGAACATCAGGATCCGTTGATATAATATTAAAACTTTGATCCGTTGTCTTGGTAGTGGCTTTAAGTTTCTTTCCCAGACTTAACCTTGTAGTGGCTGATGTGTTGGTGGGTCTATCTGCTTCTGACGTATCCTTCCCATTCACTTCAGAATAAATTTTAAAATGCCCATCTTCGTCTTCTCTCAAAACGGGGTCTGGCAGCCAAGCCATTTTCTCTCTTGGTATGTTTGGAGCAATACAACAGCCAGCATCTGCACATTTCCTTATTTGAAAGCTATATTGCCTCTCCTGGCAGTGCCTTTGTTTCCAACTGGTGTATGACTTGACTTTGTCTGTGTTCACTTTCCGAAGTTTTTCCAAATTCATTTCTGGGAATATTTCTCTTAAATGTCTCTTGAACAGGTCAATTTCATCTTCGATGATTGGATCTTTTGTTTCTATTGGCTTGTCCTTCAGTTTAAGTCTTCTAAATCTATTTTGAATAAGGGCTTGAACTGGCGCAATTGATGTTTTGTATGCCTCTTTCAGATGTGGTTCTTTAACAGACATTTGCCTGATCTCTTTCATACTGCCGCATTTTTTCAACAAAGCTTCATGTTCAGGAAGTCTTTCTCTTTCAGTTCTGTAGCCCAAGGTTAAGAATAGACATCACTCTTTCAGCAGGATTTCGCCAACTGTGGCCAGGAGCACATATACAGAGTATTAGCATATCAAGATTTAACTCGTTGAATATACATATATATGCACATTTTACACTTTCTAGGTTGTTTCTGTGATCAACTCCTCCATCAGAATACTTTAACAAAACATTGACTTGCTCTTTGTCCACAATTTGTTTGGATATTGAAACAGCAAGTCTGAAAGGAAAGGATGCTTGAAACACAGAGTCATTCAATGTCACACTAACTTGTAGATCCTGGTATATCTATTTGAAGAGATACAGATGGTGTTAGGCTAGATTTTGTCATATCATGATCTCCCGCCACAAGTGTTGTTGATGTTGGCGCAATAGATTTCTTTCCTCTAACACTAGTACTCACAGCAAATCCAGGTTCTCCTATTTAAACTTTTGCCTTGTCATCGCAACTGAAGAAAACAACATTAATATCTATGAGATTGTTCAGTTCAATAGCACGTTCTCTCTGGTATTTGAACAAGGCATTACAATAGTGTTCATCTTGATGGTATGTTCTTAATTGTCTTTTCTGTATTTTATATTGCACATCAATCTTTGATGTAAATGACCATGCTGTTATGGCATAGGGATTTCTGGGTGCAAACTGCAGCCTCACTAGTGCTTTTGAAGGAATCAGTGTATTTGCTGGACATCTTTCAATAGCTCTTTCCATCAAGTCACCTAAAGAAATCCATTCTGAAAGATGGGCATTTGAGTGTCGCCGTTCATCGATTCCTCAACAACTGATGCCAAATGTTGGAAAATTCATCAAACTTGTCAGATGGCCTCCCTGGGTTAATATGTCGAAGGTCTGCAATAAGTTCTGTTTCACCAAGAAATATTAAGCGTAGTCTTTCTTGAGTGTCTGGATGTGCTGAAGTAGCAGCATCCAGGGTAAGTTCTTTATATATCATATCTAGAACTGCCGGAGATATACGGGTAAAGTTATTCACTTTCTCCTTAAATGCTCGTCTCATGGCTCTGGTGTGATATTCCTTGAAAATATGCTTGTTTTTTAGAGCAAACCTAGCCCTATCAAGAAGAATTTCTTGTTCTGATCTTTTTCGCTTGCTGGGACAACACAAACACTTGACACAACCGAGCCGCCCGGACAAAATCTGAATATGTCTATCGGCACTGTCAGACGTAGTTCTGAGAAGAATCTGTACCTCTGAATATTGCTTTGAAATGGATGCTCCAAGTATTTTTCTTCATTGAAAAAACATGAAAGTCTCCTGATCCTTCTCTAAGTGCAACATCCAATAAAGTGTATCCTTTGTCAAGGTCACAAGGTCTACAGCTTCTTCTGTGCTCTACAGAAGTAAATTCACCAACTGTTCTTACTGGGTGTAGTAAGTTGTGGTTGTTGCTTATTTCCTTTGCCTTTTTGTTAAGAAAATCTTTGTAATGGGACAAACAGTCTGCTAAGGCTTTCATGTCATCATGCAATCTGCACCAGGAAAGACTGCTTTTTATCACTGGTTTCAAAAGTATACTGTAGAGGGCCTGACTATGACTTTCCAAGGAATTGGCTGACAATTTTATACATTTCATCTTTTTTCTTTTAGTGTCATAATAGGTTTGGTATTTTTTTAAAAACTTTGGGATTGCAAGAACACTTTTTCTAGAACTCTCTTCATTGATGGTGTCATGCTTATTTGTAACATACCACAAAGCATTACACAGCACCTGAAAATGTAATACAAATTTATTTAATATATTGTATTAAAATTCAAAAGTTTTTTCGTAGAGCAAATATATACATGTACAGATGATATTCGTATTTCGAATACAAATTTAAATTCAGACAAGAAATGATAACAATACAATTTCATGCCTAAACATGGTATAGAATTTGATGAAGAGTTTTAAACACTTTAAAACTGTCAGATAATAAAGGTATATAAAGTGCAAAATCCACATTGATTTCAGGTGTTTATAAAAATTGTTAGAAACCATTAATATATACATGTATTTAACAAAATGCATTCTACATCATTGAGGTGCAGGAAATATGTTGAGGGTTAAATTCTGTGTATCAGAAGGTGCATGCTAAATGGAGAGCTAGCTATTGGTATATAAGCAAAGTTTAAAAGCACATCTACCTACAATGCCACAACCTTTATATATATATATATATATATATATATATATATATATATATATATATATATATATATATATATATAAATAATATATATATATATATATATATATATATATATATATATATATATATATATATATATTCAGGCACAATGTAAAGCATTGTGCTATATGTTCAACTTACTGTTGGTCCAATCTGCTGTCGTACTTGAAACAAATTACAAAATGTATTATTTTTGCCATATACTTTAAAATATATTTATAGTGAACATTAAGTTGTTTCCCATGTTTAAATTTTACCTGTCTGGAATACTGTCCATCACTTTTAGCTGTGGACTTAGGAAAGCTCAATTCTTTTTCTCTGAAGTCTGCAACCAGCTCATTATACAACTCATCCTTCTTGGTTAAATTACTGTAATTTAAAGTAACACATTTTTATACTGTTTAATATTTGAGAAAATCAAGGACAATTAAAAGCCGGACAACATCCATCAACTCAACATTTATTTATAAATGAATAGGATGTCCATCTCTACTTTATATCTAAAAATTATGGAAAACAAATAGGTAATCATTTGCCATTCAATGGTATTCAAACAAAAAATATTCTTTAATACATATAAATATTGGAAAGTTTGTTTGCGAGCTCTTCACATTCATTATACCAGAGGATTGTCCTACAGAACATGCATTTGTGAGAATTTAATTGCCACATTTTCTCTCCTATATATAGTAGATTCTGACAAATACATGCACTGCTATTGCACACCAAGTTAACATTGCTTTAACAATGATACTTGAATAAATTTTTACAATCCTTTTCAGATAGTGCAGCTTTGACATACATGTATAATATACAACATTTAAACAATAGCTTTAAGATTAAATTGTTTTCGTTGAAGAAAAAAGAAAACAAGAATTAGTTTTACAGAACTGATAGAAATATATTCCCCTTATCCTAAAGGAATATTTATCAGTCTGCGCTAGATAGACACAACACTCACCTGTAATCTTTTTTATCTGGATAATTGCGGCCCTTTGAAATCAACAGTTGGAAAGCGTCAATTGCCTTCTTCGTGGCACAATCTGCAGCTTGTTTTAGGACAGACATATCTGGATTTTCCTAGTATACAAATCTCAAACTTTTGGCTCCTATAGAAGAGATCGTGCCAATCAAGTCGCCGACTGATAGCGTTCCATCAACTTCGAATTCCCCAAAGTGAACAGAAAATTCGGTACCTTTTATACTACCGGAATGACTTCCGTGTATGTCATCATATATTTCATGTAACGACAGTTCGGAGGAAAAAAATCGTATGAACTTTTTCCCCGGCTGGTGTTAGCATTTCTCCAGCTCGACTGGCACGACGTGCTGCCATTTGTAAAAAACAAACATCTACACAACACTGATGACATCTAAATATATTCTTTAAGCGTTTCTACGACTTAAATTTAGAGGACACAATAAATTTTTTAATCGGATAAAAATGAAATTTTAACAAAAAACGGTTAAAAACGGAAATTTACGAAAAAAACCTCGAAAACTTGTTTTGGGTCGCCCGGTTTAATTTAGGGTAGGTCGGGAAAGCGGAAACAAACCATTTTTTTTTAGGCCTAATGTCTCTTTGCAAAAGGGCGTGGTCCCTAGTTTTAACAACTTTGCATTCCCTTAGCCTAAGGATGCTTTGTGCCAAATTTGGTTGAAATTGGCCTAGTGGTTCTGGAGAAGATGTTGAAAATGTAAAAAGCTTACAGACAGACAGACGGACGACAGACAAAATGTGATCAGAATAGCTCACTTGAGCTTTCAGATGCACAATGCAGCGGGATTATGATAACAGAGCCACAGAACACCAATTTAAAGTTGGCGATGCTGTGTACGGGCGTCGGAACGCAGCTAGGGAAGAAAGTAGAGTCAATGTGGATATGCCCAGGTGTCATAGTTGAAGCAAAGTCCGACACAGTTTTTGCAGTGAAATCACGTCGGGAGGTCAATGTCATGCATCATGACAAACTTAAGAAATGTGATGCACGGAAACTGCCAAAGTGGTTGGTAGATTACATGAGATCACGGCAAAGTAAGTCGTCAAGTGACATGGGTGATCATCTAGATGATGAGGTAAGTGCAAACCTTCTGCCAAAGTCCCTGCCGATACTGCCACTGAGGAGAGACTTGGGAAACAGCCTGATGGACCATTCAGGGGTTCAGTGCCTCATTTTTAAGGTATTATTAAGCATGATGAAACTCTTGTCGCAAAATCGCCAAAGCGGGGACAGAAAAGGTACAGAGGTCTAATTGTGTGAGTAAAAAACAAAATCCTAATGAATTAATGGCGCAATGTGATTCCTGCAGAGACTGGCTTCATCCGAAATGTGTAGGTATTACTGCTGAAATTGCAGAAAGGATACCTCGGTATACTTGCCAAGAGTTTTATAAGTAATGGTAAATCACAATGTTTTAGTTAATCACACCAGTATTGTCGATTGCAGGGGCTCAAAAAATGTGTTTATGTATATGTCTATTTTTGTAATATCGGGGGTCAGGTTTTTAAAATCGGGGCGAGTGTGGTGATTTTACCCACTATATCTCTTTTTTGTAATATTGGGGGTCAGGTTTTTAAAACCGAAGGGAGTGTGGCGGTTTTATCCACTATAAGTGCGGGGGCGAATTCATCGGGCATCGGGTGGTTTCGCCCGTGCGCTAAAGGAGATCGTCTGCGGATCGCAAGACACACGTTGTTGTGAAATTGTCTGACGTTAAATTGATAAAGATATTTTAAGCTTACTTGTATGTTGCTGGTGATTCTTATCGGTTTCCCCGACTGTCATGCAATCCAAGCGAAGGGAAACACGATAATAATAAAACATAGTTTAGGCATAAAAAAAACATCTGTATTTTGATATACGAACTATCATTAATTTTTTTTTTTTTTTTACAAAATATAATATTAATTTTGGGATGAATGGTCATGGCTTAAATTTCCCGTAAGATCATTTTCATTGTTCGACATCGAAACAAAATGTTCTTGAAAATTACAATCGCTTTTGTCAAAGTAGTCATAGTGAAAATCCAAGAAGTTGGAGGCACATTGCTTTACTGCTGTTGTAATAATTCCGGATTTTTTTTTGTTTCAGTCCGGACCGGTTTTTTCTTTTAGTTTCTTTGTTAATGTCACGTGATACAGTGGTATAAATACGACGGTGAGTCAGCTGTCGGCTGCTTAGAAAATGATCAACAGAAGAGAGAAGTCAGTGAAGTTAAATAAAAGCTATCGTGTCAATACAGAGCTTGTCCGTTCGAAACGGCGTTAAGTGTTTTGGTAGGCCATAGAGCCTACCATAGAGAGGTTGTCCTCTTGGTACTGTTAATTAGGCATTGCAATCGTTTTGGCTTGTCAGTCTGGTACAGTAGGCTTTCCTCAGAGAAGCTAGCCATTGTTCCTTTCTCTAGTGGCTGATCAGACTGTCGTCCAGGCCGTTGTGCCCACTGTCCATCCTAAATAAGGCAGCTACAGTGTGCACAGTGTTTGAAGGGCTACTAGTATACTGTCCGTCCTGAATAAGGCAGCAAACAGTATATGCGGTAATCTGAGGACGGTCAGTCATTTTAGCTGAGTGGTTGACCTCAGTGTATTGTCACTGTGGGTGTGTACTGTCTGACCTGAACAAGGCAGCACCAGTGCATCACACACAGTGTCGATTATATATCTATTATACCCTTGTGGTGTTTGTAGATTCCCTGAAATTACTTGTTGATTATTAACCTAAGTAAGGTTAGGCTATACCAATCATTTTTGACAATCAATAGAAAATCATTATATTATAAGACTTGTTAGTGTACACTCAAAACCCTGGAAAAGACCAGGCACGAACTCTTCCCCTGGCAGTATAAGTAGCTCGGTACGTTACTGTCAGTCGGGCGGTCCACCAACAGTTCCCGTTCGTTTTCCTCGGAGAGGATGCACATATTACCATGAAATTTAATGAACTGGTTTATCACAATCATGCCAAGTTTGATTTTGGGTAAAATCGAGCAATTTTCCACAGAGTTATGCCCATTGGACGTAGAAAAATTTCAATTTTTTGCAGTTTTTGTTCATTTTTTTCTCAGATGTTTCAAAAGTAGGGGGCATAAGTGGTTTTCAAACATCTCTTGTTTATTTCTGACTTTTTTAAGAAGTCTCGATCAAAATCGAAAACGTAATATCACAGACATTTCGTATTTACTCCATTCACGGTCAAGTTTTACTCCTTCTAGATATGCTTCTCTCTGTTTTGTTCAATTAAAAAGGTTTGAATACTTTTTTAGGATGCCTTTCTAATATCGGAGGAAAATCATTATGCTCTTAAATTTGAATATGCGATAAAGTTTCCTCTGAAAATGCCCTGCGAAGGCTCTAACGCAATAAATACGGGTTGGTACTTGATCAAATCTTCCATTAAAGCTCTCCGAGCTTTATTGGATTTGATCACGTGACCAACCCATATTTGTATCCCGATTAATATCCAAAAACGACGCCTTATGTGGGTATATCCGTCTTACTATTTTTAGAATCGGTAGGACAACAAAGTAGTGCCTTTAAATAAAATAGTTCCTATATTTGCAGGGTGTATATACATTTATTATAAATCAAAATGCTTGACACATGTCAGAAAAGAGGATTTGCTATTTTAAAAACAAGTGTCAAAATTGAATTATAATTTGAAGAAAAGATTTGAAATTGTTTGATGTACACCCTTTCCAAAACTGTGAAATTCCCTCCTTTTACTTTCATTTTCAGAGTTTTTCAATACAGATGCATTTTGCCGGAAAACGAATATGACTTCAAAACACGAAATTTTAACAGGAAAGAAACAATTTGATGAACTTTCATTTAAGAGGTCCCTTGTTGCTGATCGAAAATTACGGCCGGTGTAATGAAGAATAATGACCCCCGTAGAATAATGACCGGGGGCCATTTTTCGACGTAAAATAATGACCCCCCGGTCATTATTCTACGTAGAAAAATGACCCCTTTGCCTGAAGAATAAGTGTCATTTTCATAAAAATGAGCACACTCCACATGAAGAAAAGTGACCCTGTAGAATAATGACCCCCTTGTAGATTAAAGTTTTTCAGTATATTTTTTTTTATTATTTATGAAATAGTCTTTACACTATTGTAATTTTTACTGCTGCAGTTTACAGAAACTAACAAAATTATAATTTACTGTATATTCAAATAAACTTAAAGTGAAAGAATGGGTATATCTTAGAAAATAAAAATCCTTACGTTATAACAAGACTTTGACGTATTGCATCGGGGTATGGTTGTCATATTAAAGGGGCATGGTCACGATTTTAGTCAAAAATTATTTTTCCGATTTTAATGTTCACAATGCTTCAGAAAGGCATTTTTAATAGGCAACCAAACTTTAAGTGTCATTCGTTGAGTTATAAGCAAGTTACATAGCTTGCAATTCTTTGCTATGTAAACAAAGCTTTTTTTATTTTAGACCTAATGAATGTGTTAAACGTAAGGAACTGTTTATTTATGCTTAAAATGAACAAGAAGATAGACAAATTAGCTTGAAAAAGATTTTTACTGGTATATTGAACTATGTAAACAACAACAGGACACGAGCCTTGTTTACATGACAAAGAATTGTCAGACCTGTATCTTGCTTATAACTTTACAACTGATCCTCAAATTTCATTTGATCAGTAAAACTACTTTCCTTAAGTATTGTAAATAATGAAAACAGAAAAATAGAATTTGACCAAAATCGTGATCATGCCCCTTTAACAATTACATTTTCATATATCTATGGTGTTCCGATAGGGCCACTTCGACCTTAGGGCGAAGATGCGAATATGCAAAGGCGATAGTGCGAAGGCGAAGGAGCAAAAGTGCGAAGGCGAAGGAGCAAAAGTGCGAAGATGCGACGGCGAAGATGTGATGCCTAAAGTGCGAAGGTGCAAAAACGAGCAAGCGATACTACTATCGCTCCTTCCCAACTTCGCACTCTGGCCTTCGCATCTTCGCACTTTCGCCTTCGCCTTTTTTGATTGCATTCAGCAAGTCTCGGTCGATTACATAGAATTTAATGCAGGCACCGTACTCGCCAAGGTTTACCGATTAATCCGGGCTATTATTGATACGCATGTGCTAGGTCATCGCGCTTACTATGAATGTTTATAAATATTTCAATGTGACATATATGTTTACCAGTGCTAGCTATGCCTATCATTATCTACTCCACACAAAATTTAATGTCCACCATAATGAGTACATATGCACTTCCAGACTCCTGTCACTTACCAGCCGTCTGTTTACCGTGGACCAAACACAGCAACATTCTAATTTTATTATGCGAAACTCCTTGCTAATGCATGGATCTAGAGGGGGAGAGGCGGTCCGTCCCCCCGGAAAATAACTAAACCTCATCAAGCATCTTAAACCTATGGCTCAGATTCAGCATTCAAGTCTGTCAGGTGCATCAGTATCATAAGACGCACCATCCATGCAAGTTTAGTGAAGTAAGGACCAGTAATAACTTAGATATCATCATCAGAGGGCACCAGCAATTAAAACTTTTACCTCCTCAAGCATCCCCAACCTATGGCTCTGATTCAGCATCCATGCCTGTCAGGTGCATCTGTATCATAAGACACACCATCTATTCAGGTTCGGTGAAGTTAGCAAGTTTGGTGAAGACATAGGACAAGTAATAGCTTAGATACAGGACCTGCAACAAATACTTTAACCAGCTCCGGACGCCGACGCCGGGGGTATGGCATAAGCTCCCCTTGACTTCGTCTCGGCGAGTTTAAATGGCTAAAGCGCGAAGATTTGAAGGCGAGAGTGCGAAGTTGCAAAAGCAAAGAAGCGATAGTAGTATCACTTCTTCGCCTTCGCAACTTAGCACTTTCGTCTTCGCATCTTCGCCATCGCATCTTCTATATTCTTCATATTGTTCATGAATTATACTTGCATTGAGTTTTTCCACTATTACAAACTGCTGGGCATCACCCAGAATTAATAATGAAACCAAAATTATGAAAAGTTTACTCCACTGTTAGGCATCATAACTAAGCTGAAGTTAGTCGGCACTGACTGCAGCCATTACGCCAGTAGAGGTGAACGGCCAATAAGGAAAATCGTCAAAGTACTGATAGTACTCGTACAGAAAATATATTTTCCTTTATTGTCGGCATCCTTGAGGAAGTTTAGTTAATATCAATATGATTATTACATCAATAGTTTGTATGAACATTGGTAACTTTGGATACAATAAAGATCGTGTGATCAAAATCATGGGGGATATAAACCCCTAACATGTGCCCTAACCTCTTATCAACGCCTTCAGAAGCAATCTTTTCTTCTTATAATCGATCAGTGTCTATTATTCATTAAGATTAACTATAGTGAGGTACTCTTCACACATTTGCTCTAAAAGAATAAAGTCTATTCATGATCACAAATACAACATTACAACAAATGTTTAGAATATTGATGTTCATGTATTACGTAGAAGAAAACAAAACTAACGCAAAATGATCTTTTAAAAACTACTTTCCTCAAGGAATGTAAATAAGAAGAATTCATATTCCTACGTTACCTGCCCCCTTAGTCTTTTTCCATAAAGATAAATACATGTATCATTCTAAGATTGACAATGCATTCACCAATGAATCTTGCTTATATTATTACAACAATTATTCTTTCATAATTATTGTTCGTTAATTATCACACAATATCCTCATTGTGTATGAATCTTTCTTTATTTACGTCATTCCCCGCCGTATGTCGACAAGAGAAGTGACGTAACTGTTCAAAATCAATTTGTGGCAATGTAAGAGTGTTTTGTGTGTGCTTGCTACGGATATGAAAAACTATATACAGCGATTTATTAACAAATTCTGTGTTTTTGACTTCAAAATCAGTGAGTGAAATATTAAAGTAATTTCAATGTCATATCTTTAATACGGGGTAACCAATGTTTTAGGGGGGGGGGGGGGGTCATTTTTCTATGGGGGTCATTTTTCTTCAGAAAAATTCAATTATTCTTCAGTTAGGGGGGTCATTATTCTACGTAGAAAAATGACCCCCGGTCATTATTCTACGGGGGTCATTATTCTTCATTACACCGGAGCTATGAAACCTAACGTTAACATTACGGCCTATGGAAAATGCATTAGTGGACTATACCCATGTCTTAATTAAGTAGTGTAAAGTATACAGTTACCTAAAACAATGTTTAAATTCTAGTAGATAAAACGTCTTGTAAATCAAAATGACTTTAGCCTAAAAATTTTATCAATTTTAAAAAAATTAATTCTTAATGTGACAGGTCGGCACACATTTTTTTTTTTAAAAGGTCTATAAATAAAATCTACAAAAAGATATGTGAATTGAAAGCGTCTAAAAATGATATTTTCATTTGAGTATAATACCAAAAAAGGCGCCAATTCGCTTTGAAAGAATTATCCGTCGTCTCATTTTACCTGAGAGACCTACATTATGAACCTATTGCACTCTAGGTATGTTTGCTAAAATGTTAATTGGGCAATTTTCGTCGGCAAATTGTTTATGGTCCCGATTTTTATAGCTAATAAAATTATGTAATTTGTACACAGCTCTCTAGACTCATTTGATGCACACCTACAGAAATCAATTACTCTAATACACCTCTATATTCAAAGTATAAGTAACTAGATATAATTCAAGAGGAATTTAAGAGATTTGACATCATTACGTTAAACGAAACTTGGTAAGACAATGCTACAGTAACAAAATTTCTGAAACTCTAATGATCCAAGGCTTTCAAGAGTCGTTTAGGCGTCATAGACGAAACGATAGATATGGTGGTGTGATGATATATGTTAATAGTAATATAATATGTTAACGCCAAACATACTTAAAAGTGTACCAAATCGAATGCATCGGGGTCGAATGCATGATTTACATAAACGAATTTCTTATAGTAACTCTTAATCGTCCACCAAATTTGAATCTAATAGCATACTCTATGGAAAAAGCCAAAAATGAAACAAAAACAAATATTGAAACTATACTTATCACAGGCGATTTAAATGAGAATCTTCTCGACTCATAACAAAAATTGCAAAATTAGTGACATTATCAAAGACATTGGAATGACTACATTAATCTCTGATCCAACACATTTTACGAAAAATTCCGAAAGCATATTAGATATGCTAATCGTAAATGATTCGGAAAATATTAATTTCTTTGGGTTGGGTAGAGTGTACTTTCTAGCACGACACGCTACCACTTTTCTGTATATTGTTTTTTAAAACTTCCCAATCATATTCCAGGACATTCACAAGGAAAATTTTGTCGTTCGCTGAAACAAATTTTAATGATTATAAAATCAGCTTGCAAAATCAAGATTTTATTTTGGGGTGAATATAAATCAAGTCTGTAATGAAATTACAATTAAAATATTAGATTCCGCGTCAGAAAATATACCCCGAATAAGGTAACCACTTATCGCCCTTGTGACCCTCCGTGTCGGCACAATGCAGTCCGCTAAACAATAAGACAACGCAAACGACTGCACACTAAATAAAAACCCGAAATCTTCAGCAAAATGGGCTAGGTACAGAAAAGCTGGAAATACATGTGTAAATAAAGAAAGGAAAGCAAGGCAAATATACTACTTAAAACTAGCAAACCAAATCACATAAAAAAACTTATTACCGAAAACGTATTACTGTAAAGAGTTAGTAATATAAAAAACAAAAGGCCTTAAAGGTCACCTTAGTATCATAGCCCATACACAAAATTGCGGAAAAGTGTCATAAATGGATTTAATCGAGTTTCATTATGGAGTAAAAGATTATAATATTTTGATGCCACCCACCTCCCTATGTGCTTTTTTTCCAAATGGGTAGTCATCCAATGGCAATCAGAGGGATTTAAGATATGCTGTTTGGAATTATCAACTTGAAGATAGGAGGTTGTATGAAAGAACAACTGTTGGCCAAATGTTTAAAAACAATTATGTCCAACCTTCGATTTATTCTAGTTTAGATAGGAAACGAAAAGGACAAAGCAAATCCACAACTCAGTGGTGATATGGATATAGATTCACTTCCCATACTTCACAGTCCATCTATACAACCATCTCAGAAAAATACAGAACAAAACCTATTCAAGGATATACTATTAAAGGCAATACAAATTGCAGGAATTTAAAACAGTCAGGATAATGAATTTCATGATCTACCTCTTTTACTCGACATCCAAGACAAAAACTAAAATCATTCATATACATTGGTTAATTACTATGCAAACACTACAATTAACAATACAGCTAATTTTCAAGCGACATAACATCTGATGAAGTTACACACAGGTCAAGTAAAATGAGAATTGGTCGAAGCTTTCGTAACAGAAAGATATAAAATGAAAAGTTTGATCAGCCTCAGTTGACAAATGGGGAAACAGAGGTAGCAGAGATTCTGGGGTGTATTAACATTGAGTTTTGGACCTCTTTCTACCCTGACTGCACTTTTATTGCATTGCAAAAAAAAATAATGTTTAAGGCACGATTTTGGTGAAGAACAGTGGAAAGCTGTAGCCAAAATTATCAAATTTGGTTGGAAAATTGTCAGTTATTTTCAAGTTTATGTTTCTCCTGTTTTCATGCAGAACTATATGTTTGGAACATCTAAAGATGACTTGTTTGCTGCGCATATGCAATACATTCTTAAACATGATCTAGAAACGATTCCAGCGGCATTTACGGGTGTCAGTTCGGTGTATCATCAGACTTTAACGATATTTTTACCAAGCATGAGCTTGAACGAGTACCTTGGCAGACGAACATGGGACGCATCCTTAGAGAAATTACACACAAAGAGTTACAAGTAGTACAGCCTGTAATGTTCGTTATAGACTGGTGGATTCTATTCTTGATAGAAATGCATTCGCAAATGTAAAAGATGCAGTTTCTGTACAAAGATGATACCGACTCTATGACGTGTAATAAGTCTTATAAAATTTTCTAAAAATATTAGAATATTCCACTGTAAAAATATATATATCTTCTTCACATAATCAAATCAGCCAAGAAAAATGAAACTTGTGTGGAAGCATTCTTAGGTAGTGTAGATTCAAAGTTGTGAAAAACATTACCCCAAGGGGTAGGGTGGGCCCACAATTTCGGGGGGGGGGGGGATTTATACATAGAAATATATAGAGTATATCTTTAAAAGTATTTAACCTAAAAACTAATCAGTCAGAAAAGCTGAAACTTGTTTGGAAGAATCCTTAGGTGGGGTAGATTCACGTATGTTCAAATCATGATCCCCAGGATTATAGTGGCACCACAATCGGGGGTGGGTCTTTTTTTTTACAATGTAGAGTAAATCTTTATATATCTTCTTCTTAGAAACCAATCAGCCAGGAAACCTGAAACGTAGTTGGAAGCATCCTCCGTTTGGGTAGAATCAATTTTGTTTTGAGTATAATTCCCGGGGGTAGGGTAAAGCCACAATGAGGGTTGGGGTTGTAAATTTTTATCATAGAATATGTAGAGAAATATCTTTTAAATCTTCTTTTAAAAACCATTAACCTAGAAACACTGTAACTTTAGTGAAAGCAATTGTAGATAATGTAAATTCAAATTCGTTTTAATCATAATCTTGAGGAGTATGGTGGGCCCCATTGAGAATCCAATTTTACACAGGAAATCTTTCTAAATATTCACAAAAACTGATGTTATAATATCTCGTTTTAAACGGCTGAGGAACACCTATCCTTCTGTTTTCAATAAAGCAAAAGTGAGAAAAGAACTAAACAGATTGCACGATCAGTATGTACTGGTCCCTGCTGATAAGGCAAGTAACAACATTGTCATTGTTTGTAAGGCACATTATATTGATTAATTAATAATTAAGAACTAGGTTATGATTCTAATCATGGTAATCCTACTTACACGCATAGCAGCCTTTCCAAGCAGGAACTACTTCAAAATCATAAATCGGCTATCGATATCTTTAATATCCCCAATATACAAAATGAATTTGATTTACCTTATTTGTGCTGGATTCCAAACAGGCACGTAACATCGATTTTGAAAGGGGGGGGGGGGGCAGACTCATACCAAAAAATCTTGAAAAGCTAAAAAAAAAAAGGAGGGGGGGGGGGGGGTGGCGTACTATATACTTTAGTAACTTCAATTTCAATCCTAATTTCGATATTTTCATATCAATTTTTTTACACCCCCCCCCCCCAAAAAAAGGGGGGGGGGACAACTTCATGATAATTCAATGTTTTATATGTAAATTTTAAAAAAAAAATAGTTGCTGCAAGAAAAAGCCCCCCCCCCCCCCCCCCGCATGCTACGTGCCTGCCAAAGCCTCACAATAGTCCTTACAAACAGAGATATATAGCAGGTTCCCGTAAATGTTCTACCAAACCTCTCTCTTTACTCCTTACTAAAATTCTTACAGTAGTTAAGGAGAAGTTTCAAGAGTACTGTACAACAATATACGCCAGATGTTGTGTGAATCAGATGTGGATACTAAAAAACTCTAAAGAATTAGTAGAAATTTTGAGGTCACAAAATCTTACCAAAATCAATAGCATCAAAACGTACGATTTTTCAACGCTTTATACAACCATTCCACATGACAAATTAAAATCTAGGCTTTTTGATATCATCGACAGTTGTTTCTTAAATAAAAACGGAACTCGTAGAAATGCTACCTTGTCATTGGAAATCTGAAAAAAAAATTTGTTTAAAACCATTCTGACATTTGAAGTCATCTTTTCGTAAGATCTATGGTCGATACAACGACCTTGTCAGCAAATACAATCTTCCACTGGGTCGCATGCTGACTGACGTTCTTTTCCGATTTTTAAACGATGACTATGCTTAGTATATCTATTGTAATAGAATGAAATCGCCTTTCTGTTCAAGTTCTTTATTTCAATTAAATATTAAATTTATTGGCAATGAGCTACTATATAAACAAAATAACTCATATTACAAATAGACACATACAGAAACACTAAAATATTCATAATACACAATTTGCATTTAATTTAAAATATGACATCAACGAACCTCCGATATATGGCGGCGGTGCCACACACAGTCAATTAGTAGACTAGCGCACTCACTTGCAACAGGTATGACTGTATATAATAAAAAAAACCATATATATTTATGCTTAAATCTAGAAGTACTACAAAGTTAAAATTGCTATATAATACATTTCTCTAAACAGTCTGTATATAAAACAATTTTATTATTCTCACATAAATGATATTTAAATTACTGTATGGAATAAAATACAAATGAATAGTTATACCAAACATGAAAATAACTCTCTTACCGTAAATAATGTAAGGTACTAGTATCACTCACACGTTTCACCCGTTTCACACCTGAACACTCTCAAGGGCGTCAGCGAAGTGAGACTCCGTATAAACTTGTTAAACTAGTTTAAATCTCAAATATTATAATAAGTAAATAAATAATTTCACAAATTAGTCTCACTTTGCTGATTATCATAATAGAATAGAAAACAACTAGATAAATGTTCAAAAGATATTTTTAATAAGTTTAAAGAAACATAATCTCTAAAAAAAGAATTTGCGCTGAACAGAAACTCTATAAATAGAATAAACACAGATAAAATATACGGTACGCGATTCGCGCAAATACCACGTATAATTTTAACCATTACACTATAATAATAGATTATGCCAAATTTCAATGAAGAAAAATACGAACAAAATTTGCTAACAAAACAAACGTCATTAAAAGGTACCGCGTTATTTCGCCTCATGTTAAATTTCACCCCTGACGACGACATGGGTATGGTTGTATTGCGAATTTGACATCGCTTTAAATAAAGGTCGAAATGATCAGACAAATTAAAAATAAACATGTGTACGTTTTGTTCGCTAATATATCTAAAGTCTGCTTTCTTTACAATCGATGCATAGCATGCGGGTTAAATAACACCAATCGTTCAGGGGACGAAACCAAGCGGTTTCCCTTTCTAAACATTCCCATGATGCATTTTGGTTTGTTTTTTCGTTTGCCCAAAGAGAAATTATTTTTATTTACTTTGAATATTTCTAACTTTGAAAAAAGACTGATTCTGCTGGTATAAATAGGAGAAAGTCCATAACTCTCCAAGATAAATGATTTGTATGAAAAAATAATGATACTGTAAGAACAAAAAAATCGGACCAAGCAGCATTAAATAAATCTTTGACATACACAATTTTACTAACTACTAGGTATTGAATAAAAAATTAATAATAAATTTTCCTTATGTTCGAACAGAGTATTATTCCACAATGGTTGTTGTGCGTATGTTACATTTGAAAGTTCAGACCGATATATTAGGTAACCTTTTACATTCATTTAAATAACACATCATTTCTTTATACAAAGTAGGTAGATTTAAAACACACATTCAAAATTTTCAATTTTCTTTCAGACATTGATAGTAAATATTCAACATCTAATTCTGTGTTTTTAGTATATCCTTTAAATATATCATTGACCATACAGGATTTATCTACAAGTTTTACTTCCGATGATGCTTTATAGCCTTAAGTTTCAGTTCTATATTAACCAGACCAACATCTCCGTTCCTAATTTTGCCAATTATTGTATCTCGTTTTATTCTATCTCTTTTATCCCAAATAAAATTTTAAATGCTGCATTTGATTTTTCCAAAACATCTTGATTGGGGAAAGAAAAAATCGACCCTACATGTATAAATCAGTTTTGAAATTGCTAAAGAGTTTACTATCCAAGTTTTAAAAAAATACTAGTAATAAACCAAACCTTTTCTTCCAGGATTCAAAGACCCCAGTCCCTTTGTGTACGTTACATGACTTGTGGACATTATTCTGACTTTTCAATTTAGTGAACTGTTGTGTGCGATAGGTAGTATGTTATTTTCTTCTGTGCAATTTATAATTCCGCTGAATCGTCCGAGATTTGTAATGCATCATGAAATGGAAAATGGAATAATGTACTCGTTGGACATATAGATGTTAATTTGTCGGAAAAGTGTTACGTCTTGCGTACATGTATGAAAGCCGTCTATCCTTCTATATTTGATAATTTAGAAGTGAAAAGAGAAAGAAATAGATTACACGATCAGTTTGTACCTGCTGACAAAGCAGGAACCTACATTGTCTTTGTTTATTCTTTATACTCATACCTCTTTTTCCAGTGAGGAGATTCTGTAACATTATCTGCCAGTTTTGAATATTTTCAATATTCCAAACAACTCAAATCGGTTTGAATTACCTTACCTATATTGGATACCTAAACTTCATAAAATTATTGCAAACAAAAATACACATGTATGTTGCAAGTTCCAGTAAATGTTCTATGAAGCCTCTTTCTTTTCTACTTACAAAAATATTAACAGCAGTAAAGAAGAAACTTCAAGAGTACCGTGCACCAGTATATTCAAGAAGCGGTGTAAATCAGACGTGGATACTTAAGAATTCCTTAGATATTTAAGGAACAATGAAATCACAAAATTTTACCTAAATCAATAGCATCAATACTAGCTGCAGAACTGTAGCTCTCCGGGAAAAAAATATTGACAGACCGGAGAGCTACAGGGCCACCCATTGAAAAAATTGTATATTTATTGTGCAGAAAAACGTGCGCTAGTTTTGGACTGATTTCCTTTATTTATACGCAAATTCTGTGAAAACAATTATTACCATTAACACTACTGGCTCTAAAAAGTACTGAAAGTGCCATTTTTTACTGATAATTTCTGATATTTACTGATATTGTACTGTTAGTGCTGAGAACTGCTGATATTTACTGATAATTCTACTGCTGTTACTTATAATTGCTGTTGGTTCTGATATTTACTGATATTTACTGATGCTTTTGCTGTGAGCTCTGATAATTACTGATATTTACTGAGATTTACTGTTGGTACTGAGATTTGCTAATAATTACTGAGAATATTTTAAGGCCCAAAACATCGTCTTTTAATTATTTAATAACACATATTTCACAATTTATTTAATTATATATTCGTAAGTTTTATTTATTTGATATTTAGCTTCTTTTGAACCTTGGAAACTCACAGATCACATTTTAGACAATATTAGAAAGCCGGTCAAAAATTGGTACTTAAACTTAAGGCAGACTCCACAAAAATTTTAATTTCTAAATGCGGTGGACATTTTTTTTTTCAACAATGAAAAAACCCATAATTCTTAACATGATTATTTTTCTTTTCAAAATAGAGAGATACCGGTCAGGACTTTATAATGTCTTTGAGGTTTTACTTCACAGAAAGATTAGCGAGGCAGTATCTGTGTATAGTATACATACTTTCAGCAGATCAAGAGGTTTGAATGTCGCAATTCAACCTTGTAAATTGTCAGTCTGGCACCTTGTGTATGACATTACGTAATATCCGTATACAGGAATCCATGATCTTGAGAATATTTATTCAAAGAGAAAAGTATTATTTTTATTGACAACAATATAAATAACGTATTAGAATGATTTTCATATTCATCATCTTATTTGTTCCGGAGATCACGTGACAGCCGTCGGAGATGGCCGCTTAAAAATTCTGTCCGGTGTTTGGTTGATATATAGCCTAAAAAGGATCTTATTCCGTAAAAGTTGATTGATGTGTGTGTGTCATTGATTTATGTTGGATTCTATACATCAAAAATCGAGATCAGGGTGCAACAAACACACATGCAATGGAACCTGGAATTAAATCAAATAATCTAAGGAAAAACTCTGAGAAGAGTTCACAGCAGAGTGCGGCCAAAACCCAGACCCAGACAAAGACCAACTCCCGACAGCTTGCAAAACCGGTTCATACCTCGACTCAAGTACCGTTAAATGATCCGCCAGAAGTAAATGTAACGGTGTCACGTTCTTTGAAAAATTTGCAAAATAATTTTAAGGAGATGCGAGATAACCAACAAGGTCTAAATGAAAACCTTAAATACGTCGGTGAGCAAGCGGAGTGCAATTATGATGATATTTCTACACTCAAGACCGAAAACATCAATCTACGCAGAGAGCTAGAGCTTTTGCGATCAGTGGTTATTCGTATGGATCGGAGGATGTCCATAATGGACAACGAAATAACCGATCTTCGATCCAGGTCTATGCGGGATAACATCCTGATACACAATTTCAAGTATACCCCTAACGAGGACTTAGCTGCCAGCATGCCGGCGCTCATAAAACAAACACTTGGGGTAGATGTCAGCTTCGTCAGAATTCACAGAAATGGAGTTCTTCATAAGAAGTCTGATCGACCTGTAACAATCACAGCCAAGTTGACTGACCGTAACAAAAAAGACGAAATTCTAAATGCGCAAAAAAGTAAAAAAATTGCAAGAGTCTCCCTTCCATTTTATATCACTCCCCAGCAGCCTCCCGCACTTGTATCCGCAAGAAACAAACTCTTTGACAAATCAGACTCACTTAAAAAACAAAACATCTCTGTCAAGATATCTAGAAATAGCATTGTTCTGCCAAACGGATCAAAATATAGTGAGGAGGTACCATTACTTTCCAATGCAGCTGTTCTGAAAATTGATCAGACCGATCGAGAGTGAGCAACTGGATGACATCGTCACGATGAACACCGAACCCATACAAAAGAATGGATCGGAATTCTATGCAACTGGAACCAAAGTTGGGTCTGTAAACCAGGCCCAAAATTTCTACAAAAAAGTCTGCATTGATCCATATGTCGCCAGTGTAGACAGTAGAATACTCATCTACCGTTTCATGGAACAAGGGAAATTAATTGAAAACTATCATGACGATGGCGAGCATGGAGCGGGTCGTCGTTTACTCAAATACATGCGAGAAAATCAAATCATGGACGTTGCCATAGTTGTTACGAGGTGGATGGGGGAGCACATTGGGCCTCAACGCTTTACCATCATGGAGGGTCTTGTCAACGAGGTCGCCAACCTGATCCTTGAGTAAAACATTCTACATTCCGTAAAAGTGTTAAAGTGAACATCTTTTTAAAATAAACTTTTGCTTTCACGCAACCGTTTATTATTACGGAAATAAGAATGCCGCCTGAAGCTTCAGTATATTATAATCCGTAACCGGAATTATAAACTCTGTATTGACATATTTTGTAATTAGCATTCGGGTGGCATATCCGATGTAAACTTATAAATTGTAAATAACCAAACACCTAAGTACTCTCTCTTAACGATGCACAGATCTCTATATCTAATCAGTATGCACTCTCTATCTACTCTCCCTATCAATCTATTCTTACTTTCTAGTTGTGAACATGAGGACGACTCAACAAGACATACAGCAAAGGTAAAATATTCTCATCGTTATATTCCACCCTAAATGTCTGAGCTTAAAATAATATCAGCAAATTGTCAGGGTCTGCATAATTTTAAGAAAAGGAAAGATGTTTTACAATACTATAAACAATTAGAATGTAATATTTTATGCTTACAAGATACTCACTTTACTATTGATATGGAAACAGACATACGTAATGAATGGGGATACGATGTTTATTTTGATTCATTTACCTCTCAGTCTAGAGGTAAAGCAATATTTATAAATAATAATTTTGAGCACAAAGTCCATAATACAGTAAATGACAATTCTGGTAATTTCCTTGCCCTTGATATTGAATTGAGTAATATACGTGTAAGTTTAGCGGTTATATATGGCCCTAATGAAGATAATCCTGGTTTTTATAACATGGTATCAGAAGCTATAAATAATTTTAAGAATGATTATATCATTTTAGTTGGGGATTTTAATCTTGTATTAAACCCAGACAAAGACTATCACAACTATAAGCATATCAATAATGCCAAAGCTAGGGACAAACTGTTGGAAATAAACTCTCACCACAACCTATCAGATATATTCAGAGAACTTCACCCTGAAAAACTAAGATATACATGGCGCAAACCTCGCCCATTCAAACAGGCACGTTTAGATTTTTTTTTGGTTTCAAATTCTCTACTAAATATGGTACAAGAAAGTGATATTTTATCAAGTTACAAGTCTGACCATTCTCCAGTTTTATTAACTCTCAAAATTGGAAACTTTACTCATGGAAAAGGTCTATGGAAATTTAATAATTCCTTGTTGCATGATTCAGATTACATTAAAACCATTAATACCATAATCATGCAAATCAAAGAAAATTATGCATTGCCCGTATATAGTAGAAATGGCATTTCCACTATATCTGACTCTGAAATACAATTTACAATTAATGATCAGCTTTTCCTTGAAACTCTTTTAATGGAAATTAGGGGCAAAACCATATCTTATTCAAGCTTTATAAAAAAAAGAAATAATGAAAAAGAAAAAAAAATAGTAACAGAAATGAATAGATTAGAAGAAAACTATGAACAAAATATAGGTCTGATTAATGAAAAAAAAAAGGAATTGGAAAATTTAAGAAATCATAGGCTTATAGGCAGTATGGTGAGATCTAGAGCTAAATGGGCAGATGAAGGAGAAAAACCTACAAATTATTTTCTGAATTTAGAAAATCGACATTATACAAATAAAATAATACCAAAACTAATAATAGAGGAAGAGAATTTGAAAGAAATAACAAACCAAAGGGAAATTTTGAATGAAATTGAAAGTTTTTATAAGAATTTATATAATAAAAATGATGAAAACTTTGACTATAATCTAAATGAAATTTTAACAAACATTGAAATAAAAACACTTAATAATAAACAAAGAGACTCCTTAGAAGGTGAAATTTCCTTTAAAGAAGCTACAACAGTTGTGAAAAATATGGCAAATAATAAGAGTCCAGGTAGTGATGGATTTACAACAGAATTCTATAAAGTTTTTTGGAACAAGATAGGACATTTCGTGGTTCGATCTCTAAATTATGGGTACAAAGTTCGGGAACTCTCAGTCACACAGAAACAAGGAATTATTACCTGTATCCCAAAAGATGGTAAAAGTAAATTTTTTTAAAAAAAACTGGAGACCAATAACACTATTAAACGTTGCTTATAAAATAGGTTCTGGATGTATTGCTCAGAGAATTAAAAATATGCTTGATACTATTATTAGTCCCGATCAAACAGGTTTCATACCAGGGAGATATATTGGTGAAAATACTAGACTGATATATGATCTTATGCAATATACAGAGGAAAATGACATCCCTGGTGTATTGTTAATGATTGATTTTGAAAAAGCCTTTGATACTGTTTCCTGGAAATTTATTCACAAATGTTTAGATTTTTTAAACTTTGGAGTATCCATTCAATCTTGGATATCTACTTTTCAATGTAATATAGAATCATCGGTCACACAAGCTGGATATCTTTCAAAATTTTTCAAACCTAGCAGAGGATGTCGCCAAGGCGACCCGATCTCTCCTTATTTATTCCTACTGTGTGCAGAAATTTTGGCCTATAAGATAAAAAGTAATAAGAATATACAAGGAATAGTAATAGATGATACTGAATATCTTATATCTCAATATGCTGACGACACTGTGCTAATTTTAAATGGCTCAGAAAAATCCCTCAAAACAACTATTGATGAATTGAATAATTTTAATACAATCTCTGGACTCAAGATTAATTTATCGAAAACACAATTAGTCTGGATAGGCAGCAAAAAATATTCTACTGAAAAATTATGTCATGAAATGAATTTTCATTGGACAACACAATTTAAATTACTAGGCATCCAATTTGACGTAGATCTAGCAAATATTCCAAAACTCAATTATGATAAAAAGTTAGTTAAAATTAAAGAAATCATCAATCAGTGGAACAAAAGACATACAACTCCTATTGGTAGGATTACTTTGATCAAATCTCTTATTATATCACAAATGAATCATTTGTTTATTTCACTTCCAACACCATCAAATAAATTTATTAAAGACTTAAATGAAATATTGTTTAATTTTCTTTGGAAATCTAAGGTGGACAAAATAAAAAGAAAACAAATTACACAAGAATACTCAGATGGTGGTCTCAAAATGATTGAAATAAATAATTACATCCAAAGTCTAAAGTCATCCTGGATCAGAAGATTGATAAATAGCCCAAATTCAAAATGGAATATATTATTAAATAAATCAATTAATACGGACATAGTGCTGAAGACTGGGCCAGACTTCATATCCTGTATATTAACTAATTTAGTTAGAAACTCCTTTTGGAAGGATACATTTATTGCTTCTAAAAATATACAAGATAGAATGAAATTACTTACATGGCATGAATTTATTACACAACCCATATGGTACAATAAGAATATTACAATGGGGGGGAAATCAATTTTCTTTATTGGTTGGTTCAATAAGAATATTGTTTATATCAATGATTTGCTGGATGAAAATGGGTCCTTTTTAAGTTTACAAGACCTTCAAAGTAAGTTTGATGTCAAGTCAAACTTCCTTACTTATCTTGGTTTACAAAAATCTATTTTAACTAGTTTACATTATCATGGAATCTCAAAAGAAGATGATAACCCAAGGCCTTTTATACCTTTCCACATTAAATTATTTTGCTCACCTCGAAAAGGATCTAAGATTATGTATAATATTCTAAACATGGAAAATGTCACATCTTTCAATAAATCAAAATGGGGATTATTTTTTATGTTGTCAGACTTACAGTGGAAAACCATATACCAGTTACCTTTTGTCAACATTAAAAGTACCAAATTACAATGGCTGCAATTTAGAATTAATCACCACATTCTAACAACTAATAAATATCTATTTAAAATAGGAAAGGAATGTAGTAAGTTGTGTAACTTTTGTAAACAACATGATGAAACAATTTTTCATGTACTATGGGAGTGTCCTAATGTTCAAGAACTCTTTCAGCAATTTTTTGAATTCTGTCAATCAAAGAGAATTACAATCCAAAGAGATCCTTTAATTTTTATATTCGGGCTACACTCTGACCCTATTTCTACAGACATTTATTCTATCTTCTTGGTTATGAAATCCTATATCTATAGGAAAAGATGTCTTAATGAAGCACTAACAATTCATGAATTACTTATAGATATTAAAACACATATATCAACTCTAAGATATATAGCTATCCGAAATTGCAGATTAGATGATTTTTATAAGAGATGGGAAACTTGGCTTTTTCTTCTTAATAGACTTCACTAAACAATTATAGCAGACTCTGACTATATAGAGATGATATAAAACTATAAATCAATTACTTATGTTCAACAACCAATTCTCTCTCTCTCTCTCTCTCTCTCTCTCTCTCTCTCTCTCTCTCTCTCTCTCAAGGAAAAATTTTGTTTTGAAGTAAATTTTCTCAAAGCTGTTATCACTTTATTGTATACAAATGCATTTGATTGTTCAACTTCAAATAAAAAAAAAAAAAAAAAAAAAAAAAAAAAAATCTTATTTGTTCCGCATTCAATTGATTAAAAAAAGTTGGATAAATAATCCGAGTTTGACCCGAGTTTCCGAGTCAAAATGGCATAACGGTATTAGCACGATAAAGTTCTATTTCAGCATCACAACCGCCATTTCAAACACAGATTTCGAGTGTAAACTTTTCTAAGACTACAAAGAACACCAGCTAAATGTATAGTGAAAAAGTGTTACAGAGTATCATGCTTTAATTCTCTCTCTCTCTCTCTCTCTCTCTCTCTCTCTCAGATAATCTATTGTAACGTATTTTGAGGCGTCAATGCAGAAAGGCATAAGCATGATTATGTCCCATTACAGTATCATAACCACCGATTGCAACAGCGATTTGATTGAAAACCTCTCTCTCTCTCTCTCTCATTAATACTTTATTCATGCACTCGGTTATATGACCAGCGGCTATATAATTTTGAAAAGAAGACACACACTTTAACTGATTTTCCTTAATCTATGAACGCTTAGATATTTAATATCCACGCCTAAAAGCAAGCAGAAAAAAATATTTTGTATGTCTGGGATTAGAAAAACCTCAGAACTAACAGAGAGCACTCAGACTATACACACGACAGGGTGACCACGGCAAGGTGTGAAAATTGACCACCTGTGTATATGTCTGGCAGTCGCTGAAAAGATTCTTTTGTATGACTGGGATCAAGAAAACCCTCAGAACTAACAGACAGCGCTCAGAATATATACACGACAGAGTGACCGTGGCAAGGTGTGAAAATTGTCCACCTGTATATGGGTCATTATCAAAATATGCAGCCTTTTGTGTCAGTGTCAATTTAAAGAGGGAAAAATAATGTTCTGGGGAATATATACAGTACCATTGGATTTTAGAAACTTAAACCTATATTGTTGAACAAATAAATCGACAATTTTACTGCTTAAAGTATAAAAAAAATATTATTTGTTATGAGATTTCAGTGAATTTATGTTGTCATTAAATTTTTCCAACGTCTTTAACCTACAATATGTTCAATAATATTGATGTTTTATTCCAAAAATCCCCGTTAATTTTCAAAACAACATTCATATTTTAATTTCTGCTATGCTCCTTAACAAGTTCTCTTTTAAAAACAATGAATTTGATGAGATATATGCTTGTACAAAAAATTTTTGTCATTGGTGTTACAAGGCAAATTATATAAAAATATCTTAAAATACATCAAGTAAATAATATTGTACTACAGTTGGAATCCCCCAGATCATAGTGACATCATTCCCTGCTACTAAAAAGATAAATGTATCAGTGATGACATCATTGTAATAGAACATATGGCAGAAAATGTTAGTATGCTCCGAAAAATACAATGTAAACTGTGTCAGTGGGATAACGTGCTATTTAAGGTTTTCTATTATGAAAGAACAAAAAAGTTTTTCACATAAATGATGAATGTTTATCACATTATAACATAGGCTATGTAGCTTTGTGTAGTATCTGTTCTCTTGGGTCATACTGCTACATTTACTATGGATACATCAGTGGTATAACGGTCAGTGGTGTAACCAAAAATTGTTGTTACACCACTGAAAAAACTGTTACACCACATGACATTATTTAATTATTTTACTTTTTCTTCCATTTCATTTATATTTTGAGCATTTTGAACAATTGTTATTTATCAATTTTACTTTTTAATGACTTATAGTGTATTATAAGATATGTTATTCCACTGACATTTCACATTCCCTATTATGTTCTACTAAAATCTTTCAAATGCTTAAAGGTAACAAATGCTAGCTGAGCTTCAACAAACATAAATAGACAAAGAGGAAGTGTATATGTGTTGTATGCATTGATTTTGGAGAAAATTGGAGAAAATTCTATTTTATTGTCCAAAATGTATGATTGATATGAGCTGGTATAGTATTGACAATGTTGTTTGAGAGATTGATGAGGCAAAGAAAGTTCGAACTCGGTACAAGGTGGATAAAAGTGTGTGGATGCCAATAGTAAAAAAATATTACATCAAAGAATGAGTGATTTAATGTAAAAAACATCTACATGCAATTTTTCTGTCAGTGGTGTAACACTGATTATAAGTGGTGTAACAATGTGTCTATCTTCAGATTATGAAAGAATGAGGCACGAAAACTTTTATTTAAGATCAAATTTATCACTTTTTAAATGCAATCAAAAATAGAAATTAGTTTATTTTACAAAATTTAACACGCTTATCTCTTATTTATTATCGCTAGGTCAGTGGTGTAACTTTAATGTCAGTGGTAAAACATAATAATCAGTGGTGTAACATGTACATTTTTCTCCAAATAAAATTAACTGACAATAATACATGTATATTTGAAAACACCAGTGCATTTATTGTAATGTCTTTTTTATGCTCCATTGAAAGAAAAATCCAGTTGTGTTCTTTTTAATGCTCAAATTAAAAATTTGTTGAGTAACATCAAGACTTTGTCTCAAATGTTATGTTGGTCACTATGTAAATGTGTCAAATATTTTCTGTTATCTAATTCTAATAACTTTAAATGAAGTTTGTTGATATAAACTTTATGTCCATCATTTTAAAAGAATCATTTGATTTTATTTAACGAGGCCGGGTCTAATTAGTTCTGCCCTAGATTTTTTAATGAAATTTTTTACCTAAATTTCTACTGATATAATTATTATTTTAAGATTAAAAAATAAGACATTTACCACACCGTTTGTTTAGGGGGTCATCTCAAAGTTTGGTAATCTTTAACATAGGACCCTATGGGATTTCGCTTGAAATGTATCAATTTTGCACATTTTTTAAAACTTCTGCCCTAGGGATTTCTTTTTCTGTTCTACATATTAAAGTTACTGCTAAAAGGCATCAAATGGTCAAACAAAAAAAACCTTTTACCTCCTGGTTTGTTCCAGGGGTCTTATCAAAGTTGATTTTTGTATGCCCAATTTCCCAGATTTGTCAGATAATGGCTATTTTTTATTTGACAAAGGCGGAAAAGGTGATCTTTATAGTATTATTAAAGCCTTCAGACATATTTAAGTAATAAAAAAATATATAACATCACATATTAAGGGTCATTAATATAAAATACATGGTTACTGTCTTGAAATATATGAATTAAGCTATAGTTAGGCGGGTTAAGAAAACGTGACAGAGGGTTTGGCCTGCTGAACCCTCTTCACTTTTTCGACCCGAGCCCAAATATAGCTTATACTTCGAGACAGTTATGTTTATTCCACATTATAACATTAATTTTACGCATTAAACGAGCCATTTTCAACAAATTTCGCTGAATATCTGCAGATAAAACTATCACGCCATGGCGTCAAACAAGCAAAAAGATGACGTCACAATACAAATGAAACGCTGCGCGAAAGCGTGCGTACTCGTTCTGTACTCGGCCTCGTTAAGAATTTTTTCCTATACTATATACCTGTTACACCACTGACAAAATGTTCACAGTGCATTGAATTTCAGTCTAATTATCATCCAAATGGTAGATTCCAATGTTTGCAAATTTTTAGATGTTATACTTCATTGTTTGTTAAATGCGTTTTTTGCAATCAAAGTAATTTTTCAGCAAAAATTTTCTCATGTTTTTTTATTTTTCAAAAGTCTGCATATTTTGATAATGACCCATATATGTCTTGCAGCCTCAGAATAAACAAATATAAATGGCCGGGAAATACAATGTGAAACAAAAGTGTTTGATTTTATTTTGAAAACAAAATTAGTGATTATGGCCGGGATAAAAACATCTTTAGTTTATAATTATAAATATGTAACACGGTTCAATTAAAGAGTTGATCGCTCAAAATTTAGAATCATTAAATAGATGTTTATCAATTACATAAAGTGGTTAAAATCTTTATAATTTTTGTTTTACTATGGATTGTTCTGTATATACAATGTAACACTGTAGTATCGAGTGGATTGGCGCTCGGGGATGGGATATATAGCAATTCTGCAATTTCTACATTCATTTATTTATGTGCTGAATTGTGTTAATCAGCTAAAATAAAACTTAGAACAAGAACAAACAGAAAAAATATGCATTGAAATAAATAAGCAGATTTTAAGAAGAATAATCAAATCTAATTTTTGTGGTTGTAAAAAAGAAGTTACTGTTGATAAAACTTTAGTAAGATCTTACATATTTCTTTTTAAAAAACGCCCGATATTTGTTTACCGATAATCTTTGCATGTTACAGTAATTCAAATTAATCTCTTAAAAATCCCCTGCCTGTAATTCTCAGTAATTATCAGCAATTCTCAGTACCAACAGTAAATCTCAGTAAATATCAGTAATTATCAGAGCTCACAGCAAAAGCATCAGTAAATATCAGAACCAACAGCAATTATCAGTAACAGCAGTAAAATTATCAGTAAATATCAGCAATTCTCAGCACTAACAGTACAATATCAGTAAATATCAGAAATTATCAGTAAAAAATGGCACTTTCAGTATTTTTTAGAGCCAGTAGTGTAAATTTTTCATGCAATTTACTACTGATATCGCCTCTTTATTTGCCTCTGACTTTCTCCGAAACACGCTACCGACCTCGGAAAATTAAGTATGTTGAATTTACATCGAGATCGAGAGTCGCCATTTTTACATGAAAACAAATGGCACCACACGAATTTACGGGACTGGTGATGGTGTTTAAAAGACTATCCGAGGCAAGTGAATAGACGATATCAGTAGTAAATTGCATGAAGAATTTGATGGTAATAATTGTTTTCACAGAATTTGCGTATAAATAAGGTAAATTAGTCGAAAACTAGCGCACGTTTTTCTGCGCAATAAATATACAATTTTTTCAATGGATGGCCCTGTAGCTCTCCGGTCTGTCAATATTTTTTTTTCCCGGAGAGCTACAGTTCTGCAGCAACATCAATACTTAACACTTTTCTACACTTTATTCAACAATTCGCCACGATAAATTTAACTCCAGGTTTTATGACACAATTGATAGCTGCCTTTTCAATAAAAATATATCACGTAAATTTACTTACTTTGTAATCGCTCATTTGCAAAACTATTTTGTAAAAAACAATTTAAGTTGTGCACACAAGAAATCTGATGTGGATATTAAAAATGCTCGAGTTTTTAGGTAGACAACTGTCATTTACAAAAATTTAGATTATTGAGAATCAAAACTTGTAATATGACAACAAAATTTGATTCTCAATTATGTAAATTTTTGTAAAGAACACAACATCAATCAAGTTTTTTAAAATCAGATCTTCCAACAATCTGTTGGAATTCCCATGGGTACCAATTGCACTCTTTTGTTAGCAGACCTAATTTTGTATTCCTATGAAGCAAAATTTATTAAACAACGTGTTTGTGAAGAAATTAATCACTCGCTGTGGCCTTTAACTCAACATTTAGGTATATCGACGACGTATTATTGAATAACGATTGTTACCTCTATACTTACGTCGACTCAAGATATCCCAGTGAACTTGAAAAGAAAAAACTACTGAATCTGCGTCATCTGTTTCATATTTGGGTATTTTAGTAACAATAGAACTGTATAATAAACAACATGACTTTAATTTTTTCTATAGTCAACTTTCCTTACGTATGTAGCAATAGACCTTCATCACCTGCATAATTATGAGGTCACGGCGGGTGTGACTGATCAGCAAACGATTCTCACTCGTTCATGGCAACTGACCCTACGGTCCCTGTTTGCGCTGCTCCTGTTTTGTATTTTGCGTTTGGACTTTTGATTTTGAACACTATTCGTTGCATCCACATGTCATTGTAGTGCATCGTACATGTAGCCTAGATGTTCAGTTTGATTCGGCTACATTAATATACTTTAAGGATGAGCTTAGGATTGGAAATCAAAACGACATAGAATTTAGTGACGGGTGGGGAGTTTTACTTAAAAACTGAATGCCTGCTATCGTCTTATAACCATCTGTGGTGATAGAAATTCATGTGATATCCCCGAAACATCTCATGATAGAGTTTACACTTGAAAAAGTCATTTCAATTTCATTATACTGTGTGTACTTTAAATAAGCATATTGTTGAAACATGTCATAATAGAAAATATAATTCATTGCAGATTAGACAGCCTCAGACAAGTACGAAAAAACTTAGAACACGACCATACTATTCACCACATTCCGGCTTTAAATTTCACCACACAGGGTTCAAGAAGGACAGTCCTCTGGAATATGTTTTTAATAGCAATGGATCCTCAGTCTGCTGCAGAAACCACAAAAACACCCCAAAAACAACAGCTGAAACTACTTAAAGTGAGGCCAGCACATCAACCTCTGGACTCACTTCTTCAACTACTGTGCCAGACGAAACCTACACCACAGTAGGCAGCACGGAGTCGTCCACTAGCGAGACTATCACTGCTGGCCTGACAACCACCGGTGCACAAAGCAGTACCACAACTGACGCAAATACCACGAGCGCTACTGAGGCCACAAGCACAACAGCTGCAGATACCACAACAACAGCTGAAAATACTACAAGTGAGGCTAGGCTATATATATATATATATATATATATATATATATATATATATATATATATATATATATATATATATATATATATATATATACACACACACACACACTCATCTGTAGGTAGTTTCATCCAGTCGCACACTCATTCCAACAATAATTAACAAGTTGTAAGACATGTTCATTTATATATTTAATCCAATCCAATTCTAATCCAGAATCAGTAGAAAGCCAGGCTGGTGGTGAGAGCAGCGGGGACAAGAAGCATTAGAGGAATGACCAGGGCTCCATATATCAGAAGAAGATTTCTAAGGAAATGCTCTGTGGTAGTGGTGGTGGAAATTTCAGCTATGGACATAATTATTTTAAAATAGTTAAGTAAATGACTTAAAAATAAGCCTTCGCTTGCTAAACATAAAAATTACAATGTACATACTGTCGATTCAGATATTAATTTGTTGAGGGCTTTCCTGAATAAACATGCCGATTTCAAACATTTACAATGAAATAAATATAATCTTTGACACAAATTTGTTTAAAAATAGTGCACATGAATTTGATCATTTTGACATATTAACAAGACAAAATAGCCAGAAATTGTTACCTAGACATTCTGGTGGTCCGTAGGTATTCTCTGGACATTGGTACACACGGTGTTTCCCTCGCACTGATCGGTCTCTCCATACTCATCGCATTCCCCTGTTAAATGTCACAATATATTACAACGGATCAGAAATGAGCTTATTGTAAAATAGTGAACATGAATTTGACCACTTACATATTAACAAGATAAAATAGCCAGAAATTGTTACCAAGACATTCTGGTGGTCCGTAGGTATTCTCTGGACAAGTACATAATCCATATCCTTGCGGTGTTTGGGTACACACGGTGTTTCCCTCGCACTGATCGGTCTCTCCAAACTCATCGCATTCCCCTGTTAAATGTCACAATATATTACAACGGATCAGAAAAAAGTTTATTGTAAAATAGTGAACATGAATTTGATCACTTACATATTAACAAGATAAAATAGCCAGATATTGTTACCAAGACATTCTGGTGGTCCGTAGGTATCATTTGGACAAGTACATAATCCAAATCCTTGCGGTGTTTGGGTACACACGGTGTTTCCCTCGCACTGATCGGTCTCTCCAAACTTATCGCAATCCCCTGTTAAATGTCACAAAATATTATAATGGATCATGCTTATTGTTAACAGTAAACACGAATTTGATCACTTACATATTCACAAGATGAAATAGCCATACATTATTTTTTACCTAGACATTCTGGTGGTCCGTAGGTATTCTCTGGACAGGTGCATTCTCCAAATCCTTGCGGTGTTTCGGTACACTGTGTCTTTCCCCCGCACTGACCGGTCCCACCTAAGTCACATGTACCTGTCAAATGTTATGTAACAATAAAAAGGAGATGTTCTGGCCCAAGGACCATGGAACTATCTTATTGGGAGTTTATTTTAATCAACTCTCCTATGCAGTTACTCTGGCAAACCGAAAGTGAAACAGTTTTTGGACCTAAGCACAAATCATCGCCGCTGACAAGACTTAGTTTTTGAAAATAATAGAAAAATTCGATGTAACGTATGCTGAAGCATTGTTTTTCAAGAAAACTTATCTATAAACACTTTGAAAATAGTCAGGTTTTATATAATACGAACAATTTAGATATGTTTGTAGTCTCATGTGTTCCTACGCCAGAGTGAAATTAAGTCTCGTTCAACCAGACGCTCGGCTGTCTCCGTAAATTTCCGACAAGCAGAGAGGCTCTCCTGCTTGTCGGAGATTAACGGAGACAGCCGAGCGTCTGGTTGAACGAGACTAGAGTTCGATATCAATAGTGCTTGGATCCATGCGATTTTTAGAATTGTTTCGATTACTAATACATAGTTTGAAATCTATCTTTAAATATCATATGCGGTTTATCGAAATTCTTGTCGGAAAAGTCTAAAAATTCAAATAATTAAAAAGTGCGTGATTCAAATACAGACTAAAAACTAATTGCCATGCAAGATAAGTTAATTTTAAAATAAATTATAATCGATAAAATCAACTCCCCTCAGTACTTCAGTACTGTGATTGTAATTACGGCCACTTCTTTCCAGAAATCTTTGAAAAAGGACTATGAAATTGATAATTTTAGCGAAAAACTTAAATATCATAATAGAGTGAATGACCTGATATGGGAAAGGTGCAAGACTAATAAAAAATAAATTTTTCATTTCAGTCAACTTTTAAGAAAGGTTTTACACGCATATGTTCTAACAGATAAACAACAACGAGGTGCCTAGTATACACATTTAATTAAAAAAAACCCCAACAAACCCTTCCATCCCAAGGGCCTGCCAGACAGAAACTCTCTTGTGGTCATTTAATTTTAAAAAAAAAAAGCTTGAACAGCTCTTAAATGTTTCTCACTTGTATTGGTCCAGCTTTTGTATATTCATCCATCATTAACGTTTAATGACTATCTGGTATATATACCAAAACCATTTTATATGTACTGCTTATTAGTAATTTTGATTAGCCAATAATTACTTTTTTCCATTGAGAAGTCTGTTTACTTAGAAAATTTTAACTAAAGCCTGTTTCAAATTATGAAATACTTGCATAGCTCTATTGATCATACAATTTCTTAATTATATCACATTCAATGATAAATAACTAAATACGAACAAGCAAAGGAAAATAAATACAATATGAAGAAGCAAGGGAAGATAACTCCATTAACTGTCTGAACTCCTAAATGCTTTTACAATATCTTAATTCTCTTTTTTAAAATACATAAATTTACTCATTTCTTTAATTGAAATTCCTGAACAGAATAAAAAATTAAGACAAAGACAATACCCCTCCTCCCCGTCTCAACCATAACCCTTGCCTTACATGTAGATGACATAAAATAACAATAAAGATGACGGCCTAATATGTTTTCCTTCTAAATATGCAGTCAAGTTTTTTTGTGTCAATAGACGTTTTTAAACAGTGTATACACAGTAACACTAAATGAGCTTTTTGGCACATCCTGCATTAAAAACCCATACATTATACACTATATGAGTGTTAAGGTCCCGCCACATTTGGAGAAACCGAATGTGACGTAAGGCAGTGTGAAAATTAAAACTGAGTGAACATGGCAGCATGTGTTTTTATTGAGTGTTAATCGGGTGGAATCTGGCATATAACAGGCCCTAAACATAATACCCTCAAGGATGGGTTTTGACTCTAGGGCAGGGCCAAAATGGATGTATAGATGTTAATGCATATAACGTTAAAAATTATCTTCTTTACTCCCACACACCTGAAAGTAAAACTGAATTCATGATTTTGTAGACCATATCTTTTAGTTTTTCAACAAAATTATAAGTTTCACAGTTCTTTTTGAAATGTGGTCGTCATTACAAATTTATATATAATTTTTCTACTCCAGTATGAAACCTAATTAATTGCATATGCATATAAAGATGTATAAAGATGCATATATGAGACTCCATGACAAGTTTGAGTATGGGATATATGCTACTCAGGTGACCTTTAAGGCCAATTGGCCTCTTGTTTTTATAAATAAATTAGAAACAAAAATTCTAGCAATATGCACACCTCCGAGATATGTATAAATTATCTGCAAAAGAACAACTTTTTATCTTGAAAACTGTAAGAGGAGTTATCAGGACAATGAAGGTACCCTTTTGGCTGCGCCCGCCCGCCATTTTCACCATTTCAACGTTGGAAAACCAGTTTAACTATTGCTTACCAAGACATCCATCGGATTTGGCAGTAAAATTAGGGAGGTTATCGTAATACCCAGCCACACATTCACAGACGGATATAGTAATCTCAGAAAGCTGAACTGTAACCGTCCGCTCGTTGCAGGTGGCATTTACACCACAATCTTCATTTGATTCACAGTTGCCCATTCCGAGAATGGATAAGCAGACAGTCAATAACGTCCGTATTCATTCATATTCACACAGCAAATTTAACAGTATTTATGAGCACCTACGCTTATATTGGGCAAATAATCGTGGTATGTGGAAGACATGTACATATGTTAGTGCCTGAGGGGAAAAATGTATTCAGTTTTTTTTTGTTTTTTTTTCTGCAGTAAGGTCTATCCTACTCTACATGACATCTCAATAACTTTGAAACGTGACAGAAAATTATGTTTAGCCACTGACCATGTTGAATAAGATAATTTCATTTTGCAAAGTGTTTTGGTTATATTGTTTATATTTAAAGTTAAAGAACAGTGGTTAGATTGATGAGTTTACACAAAGTGTGGTCTTAGGTATACGTACTGTTTAACACAATTTGTTGTCGAACAAATGCAAAACGGCGTGCAAAGAGGTGCATCAACAAATTGAAATTGTTCGGCTTTTAAGGTAGTTCATCCATAACTATCATATTTCATATCAAATAGATTGCAAGTTTGATCATTATTTAAAGTCTTAATGTGTTTTTAAGGAGTTTATTAAATAATAAATATTCACTTTTGAAATCTTTAAATAAAATTAATTTTAATAAATCTATTGAAGTTAACATTGAAGTCTATGGGGAATATGTATTTTTGAATATATTTCTTAAGTATAAGTAATTTTCTCACATTTCTCTTGATAAAAAATCGCAGAAACTTTCTCTTTCTCCAAATATGCTGAAATAATTCATAGTTTACCATACGTATTTTGTATTTTCAGAAAATGATTTTTTTAAAGGACTATGTGCGGTATTATGCATTTTTTTGCACCCAAAATCAAAGTTTTATAAAGAGCTTTAAAAATAAGGTGAATGATAGTTAAAATCATATTGAAAATAAGGTTGTAAAAGGTTTTCACCACAGTGACATCATTATGTAGAAATGACGTCATGAAGATTGGCTTATTTTGATAAATTGATGTTTTGTAGCAAAATATAGGTCTTTTCCGGTGGTTTTTCGACTGGGAAACATCAAGCACATGCTTGCATAAGTACTATTTTGTTTTAATATAATGTGTATAACTATCTGAGGAAGTCGTGAAGTCCATAGAAGGCGAGGCGGAGCCTTCTATGGACTTTACCGACACTACAAATTTCTGTGAACAGTCAGTAACAAACATAATAAGTGTTTTGTTTTGTCAAGGACCTAAAGTTTGATATGTAAACAACAAAAAATAAATTTCTCGTCAGTCGTCTGTGCAAACCTGGATGCCATTGTATATATGAATCTTTTATTACGTCACGGGCAAAGGAGGAGGGGTCACTCTAAATATTTTGGGGTTTAAAAATTTAAGGTACGATTGAACATTTGTGTAAAAATTTAGCTCAAATAACGTTAGGTCTGCCATTTTGCCGTATAAATTTTGACGCCAGGCGTGTAAAGATATTTATAAAGCAATCACGTGAAGCGATTCATCTAATGACGTCGAGACATTTTATTCCGAGGCAAAACAATGCAAAATATAGAGCAAAAATGAGAGTATTTTCATTTGTTTGCAAATTTGCGAAATTTAGGTCATTTAAGTGACATCATAGATAAACAGCCCATGACGCACAACGACGGACGAAAACATAGCAATAGGTCACCTGAGTTTACTCTAAGATGAGTTACTTATTTCCTACATATTTAATACAAAATGACAGTTTAAAACATAGTATTTAATTGTGTGGACCAAATATTTAACCCCTGATCCACCTTATATACTAAAGCTATTGTTATGAAGCGCATCATTAAATGAATTTATATCATAGATTTCATATACATGTACGCACCTTCCATTTACTAGATCTTAAGCATATGTTGGTGCATTATGTTTTGTGAACAGTGCCCGTGAGTTGTACCTGTCAAAGTTGATAAATAAACCCAACACAACAGAAATAACTCAGAAATACGTAGTATGTTGCAGTCGGTGAGGAAGTGCCTCAAGTAAGCCAGTAAGAAAGAAAAACAAGTAGTCAATCACTGATGGGAGTGAACAGAACAGGATACGATATTGTGTTATCCAATACTAATATCATATATAAGGAAAGACGTAGTACTTTTGACTGCTCTTGTCCAATAGTTGATAAATAAACCCACCACAGCATAAATAACACATAAATACGTAGTATGTTGCAGTCGGTGAGGAAGTGCCTCAAGTAAGCCAGTAAGAAAGAAAAACAAGTAGTCAATCACTGATGGGAGTGAACAGAACAGGATACGATATTGTGTTATCCAATACTAATATCACATATAAGGAAAGACGTAGTACTTTTGACTGCTGTTGTCCAATATTTAGTAGAAAAATTCAATCAGATCAATTTAATCAGAAATGAACATGTGTACTGTGATTCCGATAAATCGTCAACTTATCTAGTGTTGATTGATTATAATGTCAAGCTGATTAAATTCTACTAATTCTAACTAAATGTTTTTAAAAAATCATTATTTTGAAACTTTGTCAGCATAGCAAATATTAAACATATAAGACAAATAGACAGAGTATGTATGACAATTATATTCACAGGTTTCTAGCGATTAAAATATTTTCAAATAACCTTATATTTAAACCGCAACATCAACAGATGTTTTCATTTCATGCCAGTAATTGTGTTACATGTAAATATTTACACTTGCAAATGTTTTCCCTTACATAACATGTTGGCGCAATATGTTGTTATTCCTGCATAACACAAGCCTGGGTCAAGAGGTCAAAGTAGCGCATGAATAATCTGGGTGACTACTTTCTCTCCGTTCTCAAACTAATTGACTTAGCTAAAACACACCTAATATCATAATGTGGTGATTTAACCCACTATTATTAGTGCAGTGACGAATTCAACGGTTCGGTCTCCCCGACTGTCTCGCCATCAAAGCGGTGGGAAACACGATCAATAGCGCTGTGAGCAGGGTACTTTTTTAACGCTGAGAAAACATTGTAGGCGCCATTTTGAAAAATAAATTTCGTATGTCTTAGTGTTGTAGTTGCGGTGAGCCGCCGAGTGTTTATTTGTTGAAATATTGGTTTGTTTTATTTATGATTCATTGATTTATTTATTGTACTTTGAATTAATTATGGCCGAGATGATGCAAACAGCAGGTGTTGGTAGGGGGTCCGGAAACTTCAGTATAGCAGGTACATTCAGTTTGAGGGAAATAGCCAGGATGGCATGGTAGGTACCTCAGGGAATAGCGGCAGGGAGGGGCTTTCATCTACCAGTAGGGTAAATTTTGACCCGAGGCTGTTTAGCACACCCCGATGGGAGGGTGCCCCTGGTAATAATGTCAACCGGTATGAGCAGGTTGATACATGTATATCACTCACTCAAACGGGGGATGGATCCACGAGTCATGGGAAGAAGTACACATAGGATGATCTCGAGAAGAGGCAGCAAATGGTAGTTTACAAGGCATAGTGGTTGGTTTGGGTGTTGACTTTGGATGTCTGAAGAGTGAAGTCGATTCCATCAGGACAGGTATAGGGTCAATCGAGACGAGTATGACGAACAAGTAAGGGATGTTATTTCACAGATTAGGTAAATGTTTTAAATGTCGGGTTTGTTCAGTATAAGTAGATCTCCTAAAATTCAGGGTAATGCTGCAAGCTTTGGGACAAGTCAGTCACAAATTACCAGTAACCATGGGGTTCCTTTGGTTCCTGGACTGGCTGTACAAACAAAATTAGTAGATGGGGGAATGATATATTCTCTGGGGGTCCAGGTGTGTTGAGCTCAGTAGGTTGTCTCCGCAGGGGGACAGGCTTTTCCTAGCTTTCCCCACGTCATTACGAAAGTCCCTTGGGCAGATGTTAGTTCCATGCCCTGGCCAGTACCTGGTGACAGTAGCATTAACTCAAGACTAACAGGTACAGTACCCGACCAGTCTAGGGAAATTATGTCATTAGGAGTCGTAACCCAAGGTAATGTAACTAATATCAGTAGCAGTCAAATCCCTGGGGTTGGGGGTCACGTTTCTAGTTGCATGGGGGGATCCCTATGCAAATGCCAATGACCCAGGCCTGTCCCACACAAACTTGGCAAAATACATTTATGTCAAATCAGGGAACTCCTTTTAGACAACCAGTTGCAAGTATGCATGAGAGTAGGCAGCCAGGCATGTCAAATGTATGGCAGTCAGGGAGTACCCCTAGTGCTATATTGTCTAGCACTCACAGTCTCAGTTAGCCAGTCTTATACCTCTAGGTAGTGGAAGTGGAATAAGTCGGAGTAATCCCACTGAGGTAAAGGGTGTCAGGTATAATGGTGATGTAGAGCGGGGTCCATTCTACTCAACCATTACACAATATTATGGTTAGTGTGATGCAGATTGTTTGTTTGCACCTAGTTTGACACTTGAGGGTGTGGCTTTGAAGCATTTTGACATTTTGCGCCGCACGGGTACTACACTTACTTTTCAAGAGGTTATACTCAGCATGGAGTAGAGGTTTGGTAAAACTTCTCTCCGGGGAGCTTCCGAGTTAGAGTATAATTCGATTACTCAGACACCTGAAGAGCCAATAGAACAATGGGATGAGAGAATAATCAGCAATTAATTGATCGCCCGCCAGATACACTAGCGGAGGCTATTAAGAGGGTTAAGACATTCTAGTTGAGTCGTCGTGCAATTGCCCGTCGCAATAGGGCTGTAAGGTCAGTCCCAAATGAAGTATGTGACAAGAGGGCGTCCAGTAGATAGGTCTAGTAATGCTGTAGATACACTAAACGCGGACCAAAGCCGCATCCCTATGCTATCTCGTGGTGTTACTAGTGTAGTACGGACTGAATGTTATTATGTAACCTGTACTGATCCCCTGTATGTTTCCCGTGTTGTTCCCCTTATGCGTATGTGTGTGAGTGACGTCATCAGTTTCTGTGAAGAAGACAAAGACTCCATTCCTGTGTGTAAGCACTAAAACTACTTTATTGTACTTTGACCTGCTGTGTACGGTCTGGGGCTGCTGTGTGCGCCTCATCTTGTCGGTGAATCGCTGCTATGTGCGCCTGTCGACGTATCATTGTTTTGTGTACTTTGTTTATGTATTTTGGATAATAAATGTCATTACAACATTGGCGACGAGGATAAAACGGCGCGGAACATCCGGCCATATGCTTTTAGTTTTAGGAAATTATTCGATCGGAGTTATTTTCAAAACATCGCTCTAAATCCTAGATTTTCTTTGTAATGCAACTTAATTAGATAGGTTTGTGTATATTTCAGTGAATTTATGAGTGGTTAGGTGCTTTTTACAAAAATTATCGATCGTTCGAATTTCCTCCATCTGTAAGGATATAATCTTTTACATGTAGTAAGTAATACATTAGGATATTTTCTTTAGACAAAAAGGCAACCACTTGTTCTCTACAGTGATCAATAGGAGTTTTGATACTGGTGTAGGCACAATTACTGTTTATGTTCTCATCCAACACCCCCCCCCCCCCCCCCCCTGTATTTCAAAATAGTAAAATCAGGTCAATTTCTTTAGAGAATAAACCTGTGGTTGCATTACTTTTCTTGGTCAACTTAGAGTAAACTAATCTGAATTTCATTGTGCTATGTAACTAACACCTATGTTTACTTATTTTCATTTTATGTTTCTGTGGCAATTTGTTTATGGTTATTAGCCATTTTTAATTGCCTCACCTATATGCTTACTTATACTGTCTTTCCATCTTTGATTTATCACTCTGATTTACTAACACTTTTGTATTTGGTTTTGATTAAATTGAGAATGCCTGTACATATTCAAACAGCGTCTGAGAATGAGCTTCAAACTTTAGAAAAAATTGGGGAAAAGAAGGCTCGAGCCATCATTCAGCTCAGAGATATGCTGGATTTCCCCATCTCCGTTAAACTTTTGACGTATGCTTCAAGAATCAAGGAAGATGTATGGGAACAATGGATAATTGATGGCTTGATTGTAATAGATGATAACACCAGATCCATTAGTGATTCCATGGATAATAACGATCTTGCAAATGCACTGAGAAGCATGAACCAGACACTAGAGGTATGCTATGGGGAGCAGGAAGAGTTGCATCAAAGATTTACAATGCAGCAGGGCAGATTACAGAGACAAGAGGCAGAATTCCGTAGCAAAGATTTAGCCCTAAAGGATAAAGAGGGTCAAATTTCAAAACTTCAACGAGAATTAGAGAGGCGAACACCAGTACAAATGCCAAGCATGCTGCAACAAAACCTTCATACACCCTCAAGTAGAACAGGAATTAAACAAGAACCCGGAACACTTTCTGCTTCATGGTATTTAAAGTCGGGACACTGTTCTTTGGGAAGTGGGGGCATGCTGACTGGAAATGGGGCACACCTGCCTCTGGAGACCGGACCAATGCAGTCATTTACTGCATCTCCTTCTTCAGGGGTCCCCCCGTTTCACTTCTCAACCCCTAATAGTTTAGGTGGAACAAGCTTGCATTCTGAATTGGGCAATCAGAGTTCACCTCGAGGGGATAAGTACGCCAGAATTGACCATAGGCAATCACGACAAAGACGCATTGTGGCCACCAGCTACAGCTCAGACTCATCAACTTCAGAAGATTCCAGTGAGTCTGATGACTCCTACTCCTTATCAAGAAGAAGAGCTCATAGCTGCAAGTCACGAGGAAGCCCTACAAGACCGAAACTGCCTTCATTTCGTGGTGACAAAAACTGGGATTCTTTTATCTTTCAGTTTCAGAGACAAGTAAATCACTATGGCTGGAGTGAGCGAAAAGCAAAAGAAAGGTTACTTGATTGTCTGCAAGACAAGGCGCTAGATTTTGCCCGTGAGCTGACAAGGTGCAACTACAAGGACCTTTTGAAGAAGATGTCGAGGCGATTTAGTACTAAGGAGGCACCTATATCTGCCAGACGCCAATTACAGTTTGTACGACAGAAAGAGGAAGAAACTTTTGAGGAGTTTTCACAAAGGGTGCATTTCCTAGCAATGGAGGGGCTCCCAGAAGCTAATGACAGTACTGTTGACCAAATGGCAGTGGAAGCATTCCTGAGGGGATGTAAAGACAAGGAGGCTGCCCATCTTGCAATGGAAAAGAACCCCAAAAGTATCTACAAGGCACTGAAGTATTTCAAAGCTGCTGTGAACAATCGTAAGGCACTGTTTGGCTCGAGAGCTAATTATCATACTCGCCGTGTCAGTTTCCAAGATGAGTATGTTGGGCCAACGACAGATGAGGCGTCTATCCCCACCCTTCAAGAATCAAAACGAGACTCTTCTGAGAAGCTTGAGGGCCTAATCACTAAACTCATAGGGCTAATGCAAAAAAAAAGGATCGACCCAGATCTAAATCTCCTACACCACCATCAAGTCCTCAAAGGCATAGGTGTTATCTATGCAAGGGATATGGCCACTTACAAAAGGATTGCCCCAAGCTAACGGTCAAGGGAGAAGCCTAAGCCCCAGCAGGAAGGATTTAAGGTGGCTCTATACATCCACAGTTTATTCCAATTTTTAATAAAAGAGCACAAAACATATACTTATCAAATAAAAAATTATGATAGGGATACTATAGGTATTTTAAAAGAATTTTTTAATGTTTTTTCGTGTTTTTGTAAAATATTATTTGAAAAGACAGCTATTACCAAATTGAGAGAGATTGTTTTGTCATATGATGGATATTTCCTTCGGACACATAAATTTTTTTTAACACTTCTAAACATTCAAAAAAAATTTTTAGTATTTCCCCAAAACATAATTTTTCATATTTTCTTACTTTGTTGACAAATCATCTGAAAAAGTTACTTAGTGTTATAAGAAAATGTATTTTAATAAATGTGACGTAAAAAATTGAATGAAAATCATTGCAAATAAACGCAAAAAATATTTTAAATTTTATTTGGTATGAAAGTTCCTCGGGTAGGGGTTATCGTTCGTAAGTCTCAATGCCCAAACACCTTTGGGACTTTTCATTTCTTAGTTGAAGAAAATTTCCTAAATATAATGTTGGAATGATAAATACATACATATTTCATTATTGGCCTGTATACGTGAATATATTCGCTTTAATGCAAAACTAAGTCAAAAAATAAAGGGGAAAATTTACTAAGCTAATAGGATTTATGTATCCCAACCTGAGAGAATTTCAAAGCAACCCTCCCATCACCTTAAGGTGTCGATATTAATGTGCATAAAAGTATATTATAATTGAAATATTTTCACCGGTTTAGAATTTTCTTTCACAGTATTCAACCAAAAAATGCGTTTTAGAAAATTTTGGAAAGTTAAAAAATGTATTGTTCTCGAGGGGAATCGAACTCATGACCATCAAGTCTGTATTGAACCCACTAACCCACTGCACTACGTCGCAACATATCAATGATGGGAAAGAAACTATTTAAAAATAACACTTGATTTTATTGTTTATTTCGATAAATAATACCACACAACGTGAAGGTGTCACATACCACATTATTTGTAAGTAATAAATTTTCCAATTATCAGATTAAATCTATTCATTTAACAAATTTTTAAAAGAGCGGCCCCCATACAATTCGGCCCAGTTTAAATCAGCCAGTACCGGAATTGCATGCTTCCAGACTTACTTTTTTGCGTACTGCGTCATCAAAAAGTGGTGTATAGAGCCACCTTAAACTTGAGTGGACTGAGCGGGCCGGCCAACACTCAGTCCAACTAGAAAGTTGTGGATGAGAATTATGAAACTTGTCATGAAGACTTAGAGGACACTCTGGATGCATCTTTTGTGTCTGCTGATGGACTCATTAACACATCGAATTCATCTAATGACATGGATGTAAAGGAAGTAATAGTGAAGGAGATTACCGTTGCTAGCTTGGTGATTTCTTTCCATATAAAGTCTAAAAGAGTTTCTGCTGTTGTAGATACTGCTGCACAAGTGTCTGTAATAAACCTTTCAATAAGGGCATGCATGTTGTCCTTGAACCTTTGAAGACGAATAAAATATTTGTCATGGCAGCCACCGTTATTGATCCAGGCAATGTGGCTGCAGTCAACAATATGAATCCTACAAACGGTACCATTGTTATAAAGCCTGGAAAGCACATTGGCAATGCAGTAGACCTGGGCGAAGAATTAGAAACGGTAGGACACTTTGACCTAAGGAGTACTGCACCTGTTTACAATGCGACCACACCAGATCTAGAGAATCCGGATTTGCCAACTCACTTATGCGAATTGTATGTGAGGGCATGTGGAAATTTGAATGCAGAGGAGTCGGCAAAAGTAAAGACACTTCTTGTGAGATACAAAGATGTCTTTGCTAAACATGACTTGGATTTGGGGTGTTTTTCTGAAATAAAACATCAGATTAACACAGGATCTGCCTCTCCATTGCGACAAAAAATGCGTCGAACTCCCTTTGGATTTGAGAAGGAAGAAGAGGCTCACTTACAAAAGATGTTAGATGCCAATGTTATACAGCCCTCAACTTCGGAGTGGTCATCTGCGCCTGTGTTAGTACGGAAGAAGGACGGGTCAGTCAGATGGTGCATTGGCTACCGCCAGTTAAACCAAAAGACAGTCAAGGACTCCTACCCCCTCCCAAACATAGAAGACTGCCTCTCTACACTGTCAGGCTCAATATATTTCAGTACGCCGGACATGGAGTCCGGATATTACCAAGTTGAAATTGACCCAGCTGATCGAAAAAAGACAGCATTCATTACCAGGTTTGGATTATTTGAGCATGTTCGCATGGGGTTTGGCCTTTGTAATGTGCCTGCCACGTTGCAGAGAGTTATACAGTTAGTGTTGCGGGGGCTGACCTGGAAGGATGTTATTGCATATCTGGATGATGTTAATGTCTTAGGTCTGTCATTCGAGGAGCATTTAAGGAATCTTGGAACGCTTCCAACGATATTACCTGAAACTCAAGCCAAGGAAATGTTTCTTGTTTCAGACAGAATGCGAGTTCCTGGGCAAGAAAATCAGTCGAGATGGGGTGCGCATTTCACCAGCCAAGCTGGATGCTGTCAAGTCGTGGCCAGTTCCTACAGATAAGAGGGAAGTTGAATCATTCCTTGGGTATGCAAATTACCATCGGGAGCATGTACAGGGCTATGCAGGGATTTCAAAGTGCTTGTATGAGCTAACAGGTTCTAAGGCTAAGCAATTTCAGTGGACCCCAGATCATCAGACAGCATTTGATTGCTCAAAGAGAGCATTGTCATCAGCACCATGTCTTGCGTACCCAACTCGCACAGACGAGTTCATCTAAGACACTGATGCATCGGACTCAACAATAGGTGTTGAACTAATACAGTTACAAGGAGGGAAGGAGCGTACTATTGCATATGCTAGCCATGTCCTATTACAAGTACAACGCAAATACTGCACCACACGCAAGGAACTCTTGGCCGTTGTGAAGTTTTGTCGCCATTTTCGGCATTATCTTTTGGGACGACGTTTCAATATCCGGACGGATCATAACAGCTTAGTGTCGTTGTTTAGATTCCGACATATTGAATGACATATTGAATGACAACTATCTCGATGGTTAGAAGAACTTTCTCAATTCGACATGCAATTCTCCATCGTAGTGGCAATAGGCATTCCAATGCAGATGGCCTGTCACGTATACCGGATAAATTAGAGCCGTGTGATTGTTACCATGCAGGTGCTCATTTAAAATCCCTTCCTTGTGGAGGATGCAGTTATTGTTCCAGAGCATGTCAACAGTGGGAGAGATTTTCAGAGGATGTTGTCAATGTAGTACCACTAGCCATCAAAACTCCTGAGCACCCAGGCAATGTTGCTGCAATACTGATTGCAGATAAAGCTATACCAGCAGGTGATCTCAATTGTGAAATTAATTGGGCAGAAACAAGACCAAGGGATGAATTGTCTAAATTGCAGCATGAAGATGGTGATCTCTCAGTGTTGTGCCATTGGCTAGAGGAACCACCTACATCACATGATATTTTATTGAGTAGCCCAGCCTCAAGGTCATACTGGATGTGCAATAATCAATTAATAGTAAGGGATGGACTAATATTTTATGCCTGGCTGAATGATTCACAACGAGGGCTTTGCCTGTTGGTCCCAAAGGCCATGTAGGAAGAGGTATTGAATTGTTGTCATGACATGAAGTCATCTGCACATCTTGGACAAGATAAGACATTGCAGCGAGCCAAGCAGCATTACATGTGGTACCAAATGTCCCGAGACTGTCGGGAGTATGTTCAATCATGTTCCGTCTGCAACAAGAATAAAAAGTCGTCTGTCAAGCCCAAGGCTCCGCTCCAGCGTCATCATGCAGGATCTCAAATGGAGCGTGTGCACCTAGATTTTTTAGGCCCATTTACACCCAGTGAACATGAAAATGTTTATGTCCTTGTTATGATAGACCAATTCACACAGTGGATAGAGTGTGCAGCATTGCCAAACCAGACTGCACTTTTAATTGCCAAGGAATTTCTTCTCCATTTCATCGTGACATTTGGATGTCCACTTTCTGTTCATACAGACCAAGGTCGCAACTTTGATCGGGACTTGTTCAAGGCCATGTGCAGTGCCATTCAGATAACTAAGACGAGAACAACATCATATCACCCGTCTTCGAACGGGCAAGTAGAGCGTTATAATAGAGTCCTCCTACAGATGATTCGTTGTTATATAGAGGGCAAGGCGCGGAACTGGGATGTTGACTTGCCGCTTTTGGTAATGACTCTTCACGCAACTGAAAATCGTTCAACAGGGTACACACCCAACAGGTTAATGCTTGGGCGTAAAGTCGTTTTACCAGTCGATATTGTCACTGGAATGGCGAGCCTTACTTTGACTGACTATGAGCCAGATGAGTGGGTGAGACATCTAGACAAGGTCATGGCGGAAGCTCATTCATTTGCTAGGAAACAACTTGACAGTGTTCAAAGGAGACAAAAACGGCTTTATGATATGAAACTCAATGAGAAGGCATACTCAGAGGGAGACCTTGTGTATAGGCTTAAAGTAGCAACAACGGTGGGCCAAAGTCGCAAGTTGCAGTCACCATGGAAGGCCCGTACCTAGTTATCTCCTGTGATCCTCCTTTGTACGCAATTATGGATCAGAAGGAGCGGCAGTTTGCACTGCATCATGACAAATTAAAGATGTGCAATGACATGGAATTGCCATTGTGGATGAGACGGCTACGGAACACCTTCTTTCCAGGGGATGAGAGCCTCTCTAAAAGGACCTGCGTTGACCACACAATTGATATTGCTTAGGAGGACCCAGACGACTCAGGCAGCGGCAGAGATTTCGAGAAGTCGGACGACACAACCGTCATTCACGACACAGTGGCTAGCAATGTTGGGGACACTTGTGATCAAGAATCGACAGTCACCACTAGGGCAGACAGGAAGATTATAAAGCCTGCACATCTGAAGGACTACTTCTAACCATAACTCTTGTTACTTTATTTTATTTTTATTGTGCCAGGCAGGCATGGTCTTCATACTTACTGAGGTTATTTACCTCAGCAGGGTACTAACACTGTTACAATTATTGTCAATGTTCTCTTATATATTAAGTGTTTTCTACTATTCACAGGAATTAAGTATGTCTGATTTCATGGAGGAGGCATCATTTGTGCCAGATTATGAAGAGGATATGGAAGAAGATACCAAGCCAACGCTATGTACGCCCAAGCCTAAGAAGCTATCTGGGAGGAAGTGTCCATTGTGCACCGCCCGAACAACAGCTGTTAAACATCATGTTCTGCGAGCACACCTACCTTGGTACTTTGGAGCCTTGACGGCTTGCTGGAAATGTGGGGTTCAAGAGGGGAAGCATTGTTTTTTGCAAGCAAAACACAGCAACACTGAGAGCCATCCAGAGGGTGTCCTTTTTGGAGAGTCTGGTAGACGTCGTTGGGTTCACCTCATAAACGGTCTTTTGCATCGCATATGCTACCACTTAGGATTAGACACTTTGGTTAGCCTGCTGGGTTTTGTCAAAGAACAGAGTCTCTATGTCGAGGATACAACCCAGACTACATCAGACTTCACTGACGGTGAGAGGGAGTTGCTTGCCCTGTTTGAGGATTGTAATGGTATCACCAAATATCGGTGCTTTTCAATTCACCCACGTATGTCTGTGGCATCGCTTGTCCATTGGAGAATCATCAGTAACCTATTGCAGCTTCTCTTGCCTGCGGGACAAAGAGATGTCATATCCACCACGCAGGAGCTAACCTATTCTGGGGATAGTATAACTCCAGTGATTCCTTCGGATATGTTTAGCCAGGTTGGGTTGCGCTTTGGGGATTCTCATTTTCACCTAGACATTCTCTTATCCAGAACTACGGTCAGCGATTTTGGCGTCTTGGAGGCCATGTATGGGGAACGTGAATTTCAGTTGGATGTAGCAATTGTCAATTATGTCTTTCCTGATCATTGGGAGTGTTTCCGGGAGCAAGCAAACGACCCACGGATCTACCTCACCTTCGGCATTCATCCGCATGTAACAAGCATGGAATATTCAACAGTGCGATTGCATGAACTTCTGCGTGAGCCAGGTTGTGTACGACTAGGAGAGGTTGGGTTGGATTTTACCACCTCTTGCTGTTGCAACCCTGGATGTCGCAGTTCAAAAGCCTGTAAGAGGGAGAAACTAGCTCACCAGCGGGCATTTCTAAGGAAGGTTCTACCTATAGCTAAGGAAATGGATCTCACATTAGGAGTTCATTGCCGGGACCTCAACACGGGATGTGCCGCAAGGGAATTTCTTTCCATATTGGAAGACTTGCACTTAACTGACCTTAGGATCCATAGACACTGTTTCACTGGGAATGCAGTAGAGCCATGACCTGGATGCACAGATTACCTAATGTCGGATGCTCCATACTTGTCACCAACCTCTCGTGTGAACATTAACACACCATGAGCCCTCTTACCAGTTGCAAGAAGAATTGCCGAGCTAAAAAGAGTCGCGTTGTCTGATGTTCTGGCGCAGACTCTTCATAATTTGAAGTGCCTGTATCGCATATAGGCAGTAATATGTTATCTTTTGTTAATTCTTTGTGATGCGGTAAATTGCCGCATTATTTGTCTTTATTTCAGTTCTGGGATAGGACTTATTCTATGGAAAAGAGAGGAATGTAGTACGGACTGAATGTTATTATGTAACCTGTACTGATCCCCTGTATGTTTCTCGTTCTGTGCCCCTTATGCGTATGTGTGTGAGTGACGTCATCAGTTTCTGTGTAGAAGACGAAGACCTGCTGTGTGCGGTATGGGGCTGCTGTGTGCGCTTCACCTTGTCGGAGACTTGCTGCTATGTGCGCCTGTCGACGTATCATTGTTTTGTGTACTTTGTTTATGTATTTTGGATAATAAATGTCATTACAACACTAGTTTGGGCCAATAATTTGTTATGGTTGTAAGCAGCCAGGTCACATGAGGCGAATCACGTAACGATCACGTAACTATTATGCAGTCCCCCCAAACCCAACTATTAAAAATAGAGAGCACATTGAGCCAAATGTTTTGTTTTACCACCAACCACCAGGGGTCGGGTTACATTTGCAGAAAATTCGTCTTTTAAACTGCACATGGTATACCTTCTTTTCAGTCTGTTTATGAGGGTGAAGGTTCTGGGGCATGGCATGTGTTGGTTGAAATTGCGGGTATGGAAGTGAATCCCACAGTTGACACAACTGCAGATAATACAATAGTATCATACGACTCTATGAAACCCAAGCCTCACATTGTTAAGGAGACAAATATTAGACCTGCAGGTGAGGGAACTGGTATGCGTGCTCATTTTTGGGGTAAGGTTGAGGTTACCGTTGGTGGATATAGGTTTATTCTTCCAATTTATGTTGGTCCCTTGCAGGATGAAATGTTGGGAATCGGTGATAAGGTCACATGGTGCACAAATTTCCTGTGAGACAGGAGCTCTGATAGTCAAAGGGGTACCAGACATGATTGAAATGTCTAGTGGTGTTGATTGGTTGGTGCTAAACGCTGTATCATGTCGTCGGGTGCGGATTCTATCGCATAGTGCTCAAGTGATAGAATGTGATTTGGCTAATGAGATGTGAGATTTTATCATTGAACCAGTCAATGTCTTCCCAGAGGGTGTTGTTGATTCCAGGACTTACAGTGCTTCTGGGAATAAGGGCAACATGTGTATCATGAATATGTCTGACTGCAGTCATATTGTTAAAACAGGAAGTGTTGTCGAAAAAGCAACAGCAGCTTGTGCAGTCACAAACAGTGAGGCTTCAACGCGTCAGGTCTCAATAGAAGGGCAAAAAAAGGATTTTGCGGAAGTCCGCCGGGAAGCAGTCAGCCTTGTAACTGAGTTTGCAGATATTTTCGCAGTCAGTGACTTAGATTTGGGCAATTCTGTAGAGATTGAGCATCGTATTGAGTATTGACACTGGCGATGCACGTCCCATTAAGCAGGGGATGCGCCGCACTCCTGTAGTTTTTCAGGAGGAGGGGGAAGACCATTTGGATAAAATGTTAAAAGCTTGAGTAATCCAGCCCTCTACTTCAGACTGGGCCGCTGTTTCTGTGCTTGTTCGCTAAAAGGACGGACGCGTGAGATGGTGCGTCGACTATCGTGCACTGAACAAGGTCACAATCAAAGACAGTTTTTCTTTGCCACTAATAGAGATATGTATGGATACCCTATCAGGAAACAAATAGTTTTCAAAGGTTGACGCTAATGCAGCATACTGGCAAATTAAAATACACCCAGATGATATGAAGAAAACTGCCTTCATCATGAAGTATGGACTTTTAAAATTTACCCGTATTGGTTTATGTAACGCCCCTGCAACCTTTGTCATAGCAATCAATTTAGTGTTGCATCGGCTTAACTGGACAATTGCTCTTGCATTCTTGGATGATGTGCTTGTGTTAGGCAAAAGTTAACAAGAGGATTTAGACAATTTGCGCCAAGTTTTTGAGCGTTTCCGCAAATGTGAGCCATTTCGCCATCAAGTAGAAATTTTGGGTCGCACAGTAAGCACAGATGGTGTCGAGATCAGAGATCAGTGTTAAGATGATGTACGGGAATTTCCCATACCCAAGAATGTCAAAGCAGTCGAGAGGTTTCTTGGTTTTGCAAACTATCACAGGGGCTACATTTTGCATTTCTCTAAAATTGCAGCACCTTTGTATGATTTGACCTGAAAGAAGGGGTTCCAGTGGGAAACGGAACAACAAGAAGCATTTGGTAGGCTAAGTAGTTTATTGCTCAAGCCACCAGTGTTAGCAATACCAACCAGCACAGGGCATTTTATTCTTGAACAAACGCCTCAGATTATGCTGTTAGCGGAGGGTTGAGTCGGATTCAGGGTGGACAAGAGAGAACAATAGGTTATGGAAGAACAGTGTTGTCAACAGAGCAACGGCAATATTGCACAACACATCTAAAGTGTTGCTAGCTGTGATCAAGTTAACTCGACAGTTTATACACTACCTTCATGGTAACGTGTTCAGAACGGATCACCATTGTCTGGTATAGTTAATAAACTTTAAAAATCCACAGAAGTAGATCGCACGCTGGCTCGAAGAACTGACTCAATACAATATGCGGATAGTCCATCGGTCTGGTAAGAAGCATGTTAATGCTGATGCTCTGTCGCGAGAGAATGCTGATATTTGACAGAGCTATTCTTCACAAATTCAGTTGAGAGACTTGCCTTTTGGAGGATGTAAATATTGTTGAAGAGCTCACGAGCGCTAATGGTATGACACCTTTAAACCACAGATTAGAGATGTGTTGGCATCAGGTCCCTTCGACTGCTGACTGACGTTTTTCATACTAATTGTTAGACCATAATTAATCACCTAATTGTCTACGGAGTTTTTCGTTTTTTTACCCGATTACGACAAAGAGCACACGACATTTAAGCTGCAGATCGCAGATAAGGCATTCCTTCAGGCATACTTGAAGTCAGGGGTTTTGCCAAGTGAGTTGGTGTCTTCTAGCCCAGAAGAGAAGTGTTAATGTTGTGAGAGGGATTGTTTCATGTTAGATGATAAGGGCGTAGTTTGGCGGAAGCCCGCTGAAGAGAAAGATGTCCTGCGACTTGATGTACTTGTGCCATGACATTCCTTTATCAGGACACCAAGGTATTCAATGCTCTTATGAAATGCTAAAGCCGAATTTTTTTTGGTTGCGGATAGTCGCCGACATGAAGAATTATGTTCTCACATGTGATGTCTGTTGTAAAAACAAAAGGGGTCTATAGCTAAATCGTTCTGCTTTAAAGTGTAATCAAGCAGGTAGTCCAATGGAAAAAGTTCATCTTAATTTTCTTGGACCATTACCTCGCAGAGAACGGAAACGAATACATACTCATGATTGATGGTGGAAAGCTTTACAAAGTGAGTGGAGTGTGACCCATTACCATCGCAGACAGCGGAAGTGACCGCAAGAGATTCCATCAATGAATTTTTCTCAAGGTTCGGGTACCCGTATGAAGTGTTTACATATCAGGGTAGGGACTTTGAGAGTGAGCTATTCCGCCAAATGTGCGAGACCTTGTGGATCAATAAAACGCGGACAACACCGTACAGACCATCAGGGAATGACCAAGTTGAGCGTTTCAACCGCACGCTTATGGACGCGGTACGCTGTTACATTGAGGGCTGTTCTAAGAGCTGGGATCAGTACTTTGGTCCATTAGCAGGTTCTTTGGGGTCTACTATCAATAGGCAAACTGGGTACACAGCAAACAAATTGATGTTAGGTACAGAAGTCAATGTGCCCCAACTATCCTGTATCGACCCCCGAATTCCATTGATTTTCGAAATGGGGAGGAAAGAGAAGTGAACAAATATGTGAGCGATTTTCAAAAACAAATTGCAAACGAAACATGAGATTGCCAGGGAAAAGTTAAAAGCCGCACAAACAAGAGACCCACGGGCCACATCGCTCACCTGAGCAACATTAGGCATGATAAAATCAGCTCATGGAGTCGTAAAAAATATCGGTTTCCCCCCGGATATTTTTCAATATATTCCTATGTAAAAATTTGTCTCCCCCACCCCTTGTGACCCAATCCTACCCCCGGGAATCATGATTTGAATAAACTTGAAATCTCACTACCTGACGATGCTTCCAAACAAGTTTGAGCTTTCCTGGCATAATGGTTTCTGAGAAGAAGATTTTTAAATATTTACTCTATATAATCGTATGTAAAAAGTCGCCCCCCGCTATTGTGGCCCTACCGAACCCCCGAGGGTCATGATTTTCACAACTTTGAATTTTCCCTCCTGAGGATGCTTCTACACAACTTTGAGCTGTTCTGACTGATTGCATTCTGAAAAAAAGATTTTTAAAGATTTACTCTATATATTCCTTTGAAAACATTCAACCCCTCATTGTGGCTAACCTTACACTTACGAGTCATGATTTTCACAAACTTGAATCTACACTACCTGAGGATGTTTCCATAAAAGTTACATCTTTCTTCGCCAAGATGTTTTTGGAAATATTTTTTTAAAGATTTAGTCTATGTATTCTAATGTACAAATTTGACCCGCATTGTGGCCCCACCCTACCCCCGATGGTCATGATTTTTACAACCTTGAATTTATGCCAGCTGAGGATGCTTCCGCATAAGTTTCAACTTACCTTGCCAAATGGTTGTTGAGAAGGTTTTTAAAGATTTACTCTATATATTCCTTTGTAAAAATTCGCCCCCCCCCCCCCCCCCATTGTGGCCCCACCCTACCCCCGAGGGTCATTATTTTCTCAACTTTGAAACTACGCTACCCGAGGATTCTTCTACACAAGTTTTAGATTTCCTGGCTGATTGCTTTGTGAGAAGATTTTAAAGATTTACTCTATATATTCCTTTGTAAAAAGTCGACCCCCCAATGTGGCCCCATCCTACCCCCAAGGGTCATGATTTGCACATGGTTGAATCTACACTACCTGAGGATTCTTCCACAAAAGTTTCAGCTTTCCTGGCCTTATGGTTCGTGGGAAGATTTTTTAAAAAAAATTCTCGAAATTCCTAATTATATCCCTTTGCAAAAGGGCGTGGTCCTTAGTTTTAACAACTTTGAATTGCCTTAGACTAAGGATGCATTGTGCCAAAGTTGGTTGAAATTGGCCCAGTGGTTCTGAGAAGATATTGAAAATGTGAAAAGTTTACAGACAGACAGGCGGACGACAGACAAAATGTGATCAGCTCAAGTGAGCTAAACAATGAAGCGGGATTATGATATCAGAGCCACAGAACACCAATTTATAGTAGGCGATGCTGTGTACGGGCGTCGGAAAAAGTAGAGTAAATGTGGATAGGCCCTGGCTTCGGGGCCACCAACATGTAAAAATATCAGCTCAAATCTCAGCCTCAAATCTTAAATTTCTGACTCTGGTGAGATTCTGCTAAAACGGCGTGCCACCAAACTTTCTCAGAGTCGCCTCACGAGAGTTGAGTTTAACGGAAAAATCTCGGCTTATTTTCGTTACCGCAAGCGGCCTCTCAGGTAAAATGGCGTCGATCGGGTAAGTCAACTCTACTTTCATTTTCTTGTTTATCACGTTATTTATGTAAACTACATGTGAAAATTATAACTGACGTCACATGTGATAGTCGTCTGCATGTTAATATTATTCATTACGTTCAGAAATGGCTAGCGAGTATTCTGAAAGTGTCCCAGACGCCAGTTTAAAAATTAAAAATCCTAACTGGACCGAGTTAGAAAAGAAAATTTTGGTGGAAGAAGTGCATTTGAGGGAGGGTGTATTGTTTGGGAAATTTAAGGGTGATGAGGGTGGGAAGATAGCGAAGGACGTTGCCTGGAAAGAGGTTGCACAGGCAGGGAACGGGTATGTTTATCTTCACCAGTTGAAATTGTTGTTTTTATTTTAGGGAAATCCCAAAGTGTCACATGGTTTTGACCGATAAATGTAGAATAAACTTCCACAGGTTGGGCACAACCCCCGGTTTGGTGGTTTGAGTCCCATTTGGTGGTTAAATGCCCAAATGATATACCTGTTTTACCTACCAAATGGGACTCAGTTTTCGTTCATCGCGGATGACGTTTTTCTGAAGAAAAAGCGCATCGTGTTTACCACCGGGGCTAGTACTATGACATGTTTTCTTCATAATAATACACTCGTTCAACAAATTCTATGTGTCGATTTCTCCGCACAGGTGTTTATAAAAAGATCGAAATGTTATGCATCCCGGAAGTCGCGTAACCACCAAATGGGACTTAAACCACCAAACGGGGGGTTGTGCCCAACCTGTTCCATGCGGGTTCACAGAGTTGGATGGATTTTCCTCAGATGCAGAACCAGTCTTCCAAAAAAAAATGCGATAAGTTTTGTTTTTATATGCCTTATGAGTGATAAATTAATTGTTTAATGGCATAATTTGAACTTGGTATAATACTGTACACTGCCCTATAAATCAAATGTGATTAGAAGAAGCAGGCCCTTAATCATCTTAAATCTATAAGTGCAAGCCAAACAGTTTTTGTTATGCATGTATATCTTCTCTAGATTTTGTACATTGCTCATTAGTAATTTGAATATCATTTATGAAGAAACAAAATTCAAAGTACAGTACACAGTGAAAAAAATGTTAATATATACTATAAAAATTACTTCTTATTTAGGGCATATAAATTATGGAAAACATTTCATTTTCAAGACAGTTCATGGGTTATGTTTTATAAATTGTATAATGATGTGCAATGTACACAGATTATTTATCCAAATTGAGCATCACTGCATGACAATAAATACTATTTTAGGAGCAGTGGTTCGGGAATACTGAGGACAAGTGGGGAGGCTGCCAAGCAGTACAGTAACTTGAAGCAGAGGGGTAGGTACATGTGGTATAACTGATTCATTTATACCGTGGAATCATTAGAATTTGTGATGGCTTAATTTTCGTGGTTTCTGTGGGAATGAGCCCTTCCCCATGAATTTACGTCATAGGTAGAAATTAAATTCATTCCTTATAATAATATTCGAACAACTGAAATCAAAAATAAGGCATATTGTTTGTTAAAATGACGATTCGTGTAAGATTTAAGTGTAATGGCATGCAGATTATAACGTTTGGCATGCATGTCGTATCATGACGTTACTAGGCAAGTTATGTTATATGATATATATTATGAAATGTTTAGCCAATCAAATTAGGTTATATATTTGTGGGTTGCATAATGATGATTATTGTTGAATAATCTTCTTATCTTTAAATTTCACTAACAAGTAATGATGATCAATTGTAGCCAAAGAAAAGTTATCAGAATCAAAACGCCCAAAGACAGGAGGGGGTCCCAAGCCACCAAGCCCCACACCAGTTGAGCTCTCCATTTTGGAACAACTGGAAGGAAGGCCTTCCCTCGAAGGGATATGTTAATGCATATAGTGTTAAAAAATCATCTTCTTTACTCCCACACACCTGAAAGGAAAACTGAGTTCATGATTCTGTAGACCAGATCTTTTAGTTTTTCACCAAAATTATAGGTTTCACAGTTCCTTTTTAAATAAATGTGGTCGTTATTTCAAATTTATAATTTTTCTACACCAGTATGAAACCTAATTAATTAGATGCATATATGAGACTCCATGACAAGTTTGTGTATGGGATATATGCTACTCAGGTGACCGTTAAGGCCAATTGGCCTCTTGTTGTTTTATTTTGTTGTTTTTTTTATAATACAGATTCTGGTAAGAAAAAGAGGAAGCTTACCATCCTGGAGCTAGAGGAAAGGAACCCATCATTAGAGAATGATAAACATCAAGAAGAAATAGAGAAGCTGAAAGACAAGAGACAGCTCATTGTGGCCAAGAAATCATATTATGACCTAAAATTCCAAATTTTATGTAATAATAATCCTGAGGTAGTAGCTCAAATGATGAAGAGCAATGAATATTGAAAGTTTTTACATAGAAATTTACGATATGTAAGAGCTGATATATCAGCACATTTCTGGTGCAATATAATGACATTTTTACTCAAAATTAATCATATATCCACTTCATTTTTGAAGAGTTTTTCCTAATGTACCGAAAATATAACTTTGAGCTTTTCTGATAAAAAATGTGTCTATTGTGGTTGTTGCCATCGTTCATGTTGTAATCTTTTCACAATTTCATCTTCAGAACTAAAGGGCAATTTTAACCAAACTATGAACAAAGCATTTTAATATGAAGGTAATTGCAGTTTCTTAAAATAGAAAGTTATACATGTCCTCTTTCAGAGGGAGTTAATAAAGAATTATTGGTTTTTCAGCTCACTTAGACAAAGTGTCGGGGGGGTGGGGGGGGGGGGGTGGGGAGGTGTGAGCGTATGCCCTTTAACTTTACTAAACTTGCATGGATGGTGCGCGTTATGATACTGATGCACCCGACAGGCTTGAGTGCTAAATCTGAGCTATAGGTTTCGGATGCTGGAGGAGGATAAGTTTTTTGGAACAGGTCAAATGTTTTATAGATAATAGCTTTTTTAGCTCACCTAGCTGAAAGCTCAAGTGAGCTTTTCTGATCACATTTCGTCTGTCCGTAAACTTTTCACATTTTCAACATCTTCTCAAGAACTACTTGACCAATTTCATAAAACTTGGCACAAATCATCATTAGGCAAAGGGGATTCCAAGTTGTGAAAATCTTCAAAAATCTTCTTCTCAGAAACTTATCAGCAAGATCATTTTTATAATTGTTAAGACTTTGGCTCCAGGACAATTCGTCGGCCTCACAAGGAGGTTCAGAGTCTGATGTAGTTTTATATCCCACATATAAACAATTGTTAAGGATCTTTTTGATAACTGCAATACTCAACATGTGATATGACTATAGAATCATCCGGTTAGAAAAGGGACTAATGATTATAAACATAAGGATATCCAGGGGGGAAATGGATTTTATTTTTACAGGATCTACATGTTTTATTGTACATTGTCCAGACAGTTTGTATTATGACTCCATTAAGGTGATTTTATCATACTTATTGTTCCTCAGAGAGCGATGTGGCCCATGGGCCTCTTGTATAGTGTTTATAACTATAATATAAACAAATCGCAGAGGTAGTTTCAGATGCAGAGCCTGATCTCTAATGTTAAAAGTAAATATTTTGATGTATTTTGTGATATGATATTGTATCGTATAATACTATATTTTATCATATTCGCGGTTTATAAAGCGTAAACTGCCCCAAGTTATGTTTTATTGTAAGAATCAAAGGATGCAATATAGTATTTTATATTATTGTATTGATATACATTGTATCTTATAACACTGTATGGAATTAATATATGGTTATCATACCAGCTTTTAACATATGACATACGATATTGTGTCAAAACAGTATCCAAGAAGGAGAACTATGATTTTCATATAATATGCATAAGGTGGTGTCATAAAGGTGATGAATTGTTTTATTGGATAGAAGACACAATGTTATTATATCTTCTTCTGATATATGAAACAATGAAAGGGGCTTAATGTTTAACATAGAAATTTGTGAAGAAATAATTGATCGCCTTTGTAAACAAGACCTAAACATGTAATTATACGTTGAGTATTTTGTATTTGATCCCATAAAACTGACTTAAAGTAATAGCTATTTATATTGCACAGGTGAGCAATGTGGCCCATGGGTCTCTTATTAATATTTACTATTTAAAATAAATTATGCCACTCTAAGCTTTGGATGATAAGCTTCCTCTTTGAAAATAAGTCATTTTTGTTCTTAATGATGTGTGCATTTTAAGTCACTGTCCACTGAAGAATGTTATATGATATGATTGTGATACATTGCACTTTTAGCAATACGAGTATTCAAGTTTATGCTAGTATGATTTATTCACTGTAGTTTGTAATACCAGTAAGAATTATATGAAAGTTGTAATGAAAGAATAATTGTTTCATCTTTTATATATATATGACAATGATATTATTTGAGCAAGTTGAGATGATGCGTTGTATTGCTTGTTTAATTTTTAAGTAGTTTACATGTACATGTATTTGATTGAATGGCGGATATATGTGACTACATGTATATACGTAAGTTGCTTTATCTGATTGTTTTCAACTCTATTAAATGTTATCATCAATGATTATTTTAGCACCAATTGTTTTATTTATTTGTAGTCAGTGAAATACCCTGACATTCATTAATTCATTATTGTTATAATTATTCATGAATCAATTCACCATGTTAGTAATATGTATTAGGTACCGGTTCATGAAGTAGTAAATTGTAAACTGTAATTTTATAATTAAAAATTTTAAGATGTTGACTTTGCATAGAAACGTACTCATAAGAAGTATGTATCTCTCACATGGTCCCTCACTGTGCGTCCTTCAGCGTCTTCTGGAACCCTAACGTGGACGTCCGCGGCCACATCAACTGCATTCAACAAGTCTGAGTTTTTCAGAATGTCCCTCCGTTTAATTCCTATATTGTGGAGAATAGCACATGCTGTCACTATTCTGCACGCTCTTTCTGGCTTGGTCTGAAGGCCACAGTGGAGAGCATGAAATCTCTTTTTCAAAATTCCAAATGTTTGCTCAATCGTGACTCTGAAATGTTATTGAAGGACTTACATGTACATGCAGCAATAAATAAGATTTTTAAAGTGAAATGTAATATCGCTTTACTATCATATTCCACTATACATGATTGCACATTTAATACTACATGTATGTGCCTTATAGAGGTAGCAATAATTTAATTACATACTCAAGCATTGTGGCTGAATTTAAAAAATAACAGGTGTGAAATTGATTTTCGTAAGTTTTCAATTTATTTACAAAGTTTATGTTTCTCTGTCTCTTTGGTTTTGAGGCAGAAAACATTATGCAATAGTTAACCTTGTTCTACAATGTGCTGCATTATAGCGTCTGTTTCCAGGAGCATCTTCCGCTATATACGGGGTCAAGAGGTATGGTTTCAGGCCGAATCCAGAATCTCCTAGTAGAAAGCCCGATAGATGCCCTGTATATCAATATATTTAAAATAATTACTCATTGAAATTTCAGCTTGTACTTCGTGAAATATCTCACACACAGTGTATCAAGAATTAAAAAATACAGGACATCTTGGTACAGAATTTCCACATGCCTTCTTCCATAAGTGTGCATAAGTTGGATTCCCTGAGCATCGTGCACACTTCCTGGCCACTTTGCAACGACATCCAACACTCTTAACTGAGGATCACATGTCATCTGAAAATGTTTATATATAATTTTAGAAGGGTATATCTAAAACATGGGGGAAAAAAGATGTTGAAGTTGACTTGCCTTTTAAATAGTTTTTAAAAAATACATGGAACAACAGATGTATTATCTTTCAAGATTTTAATTGTTTATTTACCTGTACATTGAGCGCATAAAAGCCTTTACGGCATAAATAATCTGCTTCATTTTCTGACGGGGATACAATTTTTATCATTGTTCCATCTACACAACCAATAACAGCCGGGAATCCTGTGATAAAATATTATTATTAAATTGGCATGAACAGATACACGAATGCACGTGTTATTTTAAGATTTTTTTTTTGGGGGGGGGGGGGGGGGGAGAGGGGATCCTCAATTTTGTACTTTCTTAACATCTTTTTATCTGCCCTTGTGATACCGATAATATTAATTTTAATGAGAAACATTTGAGTTCATTAATTAATTATTTAAAAAAAACCACGAATATTTAAGAAACAAATGAAATGAAACACGGTACATTTTGACAAGTCGTTTGATCCAACACTATTGTTCTTATACTACATTCGCGGATCCATATCTTTTTTTCATTGGGGTCATAGGGATAAACTTGTTTACCATGGGGGTCAGAGCCTTATTTATGGTGTACTTTATGTTGCGAATTTAAGGTGGTATGGGGCACCTTTCGATATTAATGTAGATAAAACTCTAGATCCGCGCATGCATTGACAAAACCTTCATTTGCTTCAGCCATGCTTATTATGTAATGCTGTTGTATGTAGAGTTTCTTATTGAATATTTTTTTTTGTATGAGCAGTGTTATACAAATATTTTTCTGAAAGTAAAGAAGTACCGTTATATGCCGGTAAAACATTTGCAAATTATGTAGGTCTATGTGTGATCGGGTTCAGGATTCATTATTTATTGGGTGAAGGTCAACAAAATGCAGACGCTATATTTTCCTGCAAGTTTATTGTAGTTGTTTTTGATGCCAGAAATCTCATCTCTGCCAGGCAGACGAATAAATTCCTTGACATGATGACAGAGAAGGTCGGTCACCTGACGTACGGCTCTCCCTGCAGAACTCTTGGATACTAAAAGCGTGTCCCCAATGGTAATATAAAATGACCCCGTAGCGAAATAGCGTAGCGCTACTAAAACTTGATACAGAGGGGCAAGAGGGTTGTAATGATGGTTGTGGTATGTTAACCGGTCTTGCATTAAACTCACAAGGAACATAATAGTTTTGGGACAACTCGATACCTTTCGAATACCTCAGCTTCATTGAGGGTCTCTAGGGGATTGGAACGATCGTTAAAACGTCTCAGAACTCTATTGCGACGGCGACGTTGCAGACGTCGTCTGACGGCCATTTTGGATGAGTGAATTCACTTGAGATTTTATTTGAGGTTACTATATACCAATCTCAAGATTTTCTGAGAAATCTCAATTTTTTTCTCATTTGAGTCAGAAAAAACATTGGTGGCACGCACGTTTGAGAAAAATCTCAAATTTGAGAAAAACCTCAAAGTCAAGTCTGAGTTTGAGAAAAAATTTATTTGGTGGCACAGTTTGGTGAGAAAGCTCAATTTTTTGAGAAATCTCAGATTTGAGGAAAATCTCAGCGTTGGTGGCCCCAAAGCCAGGTGTCATAGTTGAAGCAAAGTCCGACACGGTTTTTACAGTGAAATCACGTCGGGAGGTCAAAGTCATGCATCATGGCAAACTGAAGAAATGTGATGCACGGAAACTGCCAAAGTGGTTGGTAGATTACATGAGATCACGGCAAAGTAAGTCGCCAAGTGACTTTGGTGATCATCCAGATGATGAGGTAAGTGCCGGCGGATCATGCAATAACACTTCTGCCAAACTCCCTGGCGATACTGCTACTGAGGAGAGACTTGTGAAACAGCCTGATGGACCATTCAGGGGTACAGGGTGTCATTTTAAAGGTATTACTAAGCATGATGAAACTATTGTCGCAAAATCGCCAAAGCGGGGACAGAAAAGGTACAGAAGTCTAATTGTCTTTGTAAAAAAACCAAAATCCTAATGGATTTATGGTGCAATGTGATTCCAGCAGAGACTGGTTTCATCCGAAATGTGTAGATATTACTGCTGAAATTGCAGAAAGGATACCTCGGTATACTTGCCAAGAGTTTTATAGGTAATGGTAAATCACAATGTTTTAGTTAATCACACCAGTATTGTCGATTGCAGGGGCTCAAAAATGTGTTTATGTATATATGTTTATATTTTTGTAATACCGGGGGTCAGGGTTTTAAAATCGGGGCGAGTGTGGTGATTTTATCCACTCTATGTCTTTTTTGTAATATCGGGGGTCAGAACCGAAGGGAGTGTGGTGATTTTACCCACTATTATAAGTGCGGGGGTGAATTCATCGGGTATCGGGTGGTTTCGCCCACGCGCTTAGAGAGATCGTCTATGGATCGCAAGACACACGTTGTTGTAAAATTGTCTGAAGTTATATTGATAAAGATATTTTAAGCCTACTGGTAGGTTGTTGGTGATTCGTATCGGTTTCCCCGACTGTCTCGCCATCCAAGCGATGGGAAACACGATAATAATGAAAACATAGTTTAGGCATAAAAAAAACATCCGTATTTTGATATACGAATTATCATTAATTTTTTGATATGGATATAGATTCACTTCCCATACTTCACAGTGCATCTATACAACCATCTCAGAAAAATACAGAACAAAACCCATTAAAGGATATACTATTAAAGACAATACAAATAGCAGGAATTTAAAACGGTCAGGATAATGGACTTGATGATCTACCTCTTTTACTCGACATCCAAGACGAAAACTTAAATCATTTATATACATTGGTTAATTACTATGCAAACACTGCAATTAACAATACAGCTAATATTCAAGCGAAATAACATCTGCTGAAGTTACACACAGGTCAAGTAAAATGAAAATTGATCGAAGCTTTCGTAACAGAAAAATATAAAATGAAAAGTTTGATCAGCCTCAGTTGATAATGCCAAATGGGGAAACAGAGGTAGCAGAGATTCTTGGGGTGTATTGACATTGAGTTTTGGGCCTCTTTCTACCCTGACTGCACTTTTATTGCATTGCAAAAAAATAATGTTTAAGGCACGATTTTGGTGAAGAACAGTGGAAAGCTGTAGCCAAAATTATCAAATTTGGTTGGAAAATTGCCACTTATTTTCCAGTTTATGTTTCTCCTGTTTTCATGCAGAACTATATGTTTGGAACATCTAAATATGACTTGTTTGATGCTCATATGCAATATATTCCTAAACGTGATCCAGAAACGATTCCAGTGGAATTTACGGGTGTCAATTCGGTGTATCAACCAGACTTTAACTTTATTTTTACCAAGCATAAGCTTGAACGAGTACCTTGGCAGACGAACATGGAAAACATCCTTATAGAAATAGCACATGCAAGGAGTTACAAGTAGTACAGCCTGTAATGTTCGTTATCGACTGATGGATTCCATTCTTGATAGAAATGCAATCGCAAATGGAAAAAATGCAGTTTCTGTACAAAGACAATATCGACTCTATGACGTGAAATAAGTCTTTTAAAATTTTCTAAAAATATTAGAATATTCCACTGTAAAAATATATATATCTTCTTCACATAATCTAATCAGCCAAGAAAAATGAAACTTGTGTGGAAGCATTCTTAGGTAGTGTAGATTCAAAGTTGTGAAAAACATTACCCCAAGGGGTAGGGTGGGCCCACAATTTCGGGGGTGGGGGGTGGGGGTGGTTGGAATTTATACATAGGAATATATAGAGTATATCTTTAAAAGTATTTAACCTAAAAACTAATCAGTCAGAAAAGCTGAAACTTGTTTGGAAGAATCCTTAGGTGGGGTAGATTCACGTATGTTCAAATCATGATCCCCAGGATTATAGTGGCACCACAATCGGGGGTGGGTCTTTTTTTTACAATGTAGAGTAAATCTTTATATATCTTCTTCTTAGAAACCAATCAGCCAGGAAACCTGAAATGTAGTTGGAAGCATCCTCCGTTTGGGTAGAATCAATTTTGTTTTGATTATGATTCCCGGGTGTAGGGTAAAGCCACAATTTGGGTTGGGATTGTAAATTTTTTTCATAGAATATGTAAAAAAAATATCTTTAAAATCTTCTTTTAAAAACCATTTACCTAGAACAACAGTTACTGTTACTTTAGTGAAAGCAACTGTAGATAATGTAAATTCAAACTTAAAAAGTTATTTGCACCTTAGAGAGATAAATGCAGTGGTATAACTTTGATTTTATCAAAATAATACGAGTCTGCGACCCTCCCTAAGATCTCTTTCACCCTATAGTCGATCTCAACTTACAAGCTCGGGTACGCAGTCCTCAATTTCAGACACACAGGCTTAAACGACACATGACACAAACAATGTTTGGATAAATCCACTCGCCATGCTATGTGAGGAAGGTGACATTTATTTAAAAAAAGAGTAAAACTCTCTTTGATAACTAAGTGCTGTTTAGGGTTTGTTCTAAAGACGGTAAGCTTTTTTAAAAAAGCTAAACTTGTATAAATGATATATTTGAATTTCTATGTGCTGCGTCAAATAAAATGACTTTGTGCGTTTATTTATGATATATCCATGTGGAATGTGGTAGAAAAAAAAATTTGAGATAACCTTCTTTATTTTCAATTCCCTTTAGAACCTCATGCAATTAAATAATCATGATTATCTTCTTTAAATGAAGTGTAGATAAGATTTATAATTCCATTTAGGAAAAAAATATCCGGCTTATTTTTTACCTTTGAAACTGTGCCGATTCTACCGAATGAGCATGATCTTACATGTACCTTTTTAAAAATAATCAATTTATATTTTATTTTGTGGTCCCTTAAAATCATATATAAAATAACGCATTAAGGTTTAATTCAATACAATGCAACAAAAAATCAAAATGGTTTGAAATACATAATCTCCAAGAGAATAATGATAAGTTGAACTTTTGTATTAGAATATGAAATGTAAAAATCAATGTGTTCTCCATTACTTCATACTATGGAAATTATCATACAATAACCATTAGAAATGCTTTCAGTAACAAACTCGATTCTTATTAATAATAGAAAAATGTTAAAGTTCAAAATGTGTAGCTGAAAATATATTAAAACTTAACATAAAAATTATTACAACCAACTCGTTATTTTCTTCTTTGAGGTGTGTGTTTTTGTGTAAACAACCAATGATGATTCATACAACAACTAATTTTTTGCAGCCTATTTGACGCTTGCGTCAATATGATTTCTTGTTGATAATTTTAAATATAAACAGCAAATACTTGCAGTTCAACATTTAAATGAAAACATCAGTAAAAAATAAAGGAAAGTTGTAGTAAAGCTGAAGTAAAAAATCTACAAGACCATATTAAACAGTTACAAACAGCCAACACCTCATTACAAACAAACCCTGAGAAAACTAGCCCTAAACCTGTATAGAAATATAAAAACTACAATCTCAACTAGAAACTAATAGAATGAAGAGAATCCATCCATATCAAACTAGAGGCAACTATAAGATTACACACTGATGATAATGAAAAGTTTCGAGAAAAGCTTTGTCAAAGGTGACAGACTGCAAATTGTTAACAGATAAATGCGACTCCCAATTTCAAGCATCTTCCCAAGTCAAGGGTTTCTGATCCGCTCCGCTCTATATAAACCCTTGACCGAAAAGACAATACATATGCGGGTTAACGATTACGCAATCTAGTGAGAGTACTCATTTTTAAACTTTTGTGACCTCTTGTTCTGACTTGGGAAGATGATTTTCAAGAGAACCTCTCTTGATCCCAATTCTCGAGCAGTTTTGGCAGTTTCAGTCAGAAAGAAGCGGCCACAGATGACATTAATCTGACATGCACGAAATCTAGGCCATACTTAAAAAAACTACCAGTAATCAGGAACCTAGAAAACTCACAGAAATATGAATGGGAACTTTCAACATCAGAGGAAAAAGACCAACAAAATATCACAGTACGTAAATGTTAATAAAGATAAGGCATACTCACTAAATGAAGCAACATCCAAACTTGAAATGAGTAATACCAGACCTGACGTTATTTTACTACATACATTAGCCACCGATATAAAGGAGCTCTTGAACAGTGCCTAGGAAATATTGAAAAAAATATTGAAAAAATTGATGGAAGAGGAAATATCTCACCAATTCTCGAAAGGAGTGTTGATTTGTGAAATGCAAATCTGTGGTGCAGAAGTAACTAAATTCTCAAATCGAACAGGTACCATTTAACGGACCAGGAAACTTCAATGTTGGCAGCACACCTGAAAAACACACTCCTTTCGTCTTTTGACATCAATCAACCAGAATATGTCAACCTCCAAAAAGTACAACGGAGGAGAACCAATCAGCATTAAAACTTCTATTGAAGACATTCATACTCCGGTAACGGTAGAAACAGAGGAGGAAGGATTTTATTATTAAAGATAGAATTCCAGATCAAACCCTTATTATGCTACATTTTATGTTTATCTTCTTATCCACAGAATGATTGATTAAGACTTAAGGTTAAAGTTGTGTGAACATTTTGTAAAATTTTATTTTTTTATTGTTTTGTTGGTTTTGTTGTTTTTTTTTAATGTTTTTTTTTATACCTTTATCTTTTCGTACCAGTGTCATAAAATTTACAAAAACCCAACAAGGTTTTGTAATTGGAGTATAAGTGGTTTAAATGCTAATGGCACGAACACACTAGAGGATCATTTTTTAATCAAAGAAATAGCAAGATATAGTTATATCAGCAGAGACTCATATTGGATATAGTACCCATGTGTTTTTGAACAATTTAACTGGTTGTCTGTATGTAGAGATGTATCGTCAAATGGAAGGTATTATATAAAAGAAAGAATTAAACTGCTACCAACTACATATACTCTCCCAAAAAAGAAACGCAACATGTAGTATCATTTTTGCAAAAGAATGTTTCGTATATTAAATAACTGAAAGCAAGTTTTGTAATGATATGGCAAAAGTTGATGTGCGATCAACCGTAACTGTTGCGAAATTAAAAAAAAGGAACATTGTTCGATTGGTGTTTCAAGAAAGTGGAAATCGCTTTGCACGGCTAAATTTTTGTTAATTTTTATGTGTGATGTGTGTTAACAAAAAAAGACTATCGCATGAATTAAATGTTTGCCCTTGTTAGCTGAAGGACAGTTTTACGTATGCCTAGATTAGACATTGTTTCGCGCAATATCGCAATAGGGCGTCTCGAAGCTGGGGAGTCACAATATCTTGTTGCTCAACATTATGATGTTCACAGGAGTACAATCGCTCGTCTCTGGCAGAGATATTTACAGACTGGGACGTCAAATGATAGGCCGCGAACTGGTCGTCCGCGTATTACAACTGCGCAACAGGATCGCTATATACGTATTCTCCATCTACGCAACAGGACAGTTACAGCAACACAAACCGCTTCAAGCATACCTGGCCTTCGCAGAATATCCGCACAAACAGTGCGCAATCGCCTGCGAGAAGTTGGACTGCGAGCCAGACGACCTTATTTTGGCCCTATCTTGGGGAGACAACATCGGCGTGGACGGTTCGGATGGTGCTACACAGTTTGGAACTGGACTCTAAGGAATTGGAGAAGAATCTGGTTTAGTGATGAAAGCAGATTTATGCTACAGCACCGAGATGGCAGAGTGCGTGTTTACAGGCGGAAAAATGAACATTTTGCAAACAACTGTGTAGTAGAAGTTGACAGATTCGGTGGGGGCAGTGTTATGATGTTGGGCGCTATTTCTTACAATCAACGGACGCCACTGGTTCTTGTTCCTGGCAATTTAAAGGCGCAAAGATATCGCGACGAGATCCTCCAGCCCCACCTTCTTCTATTCATCAACCCACAGAGAGAGGTTTTTCAGCAAGACAACGCCAGACCGCACACAGCACGTGCTACTGTCGACTTTCTTGCTGACCACAACGTCACTGTGTTACCCTGGCCATCCAGATCCCCGGATTTGAATCCCATTGAGCACCTCTGGGATCAGTTGGATAAACGTATGCGCATGCGTCAACCAGCCCCGCAAACTCTTCTGCAATTACAGCAGGCACTACACGAGGAATGCCAAAAAATACCCCAGGTCCAAATTCAACGTTTGATTCAATCAATGCGGAGACGAGTTACAACAGTTTTGCAAGCAAACGGTGGCCACACAAAATACTGATGTATTTGTGCATCAAAACATTCGTTAAACCTTTTGTTTTGAATTTTGTCTTGTTGATGATTACAGCTAACACAACGACTATCATTATGAAAATTATTGAACTGTTCACGCAATGTATTAAGTATCTAAAATTTATTTTTCTATCAGACAAAAACTTGTAAAATAATACATGTTGCGTTTCTTTTTTGGGAGAGTATATATATATAAAGAGTAACAGTGGTTAAAATTTGACAAGAATCATTTCCATTTACAATCAGACCTCTTCTTATGTGCTTTATATATGTCCCTGCCAACTCTACATGTACTAGACATTTACCATAAAACTTATTGGGATTAATTAAAATAAGGCCTTCTGTATTACAATGAAAACGGTGATGACTTGATTTGTGGTGATTGTATTGCTCGTACTGCAGATAAATTAGATGTTTTTACTGATGACACCCCAAAATACTTTTATTTGCTTGATTCATATTCTGTAGATAACATTACGAGTGAGACGGAGTCATAATACTGTATTAGACACACGAGGGAAAGAGTTGCTTGAACTTTATATACAAAATAAATTACGCATTATGAATGGAAGATGCTTAGGAGACAGTTTTGGGCATTATACCTGTTTCAATCCCTTAGGTCAGAGTACAGTGATTATTTTGTAGCAGCTGAAAAAATTACAATCAAATACTATAATTCAAAGTTTCTGAATTTATTCCTAGTCTATCTGACTGTCATTAAAAAATTTCAACATTCTTTACCTACCATCAAAATGATGCAGACGTTATGCACGACACGCGTGTTTGATGTGCATGTGAAGTAAGACAGCAAAATAATACGGATACTAGTACCTTGGAAATTCTTTCAAAGGATAAAAATATTCTGCATTTAATTGATTGTTGTTTTCTTTATTCTTTATTTCAAACATTTTACTTCAATGTGTAGTTTATGAATTTAGAGGTCCGTGCAATCTGAATGCCTTGATCAGCAAGCAACCGACCATAACTCTCTCGACCGGTGTCGTATAATTAAGGGTCCGCCTCGTAAAATGGTCCGGCCGGACCTTTAATTTTAACATGTAAGGTCCGCCTTTGCTATAAAAGGGTCCGGCCCGTGTAAGAAGAGGTCCGCCTAACATAAAAGGTCCGGGGTATACATTTCATTTCTATCTTTTTAATTTCGAGAGTTTTAATTTTAATTCAATTTTAAGTCACAAAGTGAAGGATACCAATCAATTTATCTTTTTAATTATACATGTATACATGTATTTTTATAATTTCTGTTACTTTGATTTACATATTAACATATTAGAATCAGGACCCATAATTAACCCAACCACCCAGCCCGAACCATTACATGATATGCTCTCTCTCTCTCTCTCTCTCTCTCTCTCTCTCTCTCTCTCTCTCTCTCGTGTTTCCATCATGATGATGTGTCTCTCTCCATATCTAAATATTCATGTGTAATATTTGATTAATTTGAGCACTAAAAAGCAACTTTTTTGGATAAGTATGGCTTATTCTATCTTCTTAATATTCATTTTAACAAAAAAAAGTTTCTAATATTTAACAAATTCATTTTGGGTCTTCGACATTAAGAATGTTAACAAAATATTTGTTTATATAGCAAAGAATTCTAAGCTCAGTAAATCGCTGATAACTTAACGAATGGCACTCGATTTTGGCTGCCTATCAAAATTGCCTTAATGAAGTTCATGTATTGTATACATTAAATTAAAATCGTGACCATGCCCCTTTAAAAAGAATAACATACGGAATTTGACATATGTACAGAAAAAACGATACTAGCTAGTTAATTTTTGTTTAAAATATTTGTACATGTAAATTGCACAAACTGTCTCGAATCACTCAGATATACCCTAAACATTAGTTATCATTTTAATAGTGTCAAAGAAAATTGAGAGAAAAGTTAAGATATACAAGTGTAGATAAAAAAAAAAACCCGTTTTATTTGTAAAAATATACATTTGAAGTTTTTTCATAATTTTCATTTTGATTTTAGTACCCACAATTTTAAAATATGACATCATAAAGTTTACCTTTTCCCGCCATTATCTCATTTTTAGCATAAAACGGCTTGTTTTTAGGCAGTTTTTCTTTAAGGAAACATTGAGCGACTGCTTGAACAAACAAAATATTTTCACCAAAGATGTATCTATCCAATACTTATAAGTGACAAAACGTTCGTTCTTGTTCAAAGAGTCGCTCTATATTTCGTATTCGAAAAAGATAAGAAAAATGTCAATTTTTGATTGATTTTGATTAAATTATAAAAATTGCGTCCTTTCTGGCGTCATATACTGCCAGTGAGTGCATATAAATCAAATAAATAGGTAAAACACATATTTTATGTCAACTCTTTTATAAAATAACACAACAAATTAATGTACCTGAATCATTTTAAAAATTGCGAATTTTGGGGGCCAAATTTGACTTATATATAATTCTTTACCTTATTTAAAGATTATTTCAAGGAGAGGGACAATCGTTTGAAAATTAATTCCAGGGGTTTCTCACAATTTAAAAAAACCGTCGGATGAAACTTCGTTATAAATATGTTTTACTACTTTTTTTTAAATTAAATAACACTAATTTTACTGTATTTTGGGAATACAATGCATGTACATGCAATGGGTCCCACTTCTATAACTGAAAAGGAAATAAAACTAGATGCGATCTCCTTGAGAGCAATAGGTCTTCCATAGACGAATTTTAAAACCCTAAACTCTAAACTACAAAAGTTGTCATCAAACACTTCGTTGCATTTGCAATTGCAAAGCGGAAAACCATAATAAAAAAAGAAAACGTGTTCCTCTGTTGATACTCTGACATTTCAAATAAAATATGAAAATAACAAAAAAGAGACATCTAAATGATATATCCGAGATATCGCAACATAAGAAACGCAATAATCATCATGATGATTTACCATGAGATTTTAATCCTAGGTTGAATTTTTGAGAAAAAAAATATGGAATATACTATCATTAATAAGAAAATTTTAAAAAATACAATTTTGTTTGTTCCGGTGACGACTGGACATGCCGGATAAATCAATGAAACCTTTGCTGCACATCTACATGTTTAGTGTCTATCATATAGCAAATCTTTGTTACTTTATCACTTTCCGTTATTGAGTCTTGCACAGACAAAATCAGAAAAGATTCTGAAAATATCTGAGATACCTCAGTAGAAAAAAAGCAATACTCATATATTGACCAATGCGCTGAAATTTAAAAAATTTAAAAAGATAGAAAATTCTATCGAAAATTATAAAAGTAAAAAGTACAATTTTGCTTGCTTCTGGTTACGACCAGAACTGACAGACAAGTTATTGAAGAGAACTCTGTACGTAAATAAAATTATAAGAGCTTAAATAATTCTCTTTGAAAATTTATTCATTTTATCTAATTTGTATGCAGATTTATCTATTTTTTGATAAATAAGCAAGTGTAACATAAAAATTTTTGTTTTGAAATAATAATTCCTTTTTTTTTACATAGGATATGTCAAAGAAATGCATTTGTGAAAGTCAAATTTCAGGCTTAGGCTTATATTCTTTAAATATGAGAAAAGCGCCATTTTCCGTTCTATTTTTAGCAGCGGTCCTAGCTTTTATAATACCGATGGACCGTTTGAAAAATATGAAAAAAAAAATTCTGTACGCATTTCATTTATCTAGTGGGGTATGGGCCATTACTTTAAAACAAAACGTCAAGAATATATAAACAACGTCGCATGTGTGTGGTGACTGTCCTTACCTAACGCTCTATATATGTTGTCTTCAGAAATAAATATCTTTTTGCACTAAAATTTTCAGATCTAAATAAATAGATGTAAATATAATACAGTTCGAAATTTTCGAGTTTTCATGATTTTATTGCAACTGTGACACTACTTTTGGAGCCACCCTCTTATCAATCCTACAGTGTTGTGTATTTGGTGATCTGCAAAATGTAAATGTCTCCGAATGCTATTCATGTGAAAGTGTCATTTAACGTAAAGCTCGAATGATGTTGAGATTATTTGACTGATAAATTTGTTTTTCATTTAACACTGGCTCCGATTAAAGAATGTAATAATTTTTTTCCCACTTTTCCCTTTATAAATCATTCTTTATTTTTTTATGCAAAGAAATGCATCTAATTTTGTGAGGTTTTGAAATGTGAAGTAGTAAAACAAATTAAAATGGTGCCTTAAAGGCGCTCAGACAGCAATCTGAAGATAATTGCTAGGTAGTTTACAAATATATTTCTGCATCGAAACGCTTTGTATCATAGCAATTTTATCACAAATTATATACCTTCTATCTTTTTTGAAACCTTGAGAGAGAGAGAGAGAGAGAGAGAGAGAGAGAGAGATTATAATTGAACAAATTATCAAACTTTTAATCCTTTTTTAAACACCTTACCTTCAGTCAGTCAAAAGATGCTTTTTAATTATAAGTACATTGTACATGTATCATCTTATTAAATTCTTTTGTCTTTTCACACCCTTATACTTACCACAGTATTATGAATGAACACATGTATGCCCTCTGTTAATGTAATGCACATCTGCGACTTTTTTATTATTAATTATCTTAAAATAATGATGGACTCTACCTAAAGACGTATGAATTGTTAGCATATTATCAAACGTTCCTGATCTACTGAAAATTAAACAAAACACGAGGTAAAAAGACAATATTGGTTGTGTAGAACACTAAGTAGTACGATCTCATGATTTGATCCTAACTTCCGAATGTAAAACATTTGTAGTAAAAGACTTGCATTGAAAGTTTGACATTAAACTAAATTAAATGTATTTTAATTAAAATAGATAAAGCTAGGTAGCAATTTCATTTCTAAACATTATAATTTTTCACTTTCATTGGAATTTTAAAACAGAAGTGTTTAAAATTTGACATATAAGAGGTTTTCTGGAACCACACTGATATTTGAAAAATTCTCTAGAAAATATTATAGAGTACTGTACGTAGTGTAATTGTGTTCTATTATTGTTGAATACTGTGTCTGTTATTGGTAACGACTGCATGCAACAAACATCCTCAACACCTATTTGGTGTAGAGATCCAAGCAATATTGAACTCTTGTCTCGTTTAACAAGACGCTCGGCTGTCTGTAAATCTCCGACAGGCAGACTGAGATACCCTCTGCTTGTCAGGGTTTACGGACACAGCCGAGCGTCTAGTTGATTAAGACTATAAAGATAGTCTCGTATTCTGAATTCATATGACTACAAAATTATCTGAATTGTTCGTGACATTTAAAATTTTTAAGGTATTTATAAATAATATTTTTTGAAAAACTATACGTCTGATACATAGTGAAACATAGTGAAAATGTATTAAATCTTGGAAATTCTTCTTCTCTACTCCCATATATATTTGTTAAAAAGTAAATGCATGATTATGAGGTCCATGAGGCCTTCTACCAAAATCGTAAAATTCATGACCCCAGGGTCAGGGGTTCAGGCTCTCGGGTGGGGCCAATATGGGCATATAGTAAAAATGTATTAAATCTTATAAAATCTTCTTCTCTTCTCCCATATATATTTGTTATTAAAAACTAAATGCATGATTATGATGTCCATGATGTCCTTTACCTTAATTGCGAAATTCATGACCCCTGGGTCAGGCTCTACGGTAGGGCCAATATGGCCAAATAGTAAAAATGTATTAAATCTTAGAAAAACTTCTTCTCTTCTCCCATATATATTTGTTAAAAAGTAAATGCATGATTATGACGTCCATGAGGCCTTCTACCAAAATCGTAAAATTCATGACCCCTGGGTCAGGGGTTCAGGCTCTCGGGTGGGGCCAATATGGGCATATAGTAAAAATGTATTAAATCTTAGAAAATCTTCTTCTCTACTCCCATTTATATTTGTTAAAAACTAAATGCATGATTATGATGTCCATGAGGTCCTCTACCAAAATTGTGAAATTCATGACTCCTGGATTAGGGGTTCAGGCTCTCGGGTGGGGCCAATATAGCCATATAGTAACAAGAGGCCCATGGGCCACATCGCTCACCTGAGGAACAATAGGTATGATAAAATCAGCTTAATGGAGTCATAATACAAACTATCTGGACAATGTACAATAATACATGTAGATCCTGTATAAATAAAATCCATTTTCCCCTCGATATTCTTATGTTTTTAATCATTAGTCCCTTTTCTAACAGGACGATTTTATAGTCATATCATATGTCAATAAGAAAGTTTTAAAAAATACAATTTTGTTTGTTCCGGTGACGACTGGACATGCCGGATAAATCAATGATACCTTTGCTGCACATCTACATGTTTAGGTCTATCATATAGCAAATCTTGGTTACTTAATCACTTTCCGTTATTGAGTCTTGCACAGACAAAATCAGAAAAGATTCTGAAAATATCTGAGATACCTCAGTAGAAAAAAAGCAATACTCATATATTGACCAATATATGCGCTGAAATTTTAAAAAAAGTCTGGAAAATTCTATCGAAAATTATAAAAGTAAAAAGTACAATTTTGCTTGCTTCTAGCTTTTATAATACCGATGGACCGTTTGAAAAAATATGAAACAAAAATTCTGTACGCATTTCATTTATCTAGTGGGGTATGGGCCATTACTTTAAAACAAAACGTCAAGAATATATAAACAACGTCGCATGTGTGCGGTGACTGTCCTTACCTAACGCTCTATATATGTTGTCTTCAGAAATAAATATCTTTTTGCACTAAAATTTTCAGATCTAAATAAATAGATGTAAATATAATACAGTTCGAAATTTTCGAGTTTTCATGATTTTATTGCAACTGTGACACTACTTTTGGAGCCACCCTCTTATCAATCCTACAGTGTTGTGTATTTGGTGATCTGCAAAATGTAAATGTCTCCGAATGCTATTCATGTGAAAGTGTCATTTAACGTAAAGCTCGAATGATGTTGAGATTATTTGACTGATAATTTTTTTCATTAATCACTAGCTCCGATTAAAGAATGTCATAATTTTTCTTTATTTTCCCTTTATAAATCATTCTTTAATTTTTTATGCAAAGAAATGCATCTAATTTTGTGAGGTTTTGAAACGTGAAGTAGTAAAACAAATTAAAATGGTGCCTTAAAGGCGCTCAGACAGCAATCTGAAGATAATTGCTAGGTAGTTTACAAATATATTTCTGCATCAATACGCTTTGTATCATAGCAATTATATCACAAATTATATACCTTCTATCTGAATGTCATGTTCGATAAATTCATATAGGATTTGCTCTGTTTCTTCTGGTTTTTCATTTGGTTTCTCGGGAATATTGAAAAATACTAAATTTTCTCTCATAGTTCTGGTCTGTAAATCAAGCAAATCGTCTTTTGTTTTGGCAAGATCTGCTTTGATATTACTTGTTGTGTTTTCAATATCAGATTTTGTTTTGCATTTGGCAACTTCCTCTGTTAGATAATTAACTGTTTGCTCCATATGAGCGAATCTAGTTTCAAGATTGCCAAGTTCATTAAGAATTTCATCTAAGCAGTTTAACTTTGATAATTTGTTGTGGATATCCACTAGAATGTTCTGAACAGTGGGTACAGGGGCTTGAAACTGGGGGAACCCTGACGGTACACCAACATGAGGGTGTTGCTGGAGATTAGGGCTATGGATTGGGGCTCCTTCCGGTACCAGTGTGTTTGTCATTTGGTTGGGTGTTTGGTGCATCATAGCTAATTCGGGTCTAGCATTTAGAATTTCATTTGAACCGGCTATCATTTCGCCAGTGGAGCCAAGCGTGACATTTTGACTAGTAATACTAGTACTCTGTGTATGTGTGTTATGCTGGTCATGCAATTCTTGCGTTCTTTTTGGTGATAATTCACTTTCTGTTCCAGCAGAACTTCTATCAGACCGTCTACGTTTGCCAATTTCAATTTTGTTTTTGTTTTTGTTTGTGTTTCTACTCTTAGCCTTTGTAACGTGTGCCATATACAATCAGGTGCGAATACCTTTGTTTACTTCAAGTAATGTTACGGTGCAGCGACTATTCAGGGACTATGATATATAGTCATGTAGATAAACGCTGTGCTATAAAACTACTGAATATCAAGACACAAGAAGTCACGATACTAGTTCATACACTTCCCAATGTCTGTTTGTCTGTTTTTGCTCCTCATAAAGCGTCTATATGTGCCACTACCCGGATTCTTGATTTGAGCTCAGCGAACACGTCCGCCATTCACCACGTCACAAACAAAAGATAAATTGCAATAAGTAACTACAGGTAGGACCTTTTCTTAAAGGAGAAAGCCGGACCCTAAATGTTAACATTAAAGGTCCACCCGGACCATTTTACGGGACGGACCTTAAATTATACGACACCGGTATCTATACCCCAGTGGCAGTAGAGGAACGATCGAAACTAATAGGGTGACCAAATGCTTTTATGATTTCATGTCAGCTTTAACTTAGATGGTCACAAATGGGAGGACATGGTGGTTTTTGTGATTGATCACAACCAAGACTGGACAGATGCAGAGAGAGAAAACAAAGAACATTTTTGGATGCATAGACTGACAGCATGAATAAATTAATTAAGTGACTTGACTAAAATGAACATTAACTAAGCAACCTCATCTCTTTCTTAGCAATATCACTATCGTCATCTTTTTGGTTCCATGTACAAACTATTGTAACGTGTTTTGTCTTGGGTTCTCAGGGATAATATATGCAATAAATTTTCCTCTAACTCTACCTGAGTTAATAATGATTAGTACAATGATTTTTCTCTAATTGGGTAACGTTTTAATCACTATCAATCATAAATGGGGATAATGTGTGAGGTGGGCTTTCAGTACTGTGTGTCTATACCCGGTTCCTATTGAGAGAGAGATACTTGGTGTCTCAATCTTCTTCAGATTTACTACACCGAGCACCTCACCTCAATTCCCTGGGTTTCTTGCCACTAGTTTCTATTTAACCCTACCTCTTAACTCTTCTATCTTTCTTCTTTCTATTTCTTTCTTTCTATCACAAGTTTCTTCTCTGCTGTCTCCAGACGACTCTCCCACACTCTACAGCACAGCTGTTTATATAACCTTGGAGTAGTCCACTCCAAGGGTAGTCAGGTTATTCTATTTCCCCCACCCAAATCTAATTCATTACAACGTTTATTGTAATAAGGCATAATCACTACATTACCCACGCCTCTTTTACCATGCGTCCCGCATGTCTACTGATTTTTATTTTAATCAAATTTTTTTTTCAAAGGTATTTAAAATATTTATTTTTCAAATATAAATTACAAAACTAACATAACTTTCTGTTATTGGCTGAAATAAGACAACTAGTCTCGCCATAAATCAATTACTGTTCTTCGAGAGTTTGTTCCCTTTGAATTAATCAAACCAAGTGTCCTCTTCAAATTTCTCAATATTTTCACCATTCTCTTGATATTTTCTAATTACTCTGATAATCTTCTGGTGGCCTCTCTTCTTTTGATCATCGACCTTAAAGTTGGTCTGCGTTCCAACGTCTACTTTTTCCCTCCCAACAGCCTTACAACAAGAGCAATGACTCTCTTTCAGGGGTTCTTCTTGGGACGTCGTTTCACAGATCTCTATTTCTACCTCAGGTTCTTTACCCTGTTCCTCTGACAATACTGGCTCTTCTTCTACAGCTTTGCGTTTGACACCTGGCAATCTTGGGGTGGTTCTCTTTCGGTATGTTCTTCCGACCTCCACTTCGTCAAATATCAACTCTCCAGGGTCTTTATCCCAATCTTCATCTTCTCCAACACTCTTTGGTGTAGACTGAACCTGGTCTTTGGTGGCTGTTTTCACTCGGTCGTCACCGTGGACTCTTTTGATGTGCCTGGTTAAAATTGTCTTTTTCCCAAAGGCCTGATCACAAAACTCGCATTCAAACTTCCTTTTGGACATGTCTTCCAAACCACAAGCTAACAAATGTTTACTCCACTCATCTTTAGACGGAAGTCGAATCAAGCATATTGAACACAGAAACCCTGGTTTTCTGGGTGTCACTTTTGTGAGTGGCATTTTACTGCTATCCTATCCTACAAGTAAACAAATTAAAAATATTAACTTTTCTCAATTTTTTTTTTATATTTATATATATATATATATACAAAAAAAAATAACAATGCTCAGTTAAGGATTGTAATCAAATTCATAATCACTATGCCATTTAGGCTTTCTGCGCTGTCTACGATTAGAATATGTCATTTCTAATTCACTAAGTTCAGAATTTCCCAGCAAATCTGTCTTAAGTTCGTCACCTTCCAGGTCATCACTAAGACTCTCATCTTTCGCATAATTTTTACTCGCAGTAAGCTGTTCAATTTCATTACTTAGGACCTGAGTCCCGTAAGGACGTAATCTATCAACATGTACTATGAGTGTCTTTTCGGAATCTTTCTTTCGTATTTTGTATGTAGTATTTGTGTGCTTTTCTTCAATAATGTAAGGACCATACCAAAAGTTCATCAACTTTGGAGATTTCCCTATTTTCCTCTGTGGGAAGAAAACCAATACCTCATCACCAACAGTAAACTGTTTACCAACCACATTTTGATCATGGTATTTCTTTTGTCTCAGCATTGATTGCTTACTTATCTGGCGTGTATACCTATACGCTTCCTCTAATCTTTCACGAAGTGTCCATACATAATCATGCACTTTACTTGGTTTCATTTCGCTTGGTAATTCATACATTAGATCTAGTGGAGTGGATACTTCTCGTCCCAACATAAGCATATTTGGTGTATAACCTGTGGTTTCATGAACAGCAGAGCAGTATGCCATGAGGACATATGGCAAATGTTTATCCCAGTCATGCTGGTGGTCAGACACATAGGCAGTCAACATCGTTGCTAATGTTTTGTTGAATCTCTCAACCATTCCATCAGACTTAGGGTGAAAAGCAGTGGTCCGAGTTTTTCTTATACCAAGCAAGTCACACAGTTCCTTAAACAACCTACTCTCGTACTGCCTGCCCTGATCACTATGGATAATTTCTGGCACACCCCATTTAGTTATGAACTGCTCTGCTATTACTTCGGCTACGGTCAGTGCTTCAATGTTTCTTAGTGGGTAAGCATCCGTCCACTTGGTGAAGTAATCTGATATTACCAATATATACTTATTACCATTATCTGTTTCGGGCAACGGTCCCATAATGTCAGTAGCCACCCTTTCTAAAGGGTACCCAGTCTGGTCTACCTGCATGTAATTCTTTCCTTCAGACCGTATTTTTCTCTTACGACATTGTGGACACCCTGTTACATAGTTCCTTACATCACCTTGTAAACTCGTCCAGTAGAATTTTTCTCGAACCCTTGCCAACGTTTTGGTTACACCTAAATGACCAGATGTTCGTGCGTCATGACATTGTTTTAGAATTTCTTTTCTTTCCGACAATGGGACCAAAATCTGCATTAACTCTTTTCTATTTCCTATCCATTTCCTACAAAGTAAATCATTTACAATATCCAGAGAATTCCACTGAGACCATAATGACTTAACGGTGTTGCTCTCACCTTTTATTTCAGTAAATGCCGGCCGCTTTTTGTCAGCCACCCATGTTTTTACCTTTTGTAGGTCAGGATCTTCCTTCTGAAGTTCCCTTATTGATAAATCATGCTCATCTTTGACTGTTTCTATTGCATGTATAATGTTAACTTCGGGTTTTTCCTTATTTATTTCGCTTTCTTCAGAGAATCCACACTGACGACACGGATATCTACTCAGACTGTCTGCGTTAGAGTGCTTTGCACCTGGCCTATGCCTTATATCTAGATCATATGTACCAAGAAACTCGATCCATCTAGCTACCTGACCTTGTGGATCTTTAAAACTCATAAGCCACTTTAGCGCACTGTGATCCGTTCTGACGATAGCTTTATGTCCATAAAGATAGTGGCGAAAGTGTTGACATCCATACACCACCGCTAAAAGCTCTTTTCGAGTAACACAATATTTACGTTCGCTCTTTGATAGAGTTCTGCTAGCGTAGGAGATAACTTTCATATGACCATCAATTTCTTGAGATAAGACTACTCCAATCCCTACCTGACTAGCATCGGTATCAAGAACAAAAGGTAACGAGAAGTCAGGATGAGCTAGAACAGGTGTACTAACTAAGTGACATTTTAGTTTTTCAAAAGCTTCATTATACTCTGCGGTCCATTTAAACACTCTACCTTTCTCTGTTAACCGAAACAGTGGCTTAGCTATAGAGGAGAAGCCAGCTATAAATCTCCTATAATAACTGCATAACCCCAAGAAAGATCGCACTTCAGTAGGATCAATTGGTACTGGCCAATTTTTAATCACTGCTATTTTCTGTGGGTCGGTTTGTACTCCAAGGCCAGACACTCGGTAACCCAGAAATAATACTTCCTTTTTAAACAACGTGCACTTTGACGGTTTCAACTTCAGTCCTGCTTGTGAAGTCTTTGAAACACGTATTCGAGATTTTGCATAGTCTCTTCGTATGTTTTGCCAAAGACAATTATGTCATCTATATATACTAAGCATATTTTAAAATGCAAACCAGCAAGGACAGTCTCCATTAGCCTCTCAAAAGTTGCTGGGCTGTTACAAAGTCCAAAAGGCATAACTGAGAATTGAAACAGACCATTTCTCGTAACAAACGCAGTTTTCTCTTTGTCCGCTTCGTCCATTTCCACCTGCCAAAAACCTGAATGAAGATCCAAAGTACAGAACCAGTGAGCCCCTCTTAAACGATCAAGTGAATCATCGATTCTTGGCAGGGGATATGCATCTTTGACAGTTTTACTGTTTAGGGATCTATAATCCACACAGAATCTTTTAGTGCCATCCTTCTTCTCAACCAATACTACCCCGGCAGCCCATGGACTTGATGAAGGTTCTACTATACCCCGCTCAATCATATTTTCTACCTCTTTGTCAACAAATTCTGCTGCATGATGTGGTAGACGCCTCGGTGGTTGTTTGGTTGGTTTTGCACCTTCTGTGTTTATTTTGTGCTTTATTAACGACGTTCTTCCAAAATCGTCCTTGGACTTGGAAAACAAATTTTGATACCTGACTAAAATTACTTTTACTTTAGCTTTATGCTCTTCTGTGAGGTCCCTTGTCGCCTCCTCATAGAGTTCATTTAAATGTCCTGGGATGTTTTGTCCCTCTTTTCCCGCCACAATAGAGTTAACTACTTTTACCTGGTCACACTCAGATACATCCGCCACCGGCGATGTTACACCTACTACCGTGTTCTTATAAATAGTTTGAATTTGACCTGACAGATTCATCAACCGCAATGCAACTCTTTTATCGAAGCTAACGAGAGTTCTAGCCAGCATTGCCTTACCATCTTTATGAAACTTTTCACACGGTTCTACTATCATAGGACATTCGACTGTAGTTCCAGGAAATGAAAGTATCTCTCCAGTGCAAATCATCTCACTTCTAGGTGGAATTATAATTGTTTCGGTCAGACTAACACGAAAACATCCGATGTGGCCTTGTAACTGAAGTTCGTGTTCTACACCCTGTACATACATTTTATTTTGTGAAATGTCAACTAAACAATGACTGGATTTTAGGAAATCAAGACCTAAAATTCCGTCGGCCTTTATGTTAGCTACAACAGCCGTACATTCAAACATATACTCCCCTAGTTGGATTTTAAAATTTCCTTTTCCTTTCACTTCCAAAGGGGTTCCATCTGCACCTACTATGTTTTGTGCAACTGTTTCCAAAGGAATACGACCAGCCTTTTCCATGTTCTCAAATATTCTATCGGCAAGAATTGTCAATGTTGCACCGGTGTCAACTAACAAATTGCAAGGAACCATGTCTACAAGCCCGTTGATAAATAAACTAGATTCTGTACCGACTGTAGCATTCTTTATAGTGGCTGTATTCGACTTTGTATCATGGCTTTTATTCTTGAACTGAGTTTCACAATGTTCATCTGGTTTAGATTTAGCAGCTTTCTTTTGAGCCTGTTCTTGGTTTAACTTAATAAAGCAATCTTTGATTTTATGTCCACGCCTTCCGCAGTGATGGCATTTAAAAGGGAAGCGATCGACATGCTCTGCATCGGTATCATTTGATTTGTTTGGCGCCTTGCTTGCAGACAATTTTGATATTTTATTTTCCAGATCTCTCATGGACTGTTGAATTTCTTGACGAAGCTTCAAAATTTCTTCATTCACACCAATGCTATTCTGTGCAGAAGCCGTATTTGTTTCTACCGCGTCATTTGTAGCACCTCGAGCAAATCCGACGTCGTGCCTACGTTGACGCTCGGCTCTACAGAACGCTTCTATTTCGACTGCTAATCTTACGGCATCATTCAGAGATTTAGGACGGGACTGTTGAATACGCAGTCGCATGTCAAAATCCGACAGTGCCGTAGGGTATGCAAGATGAGTCAAGCGACGTATGCTTTCCCCTAGCTCTGGTAAAGTCTCTGTCGCTTTTTGGCGTTTTTCCCTTAGCATTGCTCGGTACAACTCGGTCTGATTAACAGGTGCAAACCTAGCCTCTAATGCATCACATAAATCCTCATATGTGTAAACTGTGCCTGTTTTTATGTTTCCGAGTACAGTCTGTGCTTGTCCTCTTAAAGATGCTGCCAAGTATAAACTCTTCTGTCGAGGATTCCACAAGTTAATACTACAGCAGGCTTCGAAATGAGCTTTATAGTCTATCCATGAGGAAGTGCCATCAAATGTTGCCGGTTTCATGATAGTTTTACCCCTATCATTATCTACAAGATTGTTTTCAGTGTTACCTTGTGAGTAAACACTCCGATTAAAGACCTGGTTTGAAGTGGGTCTATCATTCCATGCACCATGTCTTGATGTCCAAGTAACACTGGTTGTCGTCGATGTGGCACCGAGACTGTGTGTACTGTGTGGAAAACTACCTGCTAGTAGCGTTTCCGAAAAATTTGGTTGTTCAATTGATCGAGGGTTTAAGTAATCACTATTCGCTTTGTACGTTTCTTGACTTGTTTCCCCTCGATAAACAGAGAAATCTGACTTTGGATATTTTGAATAACCAAAATTCTCCGCTGTGTCCGATTTAACATTTGCACTTGCAGTGTTAGCATACTGAGATGATCTATCATCCATACTTGTATCATATTTTGGTCTTACATTTACCCCGGAATCTGGTATCATAGAAGGATTAGATGTATATGGCGTAGATCTCAATATATCCAATGTCTCTTTTAGCTTCTCACGTCTAGCATCTATTACGCTAAGATCAGCCCAAAGTTCAGCTTCTTTGTCATTCATTTTAAATTTTCTATTATCTACACTAATACAAAAATACTACACAAAAGTTTTCTAATTCTTTTATTCTTATCGTTCACAAATTCAAAATTCAGATACACGGTTTCTTTGAACCTGGTACACACTACCCGGTAACACTTCACTTGGTTCAAAGCACCCGGTAACAATGCACTCGGTATCCAGTTCCTAATACAAACGCTATATGCTGATTCAAAAACAACACATTAAATTTATTAAATCAACGAAATCACTGATATTTTATCCCCGAACCGGCTGCCACCAAAATGTAACGTGTTTTGTCTTGGGTTCTCAGGAATAATATATGCAATAAATTTTCCTCTAACTCTACCTGAGTTAATAATGATTAGTACAATGATTTTTCTCTCATTGGGTAACGTTTTAATCACTATCAATCATAAATGGGGATAATGTGTGAGGTGGGCTTTCAGTACTGTGTGTCTATACCCGGTTCCTATTGAGAGAGAGATACTTGGTGTCTCAATCTTCTTCAGATTTACTACACCGAGCACCTCACCTCAATTCCCTGGGTTTCTTGCCACTAGTTTCTATTTAACCCTACCTCTTAACTCTTCTATCTTTCTTCTTTCTATTTCTTTCTTTCTATCACAAGTTTCTTCTCTGCTGTCTCCAGACGACTCTCCCACACTCTACAGCACAGCTGTTTATATAACCTTGGAGTAGTCCACTCCAAGGGTAGTCAGGTTATTCCATTTCCCCCACCCAAATCTAATTCATTACAACGTTTATTGTAATAAGGCATAATCACTACACTATCATTCACGTTAATTATTCAACTTATTGGCTCGTTCCTTAATCGGTTTAATCTGTACCGGTTCTTTTTGCTTTCTTTGTATTTTGAAATTTTGAATTGGTTTTTTGTTTCTTCATTTTATTTTTTTTTTATATAACTCCTATGAATTTTTACACTTTTGTGAATATTTATGTGTTTATTTACAGAGCCTGTCTCTTCTTTAAACCTTCATTACGATTACGGATTATCTTACTAGTCGACTTAATTAACAGCAAACTCTAGTCAGCAAATTAATTCGTTCGCGTTATCTTTCAGCGCTCCTACATATTCTCTTTTGAGAAGTGGACAGGCATAGCCTACATCCACTTCTCTTCGCAAGTCCTCATATTTTGATTCTGGAAAACGTGTAAATGTCAGAACCAAAGACAGTTTACGCTTCGACCAATGTTTCGACTCCAGTTTCCCTGAATTTTCGTAACAGACCTACTATTTCTACATTTTAAACATTATTGCATCCATATATCACCAAAAAAATCAACACTAACCCGCTGTCAAATCATTTTCGCTTAACATTTTAATCGAAATTTTAAAATGATCATTCAATGTAATGCGAGAGGGAGGATATATTTTTTCGAGGGAAAGGTCAATAAATAGATTCTAAGAAAAGTATGAAATTATATAGATAAAAAGTCTGCAAATATTAAACTTTTTTATATGATTAAATACCGTGAGAGCGCCAATTCGCTGTAAAAGAATTATGAATATCCGTCCTGTCAATTTTACCAGAAAGATCTAATTGTACATGTACCCTGGAAGTGTTTTATAAAAAAAATGTTTATAAGGCAATTTTTGTCGGCAAATTGTTAATGTGCCCTTATTATTGCCACTATCGCAACAAAATCACCATAAACGCATCAGAATAGAACGTCTCCATTAGAGGTTCAGAGTTTATATCTTGCAGTGTCAACTATACATACTGAGAAATCTAAGGAATATGAAAGTGCTATCCAAAACGTGATATGAATGAATGATGGTAGGTGGAACTTGGCAATAAAATGGACATTGTAGTAAATACTGCTCAAGTTGCTTGCAAACAAGCTATTAAGATAGTATGACACATCATCACAAAATGGCTGACCTCTTGGCGAAACGACATTTCATTTTATTAAAAGGGTTTATTGATACAGCAGATAACTCACTCCATAGCCGAGTGGACAAAGTGTCGGGCTTAAGATCCATACGTCGCGAGTTCAGACCCTTAGGGAGCTTATATTTTTTCTTACTGACTTGAGGTTTTAGATTTTTTAACCCAAACTGCAAAAATAAAAATCACAACAAATATCCAAGGTCTACACAAGTACGATCAGAATTATATGCAATTGGTTGATAACAATTTCGTAACTTATAAAAGAAAAACACATTCATGCACAATGAATAATTAACAATCTCTCTCAGGGGAGGTTGTGTGTTAATTGACGAACAATGACTTTGAAAGTAATAAAATTATTATAATAATATATAACAATATTAATTGTTTAAAAATTTTCAATCGAAAAACGACATATATTTTCGTGAAAAACCCTCGCGGCAGGAGGCGTAGAAAAAATGAATATTTCTTATTTACATTTCATGAGGAAAGTAAGTTTTCAAAAAATCATTTTTCGTTGCTTTTGTTTTCTTCCACGTATTAAATATGCATCCGTTTTCTAAACATTTGTTGTTATGTTGTATTTGAATATGTTTATCATGAATAGAACTATATCATTTCAGAGCAATTGTGTGTAGAGTACCTGACAATAGTAATATATTTTTTTAAAATGATTTCTAAGACCGTTTATAAAAATGCATTTACATAAGGAATAAGGAATCATTCTTTGGGCATTATGAGGTGATAATTTTGGTCAGGGCGTGATCAAATCCAATAAAGCCTGATAGGCTTTATGATAGATTTGATCACGCCCCGACCGAAATTATCACCTCATAATATTCAAAGAATGATTCCTTATTACTTATATTTATATAATTTTAGGCCATCGTACGATTAAATCTTTAAATATAAATAAGCAAACCCCGCCGGCGCCTCAATTTGGCGTCATTTGTATTATGGGTTATATAGTACAAAATCGATACGTAGTGTTATCACAGACAAAGACACTGGATAATGTAAATATATGGAGTTTACATTCAAGATTTTATTCTTTACGTACCAAAAAAATTAGGATAGCAATTTTATGTAAAAGTAAATGCACTATATCTTTGATCACTGTGTAGGAACAGACTGAAGTATAATGTGTTTCCTTACACGGAGTTTTTAAGGAGGCCATGTGGTCAAGAAATTAAGCCTCATATCTACCTTAAACTTAAATTTTAGCTTTAAAATTTATGTTTCCTATATCTTTATACAGAGTTGTTCTTCTTAGGAGATGTAAATAGTCTAAATAGGACAACGACCATCGAGCCCTGTTGATATTTCGATTCAATGTTCCTCGACACAGAAATGTTTTATTTAATGGATAGATAAAAAATCTTTTTTGAAGTATGATTTCACAAAACAGAAAAAAAAATTCGGTCTGAATTATTTTATGTGAAATTTAATGAATATTTAAAATGAAACGGAAAAAATATTTTCACCGGGAACAAGGTATTTTTTATAGATTGATCATTCAGTTTGTTTGAAATGAATTATTATTTCTGTTACTATCTGTTAACTGCAATAAAAATTACATTATTGTAATATTGTATTGTAATAAAGACTTTATCACGAATAATAAGAAAAAATTCAATTTCTAAGTGAGTGATTATTCTACAGAGGTCACTTTTCTTCACGTAGAGTGTGATCATTGTTATGAAAATTACAATTATTCTACGGGCAAAAGGATCTAAGGGGGTCATTATTCTGCTTACACCGGTACCTTGTTCTACTTTTACATATACTCATATAGCTTTGGCAACAGTAGTGTTCAAGCGTGTCTGAAAAGTATATTAGAATTGCAATATTTCCCGAAAGCTAATATTTGTAGTCATTTTAATCTTGTCATTTTTCTAAATGGTTAAAATGGTCTTATGTCTCCTAGAGATTTACAATTAGGACATAATACATAAATATAATATTCACAGTTCAGTAATTTGATATTTGTCCTAGACAGCTATATTATTTGCTCATATATTTTTTTACAATTTTTAAGCCAATGAAAATTAAACGTTATCATTCGACTTTGTCATGTCTATATATATGCCTGTAAGTGTTTTGGTGCATACTTCAGTGTTTTCAATATATACCATGCGTAACAAGGTACATAGATATTAAATAACAACTGAAGGAACAGATAATGCAATGAGGAGCTCAATGAGGAGTTGAATGAACCAACTGCTTTGATTCATCTGAATTGTAGGGCTTCATGGTCATCTTATTGAAGTACAATAATTTTTTTGGATATATTATTTAACGCAATTCAAGTAGGTTTAAGATTGAATTTTAATTCAATAATAGTCTAGTATTTGGAAAAGGATTTATGAATCCATTGAAATCATTCGTAATTTCGTTATCCGCTTAAAACAAATTTTCTTTTTCAAATAGAAAATACAATAAGCGTAATTAATTTCTATGCAAATTCGTATTTTACTTTTACTACATATGGTATTATTTAGTTAACTTACTACATCACTACTCAAACCTTTTAAAACCATAGGTCACAAGAGGGCAATTTATATATTTAGTTAAACTTTTTGTATCAATTGGTTGTACATTAGTTTATTACAATAGCTAAGTGGCTGAAGTATCATATTTGTAAACATGAGTTCGAATCCGCCTAGGCCCTCTGTTGATATTTATGGAGTTTAATTTGTAAAAATCATTACCTTTATCAAAAATTGAATATTATTTTCGCCGATTTCACTTGTATGCTTTTAATACATCATCTAATCTATCATGAGAAAGTACTTTTCTGCTGATTTGAGATTTCAAGGTGTAGTTAGTTACCTAAAAGAATTTTAATTTGCATGAAAGGCGAACATTCCTGAGGAGTAAAATCTTAGAAAAATATAGTTATTATGAAATCACCTTTCAATTAATTAAAACTAATTAGAGAATTTATCTTAAATAAGTCATAATTTGTTGAATGTTTTAGTTAATATTACGAAATTGCTTTGTCATAATAACGAAAAAAAATCTTTATAATTATAATCAATATCTCTCTGCATAATTGCATGCAAGAGATAACTATCGTGTTACCTATATTGCAAGTGGAACAGATGACTTCGTGGTCATATGCGATAGGCCAGTAACTGCAAAGTTGCTGGTTCAAACCCCGCTTTGGTCACTTGATATTGTGTGGTGTGCAATTATACAAGGCACTTTATCTTTTGTCTTCACCCAGCTGAAAATGGGTACCGGTTTACACTGAGAGTTAACCTGCAATAAACTGATGTGTCAATGACTCATTCGCTTAGCATCACGGAAACGGGGGATAAGAACAGGCCTGTTGTGCCTTTATGGCACGCAGAAGGATTTAACTTTAACTTGACCTTCTGAAATGTTCAACTGTCGTCGCTGAGGTTTTGTATTAGAGGTGGTAGAGAAGATTAGTCTGTTGAGTATCAGACTGGGTTGTTTTCAAGTCATCAACTGCTCATGCTGAACACGACTCATAAAAAGGAATTGTCCGCCATGTGTCTATTTCCTTAAAGTATACATTTACCCTACAGAATCCGCAGACTTCTAAACAAGAATCATTTTATTGAGAACGTCTCAGCCGTATGGAGGTTCATCTAATATCGCCGTGTTACTGGTCACAATGAAATTAACAAATTTTACTCATGTATTAAATAATCAAATCTACGGGTCGGTGCATTATTTACAAACTGAAAAGAAAATAAACCTAGAAATAAACACATAATATTTGTATGCGTAACTAACATACGTAAACATGTAAATCCGTAGGTATCATGAAAATCATAATGTAATGAAAGGGGCATGGTCACGATTTTAGGCAAAAAGTATTTTACGATTTTATTTTTAATAATGCTTCAATAATGCATTTTTAAAAGGCCACCAAAATTTGAATGTCGTTTGTTCAGTTATAAGAGAGTAACAGAGCATTATAACTCTTTGCTTTATAAACAAAGCTTTTGTTTGCATTTTGAATGTTGAAGTGAAAATTACAGTTTCATACCTAAAATGAATATGTTTAAGGTTAGGAAATGTTCATTTATAATTAAAATAAGTAAAAAGATAGACAAATCAGCATGAAAATGATTTTTAAGGGTAAATTGAACCTATGTAAACAAAAAAGGGCATGAGCCTTGTTTACGTGACAAAGAATGGTAAGCTCTGTATCTTGCTTATAACTTGGCGACTGATTCTTAAATTCCATTTGATCATTAAAAGTGCATTCCTAAAGCATTGTAAAGAATAACAACAGTAAAACAGAACTAGATGCGATCTCATTGCGAGCAACGAGTGGGTCTTCCGTCCAATAATTTATTTTCACATGATTTAATTAAATTTAAAATTTTCAAAAAATTTAAAATTCATCCAATCATTTCGAAAAAGATGTCGTTAGAGGCAGAATTCTAAGCGCAACTTAGATATCATGTTTAAAAATTAGTTTGATGTCATTTAAACACGATTTAATTAAATTTAAATTTTTTAAACAACTTAAAAATCAACCAATCAATTCGACAAAAGATGTCATTAGACGCAGAATTCTAAGCGCAACTTAAATATCATGTTTTAAAATTATTCTGATGTCATTTAAACACGATTTAATTAAATCTAAGATTTTAAAAAAAAATCAAAATCATCCGATCAATTCGACAAAGATGTCATTAGACGCGAAATTTTAAGTGCAACTTAGATATCATGTTTTCAAATTATTCTGAGGTCATTTTAACGCGATTTAAATGAGTTTAAAAATTTTGAAAAATTTAAAATTTATCCAATCAATTCCAGAAAAATGTCATCAGACGCAGAATTGTATGCGCAGCTTAGATATCATGTTTTAAAATTAGTCTGAGGTCATTTTAGCGCGATTTAAATGAGTTAAAAAAAATTTGAAAAATTTAAAATTCATCCACTCAATTCAAGAAAGATGTCATCAGACGCAGAATTGTATGCGCAGCTTAGATATCATGTTTTAAAATTAGTCTGAGGTCATTTTAACGCGATTTAAATGAGTTAAAAAAATTTGAAAAATTTAAAATTCATCCACTCAATTCAAGAAAGATGTCATCAGACGCAGAATTGTAAGCGTAATCTAAGGATTATGTTTTAAAATTAGTCTCAGCTCATTTTAACATGATCTAATTAAATTTAAAACTTCCAAAAATTTTAAAATTCATCCAATCAATTCGAAAAAGATGTCAATAGACGCAAAATTCTAAGTGCAACTTAGATATCACATTTTGAAATTAGTTTGATGTCATTTAAACACGATTTAATTGAATTTAAAATTTTCAAAAAATTTAAAAATCATTCAAACAATTTGAGAAAGATAACGTTAGACGCAGAATTGAAAGCGCAACTTAGATGTTATGTTTTAAAATTAGTCTGATGTCATTTTAATACGACTTAATTAAATTTAAAATTTTCAAAAAAAAATTAAAATTTATCCAATCCATTCGGGAAAGATGTTTATAGACACCGAATTTTAATCGCAACTTAAATATCATGTTTTTAAATTATTCTGAAGTCATTTTAACGCGATTAAAATGAGTTTAAAAATTTTGAAAAATTTAAAATTTATCCAATCAATTCCAGAAAAATGTCATCAGACGCAGAATTGTATGCGCAACTTAGATATCATGTTTTAGAATTAGTCTGAGGTCATTTTAACGCGATTTAAATGAGTTTAAAAATTTTGAAAAATTTTAAATTCATCCAATCAATTCGAGAAAGACGTCATCAGACGCAGAATTGTTAGCGTAACCTAAATATTATGTTTTGAAATTAGTCTCAGCTCATTTCAACTTGATTTAATTAAAATTAAAATTTTTAAAAATTTTTAAATTTCTCCAATCAATTCGAGAAGATGTCATTAGACGCAAAGATTTTACCGCAACTTGGATATCATGTTTTAAAATTAGTCTGATGTAATTTAAACACGATTATATTAAATTTAAAATTTTCAGAAAAATTAAAAATCATCCAATCAATTCGAGGAAAATATCATTAGATGCAGAATTGTAAGCGCAACTTAGATGTTATGTTTTAAAATTAGTCTGATGTCATTTTAATACGATTTAATTAAATTTAAATTTTTTAAAAAAATTAAAATTTATCCAATCAATTCGAGAAAGATGTCATCAGACGCAGAATTGTAAGTGCAACTTGGATATCATGTTTTACAATTCGTCTGAGATCATTTTAACACGATTTAATTAAATTTTAAATTTTTAAAAAAATTAAATTTCATCTAATTTATTCAAGAAAGAATTCGTTGGACACAAAATTGTAAGCGCAACTTAGATATAATATTTTAAAATTAGTCTGAGGTCATTTTATTACGATTTAATTAAATTTAAAATTTTCAAAAAATTTAAATTTAATCCCATCAATTTGAAAAAGATTTTATTAGACGCAGAATTGAAGTGTAACTTAAATATTATGTGTTAAAATTAGTCTGAGGTCATTATAACACATTTAATATGAGTTTTAAAATTTAGCTTCCGTACTCGGAATTTCCGGACAATGATTTTCCTCGTGAGGCTAGATGTTCATGTCATCTATCATTTCTGAAAATTTCAGCTTCCTATCTTTGCTCGTTTTTGAGGAAATGTGTGGACAAGGAGTATTCGTCAAAAACGTGTCCTATATTTTGACCCCAGCTAGCTTCCGTACTCGGAATTTCCGAACAATGGTTTTCCTCGTGAGGCTAGATGTTCATGACATTTATCATTTCTGAAAATTTCAGCTTCCTATCTTTGCTTGTTTTTGAGAAAATGTGTGGACAAGAAGTATTCGTCAAAAACGTGTCCTATATTTTGACCCCAGCTAGCTTCTGTACTCGGAATTTCCGGACAATGATTTTCCTCCTGAGGCTAGATGTTCATATCATCTATCATTTCGTAAAATTTCAGCTTCCTATCTTTGCTTGTTTTTGAGGAAATGTGTGGACAAGGAGTATTCGTCAAAAACGTGTCCTATATTTTGACCCCAGCTAGCTTCTGTACTCGGAATTTCCGGACAATGATTTTCCTCGTGAGGCTAGATGTCCATATCATCTATCATTTCGTAAAATTTCAGCTTCCTATCTTTGCTTGTTTTTGAGGAAATGTGTGGACAAGGAGTATTCGTCAAAAACATGTCCTATATTTTGACCCCAGCTAGCTTCCGTAGTCAGAATTTCCGGACAATGATTTTCCTCCTGAGGCTAGATGTTCAAGACATCTATCATTTCTGAAAACTTCAGCTTCCTATCTTTGCTCGTTTTTGAGAAAATGTGTGGACAAGAACTTTTTAAAAAATTACAAAATGGCGGATTAGTCCGAACCGGAAGTGATTTTTGCAAAATAAAAAAAAGCGTATCAGCTTTAGATAATAATAGATCGATGCTGAAAATTTGACAAAAATCGGACCACCTATCTCCGAGAAATCTTCTGCACAAAAATTGTAAAGAAAAAAAAAAAGAATAAAAAAACTAGACACGATCTCGTTGCGAGCAACGAGGAGGTCTTCCGTCCGATTTTTAGAAGAAAATATGACATCATCGACTTTGATTTTCGACAACAAATCATGATATGGAAAAAGGAGTGAAGTACTATTGCTTTAATGTATCGCTTTTTATAAGTTCTGTTACATTGCTTTTTAAAATTCTTGCATTTCTTCCAATTAAGATTGAAAAGATTAAACTTGTTTACATCTGGTCCCTTAAAACCCTAATTGGGACACGCAAGAGCAAATCATTATATTGTTAGGATATATAAACGTATTATACCTAATGTAGCTTTAATAACCTTTCACAAGATGGATCTCATTAAGGGGCTATAGATAAACAATTTTAGAGCCCTTTGATACCCTAATTTAAGGAGCCAGCCCCTTTTTCTAGGAATCAAATGAAAGGTCATTTAATTCTAAACACATTTTGTCAACAAGTGTTTAAGAATTCGTTACCGTTCTGGAGATATATGAGAAAGAAGGTTTTAGAGGCCGATCCCTTATGTCCTTATAGGGGCCGTTTAACGAAATCTTGAAGGTTGCATATTGTTAAGAACATTATTTTGAAGAACTTTTTTTTGGTATTGCATTTCAAAATATTTTTCTTTCTGAGATATGGGTGATTAAAATTTTGGACTTTTGGCCCCTAAAAACCCTTAATTACGTAACACATAATAAAATCATTACATTTCTTGGATACATAACTGTTAGATAAACATATTTGCTTCTATAACCTTTCACAAAATATCTCTCAGTAAAGGGGTAAAGATTAAAGACTTAAGAGTCCTTTGGTCGCCTTTTTGAGGGGCCAGACCCTTTTTCTTGATACTAAATGAAAGGTCATTTAATTCTAAACAAATTTTGTTCAACAAGTGTTTAGAAAATCGTTATACCGTTCTGGAGATATATGAGAAAGAAGGTTTTAGGGGCCGATCCCTTATCCCCTTATAGGGGCCGTTTGACGAAATTTTGAAGGTTGTACTCTGTTAAGAACATTATTCTGAGCAACTTTTCTTCTGTACTGCATTTCAAAATATTTTTCCTTTCTGAGATATGGGTGATCAAATTTTGGGACTTCTGGCCCCTAAAAACCCTTAATTACGTAACACATGATAAAATCCTTACATTCCTTGGATACATAACTGTAAGATAAACATATTTGCTTCTATAACCTTTCACAAAATATCCCTAAGTAAAAGGATACAGGTTAAAGACTTTAGAGCCCTTTGGTTCCCTAATTTAAGGGGCCAGACCCTTTTTCTTGATATCATACGAAAGGTCATTTAATTTTAAACAAATTTTGTTCAACAAGTGTTTAAAAATTCGTTACCGTTTTGGAGATATATGAAAAGAAAGGTTTTAGGGGCCGATCCCTTATCCCCTTATAGGGGCTGTTTGACGAAATTTTGAAGGGTGCATATTGTTAAGTACATCATATTGAACAACTTTTCTTCTGTACTGCATTTCAAAATATTTTTCCTTTCTGAGATATGGGTGATCAAATTTTGGGACTTCTGGCCCCTAAAAACCCTTAATTACGCAACACATGATAAAATCCTTACATTCCTTAGATACATAACTGTAAGATTAACACATTTGCTTCTATAACCTTTCACAAAATATCTCTCAGTAAAGGGTTACAGATAAAAGACTTTAAAGCCGTTTGGTCCCCTTATTTGAGGGGCCAGCCCTTTTTTCTTGATATCAAATGAAAGGTCCTGTAAATATAAACCTTTTTTCTATTACATGTTTTAACAAAATATTTTTCAGAAAAGAGATAAACATAGAAAACCAGAAAAAAATACGACATTTTTAAAACTAAATTTTCGGGTCCAGGCGAGCTTCGGCGCCTTTCAAACTAGATCAAAATGAAAATAAAATTGCAAATCTACAATCTTCTTTCTACTATCCCTGAAAGTTTGAACTCATTATCTTTTATAGTTTAGGAGAAGTTAGAGGAACAAGCCACCCCTCTAAAAATCGCTAAAACGTCAATATCTCAAAAACGGAAGTGACGTCATCAATATAATATAAAACCTATACGGTTCCTATCACTATTTATTATATCTGAAAGTTTCATGAAAATCGGTCGAGTCGTTTTTGAGAAATCGCGTGCACAAAATTTGTAAGAAAAAAAAAGAAAAATAATAATAATAGGGAAAAAGAAACCGAACGAAAACAATAAGGTCTTCCGCTGGAAACGGAAGACCTTAAAAAGTTAAAAAGAAACATTACAATAATAGAAGGGTCTTCCGCTGAAGACGGAAGACCCTAATTAGACCAAAATCGTAACCATGCCCCTTTAAATCTCGTACACTTTTTTATCCTCACTGACACATTTCGTAAGTGATGAGTAAGAACATACCACAACCGGGTATGTCAACACGTTCTGGGGCAATTTCTAAAGGCCGCTATTAGAAGATGTTTAGAATGATAGAAATCTCCTTTAAATTGAGTGTATGTTTCATGTAGTTACTGAGTTCCGTTGACACAATCAATATTGAAATATCTTTACTAGGCCACTTTGTCAATTCAACTAAAATTGGACGACCAAAGAAGCGTAGGGTATATTTTGTTTTGACGGAGTTATTCGCCTTGTCAATATGCTTTAAGGAAGGAGTCTTTTCATTATCAAACATACTTCTTATAATAAGAAATGCATGAAATTTTGACACAGTCAAACGGATCATATTACTTAATGATTCTATCAGTTTAATTAAATTTGACCTTTTTGTTTTCGGATAAAGGTCAGGTCAAGGTCACTACCTTTTTCCTCAACGTAAAGAGTGATAAAAATAAGTGTAGCTCTTTATAGTTCTGTAGACATTTGTTTAAGATTTGAAGATTCTAATCTCCAATGAAATCATAGACCATGAGAGTGTCTATCAGCTTATACTACTTAATTGGAATAAATATTTATACTAAAATTGATATTGCTTAGCCCGCATTTCCTCTAATTTTCTTAAATTTTGAAGAAATTTTGATAATTTTTTTATGCTTCCAATAATATAATATTTCTTATTTTTATGTATTATGAAGACTTTATATAAAGATATAAATTGACAGAATAGCTAATATATTGACCGTTTAATAAGAGAGAAAAACTGATTTTAGTGATTTTTTCACAAAAATCAATGTATAGAATGGGCGCTTTAAAAGCTTATAAAAATGTTATTTGATAGTCAAATCATATTTTAAAAACATATTCTGAAACCCAAGTATCATATTATTAGTTCACATTAGTAAAAAAAAATCCAACATTATTGTTATTGTTTTTAAAATGCTAAAACAGACTCATTATATATATATAATCTGCAGCAATTCTGAATTGCGCAACATGTGATATTTTCCTACGCCAATATTACGCCAAAAATATAGTCCTTGTTCCATTATAAACATTGATTACATTTTTCTATGCCAAGTTGTATGATAGTAAAAAAGAAAGAAAAATATACTATTTTAATTTCCTTTCATCTTGATTTAATGAACAATTAATCAAATTTACGTTTGACAAGTCGAAAACCAGAAAAGACTCCTTCCTTAAAAATCTCTACACTCATCACCCGACGGGCATTCTAAAAAAATCGCACATTAATTTGCCAGTTGTCGTGAACAAATTTATGTATGCTTTTATTTTATAAACAGCCAATGAAATTGTATGTCACATTAAGGTCAGCATAAACATAAGTAGATGTGTCTCTATTCAGAGTTTCAACGTATCACTATATACCGAAAGTACTAAAAAAAACCAAAGAAGAAGCTACTGCTATGAACGGGTCGTGCAAGGTGGAGCTGGGCTATCCTACGGAGAGTTCTCGGTAAGTGTACACAAGGTCATTTATAATATGTATCACAATTGTTTATTAAAACTGTCGCATTCAATTTGAATCGTGGCGTTTTATGATCTCATTTATTATTGTTATGTAAAGATGTCTCGATTGTCAACATATCACCTATCAGATCCGCCTTCAACGTTGAATTTGATAGATGTGTACAAACTACATTTTACTACAGAAAAAATCCAAATACCTTTTTCAGGTTAAACACTTCCGTTGTCTTTATACGGAGCTTGTCATCTAAAGGAGGTAAATTTAAACTAAAAATGGCCACGGCTATATCGCCCTTCTATCGGTTGTAGACGTTTAAAGGATATTATTAGGGTTTTCCGTTTTTCAACGGAAAACCCTTCTGTTATTCTACTGTTTCTTCTTATTATTTTTTTTTTTTATCCGCAAATTTTGTGTAGGCCATTTCTCGTACATTTGTTTTCTGATTGTTATGAAACTTTCGGGGTATGTAGACAATGTTAATATCTAGGGACGTTTTTTTCAAATTTTTAAAATTCACTTCCGGTTATGAGTTATTGCCCTTTAATTGAAAATTGGGGGGTCTTTTGTCCAGAGTTGATCTTGGGAACTACAAAAGATAGTTGCATGAAATTTAGCAGACTCGTTGGTAATATTTTATAGTTTTGCTGGCATGAAAATTTTGGCAAAATGGTTTTTAGTTTTTAAGCTATTTGCCGGTAAAGTTTAAGGTTTTGGGGGGTCTGAAATTTTGTTGCTTTTTGTATAATAACCTTTAAACTAAAAATAATTCGTTAATACATATAGAACAAAAGTTGTTAAGAATAACGAGAGCTTTCATTTAAAATTAAGAAAAAAGGGCTGGCCCCTATAATTAGGGGTCAGCAGCTCATACACGTATTTTTCTGATAGCAAAAATCGTTATCATTTTATGAAAAAAAATTAATTCAGTTATTGTTAATATATTAAATAATGTCATTTGGTGTCAAATTTAAAAAGTTCTGTGCCCTATTTTTTTCAAATTTCATAAAACAAATATGTGTGAATCGTACGTGAACGAGTTAATTTGTCTACATAGACACACAAGCGAACAAATGCCGTTTTAAGGCCCAGGCATTTACTGCATTACATTGTGTTGCGTCTTAGATAAATTGTTGTGATTCAATTTCATTTTTTTTTTCATCTAGGCTATATCATTTTTGAATTCAACTACTTATTTAACACGTTCTAATCGGCCACGCAGAACAAATGTTTGCAATGTTTGTCGCGGACCCGCGAATGTAAACAGTAACGAACGGCATTGTAGAAAAGAGAGAGCGTAATGCAGAAGTATTTTTCAAGTTACTGTGAAACATATGAACATGCACAGGGAACAATACTACTTATTTGTATAAGGAGGGATATATTCTCGTGTGAATCGTTTACGAGGAAATTCTGACAGCCACACTTCTGTCGACCATGTCGACGGATGTTTATGTTTCCATTGATCAGCCGTTGATAAGCTACGAGTAATAAAGGGGAAAAGATGGACATTAAAGTGTGTGATCTATGTGGATGTTACTGAAAAAGGTGAGGCTTTTTATTCCTTTTAAAGTTTCTTGTCTATAGTGGTTAAAATGTCAGCATGTTAACTGGTTAACATTTAGTCTATAGATGTACATGTAAGTACGTGCACACTGTCACTGATGTATGTTATTTTTCTAGTCCAGACAATATAAATCCTTTTAACAGAATTGAATCCCAAATGTTGTACCTTTCACTTGTTTTTTTCTCCTTTTTACCAGAATTTTGTGTAAATTAAGATTCAATTTATTGACAAAATCCACATGTGGCGAAAGTCATACATACAGTATACAAATATACATGTAGTTGGTACTGTACATAGATTTTCTTATGATATGTCCATCGTGTATGAATTTACAAATATATCTTGATGATTTAACATCTGCTGGGTTAAGAATTTTATAAGAATTACACAGTTAGATGTTTTGTTATGGTGTGGGTGTTTAATGTTTACTAACGTGTAATTTTTACATTGTTTACTGGATGTTTAGACTTGCTCGAGGTTCATTGGTGACTGGAAAGGATGACCGAATTTATCTATTTAAAAAAAATCAGATTGTGAATTTTCAACTCAAAATTCAAAGCAGGGTCTAATTAGAAACATATGATAATATTCTTGTGTGGAAGACTCCAAATGTAGACATAAATACCCTGTAGACATACATGTAACATCAAGTAAATAAAATTGTATACTTCAGACTTCAGAGTTAAAACATGACTAAAAAGTCTTTAATATTTTTATGATGCCGATCAATGTATCATTAGAGAGGTTTAGCAGACCAACGGGTACCCGGTACATGTACTTGTACATGTAGTTTACAAGTTAGAACTATGCGTACCACTCTACCAGTTCACATAATTTATCTTGTTTAGCAGTTTTGATATGTACTTGAATTGTCCTTGTTAATGTTTAAAATGTAATTTTTCATTTATATTCTCTTTTTTTAATCTGACTACTGGCAGTACTGGCATGCCAGCAGTTCTTGTCAAGGACCATTTCTCGCTGGTGCAATGTTACATCATATTTTCGTATATAATTTTATGTGTTGATAAAATGACGTAACAATGCACTGATGAAAAATGGTACTCAACGATAACTGATTGCACGCCAATATTGATTAATTACAGACAAAAACTGAAGGTTGCAAGTGTTATTTTTTTATTGAACACCATTGTTTAAAATAACTTTTTATATATGTGACGGTCAGACCGGTTTAAATACCAGTGTTCAGTTGGTAGAGCACCTGACTAGAGATTCAGGGGGCCCAGGTTTAATTCCTGGTTTGGTCCTTCATTATTTCTCCCATCCTGTTACAATATTAAGGCTTGGACGTTTCTGTACTTAGCCGATTCGGTACATATCACTATACATGAGATGCGATACGATACATATCACGATACATTGCAACTAAATGAAAACATGAATAAGGGTTAAAAATTTATTCAATCTGTCAATGTATTACCGCATGTCCAAAGTTATTTTGATATATTTAAAATGAGCGTTGCACAATTTACAAATTACTTAAGTCTCATATACACTACTTTTTCATTAACAAGTAATCCAAAAGTTGTCCACACTCCAGATTTAGCTTCCTACCAGGTTTGACAACTTTACGAGGTTTTCCGCCATCTTTGTACTTTCATATTAGGCGCGCAGACTAAAAATAGCCGATATATGAAGCTCAGATATTTTTGGAAAATAAAAAAAAGACTGCATAGGTATCGTAATGTATTAATGGTAAATGTAACAATCCAAATATCGTCAAAATAAATACCGTGATGCACCGGTGCATCGGTGGATCGTTCCATCCCTATACAATATTGGTGTTGTAACCAACCCCTGGAACTGACAGGTTAACTCCTGCCAGGGGAAGAGCCAGGGTGATCTTTGAGGGTGAAGATCATTTAAGGGGGGGGGGGGGGGGGGATGTGACGGTCAGACTGGTTTGAATACCGGTGCCAGATACATGTAGCTCAGTTGGTAGAGCACTTGACTAGAGATTCAGAGGGCAAGGTTCGAATCCCAGTCTGTTCTGTCATTATTTCTTGTACATATATATCAGATCTATTCAAGTCAGTGTCAGCTACATTATGCATAAACAATTTTACCCGCTCCTAAACCACAAACTTTCTTATTAGTGGATTCAGCTTACCGCTGATTGGCTGCTGTTGCAGCAGACTTATAATATATGCACGCACAAAACACAATACACTTATCGGAGAATGAAAAATTCGAGTTACTTTCAACTGTTGGAATTTGGGTATTTTTTAAAAATGTATACTTGTGACAAAACATATGATTATGTGGTACATACAGCTGTAGCTTTATGAAGAAAATTTGGGTTAGACATATATATCTACCATGCAAGTAAATGATATTTACTAAAACTTCCAATTATGACGCACGAAATATACGCTACTTTTATAAAGATTGACATACATGTAATGTAACACATTCTGTGAAAAATAATCTATTAAAAATTCTTCATTAAGTTTACTCATACATGTTTTATGCTTATTACACATAGTATTGTTTTAAAAAAATGTAATTTAAAAGAAAAGAAGCCAAAACCCTCGCCAAATTTATTTGCAAAATAAAAACCCGGTAGAATTGATAAAACATGGTATACCAGAAGGAAATACATGTACTTTGACGCTGTTCGGTGGGTAATATTCCTTTGTAATTTTCGAATTGAAATGTTTGACTGTTGCACTACAAGGAATAAACTCTAGCTCTCTCTCTCTCTCTCAAACTCTCTCTCAATCTAATAAGTGTCTATACCTAAGAATTTTTTTTAATATTATATTATGACTTGATATGCAAATTTTTGATCTTGTACTGCCTAAATGTTATGTCATGTATTGGGATATGTAATACTTATTACACTGCATGGTCAGTGTATTTTTTCCAGAAATAATATGCATATGTTAATGTAAACACAGCTATTACTAGAACATGTATGTAAACACAGCTAATTATTTTTTTTTTTATTTCAGCTCAAAACGGACTCTTGTTCCGACATGGCACCACATTGCTTTTACCTGTTGATTCTTGTGGGTCAGCTCTTGAGATTAACCTGTCACCTCTATCCACATGCATATTCCTTGTGTTCTACAGACTTTTTACCGGTAATTCAAATTAAATCGGATAATGCATGAACAATAATGGAACTTTATGAAAGCATCATCCCATGTTGTGGTTTGTGTTTGATAAGAAATTATGAAAAACAAAATTAAGGCTATTTAAAGAAATTCATAATTGTTGCGAAAATTTGTTTTTCAATAAAAGTATGCAATTATGTTTCCTTTATTTTTTATTTTATAAAGGTATTTAGATGTGTTTACATAATTGAACCCCACCCCCCCCCCCCACCCCATCCAATTGTCTGCATTAAGATTACATGTAGGATATGTAAATGTACATTTGACTTTGAAATAACATCTGCTGTGATAATTACTTTTGAAATGAACATGAAACAACCTATTTCTACCTTTCTAAGGTATATATGCATAAAAAAAGGAGAAAAACATGTCAAATTTTGAACATTTTTCATGTCTCCAGCTACCTGGCCGGTGTTTGAATTTTATTTTAATTTAAGGCAGATGTCTAACTTGTAGGTTGTATCTTACTGTTTTAGCATGGTTAGAAGGAGACTAGAAATCAAAATAGATTAGATATTCACTAAATATGATTGTTAGCTTACTTTTTTTCATAAAAACAAGAAATCACAAGCAGGACAGCTGTCTATTTGTTAATTAAAATGGTGTAAATCATAAAATAAACAAATAATTAGGATTAAATTTTAGAATCATTGATGATTGTTTTCAAATACGTGTGAGAAATGACTCAAGGAAATTGCCATAAGTTTCATAAAATTAGGTAAAACATTTTTAACCTTGACTTTTTATGAAAATCAAAAGATGGGGGGGGGGGGTATACATGTAAGGATATTTCTAAGTGATGTGAAGCTTTTATCATGATTATATAATGTAGATGCATGTTGTATTGAATAAGGTTTCTTTTCAAAGGTGGTTGAACAACAATTGACCTCTAAAAGGTCAGGTAAAGATGTTTTACTATGGAGAACCCTGTAAATCTATGTTTACTAATGGAAATTGGAAATGGGGGGTTCACTTAAATGGCCATATTTTTATTAAACCTCAATGGAATTTGCAATATGTGGTATTCTTTTTCTCAGAATTGCATTAGCTTTCTTATTCTAAGACAAACCGTCTTTTCATAAAATGTTAGTGTACTAATTGCAGTTAAAGGTACATGTACAAGGAATAGTTTCGGATAAAGAACCGTCAATATTTTTGTAAAATTGATAGTGACTGTACTTGAAGATTTACCAGTGTTGCGTAGATTCATGAAATGAATTTTAATGTTTATCAATAGTTAATGGGATGTCTCTTGTTGGAATTGGTAAGGCCTAAAAAAAAAATAGTGTGTTTAGGGTAACACTGATGAAAAAATTAGGTTAGGTAGGTGGGGATTTTTTTTTATTTTATCTATTTTTTTGGCCTGAATCCTAAGAATGTTTGTTTGTTTCATATTTAAAAACGTATTTTTTATTGGAAATAAGATGAAATTCACAGTCGGATAAATTCAGGCATCTAAAAATGGTAGGATCGGGCCATTTTTGTAGGTTAGGTCGGGTTACCCGAAACACACAACTTTTTTTTTTTAGGCCTAAGCAATATTAAGGCCCTTAATTTTAAGTACATGAGAAGCAGTAATAAATTGTGAAACTTGCGGCTTTGACTGTTGTGTTGCCTTTACACAGTGAAATTGAAGGTTACAAACTGGAGGTTATATAACATGAAATGGAGGTGGATGGGATATTATATGCCTATTTAGTATCTACTGGGTATGAGGACAATAGCAAGTTTATTGTCCCCCAAGACAGCAACTATTTCATGAGGCAAAGCCAAGGGAAATAGTTGCTGTGGGGTGGGACAATAAACTTGCTATTGTCCAGATAGTCAGTTAATTGGTATATTATTGTACCGAAGAAAACTTTATTTGTCAGAGATGCAGAATTTCTTGATGATAAACAAATTAGAGTTATCAAACTTTGTATTTAATGCGGTGATCTGATTAGGTCAGAGGTGTTCCGAGTTTAAAAAGGAGGGAAATCAAATTCTGCTGATGAATGGTTTTGATGACTATTCACCATGGGCAGATAGCATGGATACTATTTCAAATTAGATAGAAAGCAAGTTTGTGTGGGCGCCTTCTAGTGATCAGTTTGTCCGTCTGTCCATCCGAGATCGCTTGACCGGAGCATAGCTTCTCTCCCCTTGGCTCAATCTGGCTCATACCTCATCCACAGGGTTCCTTTGGGTTAAGGATGTGCAGTGACCTTGAACCATGTTGTTAGGTATAAGGTTAAGGTCATAGTAGAATTACATATATAAAATCCTTGTCTGGGGCATATCTTCTCTCCCTTTGGTCCAATCTGGCTAATACTCACAGACTGTCTCTATCGTTAATCGATGTGCAGTGACCTTGCATGAAATTTCTAGGTAAAGGGTGAAATATCATATCGGATCATGCAAAAATCCTTTTTTCAGAGCATATATACTTTCTACTAACCCCTATAGGGCTCAGACTTCACATAAGCAGAGCTTTTGAGTAAAGGGTGTGTAGTGACCTTGAACCTATTTTCAAGGTAAACTGTGAAGGTCATAGCAGAATTATATTTAAAAAATCCTTGTCTGGAGTACATCTTCTCTCCCTTTGCTCCAATCAGGCTCATACTTCACCCACATGATGCCTATGATCAAAGGATATGCAATGACCTCTAATGATATTTGTAGATCAAGTGTCAAGGTCATATCAGATCACACAAAAATCCATATTTTAAGAGCATATATACTCTCCTTTTAGCCCCTAATTGGCTAATATTTTGCCTAAACAGAGCTTATTGGTTAATGGCGTGCAGTGACCTTGAACCATGTCAATGTGAAGGTCATAGCAGATCTTAATAAAATTAGTTTTAGACAGTAGATTATTTCCCGGATATGCTTAATCTTGGTCAGATTGAACAAAAATGCCTATATGTTAGGGGCAATGAAATTGAATTAGAAGTTCTATGCCAGCTGGAAAAATTTCAAGTTATAGGTCAAGGTCAAAGCAAAATTCTCTAAAATAACATCAGCGGGGCCCTTTGAAATGTTCACCATTTCAATGTTGTCTGGTTCATAGTAATTTTAAATAAAAATATTCACAGAGGAATAATAAAATTAAGTATTTAAACTATACATCGATAAGTTTCTGACAATTGATGATGCAACAAGCACATAGTACGAAAGGTCAAGCCTTTGAAAAGCAGTGTAGAGGAAATGTTGCTCAGAATTATGTTTTAAACAAAATTGATTTTTTACGGAAATTTTAATTTTGCATTCTGGGTTAAGAAATTAGATGTTAGTTCCAGGAAAAGTTAACTTTTACCTAAAATGAAGTCAAATTTGTTAAGTCGTACTTAAACACATTCGGATTTTTTTGTTAACTGGTCTTGAAATGGTTATGTTTTTTTGTTAATTTGTACTTAAAACCATTCGGATTTTGTTAAGTCATACCAAGAATCATTCGATTTTTAAAATCTTTTTTGTACTTAAGTTACTTTTGTCATTAGATTAAGAACACTGCTTCTTAGAGGTACTTTTAGCATTACTTTCGACATTAGCGGAAAACCCACTCGTTGCTTTGCAACGAGCTTTGCTCTAGTTGTTTTTCGATTGCCTTAAGGAGGTTGGCACCTGAAATAATAGTAATGTCAATCATCCGAAAACCTCTAGAATATAAAGATGGGGACCTAAAATGTTTTATTTTTAGTATTTAAAGTATTTATAGTTTGAACTATTATTTAGTTATGATTTTTATACAGTATGAAGTTGAACACATGTAGTGATTATAAAAGTAAAATCTAAGTGAAACTTCTTGCTTTACTGGTGGCTTCAAAGCCATTACATAATGAACACAACAACATATGTTACAAAATTTTGGAGTAATCAAATTATAACGCAAATAAGAAAAATTATAGTAATTTCATCTTTCCAGAACTTTGCATACAGATAAACATACATTTAATGTCTCATTTAAAAGTAAAACAAGTAGGGGTCACATTTCAAAAAACAATTAAGATATAGCATTAAGGTATCCGATCCATAATAGCCTCAGATTCAATGAATTTGGATGTATAACAGATATGTATGGGCTTCATACTTAGTATACTTTGACATAATTTTCATGTTTAAGTGTCAGTATGTAAGAGCAGAATGTGTCCTAATAAATGACCTTTTCCTCTTCTCGAAGAGTTGCTCCCCTTTGCTTTTAATTTATAAAAATTAATTCTTATGAAAATATATACGATGTAAAAATTATTTTCAATAGTGTTTGTATTTCTAATTATGAAATGCATCTTTCCACCGAAGCATTTATTGATATTCTTAATAGTTATTTTTTTTATTTTAAAAAATGTGCTTGTCCCCGTAGACATCAATGCAATCTTCATTAATTAATTACTTCTTAATTAATGATATCTTTGAAAATTTCTCTCGGTAAATCTTTTTATACTTTAAAATGCTTTTAATTAATATCAGAGAATTTAATACATGATGGAGTTGCAAGGTAAGAAAAATTAGGTCCTAATATGGATCGGATACCTTAAATAAGCTTATTTTAGCCCAAAGTTGGAGTTAATTTTTTCTTAACTTCTATGAAATATATGCTAAATATGCTAAAATATATCCATAGAAATATCAAAATATATTGTTTAATTGGTTTTTTTGGGAGTTGATTTTTAATCAACTCTCCTATGCAGTCACTCGGACAAACCGAAAGTGAAACAGTGTTTGGACCTCAGCACAAATCATTGCTCCTGACAAGACTAAGTTCTTGAAAATAATTGATGAATTCGATGTAATGTATGCTAAAGCATTGTTTTTCAAGAAAACTTATTTACAAATACCTTAAAAATAGTCAGATTTTAAATGGTACAAACAATTTCAATATTTTTTGTAGTCGTATGTATTCCTACGCTAGAGTTCAATATAGTCTCGTTCAACTCGACGCTCGGCTGTCTCCGTAAACCCTTGTCGGAGATTTACGGTGTCAGCCGAGCGTTTGGTTGAACGAGACTATAGTTCAATATTGCTTGGATCCATACAATTTTCGAGAAATATTTCTACCACTGATACATACTTTGATTGAATTAATTTTATCTTTAAATTTTATTTAACATGATTCGTATGGAGGTTTCTCGACATTCTAGTCGAAAAAGTTCAAAAATTCATATTATAAAAAATATGCGTAATTCAAATTAGAAACTACGTATACTTGTACTTGTCATGCAAAAAAACATATCATTGATTTTCAAATAAATAAACATCGACAAAATCAACTCCCGTCAGTTCTTCAGTACTTTGATTTAACATCATGAACATATCGTTATACACAAACCATCTAGATGTTCTAGATGTTATAAGGCTAAATAACAGTATTCTTAAACTAGTTAGTTATGAAAATTGTTCATTTCCTTCTTGAAAACCTTCCGCCATAAAAAATATAGTCACTTATTAAACTCTGTAAAAATTAAATTGTTTAAAAACAATTTTGTTCAATGTAGTTTATTTGGCATTGTTAAAAAATATATATACTACTAACATTAATATGTGATGCGGAAGTTTCAGACTAGAGGTGACCCAAAATGGCTACCCAAAACCTAAGGAGTGAACCTCTTTAAGTACTATCAAGAATCTATGTTTCTATTTTGATTATTCATTCATATGTTTTCAAAAATTTGAAATAAGACTTAATTCATGTCCAATATATATATATATATATCTTTTTCAATGTTGTCGTCATCGCCATGTATACAATATTGATACATAACAACATAATATAGATTTTGAATCGATTTTACATTGTTGCCATTGTCAATATATCGCGATGTCGAGAACAAGAAAGAAGGCGCACAATGTAGACATAATGTCGAGTCGATGTTGGTCAATATTGCGATGTAAACAATATCGACGATGTGAACAGGACATAGGGGTAAGCTGCAAATGCTAATATGATGTCAACACAATGTCGACTCGATGTCGGCCAACTTTGCGATGTCGACAATGTTGACAAAAAATCGTGTATTGGAGATACCATATAGGACTAACGACATTTACTAAATGAATAAAGAAATTTTATTTCAAATCTTCAAAAAGTACTGACGAAAGGGAAAAGTATAAAAGGCAAAAAGCGTCGTGGTGACTAATATTGTCGTGGACTGCTGAGTTTTCTATTTACATTTGATTCACACATATGTATTAAGTGTCGTCTTTGTTGTTGTGTTTCGTCTTTAAATGTTTAAATAGTGTCCTTTTATTTAGTCGATGGAGTTTTGCAACTCGTTGAACTTGAACAGAAAAAAACTAGGGTAAATAGGTTTACGATTGAAAACCTCTGATAAATAAAACAGCGACTAGCACATGTCTTTAACTATACAGAGTAGTATTCGTGTCTATTTTTCCTCGCTTAAATGTATACAGATAACCGATTCTGGCTGGATAGGTAAATGCAAATTTAAAATGAGAATACAAATTCACTATAAAACATATTCGTTATGGTTTTTCAGATTGACCTAGGAAAAAATTATGAAAGAATGAAAATGTGATAAAGTATTTTATTTATGAATCTGCTTATTTTGGTAGTCATTTTTTAATTTCCATTTTTCTCCATGTAAGCTCCATCTAAAGTTTTACCTACAATTATAGGGAAGTACAACCTGTCATCGAAACATTAGATAAAATGTATTCATCATCAATATATTTGAATTAATATATTGGTTGCATTAGTGATACATGTTATAAAACTTTACTCAGCGTTATAAACGAAGAAATACATGAACGTCTCGAGTTCAACGTGTCTAAATTACTACTGTTTGCTGTGTTGATACCCTTAACGAAGGTTTTATTTTCAGGTAAAAAAATTACATAATTTTTCGGGGGTTTTTATGGGGGGGGAGGGGGGGGGCTTTATTATTTACATGAGTCGTAATTTAGCGAAGTTTTTTTTTTAGCAGAGGAGCTATTTTAAGTATCGGCTTTAACACATTTAATTGATACGAAAATATTACATCTTTAAATATTTTTAAGACACGTATAAGGTGCCCTAATGCCGCGAGTAGAATGAAATAAAAACACCGTTATGATTCCAATGTCAAAAGTAGCTTTATGCTCTACTTGTCTGTTGAGTTCATTTGAAAGACACCTTGTGTATGTGAGAATACAGATATCCATGACAACTTCTTTGTTGCTGTTCCGACTGTCGGCGATTAATAAACCTCCAATTTATTAAACCTTTTCAGCCATCTTCATTATATTGCACTTTTAATACACTGTAAAGGAAAAAGCACATGTTGATGATTTCATGTTAAAAAGAAGTTCAGATGGTCTGAGAATTTTACATGATTTTATGAAGATCATCGCTTTATTTAAGAAATGTATCACTAAATAGTCCTTGAGAGAACAAAATACTTAAAAGTATTATGTATATTTCTGACTGAATACAGATTTCTTAAGGTGATTTATAATTGTTGATTTTGACATTTTTTTTTCCATTCGTCAGTTATTTTGCAAAATGATATAGTTTGGTGAAATATGAATTAACATCAATTGCTTCATTTAGATCATTTAATTATTTACCTACTAAAAGCTTCCATTCATTTTATTATCCTCTTCATGCATTTCAGCAGATAAGCAGTAGTAAACTCTCTCCACTCGTGTTGTTGGGGATCCTGGTGATGTTATTATCCATCCACTCGAGTTGTTGGGGATTCTGGAGATGTTATTCTCCATCCACTCGAGTTGTTGGGTATCCTGGTGATGTTATTTTCCATCCACTATAGTGTTGTTGGGGATCCTGGTCATGTTATTCTCCACCCACGCGTGTTGTTGGAAATCCTGGTGATGTTATTTTCCCTCCACTATAGTGTTGTTGGGAATCCTGGTGATGTTATTCTCCATCCACTTGAGTTGTTAGGGATCCTGGTGATGTTATTCTCCACCCACGCGTGTTGTTGGAAATCCTGGTGATGTTATTTTCCATCCACTCGAGTTGTTGGGGATCCTGGTGATGTTATTTTCCATACACTATAGTGTTGTTGGGAATCCTGGTGATGTTATTTTCCATCCACTCGAGTTGTTGGGGATCCTGGTCATGTTATTCTCCACCCACGCGTATTGTTGGGAATCCTGGTGATGTTATTTTCCATCCACTATAGTGTAGTTGGGAATCCTGGTGATGTTATTCTCCATCCACTCGTGTTGTTGGGGATCCTGGTGATGTTATTCTCCATCCACTCGAGTTGTTGGGTATCCTGTGATGTTATTTTCCATCCACTATAGTGTTGTTGGGGATCCTGGTGATGTTATTCTCCATCCACTCGTGTTGTTGGGGATCCTGGTCATGTTATTCTCCACCCACGCGTGTTGCTGGGGATCCTGGTGATGTTATTCTCCATCCACTCGAGTTGTGTGGTATCCTGGTCATGTTATTTTCCATCCACTATAGTGTTGTTGGGAATCCTGGTGATGTTATTCTCCATCCACTATAGTGTTGTTGGAAATCCTGGTGATGTTATTCTCCATCCACTCGTGTTGTTGGGGATCCTGGTGGTGTTATTCTCACTTCACTCGTGTTGTTGGGGATCTTGGTGATGATATTCCAGTTGTATCACGTACTCTTCATCTCTATTTTGATGTTCCTTCTCCACATGCCATTTGGTATTCCTTTTATTTCCCGGGTGGGGTCCATTTCATTCATCTTACGTGATGTTTTCGTTGTTTAGTATTGACACGTGGCTAAAGTACCCCCATCTCCTCTCTTTTTTTACAGTGTTGATATCAGCTGTTCCTGTTCCATCTCCTACTTCTTTATTTTTATCCGTCCTGCAACTTAATTTCCAGTAGCTGTTTCACACATCTTTTATTCGAATCCACATAGTCTGCTTCCTAATTTTTTATTTAATCTCCACCTCTCTTCAATATTTAGAAGCACAGATCTTTCAATGCTTTCGACAGCTTGATCTATTTTTCTTTATTTCCAGATGTTAAGTTTTTTGAAAGCTGATGCTGCTTTGCCAATCCTGATGTTAATCTTTCTCTATTGTCACTATTCTTGTTGGTGACACTTCCAAGGTAGTTAAAAGTTTCGATTTCTTCTAGTTTCTTGTACTTTATATTTAATTTGTTAATCCTCATAATCATCAATTTATTGTGGTCGATCTTAAGCCAAAATTTGTCTCCTTCAGAATCTACCTTTTCAGTTTTTTTCTTGCGTGTGTGTTTGGGTATGGCTAAACAAACTAACACCATCTGCAGAGTCGATGTTGAGTCGAGGCAGAAGTAAAGGTCATATCTATTTTTTGCATTCCTCTGTACCTTTCCCATCAAACAGTCAACTCCAAATTATTTATAATTTCAGCATATACATAACCTAACGACTTTATTTCAAATTATAGAATCAGCATTAATTTATATTTTCAGACAACATTAGCACGTACACTATCTAACAGTACATTATATTAATCCATTTGGTGTGAGAGTATCAACAATGATATATTTTGCTTCCAGACAATCATCGGGATCAATATCCACTCTAGATGCCACCCTGTATATAGTGGTCGGGTTCGGTGGACTTTCCATCATCGTAGCATTGATCCACAATGCCATCCACCGTTACGTCTTCAAGGACCAGCACCGACTGGACACGGTGTTTGACGCGGGAGGACGGGTCACCACGAGCCTCACCGCTGTCACGGTCGCCTCCCAGGTTCTCTGGCCGATGGACCTCGTGCAGACATCCGTCATCGCAACTATTGTAATGCTTGTCATTTAATTCAGACATATCAATAAAAAGAAATGATTTATGGTGATGAATATCATTTATTATATCAATAATATGTTAGGATAAAACTTATACAGCCAGTTTATTATTTTAATTTATTGGGTTTTTTTACCTGCAGTCTGGGGCTGGTACTATCTACTACTACGTGATTGGCCTAGCAATGATAATAGCAGTGTTCCCGTGCCTGACGTTAAGTTTCAAGACTAAAGCTCCTGGAGCCAAAACATACCCTCAGGTAAAGAAGGATTTCATAATTTGTTTATTATTAAATTAACAATAAATTATTTCTTTGGGAAAAATCTATTATTCAGACATATAATCAGCAAATGTTTACATGTATTTCTAGGCAATTTATGCACGCTTTGGGAAATCTGCTCACATTGTTTACTGCTGTATAGCTATAGCCACCAACATCATCACTTTGACCGCCATGATAATGACCGGATATTACGTACTAGAGGGTGTAGTTCCAGGAATTTCAAAAGAGTTGTCGGTCATAATTCTGATCTCCTTGTTTGGCTCGTATTGTTACATAGGCGGACTGGGGGCAGCTTTCTACATCTCCTACTTCAACACTTGCCTTATGTTTATCGGACTTACTGTATATATGTGGCAATTTCTTTTCCCAGCAGAAGATCTTCCAGACAAAATCAAAAACTTAACTGACATCAATATATTACATGAATCTGTGACATGTGTGCAGGGACCCTCAACAAACGCTGCTAGTTCCCTTCTGACATTTCGGACAGTCTCTGGTGTGATTTATGGTGTCGTGGCATTCTTCATGGTCCTTGCTTTAAACTGTTGTGACCAGGCAATGTGGCAGAGTAGAATAGCGGCCAAACCTGAACAGGGTGTCATCGGGTTCTTCATAGCCTCGTTTTTATATTTCTCCATCCCAAATGCTTTGGCCCTACCAACCTTTCTTTCATACCTATCAATGAGTTACCAAAATGGTTCATATCTTTTAACGGAATTAGATATGAATAACGGTAAGTCAATGAACTAGTTGTGGTTTATTGTTTTTAATGATTATTATTATAAGTATTATTATCATTATTTTACCCTCCAAACCGTATTGTATAAATGCAGCAAAATTTTTATATTATTTCATTCACACTTTCTTACTCACTTACATTAACCTAATTGGAAGTGACTGCATAACATTTTTATTTAAAAAAAGAGAAACTTTAAAAGCCACAAAAACTAATAATAGTTATAATTCCAAAAACCAAACATCTGGATAGAAAAGTTAAAAATAAGAAAATTGCATATATATATCAAAAGACTTCACTACAGTCACACAGTCAAATGTCGCTTCTTCATTTCTACTCTTCAATCATATGTTTTATATTTTAAATTTGAAAAGAGTAGTTAAGTCAGTCTATAAATTTAAATCGACAGAAAAATAGATACCCAATTAGTTACATATCGTTATGATTTAACTGATTTGAACATGTTTTTGATCTTATCAAAACTATTTTTGCTTTGTAGCTATTTAACCAAGGAATTTTTGAAACAATAGTTTAAAGTATCCAAAGCTGTAAATAGTAAATAAGATGTGCAATCAAGAACTAGAGATGTGTCAGCTGCACAGCATTTTATAACATGTTCCTTGTCAAGTATCACAATGCTACGAAAGCCGAGAAGGATCATTCGAGATTCGAGATTCGAAATACGAGATTCGAAATACGAGATTCGAGATTCGAAATTCGAGATTCAATATCTAAATTAATCAATCAAATCATGGATCTGAAACCTGTATCCTAGCAACATCAAACTATTCTAAATAAAGATCATTCGTTCATGCTCTTTCCTACAAATAAAGTCTTAATAGCTCTTATTAGTGGTTATAAAATGGTTAAATTAACATTGATGAGTTAACCCCAGACAGTATAAACTATTAAATTAGAAATAACACTGTTGGCTTTGCGAATCTAAGTGGTTTTGTTTGCCCTGTATGTATTTCCTCCCGAACAATTTTAACCCGAAGTGTATTCGCCCCAACTGTGTAAAAATCGGCTCGCGAAGAAAGATCTGTTTAATCTAAATGTTTTAGCTATGAAACGAAACTCAAAAAAATAATCGACATGTCAAAATATAGGTTATGATAAAGTTTTAAACCATAGAAGATATAATGATTTACAACCTCAAAGACAAAAATCCAGATAAGAATAGTGTATTGTAGGGTATGGCAATGTCATTGTCGATATGAGAGAGAGAGAGACAGACAGACAGACAGACAGACAGACAGACAGAGAGTTTTGACGTGTCAAATTCAGTTTGATTTAGAATTTGAAATTGATTTGATTTGTTACAAGCAATAATTAAGCCTCTAAAACGAGAAAAGAGAGGAGGTAGCTAGGGTAGGGCAGACCAACTAGCAAGCTTTAATTTTAACGGTGTTAGCGCACCTATGATTTACATCGACTCTCTCTCTCTCTCTCTCTCTCTCATCACCTAGCATTTCCTTTTCCGTGAGGGGGCTTGGGGTAATGTGATGTCTTTAATTAGCTAGCAAAAATGATTAAAAAAAACATGAAATTTTCTTTAAATTGTGTGCGGATGTTGTACGCCAATAATCTGTATTCAGTATATACATTTCAAGAGGGGGGGGGGCGGCATAGTCCTAATTAATTTGTCAGTTATTCTGTCCCAACTTTGTTTTCTCTTCGTTTTCCAGGGTTTTTTTATTTGGCTCGGCAAATTAATATAAAACTTTCTGTGTAGCTCCATAACGATGCACTGTAGATAAATTATGAGTAGTTTTACTTTTGATAAACAGGTACATATCCGTACTTGATTTTTAATTTGACTCTTATAATCGGATTTAATATTCCAATAATTATAGGGTAGGAAAGAGTAGACGGGACTTTTTTGCGCATATTCTACTGTACCATTCATTCAACACAGGTATTAGCACTCATCGAGTTCGACTTGCTTTCCTTTTCTTTCATCCACTGGATTTAAAGCTATTTTTTTTTTGAAAATATTTTGGCCTGATTATATATAAATTAGAGCTGCGCTGGTGCGCCTGATACGTCCGCCTTCTTGTATATTAGAATTACATGTACGTTGACCATATGTACACATTAACTTAATCGGCTATGTTATGGGACGATAACATTTTTTATCAATGATAATGATAAGGATATGTAACAAATAACAGCCTATTTGTGGGTTTTTGCACTGATTATTTGAGATAATTTGCCGCCATCTTTTATGCATTCCACACACCACTCACAGTTTCTTTATTTGGTGTTCTGTGTGTATGGCGACAAATTGGTAAATTTGCATCACTCACTCCTTGTAGCTTCATCCTGACTACATTTTATCTGGCTAAGTGTAATGTAGTAGTATAATAAATACACACATCTTTGTTTGCAGTGCTTATTTACATCTTTAGAGATTTACTTACAAAAAAAGTAAACATTTGTATGACTTATATGTAATTATTGTCAATTTTGGTGCGGTGGGGGGTAGGGGGGTAGGAAACTACAGAGAAACTTAACTTGGCTGTGAAACATATGCTTTTATTCTTTCTTGTTGATATATCAATGAATGAATTATAACGAAATATATGTACAACAATTAATTTTGAAATATTCATGCACAATCAAATAAAGGGTTTTACTGTTCTCTGCACAAGAAATCGGCAATGTGAACAAATTGGTACCCTATCATCCCAACCTTTAATTGTAGAGAGTAGGTATCCTTCTATATTGAAAACAATTCCAAAAGTAAGACTCATAATAAGTTGTTTACTGAGGAAAAGGAAAAAAAATTGTATTTATTAATAATTCCGTATGATGTGATAATATCTCAATGATTTGTTTATAATCATAGTACTAGTGTATCACTGTATGCATACATAAAAACGATAAGTAATGCTTATATTTATTAGTGAAACAGGACAGATTATTTATATTTAGATTATTTAGATACATGTACTAATCTTCATGCGGGGATCTAGAAAGGAGGGGGTCAGGGGATCTGGACCCCCTACTCGGGAAAATTGGAGCTTACATGTATTAAATTTACATAGTAAAATTTTTTAAAATTGGCCTAGGACCCCCAACAGAAAAAATTAGCTACGCTTATGAAGTTCTCTACCATAACCGCATTTTTACACAAAAGGGGTGAATAAACCCGGGTTTTAAACTATTACTGGTGGTGAAATACCTTAGGGTTCAAACGCATCAGGTGGAAATGCACCAGGGCAAACAAAATCACTTAGATCCGCGAAGCACACTGCATTATTACTAGTCTACTTAGATATTCTGTGTAAAAGTAAATACAAATATTTTTAAAGAGTCAGTCATTTCCAAGTTTAGAGGTTAAGAGGCAAATTAAATCAAACTGAATTATCAAAACTTTAAATACAGTTTACACATTCACTAACCAATACAAGATGCATCCAGAAACTGCATAATTTAATTGTAAAGATAAACCACTTTCGGTCAATCTCACATGCCTTCCTTGCGCATAAACAAACACTAATCATTGAACCCGAATGTCAAACTGAATGTGAAAGAACGTTCTTGATGACTTTGACTTTCGTTTCAATGTCGCGAAATTTGGTTATCACAGCCCTTTGGCCGTGCCGTCTCCTCCAGGAATAATAATTTTACCGTTTTTGTAAGAAATTCTAAAGAATAACATCGTTTGCTTTTTTTTCCAGTGTTGTTCAATCAATCTAATCTTTTACAGGGTTTATCACGACAATGGTAATGGATAAAGTTCTTGAAGCATCCGGGTCCTATCTCCTTCTGATGATCGTTTTTATGGCGCTGATGGCCACCGGATCAGGAGAAATCATGGCCATATCTTCCATCCTTGTTTACGATATTTACAAAACTTACATTGGTCCCTTTAGGTTATTGACAGTGCATTGTAAAGATTTCTATTTTAAGATAAATAAACATGTCTCTACTCTCGGTGGTATCATAACATTTACAATACTTTTTGACACTTTTTTGCAAAGCTTGTCATATTTACTTGCCATAAACAAGATATAAATAGACTAAAATGTATTTTATTTTTTAGAGAAAATCTGGAACCCTCAATATGTCCTCTATGTGGACAAAAGAAAAATCCAGAAGAAGACGACAAGATTATCACATGCAAATGCATCCACTCGTCGAAATGTTCTAAATGTACAGATGACATAGAGTTGTCCTTAACAGGTCAATTAAGCCATCAGATTCAGTACACGTGTCCTACTCATGGCAAATATCGGCATTACGAAGACATGTTGAAACAGTACAAAAGTCGGAGCATTATGTGGATCGCCCTAGCTCTACTTCCATACGGTATCATTCTATGTTACCTTAATCTCAACTTGACATGGGTTTTCTTTGTCTTCGAGACGCTGTTAACTCCGTTTATCACTCCTCTTGTTTTGGCGTTCACGTGGGCAAAATGTACATCCAAAGGTTTGATATCGGGTGAGTGAATGTTAACGCTTATTGTTATAAAACTTAATACATATTCTCAATTGCATTGATAACAATATGCTCAACAAATTGCACAGCAAGTAAGATGCATACGTTATACTTTAATCAGGTGCAATCTTCGGACTGCTGGCTTCTATTGTTGGTCTGCTTGTTGTGGCGGAATTGGCTTATGACGAAGGACTGGGAGACTTTTTCACGACAACTTCCTCTGACTACAGTCTCCTGGCGGCTTGTATTGCAGGAATTATGGCTAGCACCATCGTTACCGTCACAGTGTCCCTAGCAACACATAACATAGAAAGTAATGTTGATGAGCAAAGAGAATGGACAAAGATGATCCTGATCGACAATCCCATCAACTCTTGGAAGAACCTGTTCACAGAAGAGCTCGGGGAACTTCCAGAGGAAAGAAACGTCACTGTCGGCCAAATGGAGTTACTTTTCCAAAAAGCTCGGAAAATGGCGTACATCTGCGCTGCCGTCTGCGCATTGATTCAGATTGTCTTGGTTCCAGGAGTAATGCTTTCATTCGAAGAATGGACAGTGGACCAGCTGTATAATTGGATGTTGTTCCTGTTTGTCGCTCTCGTCATTGGTACGTTGTATGCTGTCTTTGCACCTCCCATCGAAGAAATCATCAAAATTATCCGTTACAGAAAAAATGAAAAGAAAAAGAGTCCATACGATCTTGCTCAAAAGACGCACAATAATGACAATATATGTTCACATCTGTGATGCGTGGCTTCTGAATACTTCATTCTCTACATTCCAGATTTGTTTCTTTGCATTATATTTTTTATTTCAAATGATTGACTACGATCTCTAAATCCTTTTGTTTCTTATGATGAATGTTTCACGTTATTATGCGTAACACTTATGAAGATTGTATAGGAGGTTTTAACAAATAGGCAAAATGTTTTAATTTTTAATGTGCTCTTTAGGTCACCGAGTTATACAGGCTACCTTTTGCCATTAGTCTTTATCCGTCGTTGTGGTTCGTGTGTCGTCCATTAAATATTCTACATTTTAACATCGTTTTGAAAACCACAAGACCAATTGTGGCCATTTCTAGTTTGAAGTATCTCTAGAATAAGAGGAATACTATTTTTCAAAATTATTTTCTACTCTCATACAGAGTCAAAAAATGAACAAATGCATGGTGATGGTGTCCCTTAAGCCTTCGTCTAAAAATGTGACATTCATGACTCCTGTATCAGGGGTTCAGGCTCTTAGGTGGGCAAAAAAGCCTTGTAGTATAAATATATTAAGTTTAAAAAAATCATGTTTCCAACTTTTTCAACTCATGTTGAAAAATAAATTAAAAGCATGGATATAATATAAACAAAGTTTTTTACCAACATTGAGAAATTCATGGTTCCTGTGTATTCATGTCTTTGGCGGGGCGAATTAAATATAATAAGAATGAATTAAAACTTAGAGAATTCTTCTCCTCCCCTCCCATTTAAATTTAAGAAAAAAAATGCATGGGGCCCTTTTTTAAAAAACTCATTATTCCTTAGTCAGGGGTTCAGGCCCTAGCGTGGTACTAATATGGCAATATAGTAAAATTGTATCAGATATTACAAAATCTTCTGTTATGATGTTTATGAAACCATCTAAAAGATCTTTTCACAGTGGTGGGATATATGCTTTATTTATAAACTAGACATTGACCCGTGCGTGCAGGGGTTGGCATTGCATATTATGTCGGGCATTTACGAAATAAATACATCAAAATAGCACAGCATGTTAACATTCAGAACTCTCGGAATTTTTCATATTAAACGCACTGAGTTAGAGTTATCTTCCATATTTTCTTTCATGAATAGGATATATAGCAAATTTTTAATGAAAATTTACACCTATTTGTATTATCGTTTTTAAGTTTATCCATGCAAATGTGACATTGTGGAAACATAAACTAAAGAGCATCCCGTGATTTAGGGTGAATGTAATGCGCATGCGCAAGATTGTAAAATCCGAAAAAATTTAGACGATTTCCGGATTTTTTTAACGAATTTTCGTTGATTATTAATTAGAGAAGCCTGATTGAGAAAAAATAAAAACAAATTGGTAATTTCCAAGTACCAATGATGAGAAAAATATAAAAAACAAAAGACTATACTTCCGATTTCTCGGTATTAAAGCCCAAAAATTCGAGTGTAAGAGGGTCAATCAAAAAATACGAAAAAGACTTTTGTCATAGCTATGTTACTTAACGTCATATCATTACTAAATTTGGTAGACATAATTTAGCAATAGTTTCAAACAATTTGCAAGAAAAAAAGTTAATAAAATCCTTTATTTCTAAGAATGATTTAGAATCTAATCCTGCAAAAATGAGGTCACGGCGCACGGTCAATATTTGTGTTATGTCAACAATAAACAATTTAATGTTGAAAGTAATATCTCTATAAATATGGGCTTAAAACCAAATAATATTGAAACCTCAAATAAAGTATAGTCATAGTATTCTATGTACCAAATAATGACGGGATATATTGTTTATTGTCTAACAGATATTAGTAACTAAAGACAGATAGTCCTCTTTAGAATTGACTAAAAACATCGACGTCGCCGGACGGTATGGCGCAACAAGAAGTACAAACAGAATGGATTTAACTCAGGAAAAAGCCGATACAAGCTGTGAAAATGCTCAATGATACAAAAAATAAGTCAACAATTATTTGCAAGTTTGCGTTAAACTGTAATAAATTTTGTGGGGGTGGTGGTTATTGTATTTTGAATATAATCAGTCAGAAAGAGTTCAATATCTGTAAATATTTGGTCATAAAATAAGTAATGTCAAACGACGTTCAGGGTTATCTTTACTGTAAACTAAGAGATACAAGGTTAGAAAATGAAAACTTTAAAGAATTAACTTATGATTCTCGACAAATGTGTGCAAATAAGATGTTAAGTGGTTTAGTGCCATTTTAAATTGTAAGAAAAAAGGCACAAGACACTAAGCGTGATATAAAGAAGGGGTATATCTATAAACTGTGCGTATTTAATCTTGACGTCATGTTTTGAACGTGACCGTGCGCCGTGGTGACAAAACATGTTGTTTTTAAAAAGGGGTAACAAAAATACCGTTTCATAAAATGGACTAAAACTTTGCATATCAATAACAGAAGTGTTGGTGCACAGATTAATCTGTTAAGTATGACTTACATGAAAAATATATGATAGATAGCCACATTGTCTTCGTATTTTTTTATTAACCCTCGTATTATTTTAATGTAGTAGTATAGATCTTGTGTTCATGAAGGCCCAGCAAAAAAATTTGAAATTTATGACCCCTGCGTCAGGAGGTCGGGTCTTTGAATTGTCCAATATGGCCACATAGTTAAAGTGTATTGATATTTAAAAGGGTTACGGTTATCACAACACAGGGCATGTGGGGGATGCAATAAACTGAATGCATGTTTATGAAATTAATATAGCCTTCTACCACAAATGTAAAATAAACGCCCTTATTACTCGATCTTTACTATGATTCAATGAGGCTATAAATGCTAAACATGAGACCGTCTGACAAGTCAGTCTTAGGTCTCTGGTACTCTGGTGACCATCAAGGTCTGTATTCCTCTTGTTTGATTATTGTTATTATTATATTTTACATATTTTGTATACATTTTTATTATATCCAGAACTGCACATAATCAAGATCAAGTTTTAAATAAAATCATATTCCAAAAAATGATACAAAACAATATTTAACAAGGGCAGCGTTAAGCGGAGCATCCCCTCGCGACATGAGTTATTGTGTGGGGATGCATTATTTAGGAATAATGTAAATGAGAAGACCACATTCTACTAACCCTCCATTACTTCAAAAACTACGTTTTCTTTACCTGTACTAGATCTAAATCCAAAAAATATCAAGTTGTTGATTTGAACTGCTTACTTTCACTTTGGTTTCAAAGAAGTGAAGCGGAAATAGTTATTGTCAAATCGTACATAAGATTTCTGTTTAAAGTTGTGTTATTTTAACGATATATTAAAAAGTATTCAATTAATTGAACTGAAAACTACCAGGCTGTGTCCTTTTACATGTACCATACCAAATAGGTATACGAAGTTTGATAAATTTCCGTGCAAAGGTTTTCTTTGACTTGCTTCCAAGCTGAACACATACACACGCACAGCAGCGATGCTATATCCCCTTCGCAACAAGTTGCGCAATGGGATAAAAATTGGGCGAAATCTTGAATAATTTAATTTTAAGAATTGATTTCGCTTCGTGACTGTATGGTTGAAATTGGTACCCTTACCAAAGTAAAATTATTGCTGCAACAATGCCGCAATATTGCGGCAATATTGCAGCAACACATTTTTGTTACCAGAAACCAAATTTTGAGACTAGTGAAATGTTGCCGCTAGCTGCAACAACTTCTGGTAACATTTTGGCAATACTGCTGGAGTGTTGCCGCTAGCGGCAATAACTTCTGGCAACATTCTGGCAATACTATTAAAGTTATTTCTGTAAAAAATTATATTAACATGCACCTAGAATATTGCCATGCACTAGCTGCAACGACTTCTGGTGATATTCTGCATGGCTACACTCAGTATCTGCATACTGCCAGAAATAATTTTTGGTAACATCTACATGTATTTGATCATTTAAATAATGAACTAATTTATACATAATATATATAATTCGAGCTGGCAATACTGCTAGGCATCATATTTGATTTCTGCTTTAAGGTGGAAGGCTACATCGTCATAAACATGTCTGACTTCCGTTCGAAACGCCATTGTGTTCCGGATTGATAACATTATGTCGTGGTACAAAATAGCTATACACCGTTTAATTGAACTCTTCTAACTACGGAGACGAGATAGGACTGATATCACCAAAACGCTTAGAAAATATGTCAATTTTCTTCCTGTTTAAAGCTTTTAACTAACATTGATTATCAGCTGTTTTGTACGGAAAACGTGGACTCTAAATAATATACCGTTTCCCTGCTCTGCTGCTATTGGCAATACATTTTTGTCATGTCATCTGCAACAGACGATCATACATATGTGGCGGATTATCGATATAGGTAAGCAGATGTCAAATTTTCATTTAAACTATATACGTATGATGAATATAAAACGAAAGTACCGTAGTACGATCTCTTGAATTGATCCTAACTTCCCAAATTAAAAAAAAAAATTGCAGTAAAAGACTTTCACTGAAACTTTGACATTAAACTAATGTATTTTGATTTAAATAGATACAGCTAGGTAGCAATAGCAGTAGAAGCCCGGATTTGCAAGCAAAATGAGGGAAAGAGGATTCTGAAAAGGAGCATGTTTTTCATTTCCACACATGCATGTGTATCACTATGGACATCTAATGTATGTATTAATATGCGTATGGTTGTTGTTTATAATTGCTATTGTATATAAAAAAGTAAAAGGCAATTTATAATATAATTAACTACTAATATTTTGTTCTGAAGAGTTAAAAATATATATAATGCATTCATCAATAATATAATTTTTCAGCTTCAAACATTATCATAAGCACTACTTATCTTATATCTACATATTTAGCATAGACTTGTTCCTTTTTTAATTTTTCTTCGTGATTTTTGTTAATTAAAAAATTGATCCCAAGATATTTGAGACCATGTAAAATAAAGAAAGACAACTCTTAAACAGGATCTTTCATACCAAGATTTTTGCAATAATTAAGTATTTCCTTTAATTTTTCAATTTCTTTCAATTTCTTTTCTTTATCCCATTCACCAACGAATATTGTTTATATTTTCAGGTTTTTGTGGGATTTTGTCCAGCAGTTTGCCTTAACAGAATTTTTTTATATTTTAGTTTCATATTTATGTGGATTCCAATAAAAATCATACAAACTTCATTCATGATTTTTTTTGTTTTTCATTTCTAAACTTAATAACATTTCACTTTCATAAGAATTTTAAAACAGAAATGTTTAAAAATTTGATAAATAAGGGGTTATCTGGAACCAGACTGATATTTTAAAAATTCTCTAGAAAATAGTGTATTGTATTTTGAGGTATATTATTGTTGAATACTGTGCCTAGTATTGGTAACAAATGCATGCAACAAATATCTCCTACACTTATTTGGTGTAGAGATCCACCTTAATTATAATTTAAGGAGAAGCCGAGCAGTGGAGGGGGGTTAAAAAATTGTCAATTATTTAGATATGATTTTAGTTAAAACACCTCAAAATTTGCAAGAAGTTTACCACAAACTTTTCTTTTTCCTCTGATTTATTATGCTTGCCGAGCTTGCAAAAGCTTTAGCAGAATTTAGACTTATAAAATTTTACACATTCAGCACAAGTCTTAAACTGTCAATTACTGATATAATTGCATGAATTGCTTTTGTATACATATTTTTCCCAAAAAATAATAATAAGTCGAAAAAATTAAATCTAATAAATATTTGATGATTAAAGTCTTATTATAAAAAAGTCTCAATTAAAAAAATCCAGTGATATTCCCTTCAATGGCACTCGGTTACGATGTTTCACTATAAAAGACTGTTTGAATCACACCCCCCCCCCCCCAACTCATGTTTTACGTGAATACCGACCTGTCTGTTCTTTTGTAACGGTATATTCTTTTTTATTAAGTTAAAATATCAGTCTTCTTAGATTTGAGTATCTAAACTGCTCGATGCATGTTGAATTAAGAATTTTCGTATGCTGTTTGTTTCCACTTTTACTTTTGTTTCAATGTTAAGTTACGCGCGCGCTGATTGGTCGATCAAATCGCTAGCCGCCAATTTTCACATTCGAAGCTGCCATGTTGTCTGCCATCGAGCCTCCTGCCATCACTGGAGATGGTGAAATGAATGAAATACGGGAATTATCTGTAAACAAGGTTAAAAAATACACTGTCAATGGAGTGTTTATCTGTAAAAAAAAAAAAAAAAAATCAACGGCTGAACTGAAGACGAATCCGAGTGAACGAATCGAGTGTTGACATCCCCTGCACCATCTGCATGAGCACGTTTTTGAAAAAGTAAGTCTAGCAATAAAAATATATTCATTGAATGGCAGTTTAAACTTGTTTGTTATAAGAATATAAACCGAAAGACTGCGATCTACCATTATACCAATGGGTTTAACACTGTTTAGGAACCATGCGCGGATCTAGAATTTTATTTCGGGGGGGGGGGGTTCGACGGTTATTTGAGTTTGCCAGGGGAAAGGGGTCCGAGGCATATTTTTGGTAATTTAAAAAAAATTAAAGAGGGAGGGGGTCTGGACCCCCGACCCCCCTTGAAACTGCTTAAATTCTGAAAACAATTGCCAATGTGCTTATATGAAATCCATTTATCTTCCCAACAGGTCTGCCCCGGGTTACACTGACCTGAAGAAAACCATGAAAAAAGTTGTCACCTTACTGATTAAATGAATGGTGGAACTGGCAACCAAAAAAGAATGATGACGTAATTTGTTTAAGATTATGGAGAGGAACATATACACAACAGTGCTGAATTCCAATGTGGATATTGTTGTGATATTCTGATAGCTGTTTTTGTGATTGTTTATGTGTGAAATCAGAATGCCCACGAGGCTGTCAAAAAAGGACATTTGGAATGCCTAGGACGAATGCCTTGATCAGTCGTAATACAGCAGTGGTTGTGCAGGACTTGTGAACTATATGGTTTGAGCTTTGCTTACGGTAAACAGTGAACTTTTGTCCATATCTGTCTGTGCGCGTTGTGTCAATCCGTCTGTGCGCGTTGTGTCAATCAAACTACAATACATGTTATTCTGCAGCAATAAATTGTCACTGGTTGGCTGAGTACTTTTAGTCAAGTTTCATCATGATTTGTTCATCATATTTGTGTTTATTGTATTCATGTGGTAAATTTAAAGATTATTAATTTTAACTGGTGTCCTTTATAAGCATGCTGACATTCCAGTTTCAGGTCTCTAATATTATACATTATATTTTTAATTCAATACTTATTTTGTGCATGTTACATTGAAAAATATAATTTTTTTACTTCTGTAATATTGTGTAATCACAAACTGTTTTTTATTTTTTATTTTTGAAAGTCCAAATTTAATGTAATGCGAAATGTTAGTCTTAATGTAACCTTTTTGCATCTTTAAAAAAATAAAACTGTAATGGCAATTAAGATTTTTTTTTTTCATTTTGGTTGTAAATTAATATAATATACATGACTGCTTTACTGTATACATTCATTATTTATAAATATTGCATATATTGTACCATTGATGCCAGAGCACAGAAAATGCATTAAACCATTATTTCTGCAATGTCATTTTTCTTATGCAAATGTATTGCCAGAAAGGTGTTGCAGCAAAATTGTTGCTGCAATATTGCTGCAATCTCAAGTATTGCCAGAAAGGTGTTGTCGCAACAATGTGTTGCAGCAAAATTTTTGCGGCAACATCTTTCTGGCAATATTGCCGCAAATTCATTTGCATACGAAAAACGCTACTGCAGCAACATTGCCGCTATGTATTGCCAGAAAGGTGTTGTCGCAGCAATATGTTGCAGCAAAACTTTTGCGGCAACATCTTTCTGGCAATATTGCTGCAATCTCATTTGCATACGAAATACGCTACTGCAGCAACATTGCCGCAATGTATTGCCAGAGTGTTGCTGCAGTATTGCTGCAATAATGCCAGAATGTGTTGCCAGAAGGTCAGTATTTTGGTAAGGGTACTTATGTATTTTTTTACATACTTGGTGGTTGTCAGGCAACTATTTTCAAAATACAATGAATGAAAGACGTGCTGATCTTGTAGTTAAAGTATATTTGAGCAGGCTACAGCCACTGCTTGTGCATACTCAGCTACACTAGTTGAACTCGTCTCCGTTTGATAATGTTCTGAAAAGTAACGTTTCACATTGATAAAATCAGATAAAAATTTAAAAAGGAAATTATGGACAAATTCTCCAGTGATGATACATTGATTCTAAAATTTTAAGTGTTGAAGGGGCATACTGATTTTTATGATTCCTCAATGTGCCTCATAGTTGTCCATGAGTGCAGAAAGGGAATCTCGATTTAAGTCATCTTATCGTACGTTCTATGGTCGATACAATGGCTTTGACTGCAAATACAATCTTCCACTGGGTCGCATGCTGACTGATGTGTTTCATACTTATTGTTAGACCATGATTAATCACCTAATTGTCTACGGACTTTTCCGGTTTTCTTCCCGATTACAAAAAAGAGCGCTCGGCGGGCGTTACCGGTCAGCAGTGAATGCTTACTCCTCCACGGCACCTGATCCTTCCTCTAGTTTTTGTAGTGGTCCGTGTTTGCTCTGCTCCTTTTTGTATTTTATCCTTGGACTTTTGATTTTGAACATTGTTCGTTATCATCACATGTCATACATAACTTACCAATAAAGACACGGGAAAGTTTTAAATTATGATATGATTTTAAAGTTAAGAATTAAACACTTTGGCGCTTGATTGGTTACAAGAACAATAAAAGTGTTGTTATTTTTTAAATAAAATAAACCTATTTAAAGTTGTTTCAGAAACATAAAGCGAGTGCACTTAAGCTTTAGAGAATAGGCCCTTTTTAGTGCCATTTTTATGTAGAAAATATCAACCATTTACTTTTTTCTGTAATATTTAAGCACTGATGAAAACTTCTGATTTAAATGCACGCTTACCTTCACCAAAATTAACATTCATTTTATATACTAGTAATCTAAATTAAACAAAAATATATCAAACCTATTTGAAGTATGTCCTTTTAAATCAGAGAGAGTAGACATTACATCGACATTATTCTGTTGGTGGATCAATTGGCGCGTTTGCTTAATTATACTTTATGTGTTATATTATGTCTGGAAAAAATCTAATTAGTTTTGAAGTTTCTTATTAGCGTAGTAATCAAACAAACATTCCTGACCACTCAAAGTCGATAGAAAGCGATTTAAAACGTGTCATATTTTACAGTGAGCACATTTGACAAACGTCTACCTGGGTAGAACCTACGGAACTTTTTGAAAAAAAATTATTCCATACGTGATTCAACATGAGTCACGCAGGTAATATCATTTGCTTGCTGTAGGAAAAATCTTGAAAATTTCATACATTTTACCTTTTTAGAGTTACCAGTCTAACTTTGTACTAACTGTTATTTCCACATGTGTTTTCTAAATGAATTATGCATCTTTTGTCTACTCCACAAGTTTGTACTCAGTTAGGCTGACAGTGAACAAAGGCGATGAAATGAATGCCCGTCCTCGATTTACTATATAAAATCACAAATGTCGACCGACCCCTACTATGTTGTAAAGCTTCGTGCGTTTTATGAATTATTACACCAAAATCAGCGCTAAAATTGTTGAACGTAAGATATAATGAAGGCTGTCCTATATATGTCCAATAAGGTTTTAAAAAATTTAATTTTATCCTGGTAGTCAAAAAGAAGCAGATAATTAACGTCTATCCCTCCTTAAACTGTAAATAAAATTAAGGGTATTTTATTTAAATGCAAAGAAACATTACATTTACACTTTTCATAATTGTCTAATGATCTATTAGAATGGGCTAAATCTGTTTAAAATTTGAGTAATTTACAAAAAGAATAATAAAGAGAGAATGGGGGGGGGTCAAATATCGAAAACCAGTGTCTTTCATTGAAGTAGTCATGTTGGACGCATGATAAACGTGTCAAACTGGTAAAGATGAATTTGCTTGGTGTGCAACAATACATGTATATATGAGATGGGAATCTTTGAAACATGCAAAATATATCGGTGCCGATTTTGTGAACTAGGTTGAGGTTGAATATTTCAATGTGTTGACATTTTCACTTGTGACGGTGGTTTTAGCTTGTTTTGATCGTTTCATTTTCGTTAATTATGCCTTTTAACTGCAGGGGAACTATAGCATGTATTTTGGAATTTTTACGTATCAATTCAAAAATAGACTTCGGCAAGTCGGACAGCTGATTGTTTCCCTGCACATAATGAGCCAAATCTGATGCACTCACAGCATATCATAAAATACTATTCATTCTATTAGTAATTCGGTACGATCTCTACGTAACGGTTGATTAATGCTACGTGTATTGTGAAGATGCTCGGCATTTTCAGTCTAAACAGAGATTATTTTCGCTGCTAGAAATATAAAGGTATGTATATGATGAAAAATAAAGTGCGTTCTTTTTTCTATTAGTGCATGTTATCTTTGTTTAAATGTTCTAATTGTTAATAATTTTCTAATTACTAACCGTATCTCAAGCTTCGAGTTATAAGCAAGATCTCTGCGCACAATGCTATGCTGTACACAGAGCAGAAGTCATGCTTTAGTTCGTTTATATTTTAAATGCTAGATAGGAAATACCAAGTTTAAAAATCTAAAGTTGAATGTAATAAACTCAAGTGAAAAAAATATGGCTAAAACCAAGTTATGTTTATTCTTATAATTCTTCAAGTGAAGCTGAAATTTTGGTTGATCATTAGAAATGTCTCCCTAAAAGGATGATATGCTATAAATACTTTCTGGTGTCCCTTCTTAAACGATGAATTATATAAAATCTACACCAATTTTGATAGTTTTTCCAAACACAAGTAAATAAAAACGACGTCTTTTAAACAGTTTCCATAGTTAGTATTATGAGGATAAAAGATTTATTAATGTTCCTAAAAAAAATTATTGCAGCAGAAAATCATCTTTCTTTATAGCCATTTGATTGGGGTTTTTTTAAAATGAAAAATTGGTGGACCTTAATACAATATAGCGATATGCCTGTCAGTACATTGATTAGAGTTATAGCTCTTTAACATATCATGTGCCAACATTTTTCAGTTAAGTTTATTCGTCAGTCAAGTGAGTAAGGGTTATGAACGTCATACGAAATGAATTTACACCAGCGAAACGACAATCATTTATAATGGAGAAAACCAATGAAATTATTGAATGTTTTTAATTTGAGAATTGAGCGCATTGGGGTACATTTTTCTTTTTTCACAGATCGGAAATTTTTAAGCAAAATTTAATAAAAAGTAAGAAGTTGAAGGAGATAATGTACCTTTATGCTCTCATGTAATTCGATCGCTTTGTATAGTGATTGGGGGGGGGGGGGGGCTAAATATAGGGAATTGAAAGTTAACCGTGAACCCCTCCCGGAAATTTAATCACATATATTGCAATTGATCTTATTTTAGGTAGTCCATTGTATTCTATAAAGGTAAATATGTCCAAGATTAAGTATATGCAAAATATCTAAGTGTGAACTTTGATATTTATTTTTTGTTATTCTACAGAGGGGCCATATGGCACAATATTCTTTGAGCGCCCATATAAAGCCATTGTTGCTCAGATGAGCGATGTGGCCCATCGGCCTCTTGTTTAAGGTTACCATCAATGTCATTTTCCGGTAAAATATCCAAATATGATACAGATGGCACAGACTCTGTGGTATCTTTTATTTCAAGTTCACTGAGATATGATGAGTTGACGTAAGTATGGAAGTAATAATTGTTAATTGGAAATACGTCGTTGATATATTTGAATGTTGAGTTGAAGGCCACAGCGAGTGTTTCATTTTTTTTCCTCATACAAGTTCTTGATAAATACTGCTTCACATGAATACAAAAATAGGTCTGCTAACAATGGGGCACAACAGATTGTTGAAAAAAGACCTAACTACATAGATGTTGTATATCAGAAACTCAAGCATCTTTTTAAAATCCACTACATAACATTTGATGTATCATAAAACGTTAGGAACAAAAATATATAAGATGCAATGGTTTTCAAGAGACTTGATCATTGGGGTTGGAATGACCCCAGGAACAGGTTTATGTATCTTGACGTTCAGCAGAAATAAAAAGAATGATCATTTACAAAAGACTTCTACCCAATAAAAATTTACCCTGCATGGTCAACAGAGTTTGACATTCATTAACAATAGTAAGGAGTTAATTCATACCAGACTTATTTTTGCCCCAAACTCAGAAATAGGGTGTTTAGCAAATTTCAATCATACAAAAACTCATTTGTCAAAATTGAGTAGATAATTATGACCCAAAAGATTTTTTCAAATGCCAAATCAAGATCTTGTAAAACTTTTATCATTTTTTGTTGATCACATTTTTATGTACAGCATTTTTAAGACAATCCATCTTGAAAACTTTAAAAAAAATATATTGATAATATATCATATTTAAAAATGTCTATATTTTCAAAACGATTATCTGAAAATACATAATAACCGATTGGCAATTCTGAAATTGATGGACATACTGTGTTAAATATTACATGTTTATATATATGTATATATAATTATACATTTATATTGTTAACAATCAGAATAAAAATGCTTTCATAATTTCATGAGTTATAAATCTTGTTCAATCTGTATCCACGTAAATACCATATATATTTTGACAGAAAGAGAAATTTATGCAAAATTAATGTACACTCATTAACTTTTTTCTATTACTGGTTTGTGATGATAGGGTAGAAGATTTGATGAAGAATAAAGTTCATGACTTTATTCTGAATTGTATCTAATCCACAAACCTTGGGGATGGGGAGGGTTAAGATCCCTCCCCTTTCCTCCCTATTATAACTTATATAAACATGTTAAGTCTCTATATATACATTTCTAATACAAATTTAATATAAATGTCACAGGGTCAATGAAGGGTCAGCTAAATAGTGTAAGTCTGACAAATGAAAAAATAACTTTTAAAATGACAGAAACTTTACAAATATTTGAAATCCCTTGCACTATTATATAAATTAGTTAACTAACCATGTAAAGCACAAATTTCAGCTTGAATGTGGTATGGAACGCCTGCATATTGTCACGTACTCCAAAGCAAAATAAACACTTAAGTAGATATTTAATATTTCCCCCCAGAATTATGATATATAACATCGTAGCACAGATTAGATCAGATCGTTAACAACTTGTCTGCAAAAGTTTGAACCCTGCTGGGTCTTTTCTAGTTGTAACGTTAAGTTTCCAAATATGTTAAAAACTTATTTTTGTAATCCATTAAAGGCACTATATGGCAGTTCATGACGAAAAGCTGTTATATTATTACTTTGATTATTACGATGATGACTTATCTTTTAAAAATTAGTTATTCGGTCTAATATTTGATCCATCAATGAAAATAGTCTAATTTATATTTTTTAATTGATCATCATCAAGTTAAGAAACACGCGCATGGTACCAGGAGTGGAGAAAGGTTGTTTTCGTAACTGGTTTTATTAGGACAAAATAAATAACGGTTTGTACAGTTTATTTATTAAAACAATAAAATGCTTTCTTTGGTGATTCATTCGGAATATAAAGGTGGCGACATTGCAGAAAAAATACATAACCAGCGTTAGCAGGTTATGTAATTTTTTTCTGCAACGATCGCAGACAGGGGCTTGATATTAACCAAAAAAATATGTGAATAAAAATTGGTAGATTTTAAATTCTACTGTACTTAGTCGTCAAGATATTTTGATTTTGATACTGTGCTGCTAATTTGATCAGAGTTAAGGCTACTGTTGCTCAGGTGAGCGATGTGGCCCCTGGCCCTCTTGTTACAATCTGTTTTTAATGTGCTAAAAGAAAAAAGTAAAATTAATATCAGCAATAAAATGCTTTTTTGATAATCCATGCGGATTTTGAATTTAACGATCATTGCTAAAAAAAAAAATCGGTCATTTTTATTTGATTCGTCGATCAATAGAGGAATTATCAAATTCATTTTTTAAATCAAAAACAAATTTTCATGTAATTATTTTGTACATGATATCCTTTTAAATTTAAATTAAAGTATATTAAATCAACATTTTAGCAATATCATAATGTATATTGTGTACGTTAAATCTAAACTGTACATTCAGAGTTGATAAAAGGAGATGTATAGCCACCATTCTCTTTTAAAGATTTTTCTGGTTAGATGGTTTTCACATCAGGTCTGATATTCTATTCATTTGGTTTCAAATATGTCACTTTGTTTAAAGTAGAAATGTTTATATGTATTTTGTATATGTTCTCTTTTGATAGCGCTTCATGCCAGTCAAGGCACAACTAAAAAGTGACCCAAACACTTTTCATATGTCAATGCGATTGCAATATTGTTTAATTTTTTAGAAAAAAAAAGTTGTGTAAAAAAAGAATGTTCAGAAAGTTTATTTGAATATTTTTTTTAAATTAAATTTCAAAATGTGGTTTGACTCTTGCTAAAACCAACCGCAAACACTCCCATGAATCCAAAGCTTACGTGTGAATTTGACGAAACTGCTGCATTAGGTGATTTGTTAGATATGTAATGTGTATTGTGCGGTATTTTTAACTTCACACCCCTATATTTGCTTCCTGATTTGATTCTTTAGAATAACGAGAACGTTTTAAAAATTCTGAATGAACGTTTTCGTGACGTCACAATGATAACCGCATGCGCTTATCGCTTGATGGTTACAACAATGTAAACGTAAATTCATGGTTTTATTAATGATTCTGGACGGTTTGTTACTCTCAGACGTCAACATATATAAATTTAAAAAAAACCAGCAATGTTAAAAAGTTCACCAAAATATGAACATGATTGGTACATGATCAAATCTTCTGAAAAGTCCTTTTGGCTTCACAGGATTTGATCACGTGACCAACCAAGTTCATATCCAAGTAGGCTTTTTAAAGTATTCTCTGCGGTTTAAAGTACATAATTTTGCCCCTGAATCAATATCTGAACTGTGTCACGGTACGCTGATTTAGGTAGACCTCTAGGGCACTGACTGATGGCTGAGTCAAGCGTTACAACGATTGGATAAGAACTTAAAACTTAAAAAAATGAAAGGGGCTAGATCTGGAGATTATGGGGGTTTGGCTTTGTCTTTTTCCGACTTCAAAGCTAAGATGTATGTGATGGCATTAACATAAAGTAAACTAAGCCTAAATTCTGACAGCGTCGTTTAGGATTATATTTTTGGAGTTTGCATAGTATATCATCTCGGTAATGCCCTATGGCACTGAAATTTGCACTGCCATACTATAACATGATAATAACCTTTTTGTGTTTATGACTCTTTTGGCTACTACATGCCTTCTACCGTGTCTAGTTAGCCAAATTTTGTTCTAGATGGTTCTTACTGCTTCGAAACAGTTAACCCATGTTTTGTCCGCAGTAACAATATATGCAATTTTTTAAATTGAATTCGGAAAACATTTTAGTAATTGCTTAGCGGTTTTTTTAATTTAAGTCAATATCTTTTTTTTTCTTTTTGCAGATCCGTATTTGATTAAATCTTTGTCTTTGGTTGTCACCGTGAAAATTTTGTTAAGCGCAGTCGCTATGGCACCTTCGTGTCATCGATATCGTACCATGGCGTCATCGCTTTGCCGTATCATCGCGTTCATTGCATTGTATTGTTTTGCCCTCGCATCATCGTCACCACGCTATCTTATCATCGCTCCATCGCTATAGCATCATCGATGCAAACATGAACCACATGACTCTATCCGGATTCCATACATTTTAAAGTCAAATAAATTGTGTCCTACCATTATTTGCATAACTATGTGTCTCCATTCGAGTTCTGCATACCAATCTTACTGAGGATCCTCGAAGAAGCAACTGTTCAGAAAGTGGTATGAACGAATCATGCAAAGTGAAGCTAGGCTATCCCACGGACAGCTTACGGTGAGTGCACATTAACAAACTGGTTCATTAAAACCGTTTCATGTGGCTCATGATCCTTTTTTCAGTTTATACAATTATTTTTACATTTGCAAATACGGTTCCTTATATGAAAAATTACAATTTTAGAGAAAACGTTCAATTCTGTAAATTTACATTTCCAAATATATTTCCAAATATATAAACCTATAGAATAGCTAGAAAAGTTCAATTCTGTATAAACTTTTCCATGACGTCACATTGATTAACGCTTATCATTTGACGGTTAGATAATTGTGAAAATGAGAACATGGGAATTTTAATAAATCTGAAAGATTGACCGGGATATGAATTTGGTTGGTACGTGATTAAATCTTCTGAGAGGCTCTTCGTGCTTTACAGGATATGATCACGTAACCAACCAAGTTCATATCCAAGTGAACTCTTTGACATGTTGTTTATATCTTGTTTAAAACAAGATAGTTCCATGTATTGTTAATAATCTATCTGAAGTTTTGTTTACAATCGTTGCATAATGTGCGAGTTAAATAAACACAATTAATCGGGACAGGAAACGAAATGGTTTTCTTTCTGAACATACCCATGATACATTTGCGTTGATTTGATTGGTTGGTTTGGTGGGGTTTTTTTTGGTTTTTGGTTTGTTTTTTTTTTTTGGGGGGGGGGTGTTTTTGTTTGTTTTGTTTTTTGGTTTTTGTTGTTGTTGTTGTTTTAGTAATTCAATAAAGAAATAATTTCTTTTTACTTTGAATATTTCTAACTTTGAAAGGAAATCGATTCTGCTGGCGTATAAAGGTGAATGTCTATAACTTTCTAAGATAACTGGCTTGTTTGAAAAATGATTTCATACTGTAATGACCGAAAAATCCGACAAGCAGCTTTAGCAATCGGTTTATATTTTGGTTGGGATTATGATGTGGTGGCACTAAATGATTTGAAATAGGATTTATTAAATATTTTTTCTCCATCAAAGTTGGTTTAAATATTTTCGAAAGCTGCAAATGAAATGCTGTTCCTAATAATGTATACATGTACTGTTTTTTTCATTTAAAACTTTTCTGTTGCACGAAAGACAATCAATATAAAAAAAACACACAAAAATACACAGTCTCTATATTTTGGAATTTAGACATCAAATGAAAAAAAAATTCCCTCTAAACAAATTTGTCAAAAAGTAATTATTGTATTTTTAAAAAATGCTAACTTTTGAAGCCAATTTTAAATTGTTATTACATAAATTGCGTGCATTTGCCAAACAGAGACATCATCAACAGAAATTCATCTACCCGCAACACTGTAAGTTTACTACAGGTTGCCTTCATATCTAATTTAAAACGTTCAATTGTTCGGAACGTTCTAAACAGTTATTTTCTAGTGGCGCAGGCGTCTATTAAATAAAACGGCATAATGCAAATTAAGCTGACTATCTTTAGCGTAACGAATTGATAAACAGGTGTATTAAACTCTCCCGATTCAAATCAATATTCATGGACGCAACCCTACGGTGAAAAGTCAGTAGAGTCGACGTCTAAAGGACCTAATTTTAAAACAAGTTCATCATAAAATTATGGAATCCGGAGAGGGCCATGTAGTTTACTATCGCATCGATCATTGCACTATCGATTTTGCATCGATATGCGATGGTGCGATGACGATGAAGCAATAGTTCAATGGCGATGAAGCGATAGTTCGATAACGCGAAACTCATGATAAAAGATGATAATAAGATGGCGCGACAATGCAATGACGATGGTGCAATGGCACAATTAAGCGATTGCGCGATGACGCGATGGTATGAAAGCGATAACGTGGTGGTGAGATAGCGATGAGGCTATGGCGCGACAGCGATGACGCGATGGTGCGACAGCGATGATGTGTTGCTGTATTGTTTCATCGTTAATTTTTTATATCACGCGCCAACGTTCTGTCGACTTTCTTTATAAGGATAACATTCCCAGCAGTCATTACACTTTATAAGGTTTGATCCACGGGATTATATAGAACCTTATCCGGAATCCAAAACACTTTTTCTTCAAAAATAGATGAGAAACTTATTATATATTTTATTTTTGTTGGTAATTGATAGTTTAAGATAATTTTAATTAACCTCAAAATGTTTCTGTAAATTTCTTTTTTTTTTTTGCCAAATGGCCTAAAACCTATAACAAACAGGCATTTTGAGAGTATTGCATGAGCAAAACACGTCCCCTACCGGTTTGTGGAAATTGTGAAAACAATGCACTGTTATGCAGAATATCGAACCCGAACATTAAAAAATTTGAATATAAAAAATTAATTTTCTCGAAAATATGTCAACCAGACGCTACAAAAGTGTAAACTTGATCTGTAGTTTGAGATTTTGAAGCTGTTCAGCAAATTTCATATTATTTCTCAAACGCATAAAGAAAAAAAGTTTGGAAAACTGAAGTGGGACAGACAGACAGACAGACAGACAGACAGACGGACAGACAGACGGACTGACGGACGCAGAGGAAAGCTATAGTCCCCTCCGGTGAAAACCGGTAGGGGACTAATAAGTAGACAATAAAAAATTTACATCGATACTATTTATGACGGATACAGATATCACCAGATATTAGAACTTTGGGAAATAAAATATTGTAAAATTATTTATACTGATTACTATCCAGAAAAAAATCATATACTTGAAAGATAAATTCAGTTACAAATTGTTAAATAAGTTGTATTGTGCCGATACATATTCTGCTACCGTCACCAACATTTTTAATACTCCTCTTAAGTAAAAAAAATCTACATTATACTTTCAATATAACAAAAAAGATTTCAGTCACATTATTTTTCAAAAAGAAAAATAATGTAACCATACACCTTTTTTCTGTCTATATAATAGAAATGAGTATTAGATATAAGATTTCTCATTCCATTTACCTACGTACAAGGATTAGAAGAAAAGAATGAAACCACAGTGTGTTTCAAAAAAGTTGGTATGACTACTGCATCCCTTTAAATATATAGAGAGTTTCTTTTGAAGAGTTATAGACAGTACTGCATGATAACAAGAGGATAATTTCACTTCAGCATGTACATTATTTAACAATAAACATGTATGGGAATCAAATTCGTGCCAAATTAACGGCAATGATATTGTTTGTTCCAGGCAATCATCGGGATCGATATCCACCCTAGATGCCACCCTGTTTATAGTGGTCGGGTTCGGTGGACTTTCCATCATCGTAGCATTGATCCACAATGCCATCCACCGTTATGTCTTCAAGGACCAGCACCGACTGGACACTGTGTTTGACGCGGGAGGACGGGTCACTACGAGCCTCACCGCTGTCACGGTCGCCTCCCAGGTTCTCTGGCCTGTGGACCTCGTGCAGACATCCGTCATCGCAACTATTGTAATGCTCGAGTTTTTTTTACCTCAGAAATAAACTACTTTACGAAATTAAACATTAAGTTATCCATCACAATGATTGCTTGAAACCGTAGATTCCAATTTATCATCTTACTGCTGAAGTTTAACGATCTTCCTTGTTCTGTAGTCTGGGGCTGGTACTATCTACTACTACGTGATTGGCCTAGCAATGATAATAGCAGTGTTTCCATGTCTGACGCTAAGTTTCAAGACTAAAGCTCCTGGTGCTAAGACATACCCTCAGGCAATGCAACTTTTTTCATTATTTGGTTGATTTAAAAGGAAAACAAAACAATTGGTGACACTTCTTATTATCATTTACTTGTAATTTGTAGGCAATTTTGGCACGCTTTGGGAAATCTGCACACATTGTTTACTGCTGTATAGCTATAGCCACCAACATCATCACTTTGACAGCCATGATAATGACCGGATATTACGTACTAGAGGGCGCAGTTCCAGGAATTTCTAAAGAGTTGTCGGTCATAATTCTGATTTCCTTGTTTGGTTCCTATTGTTACATAGGGGGACTGGGGGCAGCTTTCTACATCTCCTACTTCAACACTTGTTTGATGTTCATCGCGCTTACCGTATATATGTGGCAATTTCTTTTCCCAGCAGAAGATCTTTCGGACTCCGTTAGAAATTTAACAAACATCAATATATTATATGAAACTGTAAAATGTGTGCAGGGACCCTCAACAAACGCTGCTAGCTCCCTTCTGACATTTCGGACAGTCTCTGGCATGATTTATGGTATCGTAGCATTCTTCATGGTCCTTGCTTTGAACTGCTGTGATCAGGCAATGTGGCAGAGTAGAATAGCGGCTAAACCTGAACAGGGTGTCATCGGGTTCTTCATAGCCTCGTTTTTATATTTCTCCATCCCAAATGCTTTGGCCCTACCAACCTTTCTTTCATACCTATCAATGAGTTACCAAAATGGTTCATATCTTTTAACGGAATTAGATATGAATAACGGTAAGTCAATGAACTAGTTGCGATTCTTTGTTAAAAATACTCTGAATGTTGCAGACGTTAAAAAACATGTATAAAATAAATCCACATTCAAAATCCAGTTGGTTTATTACTTTTTTCACATGAAACAATATATACCGGCATTATCTGTCAATTTCCGTTTTTCAATGCATTCAATAAATCCAAAACACGTTACACTCTTCCAGGATTCATCACAACTATTGTGATGGAAAAAGTCCTTGGAGCATCCGGGTCCTATCTCCTTCTGATGATCGTTTTCATGGCGCTGATGGCCACCGGATCAGGAGAAGTCATGGCCATATCTTCCATCCTTGTCTACGATATTTACAAAACCTACATTGGTCCTTTCAGGTTATTGACAGTGTATTGTTAACATTTCCATTTCAAAATAAATAAACACGTTTTTACTCTCGGTGGTATCAAAACATTTGCAATACTTAAAACTTCCAGTAATAAACATACTTGTCTTTATTTACTGTGGTAGCATAGCATACGCACTACTTGTTTTAAACAATAATGATGCAAAACTAGACTTCTTAGATATAACTAACTGTAATATATCTTCTTCTATTTCAGAGAAAATCTGGAACCCTCAACCTGTCCGTTATGTGGAAACAAGAAAAATTCAGAAGGAGAAGAGAAGGTTATTGCATGCAAATGCATTCACTCATCGGTGTGCAATGAATGCAACGACGACATAGAGTTGTCCTTAACAGGGCTATTAAGCCATCAGATTCAGTACACGTGTCCTACTCATGGCAAATATCGACATTACGAGGACATGTTGAAACAGTACAAAAGTCGGAGCATTATGTGGATCGCCCTAGCTCTACTTCCATACGGTATCATTCTATGTTACCTAAATCTCAACTTGACATGGGTTTTCTTTGTTTTCGAAACGTTGTTAACTCCTTTCATTACTCCTCTCGTTTTGGCGTTCACGTGGGCAAAATGTACATCCAAAGGGTTGATATCGGGTGAGTAAATGTTGAAGCTTATTGGTAAAAATAAATGTATTGCCCGAACTGCATTTATATCAAGATGCTTAACACATTAAACAGAATTTATGAATAATACTTTTATCAGGTGCCATCTTCGGACTGTTGGCTTCTATTGTTGGTCTGCTAGTTGTGGCGGAATTGGCCTATGACGAAGGACTAGGAGACTTTTTCACGACAACTTCCTCTGACTACAGTCTCCTGGCGGCTTGTATTGCAGGAATTACAGTTAGTACCATTGTTACCGTTACAGTGTCCCTAGCAACACATAACATACAAAGTAATGTTGATGAGCAAAGAGAATGGACAAAGATGATCCTGATCGACAATCCCATCAACTCTTGGAAGAACCTGTTCACAGAAGAGCTCGGGGAACTTCCAGAGGAAAGAAATGTCACTGTAGGCGACATGGAGTTGATTTTCCAGAGAGCTCGCAAAATGTCATATATATGCGCTGTGGTCTGTGTCTTGATTCAAGTTGTCTTGGTTCCAGGAGTAATGCTTTCATTCGAAGAGTGGACAGCGGACCAGTTGTATTATTGGATGTTTTTCCTGTTTATCGTTCTTGTCATCGGTACGTTGTACGCTGTCTTTGCGCCTCCAATTGAAGAGATCATCAAAATTATCCGTTACAGACAAAATGAAAAGAAACAGGGTTCACTTGATATTCCTAAAAAGATGAACAACAATGGTGGAGTCCAAGATGTACGTTTACACTTGTTACGTGATACTTCTTGAAGCTGTATACAACAGTTTATAAAATGTGATGATTAAATACTTTCTTTACATGTGATTCTTACTAATGTTATTTAATGTGCTACAATTTAAGATTAATCGGATCTCAACAAGGGTCACAATAAAAAAGAGAAACAGATAAAACTTTTCTTTTTGCATCGTGACCGCTATGGATTTAAAAGATGTCTTTGGGATCCATGTTTCTAGATGCAAAATAATCATTTTAAAAACTTTGAAACTGCTATGTAAAAAAAGCTAAGATATATACGGGATATTTCAAGGATTGATTCCATTTGGTAATCTACATGTACCGGTTTTTTTTCAATTCTTAAGAAGTTCAAATTTTTTTAACTTAAGATATTGGGCGCACAAGATTGCAAGTTTGCAGGAACCATCGACACGAATCAATTGGGATCTAAATGTCTATAACCTCGAAACGATATGTGCATATTTGAAAAAAAAATTATTACTCAACCTATATTGTGTTGAGAGTTAAAGTAAAAGTGTATTATGGCTATTGAATAAAACTCACAAGTTTTCTAAAATGAGCAATGTGGGGTAAACCGATAAATAGAAAGATTAGAAATGTTAAAATGTATATATTTTAAATTAAGCTTCGCGGATTATAAAGCGTAAACTGCCCCAACCCAGGTTATACTCGTATAACTTGGATAGACATTGAGTTCTTTTCTTAAATAAAGCATTTTAAGTACCCCAACCGAAAAGTAGGATGTTAATAATAATGTATTGAATCTGCTACGAATGATAAGATCTGATTTGAACAAATATTAATCATGAAATTAAAATATAAAATCACAATTACAATTAGAAGAAACGTTTATGGTAACCTAATAACAAAACTATATGATAAACGTGATTATTTTAATTTTTCATCGTCAACTTCCCTTACTTATGTAGTAATATACCACAATCACCTGATTATTAGGTTTATGTCTCTCAGCTTATTCGCTATGCAAAAGCGTGCCCTACCTGCGAACAATTTCTTACACGAGGAAAACTTCTCACAAACAAGTTGTTAGGACAAGAATATCAAGAACCTCGATTTTTACAATGACCTTGTCAGCAAGTACAATGTTTATTAAGACACCATTTTAATTATTTCTTTCAAAAATTGCAGCCAGTTTACAGTAATTCAGTCTATTTAATTATTATGTTAAAAATTGAATAACAATGTCATTCCCTCATGGAATCTAAACCATGGTTTGTTCTGTGATTAAAGAGAGTTGACGGTTTGTTATTATCATTTTTTCATAATTTAAATAAATTTAAGCAGATATAGAATGCATTAATTACATTGTAAAGGAATATGTTGGGATTTTTTTACAATTTAAATGGTTCACTGTGTAAGCCGCACCCGCAGGCGGGAGCAATAAGAGAGGACATTTCCTTCTCTTTCTTTTTGAATTGTTTCCGAAACACATAATTGGAAGGAGTGGATACCATAACTCAAAAGCTGGTCCGTGGGGGATTCCTTCCTAGACTCTTGTATGAGGTCGTGTCTGAGGAAGTATCCTTGAGTAGTTCAAAGTTGGTTGGTCTTGGTTGCCATAGAGTACTTGTTAAACACTAACACTGAAGAGCTAGATTCCATACATATCAAAGTCACTGAAAGTGTGTCTCCCAGCATCATTTGTATTGCTATGATAAGGAGGTATTACATAAGTGTATTCACTTGTTATTTCTAGGCACGTACGAGAGACGAAAAAACAACAAAAATATACGGTATCTAATTATAAAACTCTGTATATATCCATATTCTGGAATCCAGACATCAAAAGGAAAAAAACCGCCCTCGTTAAATGATTTTATGTAAGAACGTGTTGATTTTAAAAGGCCAGTTCTAAAATGTATTGCAAATCCAAAACCAAAGTTTTCCAGTGGAGGGAACGTCTGAATAAAAGGAAATAATGCTTATTAAACTGACCACCTTTAGCGTAACAAATTGATATAATAGGTGTATCAAACTGTTCCCGACTTCGATGAATATTCATGGGCGCGAACTTACAGGGAAAAGTCAGTTGTTTGTACATGTATTTGTGTCGCTCTCTATACACGACCTAATTTTGAACTACGGGTTTATTATAAAGAAGATGGGTGAATAAGGCGAATAAAAAATGTCTTCAGATATTTTAAAAAATTCCAATTTTTATCGTAAAAGCCTTCATATTTATCATATTAACCATCAATTTCTTTTGAATATTAAACATTTTTCCTACACTTTGATTTGAAATGTCCATGTACCAACAAAACAGATAAAATATATATAAAAGAAATGAAAAAAACTATTTTTTAGGAAATGAATGGGTCAACTCTCCGTTTTTTTCATTACTGTATTGAAATGGTTAATCAAAAATCTTTCATTTTCAAAAGTAAAAAAAAAGACCCACTTTAAGTGAAAAATTAACTTTTTATATACAAAATTTCTAAGTCCATTTACAGCAATAGTAACTATATATACTGACATTATATTATCATGTCCTGATGTAGTGTAGTGGATAGAGCGGTGTGAAATTACTCTGAGATTATATCGTCGACGGTTCGAATCCTAGTCTGGCCGAAACTTTTTTCTGTACTTTATTTAATCATTTGACAATGCTTTCTCATAGATTAATGTAGTTCCTTTAACAACTTGAATATTAATTTTATCTAATATTGATATTTACAATAAATAAAATTAAAGAGAAAACATGTCACACAGAACCGCTAAATTAAAGAGGTACAGAACAGACCAAAAACTACAACTATTTCAGTGTCAATTCCTTTTTTCTGCGGGAAAATCACATAATAAGAGTGTATTTTGTAGCTCTAAGACAAACCTTAGGGGCCAGAATTGATTCAATTGTTTTGTTTCGTTTGCTTGTGCCTGTAGGATGTAAATGTAGTCCAAAACATTTATTAGGAAAAAACACTGAACCCCAAACAAGAAATTGATATGTCCTCTTTCAGGAATATGACGTCTCTCCTCACATCAAATGTGGTATCCGATTTACTTTCAAAAATCAAGACAAGAGCATTATGCACACAATTTGTCAAATCTCAATCTTGATTTTGAACATTTACATGATGAAGACTATAACATTTTGATAGGAATTTCAAAGGGAAAGTTTTTTTGATTTGACATCAAATATAACTTCGCTGCGAAACACAAAATGTATATCAGTAAAAATGCGATCGGCATACTTCTGTTCAAACTGAAATCAGGTCTGTCAAATAGAATTCTTGCTAATCTCTGTGGCGTGCGTAGCAGACGTCAGGTGTCTAAAATTGTAAGAACCGCACGTATTGCAATGATGAAAGATTTTGTTCCTATGAATCTTGGCTTCAATCACACTTCTGGGAAAAGCATCGTTGACCATCACACCCAGACATTTCTAAACAACTCTTTACTGATCCAATTTCCGACACCGTTATACTGGTTTTAGATGGGACATATATTTACATACAGAAAAGTTCGTCTTACAAGTTCAAACGTCTTACATACTCAGTACATAAAATCCTACCCTTAGTCAAGCGTTTCGTTATTACAGCAACAGATCTAGAGGATACATCGTAGATGCGGTAGGTCCATTCTTTGCCAACGGTCGCTATAATGACGCCTCCATTCTATCTCACATTGTGAAAACAAACGCCGGCAATTTCATGGGTTTTTTAAAAGAGCAGATGTTTTGATCGTTGACAGAGGCTTTATGGACTCGATGCGATTTCTTCAAGAATGTGGCTTCCAAATAGAAATGCCGTCATTTCTACCTAAAACTAGAAAACAACATAAAACGAAAGAATCCAATACGTCACGTTGGTGACCAAAATTCGGTGGGTTGTTGAGGCAGCTAACGGAGGGATGAAGAAATGGCTATATCTTAACAATGTGGCTCCGAAGTCAAATTCCGTACGTAAGGGATGTTGTGTGCAGTGTGTGCAGTGTATGATTAATAAATACAGACCACCACTTGAAACCAGCGACAATTGTCATTTTAGTCTTAGTTATAAAATGTTAATAGAATCTCGAGAAAACTCAATTGCTCTGAAACAATCGAGTACAAAAGACAATTACGCATTTAGAGCTAATTCCAAATCATGGAAAGGAATTGATGTCAATGTTGTTGTTGTTGACTTCCCTGTCCTTAGAGAGGATGAAGTGAGAGAGTTAACATTTGGTGTCTATCAAGTCCGACAAGCAAATTTCTACGTCATAGAGCACACTGAAAACAGCCAGTACAACACAGACGTGTCTGAAATTGAATCTTGATTAATTTATACAAGAATTCAATCTAGACATTGAAACAGTACCATTTACAACCTGTGGGTAAAGTACACTACCAACAGTGTGTGTGGTTGGTACTGTCAGTGTAAATCTGGCGCCAGCACTGTCGGATGTTGCGCCTACATCTGTGGCGTCATTTGGTATCTTGAGTACTCTCGCCATCAGTGTAATTACGTTGTTAGTGCTAAGATGCATACGAATGCCAAACAGATTCTGATGATTTTTCTGACAAATCATAATATTAAAAATAAACCGACTTCTTGTACATTGAAAATTGTCTGTAGTTTTCTATATTCTTGAGCGAGACATGACATAACTTTTGTACCAATCTTTACGAAATCTAAATCACAAATGGCAAAAAATCCAAATACGTCGACAAATAAAAGGCGGGCATATTTCATCCATACTGATTTTTGATAAAGATATCATAACTTTAGGAAATAATCCAATGTTAATATTTTTATAATAATTATTATCCAAAAAATAGAATCATTCACCTAAAAGATAGATTTAGTTACAAATATATAAATGATATATAATTTGCATGTCAAATTATGAATACCTGTCTAAAATGGTGTATTGAAGCAAAAATAGCTCCCGAGTTCCTATCTGGTGTAAAACAAAGATGGATAGTTCCGATACAATGAAGAAGAGAAGTGCAAACTCCGATCATTTTCTTACTGAAGTTTGACGTTTTTCCTTCTTCTGCAGTTTGGGGCTGCTACATAATGAACATCACAATGTTGTGTTGATCTCTGCCCTGGAATCAGCCTGAGCGATTGGTTTCTGTCCAAGCCCGAAGGGCTAATCTTAAGGCCGAGATCAAAACAACAATGTGATGTTGTTTATATAATATATGTAAAATCAAAGAGTTTAACTAAAATTCAAAAAAGGAATAAAATTTGTTTTTCTAAAAAAGATTTATAGATTTTTTTTCCGTATCTACGAAAGTCATTTGTGTCCATTCCTTTTTATGTGTGTTCGGGGAACTGTCAGAAATGTCGGACTTTACCAAATCGTCGTCGTTTGATATTTAGCAGAAGGGGCTGTCGCTCGAGATGAAGCAATATTCTCTATTTCAAAATTAAAGCAAGAGAAACTTCCATCTTCTGCAACCTTGTAATGAAACAAATTTTTCACTGGAATTTCGTAAGTTTCCTTTCAGATTCCATTCCTTAGGAATTCATATCTTTTAGCGAATAAATTTTACTTCTTTAGTAGCAAACCATTTTTCTTTCAAATAAGATCTAGAGATGGTGATGGTGTATACCATATCTTAAATAAAAAGTCGAGTTTTAATGGAACATTACATGTAGTTTGTTTTCATAAAGAATCTTCGAAAAGAGAGGTAATGTTTCTACATTTAAAAAAACAAAACAAAACAAAAACTGTCGATAAGCATTGAAGATTAGGTTTAATATAAAAAAAACATGGCAATGAAAGCTAATATATTGAAAAACATATTGCACGTGTATACTAATGACCAGTACCAGGTATATGATAAACATGAATACATGTGTAACATAATGAGTCGGTGTGGAGAATATCAGGATCAGAGTAACAATATGTAGAAACTAGTGTTACACCCACTAAAATACTGTAACACGATCGATACTTGTTTTCTGAATAACAATAAATCCATTTTTCACCAGATTTTATGAGAAACTTTTTGGGGGTTTTTTAGTATTTAAAAATCAAACTCCCAAAATATGATGATTGTAATAATGTATTTAGTGTGCTAATAATAAATATAAAAATGTCTGACTTAAAATTAAATTAATCATGAAATTGAAATATCAAATTACGATAACATTTTAAAAGCAGTTTACCATTATACATTTAATTATTTCTTCAAAAAATCGCATACAGATCACAGAAATCTGTCTCCGTTAAAAAGTGAAAAATAAATTATGGAATCTAAAACGTGTTTTGTTTTTTGGTTAAATAGATAATTTGATAAAAAAAAAAACATAAGCAGATCTAAAATACATCAATTACATTTGAAAGCAAATATTTCTAAATTTGAATTTCAAATGTTTTCCACTCAAATTTTACAACGTCTATGAATATGAATTGCACTAGTTATTGTATGCAGTGGATTGAGTTCGCGAAAAAATTTTTCCTCCTCTATTCGATGTCACTTTAATCATAAGCTTTCGAATCAGATCGCTTCTGTTGTATTCAGAGCCAAAGCTACTCTAAAAAGGATTTAGTTTTACAGATTTCAACACATCGCACTATGTATTCATTATATTGTATTAAACTTTCTAAACAATTAAACTTTGTATGCCTATTTGAATCGTTATGCATTGTTGTAAGTAAGTTGTATAGGCCTATATATTTTCATAATCATGCTTGTAAATATTTGAAGAGCAACATTCTTAAATTGTTTGCAAATAAATTCATCGAGAAAGAGTCATGCCTTTTTTTTCCTCAATCACATATTAAAGATTAAAAAACCATGGGCATCTCTATAAATAGGTATTTGTTGCCAAAAAGTAATGCTAGTAAGTCTGGTCACAAACTCTGCGGTGGTGATCTACATATATTATAAAACATAAGTTGTGTAAATCAATAAAAAAAATGTATATCCGAAGGGAGGTAGACATCAAATATAACAAAATTATTATTAAAAGGACTACTGTTAATGCTGTTTTGATCGTGTTAACTCCATTGCGTTAACCAATAAGCACCCCTTCAAGTGAAGTATCAAGTGAAAAATTCCCAATTATTCAGACCATGCCTCACCCCCCACAACCACCGCATCCTCCCCCACAACCCCCACCGTCACCTCCTCCATCGCCGCCCCCGCTGTCACCTCCAAATCCCCCATCATCCCCACCCCCGCTATCCCCTCCCCATCCCCCACCCCCATCATCCCCTCCCCCGGTATCCCCTCCAGAATAACCCCCACCGTCACCCCCGCTGTCCCCTCCATTTCCCCCTGTGTCCCCCTCCCACCCTCCTCCTCCCCCATCCCATGCACCCTCACCCCCTCCGCATCCGCCGCACCCCCCACAGCCATCTTGATCTCCGTCCCCGCCGTCGGTGTTTTCGTCGCCCTCCTCATTGTGTAGGTCCTCTAGATCCTCGTCTTTGACACAGAAGAAGGCCGCCTCCCAGCCTTCCATCTCATAGTCGTCGTTGTCGTCGTCATCGTCGTACACGTGAGCTTCGTCAATGGGGTGCAGATGCATGGGTTCACTGTCCAACCCGCCCCCGCAGGCGGGAGCAATATGAGAGGACCTTTCCTTCTCTTCTTTCTTCTTCTTGAATTGTTTTCGTAACATATAATTGGCAGGAGTGGATACCATGAATCCAAACGCCATCACCATGGCAAGCTTGTCCGTGGGGAATTCCTTCCTTTGGCTGACGTAAGAGGGCGTGTCTGAGGTGGTTTCCTTGAGTGGTTCAAAGTTGGGTGGTCTTGGTTGACAGAGTACTTGTAACACGCTAACACAGAACGCCAGGGCCAGATTTTCTGCGCCTTCATTCGGGGAGATGTTGATCGTGCATTTGGAAAAGTCGGCGACAAATCCGTGGAACTTGACGGTAAAATCATAGTAACGGAACGGCTCGCTGTCCAGGCGAAGAGTTGACCGCTCACCGGTCGGTAATCTGTACATCGTCACCTCCAAATGACCGGGGCTTCCACGAATAGGGGCACGTCCAGCAGTGTGTTTTGTTGCTAACAATAACAAAATCAACAATAATGATGATTTACAAGATATCACTGTATATAGAGTGGGAGGCTAATCTGAATCACTGTCAATAACTGTTGTTACCTCTGACCCCGGGTTTGCCCTTTCTGACGCCGGTCCAGCGCCCTATCAACACGGCCCAGTCACCATCGTTGTTCTTGATGATCATCGCCCGCTCGCCATCTTGCTGGGACAGGGTAATTGGAGGATTTTCGACGGAAGAATTGACCTGTGCAGCGAAGAGAAACCTACTTAACTTTCATGGTTTTCATGAACAAAAAAAGCGTAATTTGGGAACCTATGCAGGGACTTACTATAAGACTCAATGAAACGTTTATCACAAACCTGTGCCGGTGTAGGCAGGGTATCCGGACCTAACAGGTGGCAGACGACACTCAACAAATCGTGATAAAACACGTGAACGACTGACGTCATCAGCGGCAAGCTGTGTATCACGCGGGCAGTAAACATCACTTCACCAACCGCATTCCTAATTCTGATAAAAAAAAGATAATCATTCAAAATATTTGTCCATCGTGATTGACAGCAAGGACGAACATTAATCATGGAAATATATCGAATGGGTGTGGGGCGTAACGCGGCAATGAAACAGTAGTCAATATGATAACAACAAAAAACAAATACTGTACAGAGGGTTATTTTCGCCCTGTGTAATTTTCGCCCTTTTACACTGGCAATCAGTTTCCCCCGTCTTGAATTAGCCCAGACAGAGTTTTTGTTTGAAGAGAGACGATTTAAAACATTGAAATTCGCCCGCTGAAAACGAGGGCGAAAGGGACGAAAACAAGAGGCCCATGGGGCCACATCGCTCACCTGAGCAACAATGGGCGTTCAAAAGATATTGTGCCATATGGTCCATCGGTAGACTAACAAAAAATAAATATTGTAAAGTATTCGAATTTTACATTTATTTTTGCATACACGTAATCTTTGATATAAGCATGACTGAATTATACTGGTAGAAGTCTTATTTTCATAATTGAGCATGGCTGTTTATATATTGAAGAATGTTTTGTAGTTTAAATCTTTCCATTAGGAATTATTATGATTAATTAAGTCATTGATACAAGTTGAACAATGTCTTAGGTGTGCTAATGTGATCATAGCAACTTTTGCTTAGTCATCTTGGTGACACAATTGAATATTGGAAAATAAAATAGATTTTTTTTTTGTTATGTTAGGAATGGATGAATGATGTTAGATGATTGTTTAATGTGTAGCATTCTGTTTAAATGTTCAATTCTGTTTGTATGCACATTTAAATACATGTATATTTTTCAGAATAAGTAATTTTTAAGAATCCAATCCAATATGTATTTAGGACATACATGGTATTTGAGCATGCTCAAATACCATGAAATCAAAAACCTTCATGAAATACTAATTTTTACCAGAATAAGAAAATCCTACGCAAAATATAAAACTAAAGATTTGGTAGGGGTACACTGTTAAGTTGTTAAATTCCAATTCCCTATATTTTCGTTCTGCCCCCCCCCCCTCCCCCCCCCCCCACTTTGTAAAGCGATCAAAATATATGTGAGCATATAGGTACATTTTTTTTCATCAACTACTTACTAGTTATTGTATTTTAAAAAAATATATAATAGTTATTGTTTTTTATTTAAAAAATCCTACATGTATAGATGTGAAGAAGAAAATTGAACCTCAATGTGCTCAATTCCTCAAATTAAAAACATTCAAAAAATTTATATGTCTTCTCCATTATAATTTAATGACTGTTATTTACTTTGAATACAAACCAGGATAATTTTCCGCTGTGATATTTTCTTAGGAATAGCGATAATTACTTTATCCCCGCAACAGAAAGAGGGGGCCCCAGAGAGTAGGTATATACAGAATATCATTCATTATTTTGTTTGTACAAGTATTTAACATACTCTAATTCATATAGAATTTCTAATGTTCAACCAAAATTTCAGCGTCAATCGTAGAATTATAAGCAAGATACAGAGCTCACAGTTCGCTTAGGTTTGAGTCATATTTTGTTCACATGAGTTTATTACATTCAGCTTAAGATTTTTAACTTGGTATTTCCTATTCAGCATTTAAAATGGAAAAAAAGAATGGCCTAAGATTTTCAATTCTTTTATTCACTCAAGACCATTTCACTGGTATTTGAGGTTCAAAATCAGTTTATACCAATGAACACAAACACAGTCAAGGATCACATGTACAGTAGGAGTAATAATGACGAAAAAAGGTTAAGTTTACAATATAATAAGTTTTTAAAGTTGGTTTCTGGAAGAACAGACTTTGAAAATTTTCTTAATAAATATTGACCAATTTTTTACTTTTTTAATCTTTAGTTTTTAAGATCTGTGTACAAACATAGAATTGTGAGCAAATCTCTGTATCTTGCTTATAATTCGAAGCTTAACACTCAAATATGGTTAGTAAATAGAAATTGAAAACAATTAAACACAAGAAACATGCACTATAACACAATTTATTTTTTCGAAATGAATCATATGTATACATGTATGTACCTACATATTTCCGTCAGCGATATCAAACTCTATTTAAACTGAATAAACTCGAGAAAATGCCGAGCATCTCAACAAAACCTATTGCATTAATCTACCATTACGCAAAAGATAATGCCGTATTACCGATAGAATGAATTATACTTTAGTAATTTTTTGATACATCAGATTTTGCTTAATTTGCGCAGGTAAACAGTTAACTGTTTGATTTACCGAAGTCTCTGTTTGATTTGATACTTAAAAATCACGAAATACAGACGATAGCTCCCAGGTTATGTACAAAGCATAAATAATGAAAACGAAACGAAAATCAAAACAAGCTAACACCAACGTCATGTGTGAAAACTGTCAATGCATTGAAATATTTAGCCTCAATTTACTTCACAAAATCGGCACCAATATATTTTGCATGTTTCAAAAATTCCCCTTCATACGCGAACTGTTGCATAGCAAGCAAATTCATCATAGTCAGATCGACCCTTTTTCGTATAATGTCATGGCTGCTTTAAACAAAGAACCTCGTTTTAGAAGTATGGAATACGAGTCTTGGTAAAATGGGTATGCAAACCCGGGCCGTGGCAAAATAAAAGCCGGGGAAGATCGGCAATCGTCAATTCCAAATACGCATTATTTTGCAGCAATATTTACAGCAAATACAAATATACTGGTCCATCAAATATCCTGAAATTTTAATGAGATTGGCAGATTAATACCTGCCAATCTTTTGTTTTGCTCAGCTCAGCTAAGTCTTGCCTACCCATTTTACCGTATGCCGAGCCCGATTGAAACACGCCTTTCCTTTATTATTATTTTTGTAATAACTCAGATTTGAAACAGAACTAGAAAACTGACCAGTCAGGAAGGGCCCCGCTATGACAATTAATATAGAGAAGTGAAAAAAACTTTGAATTCCATCCTCTTTATATTAACAATGATGAAAAATAAATGCCCGGCAGAAGATGTAAAGAACTGGAATATATAGGATCTCGTGATTTGTAGTTGGATATGATTTTCATCCAACAATTAAAGTGTTTTTTTCTTGAGCCTTAGTGAGGGGATAAAACACACAAGTTGGATAAAAATCATATTATACTACAAATCATGAGATTCTATTTATCCCATATTTTATACACCGCAATCAATGTTTACACTGTTTATAAAACTCTACATTATTTTTACTTCATTATGCCTAGGCAAATCCCATTGTAAAGTCACAACTCTGGAATATCAAAAAAATATCCAATGAGTCATATCCACGGGATAAAGTGGGTTAACATGGGATGAAATAAAATTTGTTAAAAAAACAAAGAATTGATACCAATGCAATGATACCTAGGCTTTGCCTCTATTCAATAAAACTATCATAAATCATTGTGTACGTATTTTAACCCCAAAAAATATGAATATTATATTTCAAATCCATATTTCAAAGAATGTACACAATACTACACATCATTCAAAATTGACCTTAACTTCAAAACAAAGTTCATTTGCAGACACAGGCAGTGCAGTAATTAATCTCAATGTGACAGATAAAGATAAAGCTTAGGATTTTCTTCCTGTGGAAGGTTAATTAATCCCAAAGGACAAATATTGCACAGCCTTCCATGTATACAATGGTAACATTCTCAGCAGTTATCTCTCTTTGCCCATTCATTCTCAGCAGTTATCTCTCTTTGCCCATTCTTCTTATGCATAGTTATGAATCTACCCCACCACCCCAGCTCCAAACCAGAAGACATAGAGAACCAAACTTAGCATCAAAATATGTATTTCTGCCTACTGAACTACCATACCAAATTTGAACTTGATTGGGCAACCATAAAAAAAGTTATTAGAAAAAAACAGGAAATTTGTGGACGGAAGAGTGACAGACGGACGGACGGACAGAAGGACGGACGGACAGAGTGATTACTATAGGGCACCCGCAAATCCTTGCGGGGCCCTAATTAGCACTTAATTTTGGCAATTTATATTTTCCTTCCCATAAGGATAATTTATGCTAAACTACGTTGAATTAGACTCGGTAGTTCTTGAGAAGAAGGTTTTTTAAAATGCACCCCCCTTTTTCTACAGTTTCAAGGTTTTCTCCGCTTTGAATACAAATCTGACTTTAATTTCTGCAATTTATATTCGCCCTCCCATAATGATGCTTTGTGCCAAATTTGGTTGAAATTGGATAAGCAGTTTTAGAGAAGAAGTTCAAAATATAAAAAGTTTACAGACGGACAGACAGACGGACAGACAGACAGACAGACGGACAAAATGTGATCAGAATAGCTCACTTGAGCTTTCAGCTTAGGTGAGCTAATAAAACGGAGCGAATATTTCCCTGTATAAAGTAATTCATTTCAACATTACAGTGAGATATTTTGTTACCTGTGGGTGGCCACTGAACAACTGTGCTCCACTCCCTCTGGAAGACGTGGTAGGGGAACGGGTCCCCACAAGGCCTCGTTGTCCTCGGGAATGACCGCCAACTCAAAGTGGCCGGGTTCCAGCTTTAAGTTGCAGCCTTTGGTATCAGAGACGGTGATCGCGTGTTGTAGCGCCATGGACTCGCCATTGGATAAATGCACGGTAGAGTTGACCGTGAAAGAACTACCTTTACCACCTGTACTACCCTCCAACAGATCTCGGCACGATATCCTTCCCGCTCCCAGTAAAGTTTTACCCCCCAGCTTACCAAGTTTTCCGTATTTGAAGAGTTCTACACTGATGAATTCAATCATCTCCGTGTCGATGTCGTACATGGGGATGTGATGAGACTGTGTCCCCCAGGCGCCCCCTACCGGCTTCTTCAGCTTTAGGAGCTCTATGTCCATCCCATTTTTGAACACTGCATTGATTTTGAGTTGGTGAACTTTCAGAGCTGAGGTGTAGTCCAGGATTTCTGCTTTTTCCAGCTGTAGCTGTACAATTTTTGCACTGTGTTTGTCAATCACGTCACTGCTAACGGGAAACAGACGACCATTGACCGGCTTCCCTCTGTACATGGCGCCAAATTCTGAGAAGTTTGTTCCAAATGTTTCCCGCCATAACATCCTTGTCTCCTTGTCGGACTCCACCAGCTTGGAGCCGTCGGTCCTGTCGTTTACCGAATCGTCGTGATTGAAGAGTTTTCCCAGGAGTGATTCTGTGTCTTTCTTGTAAGCTGCCGGGTGGACTTGATGCGAATGCCAGATTAGGTCGACATCATAACAGGGAACTACAAAAGAGTCGGGATTAAGTCGCTTCACAGTTAGAAACTGTTTGTATCGCTTAATGGCGTTTTCTATAAACTTTTCGTCTTTATAATGAGGCAAGGAAACTTGATAGTAGAAAAGTCTCTGCCTTCCTGCTGCCGCCTCCAAATCGTATTCAAAACGAGAATCGTACGATGGCGGCTTAATGCTGCTCTCCATGAGGTTGATTACGAAGTCAACATCCGGGTACCTCCGTTTCCACAGTTTCTCCGTGTCAGTGCGGTTGAGGTTTGGGGTGAGACTGTGGTCTATTTCTGAGTTACAGACCCCCACACAGTCCCTGACGTAACACACGGGGGATAGCAGGTGGCAGTGCCATACCCACGCGATGTCCAGAGGAGCGGTGAGGGTCAAGCCCCGGTGTTCGGCGGCGAGTGGTAGCCACAGCGTCTCGTATCTGTAAATAAAAATAATAACGTATTATCCAACTTATTGGTATGTCAAATCCCTCTGTCTGTTAATTCAGGGTTTGTCTTGTTGTTTTATTTTACATCCACCCAGAAAATTCAAAATTAGCAAAATGACAGCTTGTTATATAAGCATAAATGAATAAAAGGTGTGCCTCCTATTTCCAGTCTCAAACAATTAGGTCGGTTGATAGAGAAAATGGTTGTTTAAAGGAATCCCGAAGCCCCTGGTAAAACATTTCTCTTAACCTGCATGTCCACAAACCCATTTTTTTCCTGTCAAAAAATATATTAGACATTTTCTAGACAAAGACTATAACTAGTAATTATATTGCAGTCTGTCCCAAGATATTTATGCTGCACATTTGGATGATTTCTGATAAAAATACAAAAATATAAAAGAAGTGAAATTGAAATCGATGAAAGGGAAAATTTCCAAGATAACTTCATTCACACATTATCATTTTTTCCTCGTAAAAAAAAACAGATTCATAATGTGGAATGTTGACATCTTTTCTCCATTCGGAATACCTCGCACAATTTTTCAACGTTTTCATCCGGACTTATTTATCGTTGATGCAATGCAAACTCCCCGTATACTTTCTATTTTTAGCCGTGTATTGAAACCTGACAAACTAGAAGGGGTGTTTCAAAAAGGAAACCTGGGATTTTTTCATACTCTTGAATGAACATCGTCTGAATCAAGAGGTATTTATAAATATCGAATAATTTAAGAAAATACGCGCCAAATATACAGACTTTAGATGAGTGAGACTCAAAATATTATCATATTTATTTTTCGTTCGGTACTGACCGAAATAAATAATAAAAGCTTACAGGGTGAACGTTACTATAAAACAAAATGACAACTTTGTTTATGGTGTCCGGATAGGGCCATTTGCGTTAGCGCGACATCGCGTTCAGGTAAACGAGACATCGCGCTAACACACAACACGCCGTCGCGCTAACGCAACTTTGCATAACACGCCGTCGCGCTAACACACAACACGCCGTCGCGCTAACGCAACTTTGCACAACACGCCGTCGCGCTAACGCAACTTTGCACAACACTCCGTCGCGCTAACACACAACACGCCGTCGCGCTAACGCAACTTTGCATAACACGCCGTCGCGCTAACACACAACACGCCGTCGCGCTAACGCAACTTTGCACAACACGCCGTCGCGCTAACGCAACTTTGCACAACACGCCGTCGCGCTAACACACAACACGCCGTCGCGCTAACGCAACTTTGCACAACACGCCGTCGCGCTAACACACAAAACGCCGTCGCGCTAACACACAACACGCCGTCGCGCTAACACAACTTTGCATAACACGCCGTCGCGCTAACACACAACACGCCGTCGCGCTAACACAACTTTGCACAACACGCCGTCGCGCTAACGCAACTTTGCAAGTTTCACAGTCTAGTAGGAAGTCGTGTCCGGAAATATCAGACTGCGCATGCTTAAATATGTAGGCATGCACGCAAGCATGGATGAAAAATAAATAAAATGTACTTTGAAATATATATATTATTTTCATTTATTATCAATGCATATGAATAAAAATATAGTTACTAGTGTGTCACTGTATAAGGATATGAATGATTATAAAATCTACCAATTGATACATTTACCTTAAATATTTAATAAAATTCATTAAATCAACAATAATATATTCATGACACATAGGCGTCGGAACCGGTGGGGGGGGGGGGGGAGCCCCCCCCCCCCCCTCTTTTTTTTTGATAAGTTATACCTAACCATTAGGAACATAGCAGAATATAGGGTTCAGCCCCCCCCCCCACTTTTTATCGCAGGAAACATAATTGTTCCGTAACGTACGTTTGAAATATTTAGAAGTTGGAGTAAAAGGCATAACCCCCCACCCCCACGGATTAGGATTTTCATGATTTTGGGAATTAGGTTTTTCTCTCTCAATATTTCTGAGGATCAGTCTAGCCCCCCACTTTCAATTTGCTTCCGACGCCAGTGTGACATGTTATATACCTGTAATTTTACATTTTAAAATTTCTTTGCTTTGGTAATATACAGAGCACCTAATATGAATTTGTGACATGTACATGTTATAAATTTATCATTGCTAAATTAATTAATAACATCAAATATTTAAGCTAAATTTATCAATTGGTAGATTTATTAATAATTTATATGCACTCTAGCATATCCTTATACAGTGACATACTAGTAACTATATTTTTATTCATATGTATTGATAATAATTGAAAATAATATATGTGCATATGTATTTCAAAGTACATTTTATTTATTTTTCATCCATGCTTGCGTGCATGCCTACATATTTAAGCATGCGCAGTCTGATATTTCCGGACACGACTTCCTACTAGACTGTGAAACTTGCAAAGTTGCGTTAGAGCGACGGTGTGTTGTGCAAAGTTGTGTTAGCGCGACGGCGTGTTGTGTGTTAGCGCGACGGCGTGTTATGCAAAGTTGTGTTAGCGCGACGGCGTGTTGTGTGTTAGCGCGACGGCGTGTTGTGTGTTAGCGCGACGGCGTGTTGTGCAAAGTTGCGTTAGCGCGACGGCGTGTTGTGTGTTAGCGCGACGGCGTGTTGTGTGTTAGCGCGACGGCGTGTTGTGCAAAGTTGCGTTAGCGCGACGGCGTGTTGTGCAAAGTTGCGTTAGCGCGATGGCGTGTTGTGTGTTAGCGCGACGGCGTGTTATGCAAAGTTGCGTTAGCGCGACGGCGTGTTGTGTGTTAGCGCGATGTCTCGTTTACCTGAACGCGATGTCGCGCTAACGCAAATGGCCCTATCCGGACACCATATTTGTTACATGTAATCTTGCATGCATTTACATTTGCGTACATGTTAATTTAAAACCCTTTTAATCATTTTTTTTACTTCATTACAAAGTCTTTTTTCTATAAATTATAATTTTAAATTCATTTAGTATTTTATATATCGATTCTTTTTTCTGCATCACAAAAAATCATTATTTCTTTTTTCAAACCCTTACTTCAAAATAATTTACTTTCATCAATTCTAGTTGATCTTATAAAGTATGTACCTGAAGATAGCGTATTTGAGAATCGGACCCTCATAGAGAGACGGGTATTGGTCAACCTCCTGGAGAAAGGACAGCTCCCTATTGGCCGCCGTCTGGAAATCCACCGAGAACTCGTACGCTTCCACGTCGCCCATAATGGCGAATTGTACCTATACACATCAATCATTATAAATAAGTTGTTAAAATAAATACATTGTGTAAAATGTATACATGAACAAATAACCAGCTGAGTTTCCAATAGCTGCAGATCTGTAGCTCTCTGCTTGAAAAAATTCGGATAGACAAACCAGAGAGCTACAGTTCCAAGCGTTGTAAAAACCTCCGATTTACGCCGCCGTTTTTGTGTCGCTCGCTTCGAGAATTATATCCGACTTTAAAAGCATTCAACCGCCTAAAAAATTAGATTTATTAATTAAACATATAGTTTACCCTAACTCTGCTAACTTTGTTTTCCTTTCAATGGTTCACAACGGCCATCCTTCGCCTTGGAATGTCATCGTTTTAAAAAACTCGCCTTATGACAGCCATGTTTACCTAGTAGCGAGATCTCGGGTGCGTCGATTTACCCAAATGGACCCAAATTCAAACGGAAAACAATTATAATAAAACCCTCATAATTTAGGGAAATTTGGAAAAATAAAAGCCGAAGGTCCATAACAATAATTAAAATTATTCTAAAAAGTTGTTTTATTATTATATAATATATATATTTATATTATTTGAATATAATTACATACATTATATACTTTAACAAATCGAGATAAAATGCTCATCTTTATTTTTCAAAAACAATTTTTAAAGATATGCTGAAATAATTTTAATTATTGTTTTGGACCTTCGGCTTTTATTTTTCCAAATTTCCCTAAATCAAGAGGATTTTATTATAATTGTTTTCCGCTTGAATTTGGGTCCATTTGGGTAAATCGACGCACACGAGATCTCGCTACTAGGTAAACATGGCTGTCATAAGGCGAGTTTTTTAAAACGATGACATTCCAAGGCGAAGGATGGCCGTTGTGAACCATTGAAAGGAAAACAAAGTTAGCAGAGTTAGGGTAAACTATATGTTTAATTAATAAATCTAATTTTTTAGGCGGTTGAATGCTTTTAAAGTCGGATATAATTCTCGAAGCGAGCGACACAAAAACGGCGGCGTAAATCGGAGGTTTTTACAACGCTTGGAACTGTAGCTCTCTGGTTTGTCTATCCGAATTTTTTCAACCAGAGAGCTACAGATCTGCAGCTAAGTTTCCAAACGTTCACATATGATAAATAAACACGTGTTGAAGGGAAACTCGATTTTGCAAAGTAAAAAAAAGTTCATTTGGCAATTCTAAAAAAATATTTTTTTCAGCTTGTTACCATAACAACGGTCCTCAATCTTTATTTTGAAAATCTAATTCGCACAACCGTAATAAAGAGTACCAAAAAATCAAGCTTTGCATTTTTCATCTTTTTTATTCAAATTAAATGAAGAAATCATATTTTGAAATTTCTCTTTAGTTACCATGAAAACAATTTTAAAACTATGTGTTTCTTCATAAATGTTTTAAAGTTCTTTTTCTTGAAAAATGACAATTTTGTTTAATAATATATGCAACCTTATTTTAAAAAAAAAACAAGTTGTGCACATTACTTACAATATGTTTTCAAATGTCATTTTTACATTCTGTTACTATGGAAACTGGACCACATCGCAAAAAATAAATGGTGTTGGGCTTTTTTTTTACTTATCAAAGTCTTTCAAACTGTAAAATATGAAGAAAATCGGTGACTTTGCGTGGCCATGGAATTTTGTTTCTTAAATAGATATTTGATCTTTCATTTATCATTCAATCTTTATTTCCCCCTTGCGGAGATTTCATGTTATAAATTACAATACATAAAAAAATCAGTCAATCGTACAAAATAGGATAAAATGATGAAGACAACGTATATACATATAATATATATATATATATATATATATATATATATATATATATATATATATATATATATATATATATATATATATATATATATATATATATATATATATATATATATACATATATAATAAGGAAAATATTTATAAATTGTTACATATGCTCTAAAAATAACAAAGATCTATTATAGCATGCTGATGCACTGCAGTTTGCGCAAATGCAGATAAATTCTTTCTTGCTTTCTTTATCTAATAATGTTATAGGTTCAATTCCCCCGAGCAAAACGTAGTATAAAACGTCCTCTCTTAGCTGTGAAAGCTCTACATTTAAATGGACATCAAAATTATTGATTAAACTGTTATAAAAAGAATCCCTAACAAAAGCTGTGGATGGACACCCCAATACAGCATGCTGAAACTGGTTTTTGTAAGTGCATTGACATATTCTGCAGTTTTGGTCTATATACACGGGTGGAATGGTCCAGAGTTTAGCTAGTAATCTAATAAATGGAACTTCATCAAATGAAAATTCAGATTTCCAGAGTCTGATAGGAGAGACTGTATTGTGAAAAACTTTAAACATTCGGAAGTCTGGATCATTTTCCGTGCGACTTCTCCATTCATCAGTATGGTGATTATGAATCGACTGTTTAACCATAATTTTCCAATCCTTTTTTTTCAGGGAATTTACCAGCTTCAAGGAACAATTGTAAATGTTGAAGTAAATTATATTTGGCAAATTTCGTAAATATCCTTAAGAAATCCGGAAAATGGTTTGACGCCGTCCTGTAAAAGGTCACATAATATAAGTAAGAAAATATTTTTTGCCAGACAGTTAATATCAAGCTTGCACAGTTTTCCAAAAAAGGCTAATTTTCTTTTATCTATTTCCGAAACGATGGGATGTAGTCCAAGCATACTCTCACACATATCTGACCTTGATGAAATTTTCAGACCTTGGATGTCTTTTATCACGAAATGTTGAAATTTGTTTTAAAACTTGTAAATCTGTTTGCTTTAAATTGTTCCACAGTTCACATCCTTACAATACAGTAGTTAAGTCTATGTTTTGGTAGCGTCTAACAAGAGTTAGAGGGTTTGTATCATGAGATAGGTCGTTCCGTATTGCGAAGTATGCTTTCCTGCCTTTGTTACAGCCTTCCGTTGTTCGCTAACCACGCAGACATGAATTGAGAGTGTTGGATAATACCTAAATCACCCCTGCGAATGTGTTCGGAATGTTTTCTTTATCGTTGCTAAGTATGTAATAAACCCAGTGGTGCTCGAATGAAAGTTCACGAGACTTCACCGAGATTTGTTCAGTTCCTGTGAAATTTCGAGCGGAAGTATAAGTGTTCGGATAATATTCTCAAAATACGTAAGTACTGGTCAATTTTTATATCATATCCTACTTTGATTTATGTTAAAACATCAAAATCTTTTTAAGATGTATTTCTTATTTCACCGTCTAGCGGTTATTTAAATTTAACGATGATATTCAGAACAGAGTTATCGTTCGTGTTCAACCACGTGTAAAGTGGTTGAAAATATAAACAAATTGGGTTGCTAAATAAAATCATAGCCATGTTTGATGCTTGTGGTGTGCAATACTATGTTTAAAAAAATAATCTGTGAATGTTTTGCATAAAAACTTAGTATATCGAGGCATTTTCAAGGAACATTCTGCATAAAATAGTATAGTCTCTTTCACTATTGATGATATTACTAGGTCAGGCGCGGATCGAAAATTAATTCCATGGTGGGATCTCTACTATGCATGTTAATTTTTGCAACAGCAGAAAAAAAACTATTTTTAGTATTGTCACATTTATTTCTAGAATACATTTTATCCACCAATTAATGAAAATTAAGTTTAAAATCAAAATACGTCTAGAATTTATATTTGACAACAAGTACCTAGATTCTATAAAAAAGACTATGAACACGAGGCACGATTTTTACTGCGAAACTGAAAGGGTCAAATAAAACCCTGTGGTTGTTTGTAGCTATCGTTGATTTGAGATGTCCTCCTCTCCTAATTTCCAGGCATGCTGCGTTGGGGGCCTTCCCTTACCAAACCTAACAACGCTAGATTTTTGTGCATTAAAGAAAAAGCGCCATAAACATGAATATCTATATGCAACGTTTAGCATTTTTTGTAAGCCCGCCGGACTTAAACGTAAACATGCAATATCGTCGGCTAATTCTGGGTTTGTTGATTTTACATTGTACACACCAAAGTTACTGCTTACATTTTCATACACCTTCTTGACGAACACCTTGTCTAATTTTAAACCATTCAGAAATTGTGCCATTCATAGCTACTTTCACTATTGATATGACAATCGTCTATTATTTTCCATATCTTACCCCTCAATCCCAATTTCTAAAGTCTAAACATGAGCGCTTTTCTCCAAACTGTGTCATAAGCTTTTTTACAATCTAAAAATGCCACATATACAGAACTACCGTGGTCATTGTAATGACATATAGTCTCTTGTAAATTAAAACCTGCGGTAATGCAACTCAAATCCTTCTGAAACCCTTGCTGCTGGGGGTTTGGGAACCTAATTTTGCTAGTTATTACGTCCAAAATTCTATTGTGCAGTATTTTTTCAAAAACCTTAACGACAATAATGATACTGGTCGGTAGCTATCGGGAGAGTTTTTTGTTTTATTTTCTCCTTTATATATTGGGACAACAATACATTTTTTCCACTCACTGGGTATCGCCCCGCATTTGATAATCTCATTGAACAATTTGCATAAGTAAAAGATGACTTTATTGCCCCCATATTTTAAATGTTCTTCTTGAATACCATCAATTCCCGGCGCTTTAAGCAGTTTAAGGGAGTTAACGACTTGGTCTACTTCCGATTCGGAAACTTCGTACTCGAGACGTTTGTCGCATTCGTTATAAGTTTTAACGTCGTCATATAATTTATTTATGCTCAGAAAATTTTCTTCGTCATAGATACTATTATTTTGAGGGGTATATACATTTTCAAAGTACGTTCCAAATAAATCAGACACACTTTGAGAGATATTTGCAGTTATACCGCCGTACTGAATTTCCGGATACACCCTGCTTTTGCGGGGTCGTTGTTTGCTTATCAGTTTCCAAAACAGTCGCGTGTCGCAGCCGGCTGCGTTATCTATGTCAGTATAGGTTTTCTTGATATACTGCTCCAATGCTAGTGACTGGCATTTACGAAAACGCCTTCCTTTTCGCGCGCTTATGCGTGATGCATCCCGCGGGGTCTCCCGTCCCTAACCCAAATGCCTCTCATTCTCAGTTCTTGGGCATGAGCTTCTTTGACCCCCCCTGTCTAGTAAGGCTTACAGTGGGGGTTAAATTTAGACCTGGGAACGACAGTATTCGCACTTGCTGTTATACATTTAACGAATGCCATACAAAATTCGTTAATTTCGGGGTGGGTCTCTAGTACATTATTCCCTATTATATCATCTAACTGGTGAGTGACCTCTCTTTCATAAGTTTGCTTGGATTCATTTGATATTTTGTGCCATGCTGGAGTTTTGTTAGTAAATTCAATGAGATGATGTTGATTGCTAAAAGTATATTGTACACAGCCAAAACGGGAAGGTGGTCAGACTTGCTTGAGAACGTCCCTTCGGCAAGGATTTCATAAGAACTGAGTGACATGTACATATGCGCATCTGAGAATACATAATCTAACATCGTTTCTGTACTCGTAAATGTGTGATTACATTTGGGCGCTTTATCATTCCTTAACATATGATTAAGATGGTTTTCTTTTATAAAATTTTTAAGCTCCCTTGATTTGTACAAATTGCATCTTCCGATGTCTAACTCCAAACAACTTGCATTAAAGTCACCAGCTACTACAATGTGACCATATCGTGAATAATAATTATAAAAATCTTGTAATATCGACAATTGATCTTTATATGCTTCAATATTTTTATTCTGGGGGGAAGGTAAATCCCTGCTATGTACAAGAGTTCATACATGTACAATACTGTGAGTAGATGCTGGTCTGAAATGTTAAATAACAAAACTTCGTTCCGGACAATGGGTTTTTTCACATTCTAAAACTCCCAAATTCAGTTTTCGTAGGGGGGCTCCGCCCCCTGAACCTCCCACTAGGGCTCTGCCCTGGACCCGCTGGGGGCCTCAGGCGGCCCCCAGACCCACTGCCGCAATGAATTTGCCTCACTAGAATATTATCTCAAGCTACGCCCCTGGAATTGATTTTTGATTGTTTTTTAATACATGTATAATTATTATTTTTTTAGCCAATAAAAGATTAAACATCTGCTTAAATTGCATTTATGTGTTAACGTTTTTTTCCCAAAATCATTGATTATATCAATGAAACTAAAATTAACTGCAATACAGAAGAGTTTTAAATGCTCAACCATTCGCCCTTATTCTAAAGAAGTTTCCGTCATGTTGTTATAGCCCCTGGGGTCCTGTAAAGACATTTATGTGTACTTTGATGCAACACCTGTATTAACATAACACCCCCCCCCCCCCCCCCCCCCCACACACACACACACGCATACACACACACACATACAACGGTGCGTGCAACTTTTGGAGGCAGACCAATCACCACTGTCATATCAAATCAATTTAGTTCAATGCAGTACATTTCAACTATAAGTCTACAATGGTAGCCGTCAGGCTATTGGAATGTGAGAAGGCGAGGTTAGATGCCATTAATCTTCAGGTGGATCTAATTAATGATACATGTGTGCAAGTTCAAATTATAAGGGTTATAAAAACTGAAATGATATCGTTATATGATATTTTTTATATCTTGTTAATAATATAGACTCTACTGACCTTTGGGCCCTGTTCTACTTTACACTGACTTGGGCACCGGCTCTTTGTTTACGTTTTGGGGAAAGTGGGGCCCACGAGGGGACACTCTCTAAATAGTTCTCACAGGGAATTTTGTAAATCACGTTTCCTTAGTTGGTTTATTTTCTCAGTTTTGATTTTGGAAAGACTGTAAGGTAGTCCACACGCGTACACGTATTTTTCTTAATCGCGACTTATGCAAGATACAGCATTAAAAATAATAAACAAACAAAAACATATATCGTTGTTTTATATGAAATTCTCCTTAATGTTTTTAAACAATGTATATAAAGACAAATTTAATAAAGAAAAAATATCCTTTCAATATTCTTTATACTCCAAAAGACTCGATAATGCATAATGATATAGGGGGTAACTATAACCTTGAAAGTGAAAGTAGAGTGTCAACATGAGCACGTCGGAATCGGAGAAGAATAACAACACAGAGAAAACAGAAGAGAATGTGCGCAGGGTTAAAACAGTTCTACCACATCACATGGCAGGGGGTCCTCAAGGACTAGGTATTACTGAAAAAATATATAGCCAAAGTGAAACAAGTTGAAATGCAATAAATAGGTTTGCATAACAAAATCCAAAAATTAATGGACTAGGTATTATTGACAAATTATGTAGCCAGAGTGAAACAAGTTGAAATTCAATAAATAGGTTTTCATAACAAAGTTAAATGTCGATGTGCATCCACATGGTAAGAGATTCGCAGTAATACCTACCATTGATTGTTTCAGGTGACCCTGAAGACAGGACTCTACGAATTGTGGAGGAAGACACGCTGGTTGGAAATGTCATGAGGGAGCGAGGTCGCATCATCTGTGAGAAAGAGCTGTTAGGTAAAAATGATAAAATGTCAAATATAACGAGTTGTAATCCATGGTAACTTGATACAAATGTAATGTCAAATCATATACTTGTTCATCTACTGGTGTGATCATTGGTGACAGTCAGAGTGGTTTGATTGTTGGCACCAGATACATGTAGTTAATAGCTGGTGAAGAACCTGATTGCAGATTCAGGGGGGTCTGGGTTCGAATCCAGGTCTGATCCCTCATATTTCTTCCATCACTTAAATTTGGTGTTGTGACCAACCCCTGAAACTGAAAATTTAACTCCTGCCAGGGGAAAGAACCTGGCATGGTATTTACAATGGGGAAAACCATTTAAAACAGGGGAGAAATATGACCATGATGAGGGATAGTCTGGATTAATCGCCAGTACCAGATACTCATAGCTCAGTTAGTAGAGCACCTGACTAGAGATTAAAGGGAGCTGGGTTTAGTCTGGTCATTATTTTATCCATTCTGTTACAACAGTATAATTTTGTACGGTTTGACAGTAAGTTTAAATGTATTTCTGTACACTCCAAACAATTGTCATTTGTCAAAGTTGGGTTTGCTGGAATAGAAATATTGCTTCTTTTACTACACAACAAAAAATATTTCTTGTGTGATAGTGTGTACTCATGTACTAACTCTGCCATATTCCTTCTAGCGCTAGTTAATGGGTTAACCCTTTAACCGAGATGGTTTATACTTCAGTGTATTGGATCTGAGTCTATTTGTGATCATTCCCCAATCTGTTACACTTGCATACAAATGTAAAGAAGTGTCTTATTTAAGGAATGAATTCAATATTTATTTGTTTTATACGATATAAAATGGTTTGAAACAGTTTACGCTTTATAAACCGCAAAGCGGTTTATAAAAAAGCGTCAACTGTTTCAAACCATTTTATATCGTACAAAACTAATAAATATTGAATTCATTGCTTATAATTTAATTTTTTTACTCTTCATTGAAGATATAAACAGTCATTTGACCTTTAAAATGACGTAAATTTGTACAAAATTCAAACATAACGTTAGGCGTATTGATACATTTTTGACGATAGTTTTACTATGACGTAGGCAACATTCTTTATACGATATAAAATAATTTTTTAGCCAATCAAAAAGCGTGTTACAACCAGAATTAAATTATAAACTATTACTAAAGAAACTAAAGATGTATACCTTCATTTAATAACCACAAAAACTTAAAATGAAAGACATTTCAATACATATAAAATATTGAATTCTGACACAATTTTTTCTGTCACAGATTTTATGGTATGTTCTGATGAACATTATGTGTTGTTTCCATGGAGATGTAAGACGGAGAGCAGGATATACAACAAATGTCTGACTGACTTGTAAGTACTCGTAACAGACTTGTAAGTACTCGTAACATAAAGATTTTTATGTTGGATGATAATGCACGGAAAAGGAGCCAGTCACATTCTCAAAACATTTACCTATTTATATCAGTCTAAATAGTCTAAAGTTGCCCATTCTTCCAAATTTCATTTAAAATTTACACCATCACTAAAACTAGCTATCATTTTATAATGATTAGGGTTTGGTTGTACCAGGTACATGTAAAGTACAAAAAAATGACATGGGAAATGGAACATGAATTAATTAAATCAGACAATTCTGTATATTACTACTGGTAATTGCAACTTATACATTGTTAATTAACAAATTACCTATCAGATTCCCCTATTTTTGTCCTCTATTCAGGAAGTTTAAATAGATAGTAGGAAAAATGGCTTTGCAAGATATACAAAAATATTGTGATCAGTTTAATTTTGTATGTTTGTGCACTAGAAATGTTTTCTCTCTACTTAATTCCATTGCAATATTATTGTAGGAACAGTGATCCAAAATTTCAAGAGGAATGTAAGGAAATCTATCTTCAAAGAAGAAAGCACTATAGATTAACAGGGAGATATGATACTTACCATGAGAAGAACGAAGCAATGAAAGAGAAACTGGCCGAGAGGAAGAAAATGAAAGAGGAACAAAGACAACAGAAGCTACAGGAAGCGCAGCTACACGCAGACACTAGTTTATTAGGACGATTCAAGAATTTATTTAAATCTTGAATAAATTGAACTGTTTGTAGTTGGGGTTTCTTTTTCAATTTGATAAATTCTCTCTTCGTCGGTTGTAAAAATTACAAATGTGTGAGTTCAAGATATTGTGTTAATTCTAAATGAGATTTTCATCCACTTGCCTTCAAATGTGACAAGTGGTTGTGAAGGGATATAAATCTTGATTTTGGCCCAAGTCTTAATCTCTAATGTTGAGAGCCACACAGTGATAAATATAACCTAGTCTTTATTACCCCTCCCTCCTCACACAAGGCAAGTGTTACACCATCTGAGCAAAGTGGTGGTTTAAGGTTAATTTTCTGCAAGTCACCAAATTTTTTAAAATGTCAGTATGATACCTTATTGGCAAAACTCAAAAATCAAAATTACATTTCTTCAAAAACTCATTAGGTAGCAATGACAAATTCAATCAAGCTATCAATGATTCTTCCACACCACACTATTTTTTTTTTTAATTCATTGTGGTAGCCATGACAAATTCAATCATGCTATCATTGATTCTTCCACACTATCTGTAAACAAAGGACACCGCTATGGATTACAAAGTGCCATTCTGTGTTACCCCCTCATACAAAAATACAGCTGTTGTTATCCCTCATAAATGATAATTAAATCTTACATTAAAACCTTTGTTGGTACTGACCACAAAATTTTATCCAATATCCAACCAAATTATGTATAGCAGCATCGATTTTAAACTGTTACCACTCAATTTTTGGGGGTTTTTTGTTTAGGTGTTTATGTTCACACAAGATCTCTCATAATAAAAACATGAGAATCTCGATCTCAAAAACTTTATTAATTTTTTGGTTATTAGACTGAGATATAAGTTCCTTTGACTTTGTCTTGGTAGTTTGTGGTGGCAAACTCTGAACAGGATAAAGTTCATACAGAGATGACCTGCATTGCAACAAGTCTCAATCAATGACTTATAATACAATGTATTCACATCTGTTTACAAATATCTACTTAAAACTTGTATTGAAATTAAATTCTTTTTCTGTACAGTACATTTAATATATTATATAAAACTTAATTAATACAAATACATGCCTGATAATATTTGTTCACATACAACAGAGGTTGTCGGTGCTTTTATTAGAGATTCACACATTCATTTAATGCCTTGGGACTTGAATACAAATACATGTAATAATTAACATTATGCTGATTCACACTTAACAATCATCAAATGTATGCTAGCACTAATTATTACATTCAGAGCTATTGTGTTTAAATTTTAGAGTGTAGCACACACTTGTCTGACATCATGTACCTTATGTAAAAAATAGACCTGGTACACATGTTGCCAATTACTTTAATAAATGCAAACAAAAACAGAACAGACTTAGAATCCACCTACAGATTCAGCATACTGTGGAATCATTTAAATTAGTGGGCGCCAATTTTCATGGATTGTGGGTTTTTTGCTGGATCATGGGGATGTAATTTCGTGGAAGCGTCGGTTTTCAGTTTCAGTAAAAAAAAAAACTTTAAAAATATGTTTTCGTGGAGGATTTAAATTTGTGGGAGATGGATATCCACGAATACCACGAAAATTGAGCCACCATGAATTCTAATGATTCCACAGTACATGAAAGTCTGACAAAAGTTACAATGGTAAAGACCTCGTAAGTTGTCAGAACTTGTGTCCTAACCATTTGTATATGTAAATGTATCATATATATACACACAATAAAATATGTTCAAATCAAAAGTTACAACCATAAATCAGCAACAGACCTCTGAACACAAGACCAACATTTAAACAAGGAACAAATTCTTAAACATTCTTAACATTTAAAATCATAGACGTACCCTGAGTGTAGTTTCTGTAACTACGTTAAACACAGATTTGTACACTTCCAAAATCAAATAACGTTATAACTGTTCTATTTCCATATGCAATTCATTGACTGGATTATGTGACAGAGTATCTGGTGTTAGCAATTCTTCTTTTTAAAGTATGAATGCAATTTATTGATGATGAAAAATAATATATGTATGAATGATGATAAAAATTTTGATAATTCAAATAATCTTCTGAAAATTCTTGTGACATAAATAATAATTCAAAACAAAAATGAACAAAAATAACCCCACAAATTATATTTTGGCATAGACGCACCAAGCTCTCAATCAGATATATACCAGTACAGAGCTTGGAGAGGGCAGGAATGTTGGGGATGGTCTTTGAGATCCCCTCCCCTCACTGTGTGACCCTCAGGGGCTGACTACTGCTGCTTTCTACATTTGGCTGTTCCCGTAGTAACACGGTCTGCTGTTTCTGGCTCTCTATAACTCCGAGTTCCTTCGCTCGGTTTGTGGCGGTCTCTACTGCTGTAATTAACGACGATCGGAAGCCGGTCTCTTCCAATTTGTGTATGGCAGCTATAGTGGTGCCCCCTGGTGAACACACTTCGTCCTTGAGTTGTCCCGGGTGTTTCCCTGATTCAAGCACCATTTTTGCAGCCCCCTGTACAAACAAATGATGAGGATTTAATACCGGTAAATGATTTCTCTCAATGAAACATCTTTAAGTTAAAATATCTTTGTCACTGTATACTATTAAATTTTCAAATGTTTTCGAAGCATGTACATGTATGTTGCTTTGTAAAACATAAACAAAGTTATTATATCCATTGTCACAAAGTTATTAATTAATTGGGTAACTCTCAAAAGTTTCTTAGACATCATTGTTTTCTGATATCTGAATGTGATGGTTGTAGATTGGGTAAAGTAGTAAGGATTACCTCTCATTAGACATCACTGTTTCCTGGTATTTTGTAGATATTATGGGTAAAATACTACTACATTTCTTCCTTCATAATCTTTTCTGTTTTTATACCGGTAAATATTTTGGGGATATTTCTACTTCGTCTTGTAGGACATCCTAGTTTTGTAAACGATTCCCAAAGTGAGCACTCACCAGTAATGTCTGAGCGGCCAGCTTTTGGGCGAGGTCACGAGGTAGTCCCATCTTAACACCCCCATCAGCCAGAGATTCAATCGCCAGGAAACCCTAAACAAACAATGGGTATGATTAGAACAGGATATGTAATGATCAACAGTGGCATATAGAAATATACTGTAGATTTCCTAATTCAAAGCAAGAAATTAATATCTGTGTAAAATCGCAAAAACACATCTTGAGATTTTAAACTTCCATTTTATTTTGACAAATGCAACTAAATGTAACTATGATAAAAAAATTTAGCATTCATAATTTCATATCCTCACAATTTGATGCAAAACCGTTGATTCATGAAATGAAGTACCTTTGTAATATAAGGAATCTTCATTATCATCTCTGTTTTCCTCTTTAAAATGTTTTTTTTTAAATATGGAAATCTTTCTCACTTATATACATGCATTTGTGTACAATCATTTCTATGACCTTAGTATCTTGTTGCCTGTTGAGACCTCTTTATGGTAAATAAATGACTTGTTTAGAGTCTCACATATTTACCAGCTGCTAGAGCATGTAGTATGCAAATATTTGTTCAGAGAACTTTATATTTACAGTGTGTCTGGTCACTTCAAAGGTAAAGATTAAGTAACAAAGTACCACAATAATTCTACACAAATAAGAGGAAACTGTTTAGACATTGTTATCATAGCAAATTCATGTAACCAACTGTAAACAAGAATTTTTATTTACATAGAAGATCTGATTTGATGTTAGCCTTGTTCAGGGAACCGGATTTCAAAAAATGAATGTAGGAGTAGGACAATTTTCTGCAACATATCAAACTGTAATTATTGTTACTGATGAGAAAATTTGTACAATTTTAACCTATTTAAACTTTTTTATGTTATATAACCATGCATATTACCAAAAGTCCTACATTCACATAAGATACATGTAGTTTCATCCAATGCCTTTAGCTAGGGTCACTAAGCTTTTTAGCACTACCTGTACTTTTGAATGATAAACATTTAATGTATACTGTTCTTATTAAGTTCCCTCCATGACCCCTAGCTTTAGCCAATAGTCAGAGGCATTGAACTTTTTTATCCTCTTTTACATGACATATTAAACTAAAGTTATACTCAATGGATACCGCCACCTTACCGGTACTAGCCCTACTGTCTCAAATTATAGTTATAATTGGTTACTAGATATGACTTACTAATCTACTTAGCTATTAATTTCTACTTTCAATTGATAAAGTTCACTAAAGTTTCACCCAATGACTGCTATATTTAGTGTGACTGGTCACTCACATAGGCGGGGCCGCTCCCACTCAGCCCCGTGACCGCGTCCAACTGTTCTTCTGTCCCCACCTCACAGATACCAATGGTCCGGAACAGCCCCTGGATGAGCTCCCTGTCCCCCTGGAGCACTGACGACCCCGGGGCGATGACCGTGGCCCCCGTCTGTACCAGGGCGGGGGTGTTAGGCATGGCACGGATCACTCGTGTTTGTGACGGAAGATTCTGAATAAAAAACAACAAGGTTAGAATACAAGTAGAAACGTTACATGTAGGTGTAGCATGGGTCACATGTGTATGACGTTACATGTAGGTGTAGCATGGGTCACATGTGTATGACGTTACATGTAGGTGTAGCATGGGTCACATGTGTATGACGTTACATGTAGGTGTAGCATGGGTCACATGTGTATGACGTTACATGTAGGTGTAGCATGGGTCACATGTGTATGACGTTACATGTAGGTGTAGCATGGGTCACATGTGTATGACGATAGAAACGTTACATGTAGGTGGAGCATGGGTCACATGTGTATGACGTTACATGTAGGTGTAGCATGGGTCACATGTGTATGACGAAAGATTCTGTATAATGAAATACCGTGGAATCATTAGATTTTGTGGGGCTCAATTTTCGAGGAATTCGTGGGTTCCTCTCAACTACCAATTTACATCCTCCATGAATTAATAGATCAGGGATATAAAGTCATATTTCCTTTTCAGATATAAGATGACACACAAAATTAGATCCCCACAAACCTGTAAAATTTAAGCAATCTACAAAAATTGGTCCTCACCAATTTTAATGAGGCCTAAAAAAAAAATAGTGTGTTTAGGGTAACACTAATAAAAAAATTAGGTTAGGTAGGTGGGGATTTTTTTTTATTTTATCTATTTTTTTTTCCTGAATCCTAAGAATGTTTGTTTGTTTCATATTTAAAAACGTATTTTTTATTGGAAATAAGATAAAATTCACAGTTGGATAAAATCAGGCATCTAAAAATGGTAGGATCGGGCCATTTTTGTAGGTTAAGTCGGGTTACCCGAAACACACAACTTTTTTTTTTAGGCCTGATTCAAAGTTTCAAACATTAACATACAGCAAGTAATCCTGCTTACTGCTGTATGTCATATCAAATATATATTTAAAGACAAAAAAACCACTGCAAATTTTGACTACTAACAAATAGTGACCACTAACGAATTGTAACTAACAGATTGTGACTCCAGATATCAGCAGGGAGACAGCTTACTTTTTCCAGTGTTTCCAGCGTGACTCCTGCTGCTATAGACAGAAAGAGCTTCTCACGCGTCACTTTACTGGACACCTCTTGTAGAATCGGGGACACCACGTGAGGTTTGACGGCGATGATAATTAGGTCACTGTTTTCAACAATCTCAAGGTTACTTCTGGAGATTCTGATGCCTTGTTCCTAGAAAAAACATCATATAATGACAAATTTATTTACTGTCAAAATTATTTTGATCTTGCACCAACCTGAAATTCTCATTTTGATAATGGTTTTTGAGTCAAATAAATTCAAACCTTTATTCAGTAATTCTAGTAAATGTTAATGACAGATCCAAAAGCAATGTACAAATAAGTGATCAATGACACGTGTAGTTTACTTTGCTAGTGATCCGTGTACATTATTTGAATATATCTGACGTTTTCCCTGCTTCTTTTTAAATGGTTTTATTATTTTACATGCCAGAAAAATGTCAGAAAATGGTGCCATTACAAAAACTAAGAAATTTGCCGCCTCCACCTGGAAACAGCATTCTTGGCTCTTCAGATTGCACACTTACTTTGATACAGTCTAACATCTGTGGGACGGTATCACTGGCCATTATCTTGTGTGGCTTGACAACTCCTGAAGAAAATAGGAAAAAATATTTAGGTTTTAGTTGATCAAAAATCTTTTTTTAAAAATTCATATCAAAATAAACCTTTAAAAATTAAAAACTTGAATCCTTTCATTATTATAGAAATGGTTTTTGGGTATCTATTATGTTCTAGAGCTCTAAGCAAAGATATTGTAGTAGATCAATGCAGAAAATATTATACATCTCTCTCTCTCTCTCTTTCTCTCTCTCTCTCACACACACACACACAAATACAAACATTGACTGCTAAGTGATGCAATACAATGTTTACAAACATATATATATGTATACCTAATGAAAATCTATAACATGAGATGGAAGCATGGTTTTAGTGTGACCTTGACATTTAACAGACCTTCTTCCCTATTGTAAAGGAATCATCACTCAGGCAGGCAGTCTGAATTGCATCATCCTTCTTTAGCTTAAAAGAAGGCTAAATGGGGGAGGGTACTTTCAATATATTCAACAGATATCGGTACAAAATGTTTTAATTCTTGAATAATTTTTTTTTTTTTTGACAAATGCAAAAATAATATGTGGTTATAAAATACATGATACATATAAATGAAATTGTAATTCAATTTTTTTGGAAGTTTTCTGATTTTTTTTTTTTTTTGTTGCAGCAATAAGCTTTAGATTTCCAACAATTAATCATGTTCATGTTGTGATGAAATACTGAATACTCTCACTGATAAACACAAGCTTTATTCTGTGATTGAAAAAATGAAATACTTTGACATAAAAAAATGAAAAATATGGTAATTTCATTAATCAACGATTTCTATAAATTAACGTTAGACAACCGAAATATATTACAGCTGCTATTTCAAGGATACCTGACTAAAGCATGGCAATTTATTAATCATTTTTATGTCATGTCAGCTAGAAAATCAATTGCTTTGTTAAGTTTTCAAATTGTGTACATATTCTGGCCCCACCGTCACCAAAATTTTCAAATCACTCAACTCAGTCCTCAACTCAAATCCTTAATAGAAAAGTGCATAAATTTGAGGTTAATATTTATACTTGAGGCTGAGTATTGACTTGAGGAAAGTTGGTGAGGCTGGGGCCTGATGATGATGCAAGTTTTGCCTAATGTTTATATTAGAGTGATTTCCCTTTACCGCTGATAACTCGGGTTGACCTTAAAAAAAATGTTCTAACCTTTTGAGATAAAGCCTCGACTCATGGCTTGCGCCATTCGGCCAGCTCCAATAAATCCAATGGTCATACTCTCACTGACGGTGAACCTCTGATCTTCTGTTCTGGCCATTATCGTTTGCTATTTATACGACTACAAATCCCTATGCAGCTGCGCAGCTAGCTGTAACGACCTTGTCCCGGAAGTTGGACGAAATGAAAGTAACGTGGAGAAGGGGGAGGGGCGAGGCTTACTATTACATCCCGAACCACAACCGCCTATTTTGTACGATGAATTATAAAAATGGAGTACAATTTTATTATTCTAGATGCAGAAAAACTATGTTTACACTCTTTAGGAAATTTGCGTTCGGAGTTCACGGAATTCAGTGGAGTCGGAAGCAAAAGGGGGGGGGGGGGGGCTAAATTATAATCATCATCAGAAATCTTGACAAGCAAAAAAAATATATATATATCAGAACTCCTGTCAATAGATAATAGTTTCAATTATTTAAAAATTGATGTTATAATGCTATTATATTGCATACCAGGATTTATAAAAGATTGTTTTGTTGGCTACTTTTATATTGGAATTATACCATACTGGAACATTTATAATGATGTCTTTAATGGTTGGGTGGTTATTAATAGTTTTTATATAACATGACCAAGAATAGAGAACATCTCTCCAAAAAGCATTGTTTTCTTTATGTAGACATTCCAATACAAAAGTGTCTCCAAAATCATATAATTTCTGTAAAAAATCATGTCCATTGATGGTGTAAAAAATATCCATCCAAGGTTTATATGATTTTGTTAACCTTTTTATCCATGAACATTTAAGGGCTGTAATAAAGTTGTTTATATCCACCATTTTCATACCCCCTGAAAAATAGTCTTGTGTTATAATTGATCTCTTAACTTTATCTACCTTAGATTTCCACAAAAATTCAAAGATACATTTATATAGGTATAAAATTGTCTCCCTTTTTGGAGTAGGCAGTGAAATAAATAAATGGTTTAATTTTGGGATAAGCAAACTTTTAATAACAGTAACTCTGCCAATAGGAGTTAGAATTCTTCTTTTCCACTGTTCAATGAGTGCAACAATTTTTGGGATTTGAAGCCCAAAATTAATATCTATAATTTCTTTAAGATCAACTGAAAACTGAATACCTAAAAGATTAAAGGTTGTAGATCCCCAATCCAATTTCCATTTTGTATGATGATAGACTTGATCAGAAAATATTTTGGAATTAATCCAAATTATTTTTGTCTTACAAGTATTTATCTTCAAGCCAGAAAAACTGGAATAAAAATCAATTGTATCTATTTAGCTGCAAAAAGAGATTTAGGTGAACCATCAAGGACTAGAGAAGTGTCATCTGCATATTGTGATATTTTGTGTTCTTTGTTATTTATACAAATGCCCTTTATGTCCTTGTTTTGCTTAATCAGCATTGCAAGGATCTCAGCACATAGGATAAATAAATATGGAGCAACAGGGTCTCCTTGTCTACAACCCCTCTGTATATCAAATTGTTTTGATAAAAAGCCACTCTGTAATATAGTGGCCGTAAAGTTGGTGTTTAAAATCTTTATCCACTGTATAATATTGTCTCCAAAACCAAAAAACTCTAGAACTTTATATATAAAAGACCAAGACATTGAGTCAAAGGCTTTTTCAAAATCTACGAGGGTTGTCCCAAAATAGCGTAGACAAGTGGTGTTATTCAGTTAATCGAAGACAAAGGAAGATGAAATTTGTGCCACAAAGGGTTCAAGAAATTTGCATTCAAATAATGTTTTAAAATCAAATATTGTTTGAGATCAAATTAGTGAAATGAAAGCATGTTAGATCAGAAATTCGACATGCGGCGCAATGTCAAAAACAAAAAGTTAAAATCAAAATAATGAAATGAAAATTGCTAGGAAAAGTACTTTTTGAATGAAAAAATTCAAATAAAACATACATTGATATTTGATAATAATTCTATTATTTACTCATAAAATGTTTTGGCTGTAACAAAACTTTTAAATATTATATAGCGCGTTTTGTGACAAGTTGAAAAATTAATTCGTAATAAAATGACGATGTCAGCGTTTAAGGCGGCGCAGCAGTAACTGATACAATTTTGTAAAAACCATGAAATAAATCCTAAGCGGCTTTGGAAGTAATTGAAATTAACAAAATCGATTAGAAATGCGTTTTGTGAATAAGTAGTTAAACAACATTGAACATATTTGAACAAGTATGATGACAATAAGTGAAAAAAAGAAACCCTGAATGATATCAATGGACGTCAAAATGCAGAACGACACATTTCGGTAAGACGGACGTTAGACAACAAGTAATACAGGACAAGTTTGGAGCCGACAGATCGTTTGTACTTAGAAAATATAAAAAAAAAAAAACTAGAAATATATATTGAATGTGAACTTAAAGTACATGTTCAAAGATGATATTTTTTCTAAGACATTTTCGGAAATAAAACGTAATTGTTATCGTAAAACGATGTTGAGGGTTTAGCAACAACGTAAAACTGGAAATTTTCGACGTCGCACATTGCGCCGCCTGACAAAACTTTTTGTTAATAATTATTCATTTTATCGAGAAATAAATAAAGTACAGATTTGAATTTTTCAGTATTGTTTGCCAAAGGGTCATTGAAGAAAACATAGAAGTCTAATGAAATTGCATTGAACAAACTATAAGTTATGTGTCCTGTCTACATTATTTTGGGACAACCCTCGTATAAGTACTAAAAGACCTGTAATATTTTTAAATTCAGTATAAGACATTATATCATAGATAAATCTAGTGTTTTCTTCTATGTATCTACCCTTTAGAAAGCCAGACTGTGTATCTGATATCAGCGAGTCTAGGACTTTTTTTATTCTCAAACTCATACATCCTGAAATAATTTTATATAATACATTTAAAAGAGTAATTGGTCGCCATTTTTTTAAAAATTGTCTAGGCTTATCACCTTTTGGTAAGCATATAATAACACAGTTTTATCTATCTGGTATTTAGTATACCAAATTTATTTTTGGTATGCTAAGAAATTAATCAATTGAATTCATTTAAATCTTTAAAAAAATATTTAACCATGAATATCAGGTCGTGATCCGGTTTGAAGTCGGGAGGAGAGTCAGTCATGCTCTAAAGGATGACTGAATGTATTCATACGCACCAGATTTGGGATTGGGTCTTCTGTGTTATGCATAAATATCACTCAAATCTATCAACGCAATTTAATAGGAGAAAGGAAAGTGTATCTTTTCAATGATTGACATTAATAAAGAACTTCATCCAATAATGTTTTCTCAGAGGGGCTCGGTTGTCGATTTGAACCGCCCCTGATTTGTGTATGATATCCTTTCCTCTTGTTTTAATACTACCCTTGTTGTGACACCCCCCCCCCCCCTGCATAGACTGTCCAATCCGCAGAACGAGCCTGGGTTAGATTGATCTTAGTTATTTCCTACAGCAAGGCAAGCCTTTCCAATGTTAGACTTTAGACTGTTGCTTTGTGTGGTCATGTAAAGACCATATTCTTAACCACATGCGCGGATCTAAGGGGATGGGGAGAGTGCACAGATGTGAAATCATATTTAATTACTTACATGTATATGAAAGAAATGGTTTTATCCCAATGCCACGTTATAATTTGACAATAACGATAATCATATAGTTTTTCTTACTTTTTTTAAATAATCAATGGAACCAAAATACATGTATGAATAAATATTATTAAGTGGTACTGTTAATTTTTCTCCAAACCAAGTATTATCTGCCTTTTAACTTTCACAAAAATTGAAATGAACATTGCATATCAAATTATCTATCCATCCAGAGGCCTCTGTCTCTTGATATATGTCTCTTTTGTTACCACGGGATTACGTCTGAGTAAAATCTATGAACAGCTGGTGCAGACATTTTGACTAAATGCGTTTTATGAGTTTAAGGATGCGATGTCAACTTAAACAACTGTACGGTAGATATAATTAAAGTTCTAACATTATTGATGTATATGTGATTTATGGGATCATTGCTACGCCTTATGTACAACATGGTTTAAATGTAATTTATGGAACCATTTCTACACCTTCTGTACAACACGATGTATAGCATATGTAATTTATGAAACCAAATCTAAATTATAAAGATATGTCACACGTACCAATAAAACACGATTTAAATTAAAAACAAAAATTGATGGGATCATTGGTATACCTTCTGTCTAACGTGATGTAGATTAATTTATGGGATCTTTGCTTCATCTTCAGTACAAAATGATGTGTATGTAATTGACGAAAACTTGCTACACCTTCTGTACAATATGATGTGTATGTAATTAATGGGATCATTGCTACACCTTCTGTACAACATAATTTATATGTAATTAATGGGATCATTGCTACACCTTCTGTACAACATTATGTATATGTATTTTAAGGAATCATTGCTACACCTTCTGTACAACACAATGCATATGTAATTAATGGGATCATTGCTACACCTTCTGTACAACATGATGTACATGTAATTTATAGGATCATTGTTACACCTTCTGTACAACATAATTTATATATAATTATTGGGATCATTGCTTCACTTTCTGTACAACACGATGCATATGTGATTTATGGGATCATTGCTTCACATTTCTACTATACATGATGCATATGCAATATAAGGGATCATTGCTACACCTTCCTGCTGTACATGATGTTGCTGTAATTTATGGGAACATTGCTACACTTTCAGTACAACATAATGTATAAGTAATTTATGGGAGCCTAAATGCTATACTTTCGAATACAACATGATGTGTTTATCTCTTCGTATTTCACTAGAATTTTCATTGGGGTTTGACCGTCACATTAATGTACAGAATACCGGTGCCAGATAGCTCTGTTGGTAGAGCACCTGGCTAGAGATTTAGGGGGCCCAGGTTCGATTCCCGGTCTGGTCCGTCATTACTTCTCCCATCCCGTTACATATATGTAATTTATGGAATCCTTGCTACACCTGCTGTACAAAATAATATATATGTAATTCTTGGGATCATTGTTACATCTTCGTACTGTTCGTGAAATATATGTAATTTATGGGATCATTGCTACACCTTCTGTACAACATTATATATCTGTAATTCTTGGGATCATTGTTACACCTTCTCACTGTTCATGATATATATATGTAATTTATGGGATCATTGCTTCATCTTCCTGCTGAATATGATGTATATGTAATTTGTGGGATCATTGCTTCACCTTTAGTACAACATGATGTATTTATAAATAATTTATGGGAGCCTAAATGCTATACCTTCGATACAACATGATGTGTTTATTTTCTTCGTGTGGAGTTTTTTTTTTCACTAGAATTTTCATTTTTGTAAACCCCCAACTTCCGACGGAACCAGACGGCGGGTGCCGGATGAGATCATTATGCGGGGGGTTCCCGAATGTTAGGATTAAATTCAAAACAAAACCTTTCATAGCTTGAACACTTCAACAGTAGAACATTTAATATAATTATAATAATTCAAAACACAGAATAAATAAGGCATTTACAAAATAAACTCTAAACTAAGACAAGTGTCATTAAATCAAAATTGTAAAAAAAAAAAATAATAATAATATAGATGGCTACCTACAGTAACCAAAAATGTCGAATTGCTGTAGATATGATTATCACATTTTGAAACTTCGAAACACACTCGTCAAAGGACACATCGACAGATATTGACTAGCAAGATCTCGGCAGTTCCTTCACTCGGTTAAAAAATAATCAGATCGGTTCATTTCATGAGCATTTGATTGATGCACATGGTACTTAAAGTCTGGCACAAATGTAGAATAAGGAACGGTTACTCCGCTTTTCTTTGGATAAAAAGTAATAATTGCTGTTTTAATATGGCGGTCCTAATTCAAGACTATTACACAACTCGTAGCTCCCGGCATTCCTGGAAACAGATGATTTGGATTCATTCCGAGAAATGGTTTAATTGCGTTGTCCGTGTAGACCGCGTGTAGACATTGACATCATTGTATTGCACTCGGGATATTCCTCAACACTGTCAGACAGTGTCGCATCACAAACCGGAGGTATTGATTTAATCCAGAAAAAATGTGTTGATTTTTCATATAACTTAAAATCGATCTTTAAAAAATGTGCTTATAACAATGTCTTAATATGTTCAATATGACACGGTAGATAGGCTTCTTCCAACGTTCTGCAGCTTCTTCTGTCTCTCATCATACAACAATTATGATTATAAATATTTAATTTTAAAAAATTGCAACTATGCCAATGTCATCAATGATAAATTATATTAAGTGAGATGAAACAATATTGGCTTGGTCTTCTGATACAACATTTAAGTGGTCACATGTATCACACACCTGGGTGACACAGTCCCCGCATCAGTAAAAATCCAACCGATAACGGAACCCGGAACCTAACCATCAGAAGCTTCACTGAGGCGACGACATCTTGACCTTCTTCTCCACCTTCTCCATCTTCATCTCCTCACTCTTCTGCTCCTCATTAGCCTGTTCGTTCTCCATCTCCTGAGTTCTCTCCTCTTGTTTCTGTACTTCTAACTCCCCCATCTCCTTGGCCTTGAGGGCTGAGGCTTCCACGGCGTCCATGATGGTCCCTCGGAACCCCCCGCGCTCCAGCTCGTGCATGGCCGTGATGGTGGTGCCCCCGGGGGAGCACACCTCGTCCTTCAGCTGTCCCGGATGTTTGCCAGACTCCAACACCATCTTTGCTGCTCCCTGCAAACATAGGAAACATAAGTCGATTACTAGTATTAAATCTTTTACTTTGTAGTAGAGCAACTGCAAGATTTCAACAACAAGAAGGAGTCATTTTCTATTTAAAAGCACGACGGAATAATATAAAGCACCCTTGGTGAGGCAACTTACGAAGAGTGTCTGGGCGGCTAATTTTGTGGCCATGTCCCTAGGAAGGCCCATTTTGACTCCACCGTCAGCCAGAGATTCAATTGTTGCAAACGCCTGAAAAATAAAGAAGAAATCTCCTCAATGACTCCTTTCGGTTTCTTACAGTCACGGATACAAGAGAAGCCATTATTTGTTCTTTGACCAGAATACGATAGAACTAGGTCATACATAAGCGGGCCCGCTTCCGCTGAGTCCCGTCACAGCGTCCAGCTGATCCTCCGTCCCCACGTAACACAGACCCACCGTCTGGAACAATTTCTGGACTAGGGAGGCGTCTCCGTTCCGGACGAACTTTCCAGGGGCGATAACTGTGGCCCCCGCGTGAACTAGGCACGCGGTGTTGGGCATGGCCCTTAGCACGCGCGTCTCCTCGGGTAAATTCTGCAATGTCAAACACATACTTAAAATTAAATAGGAGTTCGAACTTACCAAATTACAACTTTTTGCTTTGCACGTATCAACGTATGAAATGGATTGTTTTTCAGGTTTTTACCAATGGGTACGCTAAGCCATCAAAATATGTTGTCAAATACATGGCCATTTTATTTTCACAATCTTAATATTTTCAGATTGGCCCCTCACCGTTTCCAGGACCTCCAGAGGGACCCCGGCTGCTATGGAGACAAACATTTTGTCGGTGGTGAAGAAGTCGGAGATTTCCTGGAGGACGTCGGCCACTAGGTGGGGCTTGACGGCCATCACCACCAGATCACAGCGCTCCACCAGCTCAATGTTACAGTTGGTGGTGGAGACACCCTGCTTCTGTTGACGATAAAAACCACATCCAAATTAATCTTCTGTTTAGATATGTATTGGAGTATACCTATGTATAACTAGATGTTAGTGATGGCCGCCTCTGTAGGTGACCAAAAAAAACCCACTTTATATCAATCATCTGTTTATATATACATCTATGTTTGATGATAATTTAAAAAATCGAAGTATTTCTTTTGAACACCATTAAATGCCCCGCGTAAAGTGATCTGATGCAGCAGTTTCGGTTTATGTTAAAATGGCAATTCTCGATCGACACACGAATCCGTAAAATGCAACTTTCTAACAACACATACAGAACTGTAGCTCCCTGGTCGTCCACCCGAATTTTCTAAACCTTTAGCTACATTGAGTAGTAATAAAACTTTTTAACAACACTTGTTAGCATATTATAAAAAAGAAAATGCGTGAATGTGCGCCAACGAATTGTAACTATCTTATATCACCTGTGAACCACCTGTAGAGAACAAATCTTGTTGAATATCTAGAGATCAATTACCTACATCACCACTAGCGCGCGTTATTCAATTTGTATGCACACATCGTGGTAGTCTTTCAAAAAATAAGGATTCAATGCGTAAATATTTGACAACTTGTCGTTCAGACGGAAACAATGTAAGTTTAATGCATAATTTGCCAGTGATATTATAATGTTTAATGTTAAATATTTGTTTACTGTTGTATATTACATTTTCTAGTGTGTTTGTCTATGATAACACTGCGAATGGATTTTATATAGTCCAATACATTTCACCAATGAATATTTTAATCATTCTTTGAATATTATGATCAAATACAATCGAGAGTGGTCAAATTTATTATAAAGCTCTTGCTGAATATTGACAAATCAGTTAAAACAAAAATATCTCCATCTTTAAATTTGGAATTTTATGGGGAAAAACACAACGTGGCACCATTACGCGACCGTAATTTACGGGTATACCTTCATAAAGTCCAGTATGGATTCTGATTGGTCACTTGCCATCATCTTCTGGGGCTTTACAATACCTACAACACAAAGCGTGAGAAATATATTGAGAAACCGGTATAATATACATGTAGGGTATACTGACCTACCGGCGGGTATAAAGTGAGATACATATATTTGTATATCATGTATAATAGAAATTATATATAGGGTCGTCGAAATTATAGTAAAAAAATGATGCGAACTTTGAAGAGAATATTACGAACCCCTGTATTCAACTATTTAAAGCATTCACGACACCCCTCTCCCAGTATTTAAACTGACGACACCCGTGCAAGAACTAGCCATAACCAGAACCTTTTTTTCTGGCTCGTCAGTTTTTGATAAGTCTAACAACCCCCCCCCCCCCCCCCCCCCACTTTCAGTTTGCTTCAGACGCCACTGTCTAGCATGGTCTAGTAATGTCTTGAATTGTGTGGCGTCCTTAAACAGTTAAAAGTACAAAGGGAGATATTCTTCGACTGTCTGAAAGAAATCTCGGTTATAGACAACATAGTAACGCTGACATACTATCAGTGGCAGTGACCTACAATGTACAAGTCGACCCGCACTGACCCAGTATTGCACGTGACGCCTGGCGGGACAGTCTGTCCCCTCATTCCACAGACGTCATTGACCTCCAACACTTCCATACAGGTGCGTGTATCTCCAAATGGAATCGCCCGTCTTGGTAGTAGAACCCCCCCCCCCCCTCCTCCGCGGATACAATTTCCAAGACTCAAAGTCAGATAAAATTGGTTAAAAGTACATGTATATTACAGTTAACTCTGTAATACAAAATTTAACATACGTTTAGACGGCCTTTAAAATAATTTTTTTTTTATTCAATATGCGTTTAGAAATTGTTACATGACAGTGGAAAACAAGGGCTCGATTGTTCGATGACACCAGTGCATGAGCCGTAAAATTATTTCAATCGCAATTTAACACCTGACTATTGTTGATCTCGATATTTTACAGAAGTTTTAATGGCAAGGTTCTCAGTCAGTCTTAGAACTGTGAAACGTCCCTGTTATAATATCAAATCTCCAGGTAATTATTCGCCTCTTTCCATCCACAACCAGTTTTTTTTTCATGAAAACCCACACAATACTGTGAAGCACAAGCTACATGAAAACAAGCAATGGAAACCTTTTTCCGTTGAAAAAATCGACCCTGAATTGGTAATTAATCCAATATAATTTAATATTATGGTATTTTCTGAGGGTGGGAAGTAAGCATGACACAAGGCGGGTTTCTCCTATATATAAGAATAAAAAAAACTCCAGTTTGGGGAAAATGAAAACGTACCCCACACCCACCCCTCTTTGGGACCCACCGACAGTCATTTATTCATATTGAGGTAAACAGCTGGTCAGATCATTCTCAGTGGACTGTAAAGTGTGTGTGGGGGGGGGGGGGCAATTTTTCTCCGTCCGCGTCACTGGTAATTTTTTTTAATTTTAATCCGAGACCTAGTCCCTTAATTTACACTTTGACAATCTTAATTAATCTAATTAAAATTCATTTCAGACAGTAAGTATAATTCAATATTGAGGAAATTCCACTAATATATTTCATGTTCATTTACATCCTTGCCTCAGAAAAGTAATTTATCATAGTGTATAACATGCATAATTAACAATAAAAACATTAAATTAAACATTAAATTCAACACAATTAAGATAGGTTTTAATTTTTCTTCTATATTTCAAAGTGTTTAAAAGGTTTGAGCTTCAGACCAAACCAGTGATGTCGAGACGTCTGCTGTCGCTCGATCAGCTGATCCGAATAATGAATGAAACCGGCGAATAACGGAATACATGCGTACTAGTTCACAGAAAATAAATTTACTTACCTTTAGAAATAAAACCTCGGCTCAAAGCCTGGGCCATTCGCCCTGCCCCGATAAATCCAACCGACATTTTTCAAAAATTTAATTTTTCTCCTGCTTCTTACATTGGAAGTTAAAGTTTCTGTGAGCTTTGTTTACATCTGGTTTGGGGAAGTCACGTGGTCGAAGGATGGATCGAGCCTGCTAAAGCCGGTGTTTTAAAAAATCGATGAAGGATATCACGCGGCACGTGAATGTACGGCGTTCTTTATAGAAACCAAACGATCGGGGAAACTTCCCAGCAGTGCGCGCGCAGAGCGGCATAATTTATCTTGTCGGGGAAAAGTTACATTACGTTTTCGACAAAATTTTTGTGCAGTTTTCCCTGCGTAATAATTCCCTGTAAGAGAACAAAGTTCAGTTCAACTGATCTTATTGGAAAAATTCGTCACTGTTAGGAAACGACGTAATACATGTACATGTAAAAGTAAAACACTTTATCTTGGCATAGTTAACATTTTACTGTTATCAGTTTATCGGTAAATACATTTGTAAGTTGTATAGAATTAACAAATCTTAACTATCACTATTTTAGGATTGATAGAAATAATGCTATTGGATATATGTTGGATATACATTTAAGTGATTCTCCATCCAATATACTGAGTAAGATATGCTCTTATAATTATAAAAAAATTATTTGATTTAATTATTCCGATTTTGGTACAATTTTTTTTTTTTTAATATTTTCTAAAAATTATTTGTTTATTTAATTTATTGATCATTCAGTGATCAGAGCTCTGAGCATTCGATTACCCTGGTTTGGTTCACCCCGGATTTGACCAGAAAAAGCTGGTATAAACTTCACTCATTAGTGAATGGGTTAAACAGAACAAAGGAAGTGCAAATAAGTACATTTGCACTTTAAGGGTGCAGTTTTCAACTGTACAATGTACCACTAACATATGATGGAAAACCTATAAATATACACGAATTAGAGACGCGGTACAAATGTATTCTTTGTTTTGTTTTCCACTTTTTAAAAAAAATTTAAGGGGGGGGGGGTGCCAATGGAATTATGCTGTTGGTGGTGGAATATTTTAACTGTTTATTCATATATTTTTCGATATGATAAAATAATGTATAAACTGAAACAAATGTGCATGTAAATCGGATATAGATTGGCCATGGTGTGCGATGAAGGCTCTTCAAATCACAAGGGATCGCAGTGTCGGTTGTCAGACACTGAAATTTATAACAATTTATTTCCGAATAAAAAAATATACATAAATGGTCATTCAATATATGTTATATGGTATCGAAATAAAATCCGCCGTTAATGTGTCATATATATATGTACATTTAATAAAGTAAAGGGACGACAATCACCGTCATGGATTTTTTTAAATGTACATATGATACACATTTTTTAAAACGACAATAAAGGGCGATTTTAACGGCGGATTTTATTTCGATACCATAGAACATATTTGCATGGCAATTAGTTTCTAGTTTGTATTTGAATTACGCACTTTTTTATAATATGAATTTTTAGACTTTTCCGACAAGAATTTCGAGAAACCCCAAATGAATCATGTTGTGTAATATTTAAAGATAATTTTCAACTACTATACTTTGTCCTGAGTTTTTGCTTCCACCAGTTTTCGCGTGATATTTCGATAATCATAAATATCTTTGAGTTCAAACTACGTTCATCCACTAATATGAAAAATGTCCAGATTACTAGTATCTGTTTGAAACGCCCCCTCTACCGCTTTAGGCTTCAGGTTTCAATACACACCCCAAAATAAAAAATCTACGGAGATTTTGCATTGCATCAGCCATTAATAAGCCCGGGTGATAACGTTGAAAATTTGTGCGAGGTATCCCGAGTACTTCCGAATGGTGAAAAGATGTAAACATTTCCCATTATAAATCTCCCTAAGAAATCTGTTTTTGTTCCTGTGAACTTTTATGAGTGAAAAATGATAATTTGTCAATGAAGATATCTTGGATATTTTCCCTATTATCGATTTCAATAGCAATTCTTTCACAGCTTTGTGTATTTTTATTAAAAAATAATTAAAAAGGGATAGAAGCAATAACTCGTGACAGACTTTAGTATGTATTAGTTATCGAAAATTGTATGAATCCAAGCACTATTGATATTGAACTCTAGTCTCGTTTAACTAGACGCTCGGCTGTCTCTGTTAATATCCTACAAGCAAGAAAGACCCCTCTCTGCTTGTCGCAGATTTACGGAAACAGCCGAGCGTCTGGTTGAACGAGACTACATGTATATTAACTCTGGCGTAGGAATACATGAGACTACAAAAATATCTAAATTGTTCGTAGTATATGAAATTTGACTATTTTCAAAGAGTTTATAGATAAGTTTCCTTGAAAAACAATGCTTCAGCATACATTACATCGAATTGTTTTCTATTATTTTCAAGAACTAAGTTTTGTCGGTGCATTGGTGATGATTTGTGCTTAGGTCCAAACACCGTTTCACTTTCGATTTGCCAGAGTAACTGCATAGGAGAGTTGATTAAAATCAACCCCCAAAAATAACAATGAACACCAACAAATGGAAGGAGAATTCAAATGTTATTAACTTGTTCAATGGTTTACAATGATTTGATTTGTGAATGATGTGGCCTCAGATGTCGATACATTTGCAGACGTTGTCGAAGCAGTGCCATGAGGCGTCGCCCTGACAGGCGGGAAGTCCGTAACAGTCCCGAAGTCCCCGGCAACCTGTACAGGAACCGGAAGAAAACGAATCAGACATACAGACAGACGGACACACAGACAGACGGACAGAGACTATAGACGACTTACATTATCTCGTTATAAAAAAAAACTTATCGCCTACTTTACGATACTGTTATAGGTAAACGATTCATTAACTTAGGGGAGGGGAAGGGGGGATAGATAATGTCAGGACAGAGGTAATACAGTATAGAAAATTAAATATAGTTCATTCATTCAAATATGTTTGGGTAATATACATGCAGATATTTAAACATATTATGGATTTTGCAATTGTTTGCCTATAAAATATTTAATAATCGAATTCAATCGCGGTATGAATTAAACGTAAACAAAGGGAGAGGGAACAGGTTGTAAGGTAAATTCAATGAATTTGGAAATGGTTGGTGTCGTCCGAATAGATACATGTTAGTTGACGACTTTTATGCACTAAATGATACTTTGGACTTTAATTCTTCTTTATGTTTTATACACCCGATGTTACCAAAATCAAAATAATGAGATGTTTTATTTTACAAGACATGTACTTTGGACCCCAACTATGTCGGTGACGGTTGGGGAATACTTACGTCTCTCCCTCACGCACGTGCACAGTCCCTGAACACAGGCAATGTAGGAGCCGTCTGCGCAATTCTCCAGGGCGCAGTCACCACTTCCGGTACATTTCTCACCAGCAACAAAGGCTGATAAGAAACGGATGATTATTTTTTAAGCCGACAAAATGTTTAGATTGGGTGTTAAAGAATACATATCGAAATGGCAGGTAACATGGGATCGTTGTAAAAATGTCCTAATGAAATCCGGAATAATTATACATGAATGTGTATGTATTGCTATCATTCACTTTTTATTGAAAATTTTAAGATCATTGCGTATTTTGATATGAAATCTTCAAGGTGGATAGCTAATTGATAGGTTAGAATGATCTTTTAAAGATTCTACCCGTTACATTCTTTTAAAAAAATTAGAGCATCTTCCTGTCCATTTTTGACATGTTTTATAAGGTATAAGATGATTCGATGCATTTATATAAGCAATTCGATTTTAAGTGTATTTAATGATTTATTGTCATAATTAAGAAGATGCTGAAATAATTTTCATACGTGTATTTTCAAGGCTGTTAAATCCTACGCTTTTCATTCATATGTATGGAAGCGTATAAATTAATGCCACGTTGTAATTTTTTTTTGCCAACTTTAATCATAGAAATTCCAATTTTAAATTTCTTTTAATATTTACGATATGTTTTTCAATTTCAGAGGAATGTCTTTTAATTTGTTATATTTATCAAAATTTAAGATGTAGATAAAGGCACGATTAATAATATTCAAACTGCAAGTCCTTGATTTCAATCGTGTGCTCATACTTACACTTACATTTCATTAACGACTCCGCAACTGAAAGTTTAATGCATAGTCTATAATGTTTACTGTTACATTTACAAGAAATCAGTTTAAAAAAAAAAGTTGTAATTTCCAATAACAAAGTTAGAATTTTAAAGTTGGGAAATCCAACTTTAAAGAATCACACCGTGGCACTAAACGCTTCCATACTACTTACATATAGAATATTGACTTTTTAAAAAAAAATAATAATAATTGCATTCTATTTGCGACAAAAGACCGTCAGAATTGCATAAAACACTGCAGATCTGCAGCTCTCTGGTTTGTCTATCAGAATTTTTTCAACCAGAGAGCTACAGTGGCCCACGTAACTGACATATATATGCGGTATAATGCTGAATGGTGTACCTGCAATAACACAACACACAGCGATCAGTAGGGCGGTCCTCATTCTTTGTCCGGAGTCTACAGGAATGAGATCTGTCCGGTGGTCAGCCACTACTTATAGGGATTAGCGGGGCAGGGTGTGAGGGGAGAGCGCGGCAGGGGATAATCGTGTCCAGGGCGGCGTGTAGTGGCTCAGGACCGAGGGCTGACGTAATAAAGGATTAGGCTTAGACAAGGGGAGAGAACTGTGATCATGATGTTGTAATTAGATAGGAGAAGAAGAGCGTCGTGTCGATACTTTTACATTGTTAAGTGTAGTAATAAAAAATAAATCTCTCTCTCTCTCTCTCTCTCTCTCTCTCTCTCTCTCATTAGTTCTAAATATTTATGAACTAAAAAATCAGCAAATCTTGACAGCACAAACTAAGAAATATCACAACATCAAGGCAACAATTCGGAATTACATGTAGCTCTTTTCTTCTATTTTATATAATGACATGGAAAATAACCCACTTAGTTGTCATAAGCTTACGTTTGATTTCTGATGATGATGATGGTCTCGGTGCTCTACTCTAAGATCTATTTATAGGTACGTGACCTTGCCACATGACCTGCTGATTAGGAAACATCGTGACCATTAAAATTACAGTCTCGTTTTGGGGATATATAATGAGCTTGATTTCATTGATCGACTCGCTGACCACCGTTCAACAGTGAAACAGAACAGATATGAAGTTTCTTTTGTCTTTATTAGTGGCCGCATTCGCAGTCAGTAAGTTTTTAGATTAATTTTACACTACTGTGGACGGCCTGGTAGTATATCAAGGGGGTATTTCCCAACATTTTCAGGCGCAGACTTTTTATAAATACAAGTATACATGATTTTTTTCTTTTCTCTCCAAGATCTTCTATAATGTCATTATTTAGGATTTTATTCATTTATGTGTGGTGTACATGTAGAAATTGCACTGAGCAAGAATGTAATTGATTATCATATGTCCTTTAGCACTGCGACTCGTGTTGCTCTTTGCTGTTGACCCATGCACATGTATTGTTACATAAAGTCTTTTAAAAATGTTGATATATTTTATATCTTTACCAGGGTGTGACTTTCATTGTTCTATTATTGAATATCAACCTGTATATGTAACATTGAAATATTAATAGCCTTAGGTAAAAGTGGACCAATCGATGTCTTTTAGCATCAGCTCTTGTTACTTCTAGCTATTTTTTCCTTTGTAAATGTATGCATAGGCATATATCTGCTGAGTCTTAAATCTATTTTTAAAATAAAAATATACCATTGCCTAACGTTGCTACCCAAACTGTCCTACAGTATTTGTATATTTATTATGTTTATAAATGTAATCATAATTGTTATATGTCATGCCCCATGAGGCCCTAATTCGGAAAAATAAATTATTTTCTAGTCTATTCTATATTCATGAAAGATAATCTCCCAGTCGGTGACTGTCACTATATCACTTCATGTTTTATTTCTTTTAAGAAGGCTGGTAGACAATAAATAATGTATAAGGCATTGGGTCTAAGGCCTTAAAAACTATATATTTCTTTGGCCGCGAACTATCATGTAGTATCAAGAAAATAACGATATGCTTTGGGGTTTTTTTTTCTATACTTCCCCTCAATGAAATTAATATACAGGCATAAAAGAAATTATTTGAGTTATTAAAATTCTGACCGGTATCCCAGAGCTGATCTGTCAGTGAGGGTTAAATACCAACCTATTGACCGTCTGTAAGAACGGGGATGGGGACTGGGGTGGGGTGGGGTGGGGGTAACCAAAGATACAGGTCAATTACCAGTACATGATTTAACTGATTACAGGAAGAAGGTCCACTTCCCCTAATTTTCCCCCAGAACATGTTATTCAGCAACTTAGAGTTGACGTTTAACACTGGAAAAAGAAATATGCAATGTTGCAAATTAAGTACAGTGATATTGTAAAAAAAGAAAAACCGAACTGGCCAAACAGGAACTTCTCCAATGGTATTGTCTAAAGTGGTCATGGTGTATATTTTATTTGATAAAATGAAATATATCGGGAAAGACAGTATGCTAAAGAATTTGTAAGAGTTTCAACATAAACCCTCTTTTCAAATTATGATCACTCAAATAAATCACTTCATTATTAAAAAAAAATACATTGACACACATTGAATTATTATAAATTTTAAAAAAAAAAAGGGGATTAGGGTGTGGGGGGTTTTCTCGCACTGATCTTCTAAAAGAACATATTGTTTTTGATAAACATAACTAAAGTATCCCTTTTCACATTGCTTTTTTATGACAGGGGCGTACAAAGTGCGATAACTCGTATCTACTAGAATTTATAAGCATTTATTATAATTAGTCAGGGTTTTTTTGGAGGGGGTTAATTTTAAACAAAAAAAAGTACTAATCATTAATCAAAATTCATTGTCTTTAGGGACTAAACGTTTATGAAGGTATTGCCACCGCTTCAATTCTACATCCGAGCTGTGACTTGATACTCCAAACTTAATTGAATTTTTATTAGTTTAAACGCATCTGATTTCTAGTTAGATTTTGTTGAATACGTTTGGCTTTTAATTTGGGTGTAATCCATTATAATTTGATTAATTAATAGTGATTTTTCCCGACAGTCCTGGTCTGCTCTGAGCGATGCTTTAACTCAGGAGACTGCGCTCTAGAAACATGCGCCAACTCCACCCTCACGTGCGTCCACGGAATCTGCACGTGTGTCGCATCACAAAGTAAGTACTACTATTTTGGAATTTAAAAAACAAGCTTCATCAATATCTCCTACAGTTTATTTGAACTAACTAGTAAAAGTTAAGATATTCCGATAAATATAATCTGTATTTACATCTATTCACCCCCCTCCCCCTTTCTCTCTCTCTCTCTGTCTCTCTGTCTCTCTCTCTCTCTCTCTCTCTCTCTCTCTCTCTCTGAGACTGACCGTTTGACCTATTTTTATTCTACAGAGTGTTCAATGATGAGCGACTGTACCGGTCTCCCACCCTGTGAGAAGCATGGTGAGACTTGGCATTGCTATGACAACATGTGCAAATGTATCAGATTTCATTGACTGATCTAATACTTATTAATCATTTATTTGTTTTGTACTTACGTGGAATAAATACTCACAATTTTCAACTTGAAGCTTTTATCTTATTATCTCCGAAATGAAGACTTATTTTTCAGCAGGTTTTGAAAATCTAATAATTTTCTAATAGTTGATTAGGTGAAACTAAAACTTTAATACTTGAAGTCTTCATCCGATGACTTCCACCAATACAATAAAAAAATGGACGTAGCTCCATCTTAAAAAGATGACAACTTATTTTATTTTCAAAAATAAAGTACACTGTAGCTATAACATCTAATATTTACATTTTCGAGGGTCTTGTCTGTTGGGTATTAGAAATCGATTTTATTTATTTATTATTCTATAAATATAGGTAATAAGAATTAGTTCTTGAATAAGGTGGTCACAAACGGTCGCGCATGATCAAATCTAACATAAATTAAAAATAAAAATGAAATGTTTTATATTTGATCACCTCGAAAGTCTTTGATCACATTGTGATACTAAAAGAACGATTCTTTAATTATGCCTTAAATTCAAGGAATTAAGTTATCATAAATAGCAAGCATCCCTTAATTTAGTTTAACTTAATTATAATTTAAACAACGAAAAAGAATTCATGTCAGATTTTGTGTTGGGATAAACGTCTTGAAGATTGTTATAATAAAAGCATTTAGACGAGTATAATTATTTCTTTTACATTTTGTATATAAATATAAAATTAATTTCATGAGCAATGTGAAGATTTATTTAATGAAGGTTAGTGTAAAATTTATTCGTGAAAATTTTATCGCAAGTTCAACCAAGACAGAGACGATAACAAAAATTTTTATAGAAGGCTAATTTTTTCATTTCCGTGGTGACGTTTATGTCGAATAAATTTACGAACGGTTTCCTTTCATCATGAACCTGATCACCCCTGTCTCACCTGAATAAATGGAATCTCCCACTAACAATGTGTCGTAAATAGTATACATATTTTTAACTTGACTGTAAACATGAAGCGAGTGAAATGGCTACTCTTGTTTTCTCTTATCTTAAATGTGATCGGACTAGTGTTCTTCGTTATCGGATTTTCCACACACTTTTGGTTGGAATCGGATAAAAATTACCGGACATCGTCGGGATTTGAAAGCGTAAGTACCAGGGTACCTGTAAAACTGTGTCACAATGTCGGCCCCAGGTGTTTTATAGACAAGTTTAGATTAAGGATAACAGCGATCCCTATTAAATGTAGAATTGGACGACTTATTGTTAATCAGTACTGTATAAAGTTCAAGTTTTCTTCTCAATTCGGGAAATAATTTTTATCAGAATCCTAGGATTGAAAGGATGAGTAATTCGTTTACCTGGGAATAGGGAGTTGTCATTATGTTGGAATGTATTTTCGTACTTTCACTTTACCTCGAAATGCAAAAGCAAGTCGGGTTTTTTCTTTTGGAAATTTTAAAGAGCTGCAGGCATGTTCACGAAAGTTTCCTAAGATATGACCTAAGTGTGTTCCTAAGATATGACTTAGGAAAAAAGTTAGGAACACCCTAAGATCAACTTAGGACACGTCTTAAGATGTAGCTCGACGGTAACTTACGAACATCTTAAGTTAGGATATCCTAACCTTCTATACAACCATTCTTATTTTTCACATTTATTCATAAAAATTGAAATTTGAGAGACTTGTGCGGGGATAAATCATCAATCATGTTGCCAGAGAAATTGTACGTTGCGGTAGTTACATGTAACACAGTAGGCCAAAAATAAAAATTTACATTTAATTAAATATATATCAATTAAGAATAACAACTTTTAAATAGTTAAAGATATCAACAACAACAAACAAAAAACAAACAAACAAAAAACAAACAAACAAAATAGAAAAAAAAAATATAAAAAATTTAAACAGCACCCCCAGAAATCCAAATTACTTCTTTATTCGATGAAAATATTATCAGGACAGAATAGGCTTACAAGCAAATAATTATTTAAATAACACGTTTTCATTCTTTGAGTGTAAATTAACATTTGATAGTCTTGTCATTCAAGTTCTGTTATACATAAACATACCTTTTCATAGAATTTAGTGTTACATGTAGAAACACAACCAATTTCCCTTTAATCTGTTATATATAGAATACACGATGGTAAATAAGAAATAAGTTGTAATATATCTAGAAAATTCATAAATAAAGTTTATTCAACCTTACGCTTTTTTCAAAGATTATTTTTTTTTTCAGAATGAAGTGAGAAAAATTCGAATGATCACGCATGGCTTATATAAATCGATGTTTTACTTTTTAGCCAAGAAAAATATTATCCAAAAGTAATCAAAACAATGAATGTAACTTACTTAGTGTTCATTGTATACATTAAAAATAAGTGAATAATTTTCATTTGTCAAACAGAGACAGTATTTGCTGGAAAAAAAATTTGCTTAATTTGTCAGCTCACAGGCAAGCATGTAGCAACGGGGAAGTTCAAGGGAGGGGGGGGGGGGTTCAGGGTCCCTCTCCAATTTATATTCATAAAATGAACGTACATGAATAACATGATAGAATAAATGACTATGCCCCCCTCCAGGATTAGGAATTGGATGTTTGTTTGAAATGCTGGAACTGTAAAAATATTGCTTTATTCTATCAGTCTTAGGAAAAAGCTTCACAACAGCCCCAATATCCCCAAAACGTTATTATACAGCATAAGGATGGTCTTAGGACATGGTAAGAGATGTCCTAAAGTTAGGACAAATTTATGACGTTTCCTAAATTTAGGAGAGCTTCGAGAAACAGACTTAAGACTAAGACGTATCCTAAGATGTACTTAGGACGCACCTTGGTCCTAAGATAGCTTCGTGAACATGCCTGCTGAATCATAAAACCCCGACATTTATGTATTGTTTCTTTAAGTTAAGTGGGTATGCTTTTTTGCAAAATGAAAAATGCTTATATTTTGTAGTTCAAATGTATATCCCATTTGATTTATTAATTCCCAAACGGGCTATTATGACTATTTTTGGCGATTAATCCTAATCTGTTCAAAATTATATATCAGCAACCCTCTGAAGTGTAATGATGGGTTGTTAGATAGAATGCGAAAAAGGACGCCCCTTTTAAACATAAATCTATCTTGTTTATTGATTTCAAACCAACACCGCAGCCCTCCACCATACTCTGCTAATTAAGTGGAAATAATTAACTTAAATATTCTTGAGAGGATGTGAAACAACTCTTAGTTATTCACTCAGCTAGATGCCCTATAAGCTTGAAAAGTTGTTGCTTTTTTGCATTTAAATGTGTATGTACATTACTATACGAGGGATGAGATATTGAAACCTTATTGTGGTCAATATGTAAATTTACTGTATGTATTTGTTCTGTACGTTTCAGCTCGGTCTTTGGGAGGCCTGCTTCAAAGACTTCTCCCACAAGACAAGTTACAACGGAAAACAGTACAATGGCTGCTGGTGGATGTTCTCATACGAGTATGAACCCATCAGAGAATGGCTCAATCCACGTAAGTTATTACACGAATTCTCAATACTATATCATTATGTTTGCAAATTTAGTTGATGGCCTCTTGTATTTATTGAAATTTCATGGTCAAAGTCTGTTTAAATAGGAGTAAAAATTCATAGAAATAATTGCAGATATGCACACATGTTCACCTGAATCAAAGTCTTGAAATACTTCATCCATTAATAGTTTCTATCTCTGTATCGTTCACCCCTGCCTCACTGTACGACTCTCACGTAACCACTAGATTGTTACTTTAAGATAAATCAGCCATTGTTTCTATCTCTGTATCATTCACCCCTGCCTCACCGTACGACTCTCACGTTACCACTAGATTGATACTTTGAGATACTTCAGCCATTGTTTGTTTCCCTGTATCATTCACTCTCTGCCTCTCTCTGGTTATAGCGTGGCTGGTGGCCATCCAGGTGATGATGACCGTCTCTCTGCTGCTACAGCTGGTGGGGTCAATCATCGGGGTGCTGGTGTTCCTGGGGGTGTGTCCGGGGGTGGCCAACTTCCTGGCGCTCCTCTCCATCTCTGTTATGATCCTCGTGGGAGGTAAGGATTAATTCAATATTAAATATTATTTTTTTAAATTGTAAATATTCAATACCTAACTTCTTATATTTTCATTAAAATATCATGTGTATAGAAAAGATAATATAGGTTTGTAAACACATTTCATAATGCTTTTGATAATTATTTAAAAAACGACTTTTTTTCAGGTATTATTTCGGCAGTTTGTTTGATTTTGTTTGGTGTCAAATCTGATCAACCGGAAGTGGAAGCTAAGTGGATCTACTTTCCTGACAAAAACTTTTTATCCTGGTCCTACGCCTTGGTGGCGGTTTCCGGATTTCTGTCCCTGTTTGGTTCTATGTGTGGTTTTGTGGCGGCCATGACGGCACGCCTCGAAGACAAGTATGGGGAGCGTCCGAATTATGACGGGCACATGCTCCGGTCTCAACCCACAGTCTACTAAGACTACACAATCGAACGCACCCCGTTACCGGTCGAAAAGGGACACTTATCAGACATCCATTTTAGCTCTCCAAATGCGCTAGATATTTGTATGTCATATTGCAAATTTATGATAGATTTTATATTGTCCCATGTCATTTTAATATTTGAAATATAACGAAAAATGGTGAAAATTTGTTACACATTTTTATATTGTCAATTATTTTTGCTTTTTTGGAAGAATTACAATGTACATGTTTACAGGTCAAAGTCTGGAAATATAATTCTACCATCTAGTGTTTCAGCATCCGTATCTAGATGTTTAATACATGCTGGGCATGTATTAACGAGACAGTTCTGCTACAAAAAATATTTTACATCTACATAATTATCAATTTCCCATTAAACTTTGTTACATTATGTATAGACGCATAATTATCACCTCAACGTTGCCATTTACATCCCATTGTAATTATTTCAGATGAACTTTTAAATATTTTGTTTTTTGTACTGGTGTACCTTGTTTTATTTCTATATAAAGATTTTAAAACAGCCGCATTGTTCTTTGTTGATTGAGTACAAAACACAGAAACTTGTCAGGGGGTTACGTACCCAAAGAGACAGGCATCTGCGCATGCTCTGTTGAGTTAAGGTCCAACAAGTGGATGGGGAACAGATAGAGGGTTGACTTCCCGTTCTCTTCGGACACCACGCGCATCATTGCGCAACGTTAAGGAAAGCAACAACAACAAAAAAATTAATGTAACGTAATTTCTGATGTAATATAAGGTACTAATAGCACTTGTAATCAATTTTAAACGAAATTTTGCAACGATTTTATGGTTCAAATTTGAATGAAATTTAGCAGTATGATTGTCATGACCCCCTAATTAAAATAAATCAAAATATTGATTGAGGTTAAAGTATATTTGACGGAGGTGAACATTTATAAAAATCCTAAACGACATAATATTTGACCTATAAATTAATATGACCTTGAAAATTACATCAGTGATGGCTGTGTTCAAACTTCAGGTCTCTTACATGGTAGGAACAGAAGTCACCCATTTTGATATGATAGAAGGCAAATTGTATATGAAGATATGATGAACACCTTTCAAATGCAGGTTTTAAAATTATCAAAATACGCTGTTCATGTACCTCAATTTTTTTCTGCCTTGAGTAATTTATGGATACGGTTTATAGTATTTTTTTTTAGATAATCGATTAAAATTATAACTCTTAATATCAAGCCATTTCTTTTGCGTATTTGAGAAATATTTCAAATGATTAATTTCACCGGTGTTTCGGACTACCTTAATAAAGATATATTTAGAGAGTAGTTATGCAAATGTTAATCTCGCTCTCGCGAATGTTACCTGTAGATAGACTACATCATGATGTAAGCCTATATAAATGAAAACAGTCTGGTGACAGTACACTGAATGTTGTTTTTGATGCGCTAACTGTTTGGCTAACCACCCCCCCCCCCCCCCCCCCCCCCCCCGGTGAACACATCTATGCCAAAAGTGAAAAAGGGCATGCATTCAATGTCATTTAATTTCTGATTGAAAAGGTCTTACTCTTATAAGTTTATGCATGTACTAATCCAACGTACGACTGTCCATTAACAACATTCCTTCATAAAAGTCAGACACCCCTCGCTCAGGTAAGCTTGGACTCGCCTTTACTGTATTTACCTTCCGTCTCACCTGTCTAATTATAGCGTCATGGCACAGAAGGCCAGCAAGATCGTTATTCTCTCTCTGATCATCTGCTCCGTCGGCTTCATTTTCTTCCTGCTGAGTTTTGGGACCGGAAATTGGTTGGAACCCAATGCGAACGACAACCAGGGATTCCTGAGTCTGGGGCTGTGGGAGGCCTGCTTCAGGAACTGGCGCTATTACAAGGACCCCACACAGAACATCTATGACGGATGTCGCTGGATGCTGTCCGCGGATTTTGACGCCATCCGGGAATGGATCTGGCCGTGTAAGTATCCGGGGACCGCGGTCCAATGAGATCAGCTGTTTGTGGTGGGGAGTTGTGATTAATTAGGGAAAGTCTCTTATCTCGCCCGGGGATACAACTAAACAGAAACCTGGGGAGAAGTTATTGTAGCACATTTTTATGACGATTTTAATTACTAGTAGTACATTGTACTTTCTCACAATTTGATTGGTCTTCGATCTTTACATGACAAAAAAACCCCTATTTTTATACCCTAAATCTTTTGTACATTTATAACACCAATATTATACAATGAGTTAGTATTTAACAAGGAATGTTCTAGATGTTAAATCTTCAAACTATATATGTGATATAAATAAGCTTTGATAGCATTTACAAGTTTGAGAAGGTCTTCTTTCCAGAATCAAATACCATACAAAAGGTTCGTTTGTCAGATGGAGTCACAGCTAGGCACCCGACGTTATTATATCTTTCTCATTATAATATAAGAATATATACCCTTTACCTATCAATAATACACAAGTTACCAATCGCCGCCATTTTGGATTTATTTAAAACTGTCACATTAGTTCGAGCAAAAACTTCAGTTGATGGTTGTAGATAAATCCAAGATGATGGCGATGTGTAATTTGTGTATTATTGATAGGTAAAGGGTATATATTCTTATCCCAGAAAAAATATACATATATGTACAACGTCAGGTGCCTGTGGACAGAGTCTATAGTTCTGTGTAGTTTGTTATCAAAGCCAAGATAAAGTCATAATTGAGCATGTGTATGTTTCAAAACAACCATTTTTGACAGTGTAGAAATCTAGGTGACTTCAAAAAAATGATTTAGAATGACAGGAAGAGTAACGGAGGCGAGGTTCCAATTACTTAGTACAAAGAATGGCCAGTAAAGGATTAATTATACAAAAAATACAAAGTGTCTTTACAGAAGTGTGAGTCCATCTAACACAGCGGTCATCCTCCTTCAGCAAAAACTTTGTAAACATTATAGCCATGTACACGTAGACTTAGGAGCCCAGCATCCAGGTGTTGACGAGCTTATTTCTATTTTTAGCCTGGATGCAGGGTGTGCAGGGAATCATGTGCATGTCCCTGGTGCTCGAGATCTCTGTCGTCATCGTGTACGTCATCGTCATGTTCCACATGTTACGTCAGAAGTACGTGTACCTAACGTTACTGGTCGCTGCAGGGGCAAACTTCATCTCAGGTAGGTTCAAGCCAAAGGGCGGAAATGCATCATTTTTAACTACAGAAAATTTATAATGCAGCCTAAATTTACCAGATGAGTGTATACGTGTTTTGATCATAGATATGATCATATGTATACATGTCATGTAAGTTTGTCTTAGTTGAAATTCAAACTTTCGCTTGAGTATGTCAGTTGAACATGTATTAAAGGTTACTCATCTTTTCTACAACAAAATAAAAGCTGAGTGTGTGTTCTGACTAATATGTATACTAGTAGCCGCAAATGTTGTTCAAAGTGCAGTTCTGCTTCAATTTGCACTGAATAAAACGATCTCCTTTTATTTTCAGCGTTTTTCTGTGCAGTGAGTTTGATTGTTTTTCACACAAAAGCTCTGAACGACCTCCGATGGATTGAAAACAACGAGAAACAAAACCAGGGCTGGTCCTTCTTCATCCTGATTCCCGCCATCTTGTGTTTCATCATTTCCGGTGTGACAACTGTCATGGCCGCCAGGAGGTTCCGGAGAGACGACAGTGACGGACCAGTGGCGATCCCCTACCGTTCGTGAGCAGACGGACAATATGGTGCTGTGTCATTTCACTGTCACAGATTGGTGGGATCACATGATATTCACGGTACAACTGCGCCACCTAGCGCGCGGAGCAGCAGCAGATCGAGCTATAGCTGTAGAATACCGGTGTTTATTTTCGCTTGTTGATCAGAATCTCCAGACTATGTTTGGGTCTTTAAAGGTTCAGCAAATACAAACTAGTATGTTGTACATGTAAATAGGCTTGTTCATCCTCCTACTCGTGCATGACATTTCTTAGTATGTGCTAAATTACAAATACATTTATACATGTATATTGGCTATTGATCGTAGAGGGATGTCATTAAAAAAACGGCCATGTCGTTTTATTCTGCAATAGAACCATTTATCAAGAGCTTTGACTTTCTATGGGATGTTACTATATGTACATTTACTATCATAGTGTGCACATCAAAAAACAAGCTGTCAAATAGCTTCGATCTTCTAATTCGGTAAGAAACTAAGCTTATTAATATCCATATGCTGTCAAAATCGGAAAAGCGTTGCGCCAAGATTTGCTCTGCTGTGTGAAAATGACGCTGTTTCAATTAAATATGCATCTCTGGGTGAAGTCGGACGAGTGTCATTGCGTTCAATCTATTCATATCTATTAGCCAATGGCTGGACAGTTAACTATTAGTAGACCCCGCCTTCATGAAATCGGAGTTTGTTACGTTAAATAACTGAACAAAGTCCACGCTTTTGTACAAACGGCTCTAACATTTTCTATGATATTTTTTGTGTGGTAAAATTGTTAATTACACTGTACTATTGAAGGCTCTGGCCCCGCTTTCATTAACCTCAAATGTATACCACTTTTCTTTTCAGCGAGTATCGAGTCGAGTCATTTAAAAAGGTTGGTAACGGCGGGGCTAATATTTATTACTTTGTCTCAGAAATGTCATCCTCTTATTTGTTTTCAAGTTGTGTTTTACCTCCAACAGTTTTATTATTGATATGTGATGTTTTCCTTGTTAAAGCGTTCATGCATATTATATATGTTTTTATGATTGTCTCAGAGTAAAGATAAAAACTATTTCTCTAAAGAATGTTTGTGTGTGTTATTTCCAATTTTAATATTTCTTATTATACGAGAGCAGAGACATAAACAACATATTTATGTCTCTGACGAGAGTCAATAAAGCAGTTGAAACTTTTACTTAATTTGCTCTTTATATATACATTTAATTATTTCACAATTTTATAGACATAATCATTTGAATTGAAAAATAAAATTGAAGTTCATATAATCTTATTTTATTTGAATTAGTTTCACGACGCAGCTGTGGAACTTATAATGCATTTAAATACACCATTACATTAGATACATACTAGTATACATATCAGACCATCATACATGTAGAGTATATTTTTTAAATGATTTTTGTGCCAAATTGGCGTGATATGATCGTGATATGATCGACAGTCTAGAGCTTAGATAGAAATTATTCTATTCATTGCATATTTCAAAATGTTTCTCCAACACATGTGCTTGTATGTGCAGTCTATACTGTATTACATGTATGTAAGGAATAAGGAATCAATCTTTGCATGAGTATTATGAGGTGATAATTTCGGCTGGGGCGTGGTCGAATCCAATAAATCCCGAAGGGCTGTATGATAGATTTGACCACGCTCCGACTGAAATCATCACCTCATAATAGCGAGCGCAGCTCGCCGGCGCGCAGCGCCGGCGCGAAGCGAGCTCTACCGGCAAGGCGTGTGTGAATAGAAAATTCGGACTATTTGCACATTCATTCAACGGATTTTTTTGGCGTCAGTAAATCGGACCAGTAATGCCTTGTTTTAATCGTCCCGGTAATTCCCTGTAATTATGGTTTCCCATTCCACACTCTCACGAGAACAAGATAAAAGACTATGTACATGCACATGCATTGTAAATAACACAACGCCAATTTCCATTACTTTTTTAAAGACTAACGGAGTTATCGTCCTTTCGAGTGACGTCACAATGGATTTCTTGCAAATTGATAGTCTCGTTCAACCAGACGCTCGGCTGTCTCCGTAAATCTCCGACGAGATCTGTTGTCGGAGATTTACGGAGACAGCCGAGCGTCTGGTTGAACGAGACTAGCAAATTGATCGGAGTCAGTAAATTTCGACCCACAATGCAATTCCTCAATGTCGGCCGATCTCACTAGACTGGATACCATCTCGCGAGAATCAAAGTAAAACTTTTGAGAAACAGATAAATTGTGTAATTTCCAGAACATCATGCTTTTTAAGTAAACAATCAAAATTTTTCGCGTAGTTTTTTCTAGTGTGTTTTCAAAGAGACAGACTACACTTGACCGACGTGAACTTTGACGTCACAATAAGGGGAAACAACTCTAAGTAGTTATTGTAAATCTGCTGAAATATAAATACCAAAATCTTCTCAAAATCTTGCAGAGCTAACTAATCGAGACATTTCTTCAGAGATAGGAAACAGCTGTAACTTGCTCTCATTTGGATGAATGCTCACATTTATTTTATTCACTGTATTTACGGTAATTTCCAGGAACGTTTTTTTAAATGGGGCGTGGCAACATCATTCAAAAAATCTTCACAAGCAAAAAGAAAAATAAAATTCTCAAAATCAGGAAAATTCTAATCGGGGTGAGGAATGCATGGGGAGTGCGTGGTATGCCTTTAGCTCTTTAGCTGCTCAAAAGTGTCTTTATTTTCACTATTATTTACGGCATTACATGCTACCGGGGGCTCCATTTTCCTTATGTGATCAACAAATTTTTTTATACTAAATTTGATTTCTTTTTAAACGGGGGAGGGGGGATTCTGTGATAAGTCAATTTTTATTTGTTTAAGAAAAATGTCTGCTGCAAGAAAAGAGGAAATATTATGTTAAAACATTATGTTAAAATCTTTATTATTCAACAACAGTTTTATCTGAGATAAATTCTATACTGGCGTGCGACCAGTATATAAACAATTTGATCAAAATCAGATTTTTGATCCGCTCCGACAAATTCTGATGTCGCTACACTTCGTTCAGCGACTATCAGAATTTCGGAGCGTTATTAAGATCTGATTTTAATCAGATTGGTATATAAAGAAATAAAAAATCTTATGAATTATGAATAATAAAAATTTACTGGAAAAAAATTTAAACCCCGCTAAAAGTTCTAAATAGTTTATATGTGATTCAGAAGTGTTTTCATCCCATAAACCACTAATAGCTTCACCTGAATCTTCGTTTACCCCACCCCAACCAAACTTCGAACTATCACTTTTAAAAACAAAATTTGGTGGGTTTCTAACTAGTGATTTGAAAGATTTACACACATTAAGGGACCACCAGTTGATCAATATCCTACTTTGATTTGAAATTTTCATGTGTGCATCAAAATTCCCTTTATTGAGTTTAAGAGCTACATCTTTTTCAATTTCTAAATTCTTATAATACAATCTGGCAAATTCCACTCCTGGTTCAGAGGCTACAAACATGCCCACAAGTTGTGCTACCTGTTTTATTGTTACTTCATTCTTATTCAAAATCACTTCACAAAATTCTTTGACAGATTGAGCTTTATCTGCTGTCAATCTAACAGTCATTGAAGAAGAGTCCAAAATAAACCCTAAAAATACAATACTTTGACTTGCGTGAAACTGAGATTTGTCTGGGTGAATGGTAAAACCAAGACTATCTAGTGACTTTATAGTGGCTTTTAAATTATCTTCACACTCATTTTTTGTATTGCCCAGTAACAAAACATCATCTATGTAGATAACATTTAAATGACCAAATTTTCTGAGTTCAGAAAAAACAGGTTTCATGATTTTAGTAAAAACACGAGGAGCACTTGCTAGTCCCATAGGCAAACAAGTAAACTGATATGTTCTGTTTTCCCATCTAAACCTAAGAAATTTTCTACTATCTGGATGAATTTTCACCGAGTAGTACGCATCTTTAATATCTAGTGCACTAAACCAACAATTCGATTTGACCAGCGACAATGCAGACTTTAAAGTCTCCATTTTAAAATGACAATTGTCAACATATTGGTTTAAATTTTTTTAATTCAAAATTATTCGAAAAGATCCGTCTTTTTTGGGACGAAGAAAAATGTTTGAATAAAAAGAATTTTTACGCTCACATTCATCCATAATGCAGACTCTTTCTACAATTTGTTTACACAAAAACTTCTCTAATTCTATCTGAGCTGCTTTGTATTCAGATTCCGAAAATGTTAATGGTTTTGGTGAACACACTTGATAAGGTTCTCTAATAAAGCCAATTTTGTAGCCTTTAACAACATCAAGAATCCAACTATCATGAGTTAATTTACACCAATTATCAAAATAATTTTTGATTTTGCCAGCAATAAATTTTTTAGGTGTGTTCACCACAGCCATTTGATCTAAATTTGTGTACATATGCTCAGGCATGCAAGTACTAACATCATCTGTTTCTATTGATTTGTTTCCCCCTTCTTCTTTTTCTTGTTGAAGCTGAACTGCTTGGACAAAAAAGAATTATTCTTTCCAGCTCCATGCCTTGGCTTTTTCCCATAATTATTTGAGAATTTGGGAATTCTGTATTTTCCACTGTAATCTTTGTTTGATATCTTCTGTGCAAGCTTCTTTGCTTCTAGCACGTTCTTGACTTGGCTCCCTAAATCATCTCCAAAAAGGTTTTCGGATGAGCTTTCAGCGGAGCATAAGCTAACGAATTGCTTGTTTCTCTCTGGTTGAATAATTTGTTCCCTCCGTTTGAAGGACAAATTGTGAAACACACATTTTTGAAACTTCAAAATGTCGCCGCACAATTGTTTTGCTTTCTTCACATCAATCGCTTTCTTAGCATTGGTGTTGATGAGAATATCAAACAGTCTCAAAGTGGGGATCATAGCTTTACCCACCAGGTTTTGAGTGGTTTGAAGTTTAATGTCGCTTGCCCTGTTTTTTGCAGACATATTTTCCCATATTACTTTGTTTACTTTTGGTGCAAAGACATTGTTGATGTTTTTTGGCCTGTCATATTTGTTGGAGATTTCTTTTATTTTCTCCGAATTCGTTTTTGATGTGAACATTTTTTCCATAATTTTAGCCAACTCAGGGCTTAATGGCTCGCTAGTTTTGTCTTCATCGCCAAAGAATTCTGATAATTCGTGCAAGGCGGATGCTTCATCGTCGTCCGACGAGCTACAATTTTCACCCTCAATAAGGGAATTCAGTGCGTCCTCAGCGTCCGATTTATCTGAAGTCTCTTCGTCAGAGTCATCATCACTGAGTTCGTGAAACGATCGATTACAGCTTTTGCTCTGTTTCACTGTTGTTTTCTTAACAGGGGGAGGCGAACTACGAGTACTCATACTCCGCCCGCGTTTTCTCGATGTGTCCCCTTTACTTTGCGATCTCAAGTCCTGAAGTTCTTTCTGAACTTCTGTGAGCTTGCTCATGAAAATGTCAAACATTCCGTTCGTGGACATTTTCGACTTGGATTGCGTCGTGTGCCTTTGCACGTTGCGTTCCTCATCCTGACCTGCATCGTCGTCAACCTGATCGACAATGTCCAAACTGTCGGACTCTCGCATGTACGACGTCCCCGGCTCATTAGCCATGTTAAAAAATACAGGTTTAGCGATAAATCAATGTTATCTGAGTTTAGGAACTGCTTATTTCTTCACACCACATGGCATGAAGAACTTCAAGAAGCAAAATGGCGCCCTGTAGCAGTGACGTCACTGATAACAGGTCCAGCGCATCATGATCAACACGTGTTGAACGTAGTCTTATGTGCTATAAAAGACTCCCACATGGGAAAATCAAATAGAACATATGTTCTACAATAGCAATGTTGCTATGATAACTCACCGGTAACGTTACCAGTGAAAATTCATTAGAACAAGAGGCCAATTGGCCTTAACGGTCACCTGAGTAGCATATATCCCATACACAAACTTGTCATGGAGTCTCATATATGCATCTAATTAATTAGGTTTCATACTGGAGTACAAAAATAATAAATTTGTAATGACGACCACATTTCAAAAAGAACTGTGAAACCTATTATTTTGGTGAAAAACTAAAAGATCTGGTCTACAAAATCATGAATTCAGTTTTCCTTTCAGATGTGTGGGAGTAAAGAAAATAATTTTTTAGCGTTATATGCATTAACATCTTTACATCCATTTTGGCCCTGCCCTGGAGTCAAAACCCATCCTTGAGGGGGACATGAAAATTAAAATTTCAGTAGAGGACTTCCTGGTAAACATAATTATTAGTCAGTTTTTTTATACAGATGTGTGAGAATAGAGAAGAAAATTTTCAAACATTATATGCATTAACACTATATTGCCATATTGCGCCCCCCCCCTTCATGTCCTGAACACCTGACCCAGGGGCCATGAATTTCACAATTTAGGTAAAGGAGATTGTGGATATCATAACCATGTATTCAGTTTTTTGCCCCCATGTGTGGGAGGAGAGAAGAAGATTTTTTAAGATTTAAAACATTTTTACTATATGGCCATATTGGCCCAACCCTAGAGCCTGAACACCTAATAAAGGGGTCATGAATTTCACAATTTTAGTAGAGGCCCTCATGAACATCATAACCATGTATTCAGTTTTTTGCTCACATGTGTGGGAGTAGAGAAGAAGATTTTTTAAGATTTAAAAAAGTTTTACTATATGGCCATATTGGCCCCACCCTAGAGCCTGAACCCCTGACCCAGGGGTCATGAATTTCACAATTTTGGTAGAGGGCTTCATGGACATCATAATCATGCATTTAGTTTTTAACAAATATATATGGTTGTAGAGAAGAAGATTTTCTAAGATTTAAAAAAGTTTTACTATATGGCCATATTGGCCCCACCCTAGTGCCTGAACCCCTGACCCAGGGGTCATGAATTTCACAATTTTGATAGAGGGCCTCATGGACATCATAATCATTCATTTAGTTTTTAACATATAAATATGGGAGTAGAGAAGAAGATTTTCTAAGATTTAATACATTTGTACTATATGGCCATATTGGCCCCACCCTAGAGCATGAACCCCTGACCAAGGGGTCATGAATTTCACAATTTAGGTAGAGGGCTTCATGGACATCATTATCTTGCATTTAGTTTTTGACAAATATATATGATAGTAGAGAAGAAGATTTTCTAAGATTTAATACATTTTTACTATTTGGCCACATTGGCCCCACCCTAGATCCTGAACCCCTGACCCAGGGGTCATAAATTTCACAATTTTGGTAGAGGGCTTCATGGACATCATAATCATGCATTTAGTTTTTTAAAAATATATATGGTAGTAGAGAAGAAGATTTTCTAAGGTTAAATACATTTTTACTATATGGCCATATTGGCCCCACCCTAGAGCCAGAACCCCTGACCCAGGGGCCATAAATTTCACAATTTTGGTAGAGGGCTTCATGGACAACATAACCATGCAACCAGTTTTTTCCTCACATGATAGGGAGTAGAGAAGAAGATTTTTGAAAATTTGGCTTTTTTTGCATATTTGGCCCCGCCCGTGGCACCCCAGGGGTGGTAGAGCCATGAATTTCACAATTTAGATTCTTCTTACCATAGAGATGCTTCACACCAAAAATGGTAACGATTGGCCTGGTAGTTTTCAAGAAGAAGTTAAAAATGTAAAATTGTTAACGCACGACGCACGACGCACAGACGCACGACGACGGACGAAGACCAATTGCAATAGGTCACCTGAGTGACTCAGGTGACCTAAAAATCCAAAAAGAAAAGACATAAAATACCCGCGTCTGAACTATTGAAAGACACAAACTTCTGATGATTACGTGACCTTGAACTTCATCTCTCATTTGAGACTGAGGCTCTCAATGGGGAAAAATTACTGATGGAATTGGAAATTCACGACTTTTAATTCTCTCTCTCTCTCTCTCTCTCTCTCTCTCTCTCTCTCTCTCTCTCTCTCTCTCTCTCTCACACACACACACATTGAATTTTACCTTGACCCCCCCCCCCCATGACAAAAGTTGACTCTTCCATTTCAATTTTCACCTGTCAACTTCCGGTGTAGCTAAACGGCAAAATGGCGACCTGGAACAGGTCTAGGTATCTGCTCCTCTCGGCTCTAGGCTTCATTTCGGTGGGCTTTTTATTTTTTATTATTTCTTTCGCGACACCGAACTGGCTGGAAGCAGATGATCGCTACAAAATGACGAATGGATTTGTTAAGGTGAGTGTAGATACAGGTGTACTCAGGTAAACAGGAAATGAAATTCAGTTTTGTTTATGTACGTGCATGGATTTGATAATTTAAATATTTTCGTAATTCATGTAATGAGTAACTGTACTCAGTATCTGTAAATGCTGATCCATAAAGATAAAGAGAACCAAATTCCCAGATTTTTTATTAACTGAACAGTCCTTATTGAGTTAATAAATAAAAAAAACTTAAGTTTGATATTTTGATTTTATTTTTAACAGTTGGGGTTATGGGAGGCCTGCTTTAACCACTGGACATACTTCAATGATTACAACGGGAAGATATACGATGGCTGTTGGTGGATTTATTCCTACGAGTACCGACCAATCTTCCACTGGATCAACCCATGTATGTACAATGTATAGATCGACTCACAGATATCACTTATACGGTCCCATATACCTGTACAGCAAAACCCATTTCATACTTACCGGTATTATGGATATACCAAATTTTCATAAGAATGGTTGAAAGCAATATATATCCAAAAATAAATTCCTCTCTTTAAGTTTGAGATTTCCTATTTGACCATTTTGACATGTTCCCTCTTTTTAACCAAAAAATTACAAATTGGAAAAGAAAAAACCTTTTCTTATATTGTGAACTGAGCAAATTTGTAACATCTTTAAATCATTCAGAAATTGTAAGATTGAGAACCTCACACAATTTTTCAACTTCATCATTTAAGGGACTATTTCCATTTCGTTTATAATGCATAATTTCTTATTTTATGCAAATACTTAATTCTGTGATTCCTTTGTGTTTTATTAAATAGGAAGAATATTAAATTGAGAGCACCAATTTTTTTGTTATAACTTCATATATTTCAAAACTGTCTGGAAAAAGTGAGATTTTAAAATCTGCAAGGGTTGCTTCCAGCGATTTAAGGCAAATATTACTTCTTCACATTTGAAAAGGAATCTACAGTAAATACCAAAGATAATTTAATTTTAGGCATGTCTTTCATGGATTTATATTAAGCAAAATGTATTGGAAACAGGAACTTGGTACAGACTCAAACTAATTTTTTTACAATCATACAGCTATAAAGAAATTTTATATACTGTAAATCATCTTATATTTGTGTGCAAGACGTTTTGCCAGGTTCATCATCACGAATACTTCTTGCCTTGAACCAAACCTCAGTTGTTTTGGTACATGTATATATATATAGTTTTTCCAGATATTTTACATTTGGATTGCAAAAATGAGTTGTTGCAGACCAGTTTATCTCTTGTAAAATAAAAGTTGGTTAACAGCTAGTTTGTATGGTTAAGTTTCAATGATGAGTTGCTACATTTGATTGGTTCTCTGTCTTGTTTTTAGCCTGGTTCCTGTCTATACAAGTGATGATGACCTTGACCATGTTAGCAGAGCTGGTCATCCTCGCTCTGATCATTCTGTTCATCCTCAACATCTGTCACGGTCGGAACAGCTTCGGGGCGCTCATGTCTGTAGGGGTGGCGGCCATTGCGTGCGGTAAGTTCCAAGGAAGTCAATGCTAATAAAAGATAAAGATAGGTTCTTGGTTAATAGACTGCTGTGATGGAAGTAAAATACTTAATTTAAATGCATTTTTACAAATATTCATGCATTTAGAAACATACCGGTACTTTAGAGTCTGTGTTTTACGCAAATACCTAATTCTGCTATTTTTGTATCAAATAGCACCAAATATTTATTATAATTTCATGTAATTCACAATTGTCTGAAAAATTAAAGCAAGATTTTAAAATCAGCCAGGGGTGCTACTTGCAGTTTTTCACTGCTATTTTTCTTGAAAGCAAAACATTTTGATCCAGGCCATATAGTAATAATAATAATTGATCACATAGCGGTACTTCACATCATTTCCTGAGTGTTTGTTTTTCTGTTGACAGGCGTAGTTACCGGGATCTGTATCCTGATCTTCGGCACCATGTCCGTCGTGAACCGGCAGTGGATCCAGAATCCGGACAAGAACTACCTCTCCTTCTCTTTCGGTCTGATGGTCATGTCTGGATTTATGGTTCTGTTTGGAGGATTCTGTGCGGCTTTCTCTGCTGCACAAGTCCGGTACGATCAGAAAAAGAGCGAAGAGAAGCCGAGATATGCTGGTCACATGATCAAACCAGCCCCACCCATCTACTGATGAGATCCCATGCCATTACTGACATTATACTGATCAATTTTAGATGGGAAAATCTTTAGATGTTATTATTTGGACAGTTTACCAATGTATTTTTTCTAGAGAGAGATGTTTTCTCAATTTCCACAATACATTCCACTGCATGATATCATACTCATTGTTTCATTGTAAACAGACCATTTATTACTATCCAATCATCTGGTTTGTATATATTTTGTAACACAATTACATTAGTCATTCATAAAGTTTACTTCACTCTGCATACAAAATTGAAAATTTTAAACATTTCTTTATTTCTACAATAGTTTTTTGATTTTTGGAATGTCTAGCTTTATTTATAAAAACAAATTAAAACTCTATTTAATAATCATGAGAACCGGATGTCCATATTTAGCACAAAAAATAATGTATGCTTTGATGAAATTCAACATGGGGATACTGGTATATTGGTATTCTGAAAACCTCTCATGAACATAGTACTAAGCAGTTTGACAACTTTTTTTATGTAGAAGTTTTATCTTTTCTTGTCATTTTTGTGTATATATGAATATATAAAATACATTTTTGTACTTCGATTATTTGTAAAAAAATAAAACATTTAAACAAGTGTATAAATATTTTATATGCATTTTAGGTTATTTGAAGTTTTTGGGATTGTATTGTAATTCTGGGATCATTCGACTGTATGCTTTAAAATATACACAACAAATTTAAATGCAAGGTAATATATGATTCAAAAAGAGATATTGTAGTTTTTTAAATTCTCAAGTATACCTTTTTGGGAAAAAAATACCCAAAGAACATCATTCGATTATAGAACTGTTAGATACCAGCGAATCTCGAGAAAAATCAAAAGAAATAGGAGTAGAATTTAAGTAAAAATTTGTAATAGAATTTGTTCAGGAAGACAAACATTAGAAACAGTAGATATTGTTATACTTTCATGCTAAATACTGAAATCTGATTGGTTAAGACGCAGTTAATAATATTTTCTATTACCCTCAGCGTTAGCAACGCACTTAGCAACGGGTAACATTATATAAATAGTGCCTGTTTGGGAGGGTAACAGTTGAAATTGACACCCCGAGAAAACCATTGTCAACCGACGCGAAGCGGAGGTTGACAATGGTTTTCGAGGGGTGTCAATTTCAACTGTTATCCTCCCAAACAGGCACTATTTATTTTGTTATACTGAATGTCTTTTTTAAAATTTTTAAGAAAATTTTTCTGCTTTTATATAGGAATAACGTGAATTCTACAGCGAACCGTACGCGCATAATTTTCGCGCATGTAACATTTTTTAATGTTACCCGTTGCCAATTGCGTTGCTAACGCTGAGGGTAATAGTAAATATTATTAACTGCGTCTTAACCAATCAGATTTCAGTATTTAACATGAAAGTATAACAATAAAAAATGTTACATGCGCGAAAATTATGCGCGTACGGTTCGCTGTAGAATTCACGTCTTTAGCTCACCGAGACGAAGTCAAGGAGAGCTTATGCTATACCCTCGGCGTCGGCGGTGGCGTCGGCGTCGGCGTCCGGACCTGGTTAAAGTTTTTGTTGCAGGTCCTGTATCTAAGCTATTACTTGTCCTATCTTCACCAAACTTGCATGGATGATGCATCTGGACCTACTTATGGACTTGAAAGACTTGGATGCTGAATCTGGGTCCTAAATTTTAGATGCTGGAGGAGGTTAATGTTGTTGGACCAGGTTAATGTTTTTGTTGCAGGTGCCCTTTGATAGCAATATCTTAGTTACTGCTGGTCCGTACTTCACCAAACTTGCATGGATGGTGTGCCTTATGATACTGATGCACCAGACAGGCTTGAGTGCTGAATCTGAGCTATATGTTTTGGATGCTGGAGGAGGTTAAGGTTTTTGGAGCAGGTTAAAGTTTTTGTTGCGGGTGCCCATTGATAGCAATATCTAAGTTACTACTGGTCCTAACTTCACCAAACTTGTATGGATGATGTGTCTTATGATACTGATGCACCTGACAAGCTTGAATGCTGAATCTGAGCAATAGGTTTTGGATGCTGGAAGAGGTTAAGGTTTTTAGAGCTGGTTAAAGTTTTTGTTGCAGGTGCCCTCTGATGATTATATCTTAGTTACTACTGGTCCTAACTTCACCAAACTTGTATGGATGGTGCGTCTTATGATACTGATGCACCTGACAAGCTTGAATGCTGAACCTGAGCAATAGGTTTCGGATGCTGGAGGAGGTTAAGGTTTTAAGAGCTGGTTAAATAAAGTTTTTGAAACAGGTGCCCTCTGATGATGATATCTTAGTTATTACTTGTCCTTACTTCACCAGACTTCCATGGATGATGCGTCTTATGATACTGATGCACCTGACAGGCTTGAATGCTGAATCTGGTTTTGGATGCTGGATAAAGTTAAGTTTTTAGGAACAGGTCACATGTTTAATAGATGATAGTACTATTTCAAACTTGCATAGTTGATTTAACTGTAATATGAATGAATCGCAGAGGTAGCTGCAGATGCAGAGCTTGATCTCCATTATCAAGGATGCTAAAAAATAAATCTTAGTTATTACAGGTCCTAACTTCACCAAACTTGAATGGATGGTGTGTCTTATGATACAGATGCACCTGACACGCATGGATGCTGAATCTGAGCCATAGGTTGCAGATGCTGGAGGAAGTTAGGTTTTAATTGCTAGTGCCCTCTGATGATGATATCTTAGTTATTACTGGTCCAAACTTCACCAAACTTGCATGGATGATGCGTCTTATGATACCAATGCACCTGATGGGCTTGAATGCTGAATCTGAGCCATAGGTTTCGGATGCTGGATGAGGTTTAGTTTTTTGGAACAGGTCACATGTTTTATAGATGATAGCTTGCATAGTTGATTTAACTTTATTATAAATTAAATGCAGAGGTTGCTTCAGATGCAGAGCCTGATTTCCATTATCAAGGATGCTAAAGGAATCTCCTACCTCACTCAAACCAGCTCGATAGATAGATGTGTTTGTTGATAAATGATATAACATGATTCCTATGATATAGTATTGTATGATATGAAACAATATTGTTTGATATGATACTAATAGAATCATTCATTATTACGAGTGTGGGATAGTGAAATTCCACCGAGGGGACAAGATTCATAGTCTAGGACGAGGCTTTGCCGAGTCCTAGACCGTGAATCTTGGCCCCGAGGTGGAATTTCACTATCTCACACGAGTAAATAATGAATGATTATTTTTCTCGCATTATTTTACATTAAAAAACCATGTCTGACAACTTTCTGTCATGACGTTCAAAAGATTACTTTCGGTTTATCCCTCCGCGTGCTTCAAATAGTGCAAGTAAAAATAAGAGCATCCGACAGTTTCATTAATAAAAATATAATAAATTGTAATTAACGAAGCAAAACAATTTCTTAATGAATAATCTCAATCAATTATTTTGCATTTCCATACAGCAGAAAATTTTTGTTTACGTTTTAAAGCGGCGTAGTAATACACAGTGTAAGACAGAAAAATCTCACACTGCTGTCTCACACTGGACAAACCGATCTCACACCGGTGATAATGCGAGAAAATATGATATCATATGTTATATTATAAAAAGTTATACGATACGATATGATATTGTATCAAATTTTTTGATATTTTATGATATGATATTGTATCATGATATTGTTATGTATAGTATTGTATATTATGATACAATATTGTATAATATTATATTGTATTTTTAATATATTATTTTATCACATGATACAATTACATAAGATTTTGCAAAATATTATATTGTATCCTATGATACAATATTGTATATTCTATAATATGGTATCATACAATATTGTATAATATGATATTGGTTTCAGTAATATAGAATTATATCACATGAAATTGTATTATATGATATTGTAATATTATATAATATTTTCTCGCATTATCACCGGTGTGAGATCGGTTTGTCCGGTGTGAGACAGCAGTGTGAGATTTTTCTGTCTTACACTGTGTATTACTACGCCGTTTTAAAACATAAACAAACGTTGTCTGCTGTAGGGAAATGCAAAATGGTGCATTGAGATTATCCATTAAGTAATTGTGTTGCTTAATTAATTACAATTTATCATATCTTTAATTAAAAAATGTCGTATGCTCTCATTTTGACTTGCACTATTTGAAGCACGCGGAGGAATAAACTGAAAGTAATCTTTTGAACGTCATAACAGAAAGTTGTCAAACATCATTTTTTAAGGTAATATAATGCGAGAAAAATAATCATTCATTATATACTCGTGTGGGATAGTGAAATTCCACCTCGGGGCCAAGATTCACGGTCTAGGACTCGGCAAAGCCTCGTCCTAGACCGTGAATCTTGTCCCCTCGGTGGAATTTCACTATCCCACACTCGTAATAATGAATGATTCTATTAGTATCATACGATATTATATGATATGATATTGGTTTATATGATATATTTTCATATCACATGAAATTGTATTATATGATATTGTAATATATATTATTGTGTCATATGATACAATATGTATAATTTATAAATAGTGCCTGTTTGGGAGGGTAACAGTTGAAATTGACACCCCGAGAAAACCATTGTCAACCGACGCGAAGCGGAGGTTGACAATGGTTTTCGAGGGGTGTCAATTTCAACTGTTATCCTCCCAAACAGGCACTATTTATTTTGTTATACTGAATGTCTTTTTAAAAAATTTTAAGAAAAATGTACTGCTTTTATATAGGAATAACGTGAATTCTACAGCGAACCGTACGCGCATTATTTTCGCGCATGTAACATTTTTTAATGTTACCCGTTGCCAAGTGCGTTGCTAACGTTGAGGGTAATAGTAAATATTATTAACTGCGTCTTAACCAATCAGATTTCAGTATTGAACATGAAAGTATAACAATATAATAATGTATTTTATAATATTTTACTTTATCACATAATATTGTATCATTTGATAAGATACAGTGTTGGAATCAAATTATATTGTATTATATGATATAATATCATATAATGTATCAAATATGTTTCAGTGTCATTCAATACAATATCATACTATATTATACAATATAATATCATGTTTCAGTGTTATGATGTATTAGTAATATGATATTGTAATATATTACTATATTGTATTATATTTTATGATATTGTATTATGTGATCAAATACAATAAGGTATAACACAATACAATGTCATATCATACGTTACAATATCATATCTCATTATTGTTTATTACGGTATTTTATTGTATTATATGATATATATTATAAATATGACATGATGCAATATTTAATTTTATATCATTGTATAGATTAAGATATGAACATATGATTATCATAAAAAAAATTTATCAGATGATATACGATATTTTGTCAAAACAGAATCCATGAATATCCAAGATCATAAAGTATGATTTTCATATAAAATGACAAAGGTGGTCTTATGAAGGTGATGTCTCATAAGGGTGATGCTCCGTCTCGGTGAGCTTAGTAATCTATGATTACCTATGTTTCCTATATAAAAGCAGTAAAATTTTCTTAAAAATTAAGACATTCAGTATAACAAAATAAATAGTGCCTGTTTGGGAGGATAACAGTTGAAATTGACACCCCTCGAAAACCATTGTCAACCTCCGATTCGCGTCGGTTGACAATGGTTTTCTCGGGGTGTCAATTTCAACTGTTACCCTCCCAAACAGGCACTATTTATATAATGTTGCTTAATTATGTGCGGCAAGGTTATATTTGAGTCACGTGATCAAAATGTTTGTCTATATATATATATAGAGAGAGAGAGACACACGGTAGCACGGCACTCTATAATGTTATTCATTTCGCACTTTTTTAATTATATTCAGATGAAGTGAGGAGATTATATATGTAGTATAATATGTAGAATACAGTAAATACAATTTGATAATTCTTTTTCCAAAAATAGGAGTTATGGCTCAGTAATGTAAATGTATATTTAATTAATTACATTTGCAAATATGTTTCCTTATATGAATAGAATAGCGAAAACGTTTAATTCTGTAAGAACTTTTTCGTTACGTCACAATGATCATAACACTCGCTTATCGCTTGTTGCTTGAATTATTGTAACCATAAAAGCTCGGTAATTTTAACAGTTCTGAACGATTTGTCTTTTTCAAACGTAAATATCAGTAATAAACAACAATGTTAAAAAGTTCACAAGGATATGAAGTTGGTTAGTACGTGATCAAATCTACTGAGAAGCCCTTTGGGCTTCATTTAAGTATTGAATCCTTATTTTTTGAAAGATATAGTCTCATAACTGCAACGGTGTGTGCATACAAATTGAATAACGCGCGTTAGCGCGTAATGAAAATTTGTTTACACACACCGTTGCAGTTATGAGACTATATCTTTCAAAAAATAAGGATTTAATACTTATATTTACATTTTTTTACCTTCTTGCCTTGGACGCAAATGCGAATTATACCTCAAATTACTGTATTATCCTATGGGTAAGTTCAAATTTATGGAAGAGCCACAGTAACAGCCACAAGCGTGATATTTGATTTTCGCTTGTGACGTTGTATTTATCAGCGTTCAACGTTTGTGACGTCACAATTAAAACTCGTGATTTAACCTTTTAGTACCCTGTCTGTGTTACGGTGCTACATCTGCAGTAGCTTTACATGCAAAATATATGTGAAATGTAAATATACGATTATAGCGCATCATGGAAAATATGCCAGCAGAGCAGTTGCTATTCATAACGTCATATTCATTAAATAATCGTTGTTTATTACTTATATTTGCATTTTACCACTTGCAAATTCCCTGTATTAGCCTAGACCTTGACATCAAAAATAAACATTCAGACTGTAATGTATCTTTTTAATTCACATATTAGATTTGTTAACAGAATCAATGATATGTTATAAAAGTTATTCCTTTAAAATGTTATTATAAGCGTAAACTGTTTCAAACGTTTATATCGTATAAAACTAATAAATATTGAATTCATTGCTGAACGTTATAATTTAATTTTTTTAAACTTCATTGTAGATATAAAAAAAGGCCATTTGACCTTTAAAATGACGTAAAATTGTACAAAATTCAAACTTAACGTTAGGCGTATTGATACGTTTTTGACATTAGTCTTACTATGACGTAGGCAACATTCTTTATACGATATAAAATAATTTTTTAGCCAATCAGAAAGCGCGTTACAACCAGAATTAAATTATAGAAAAATAATTGCAGTTCCTCCATATGGACTTACAGTGGGAAAGACCAATCCACACTTTACTTGCAGCCATCTTAAGGTGAAAATGCACAATAACCATTGTAGTTTAGAGGATTGTAACCTCGTCATTTGACATTAGAAATCCGTTTCCACTGTGAATTTTGATTGCCCAAGGTTGGGGCAACCCATACTTTGAAGAAATAAAGGACTGCGAACGATAGCATTGTTTAGCCGCCTAACTAAAATTCATTTTTTGAAAGTTGTCTAATTAAAGTTAATTTTTTATAATAATGTAAACATTTATGTACATTTTCATTAAATATAAATGATTTGGTTAAACAAAGCGAGATAACTTTGTATTAATATCGGGTTAAAATAGCTCCTTATAGAAAATAACGGAAAACGGAAATGTTTTTTAAAACATCCCCCCCCCCCTCTCCGTGAAACAAAAATTCCTTTCGAGGGGTTTTAATTATTGTTATTTAGCATATTTTTACCAAAGGGTTTGTTGTTTCACGGGGGAACATATGTCTACAGACCGAAATACATATCAAAAAAGAATTTTGCTTTGTAAATTTTCGAAAACTAATAACAGATATGAATTAAAATGAAATTTTACTTTAATACATATCGTAAATATGTTATTATTAAGTTTTTATGCACATATTGGCCGCTAAATAAAATTTTCCTCACTCATAGTGACCGATTTCAATGATTTTTTTTTAGACTCCGCATTAGCAAAACTTTTGTTTAGAAATAAAAAAAAATTATTACAAATTTTGTTTTGATATAAATTGATAATGAATTGATTAATATACTTTTAGTAGAAAACTTAGTTTTTGAATATCTGACAGAAATTCCGAAATATTTGGATGTAAAATGTAGGCGGGAAACGGGCGTCAGCGTTCGCAGTTATTAAAGCCCAAGAGAATTCTTTACATGCAGGACGCCCAAATATTTGGTTGCATAAAGAAGGGAAAAGTTGTTTTAGACCTTTTGGTTGACCCCGCAAAGGGGAACAAATTTTGCACACTGTGGATTGGACTTGCAAAAGTAAATATAAACATTTAAAACATGATCTATTCAGTTTTCTTTAACAAGACGCCTATGGGCAACATCGCTCTCCTGATTAATAGTGTGATCTACATGTATTTCAAAATGTGTAATTAAATATACAGATACAAATATACAAATATTTTATTGGCACAAACAGAATTACAATGATTGGCAAAGGTCCAACATATGCATGAACTGTCATAAACAGAAGTATTATTATTATAAAAGATACATCATAATTATATTTCACATTCACATGAGATGAAAAAAGTTCTCAGACTGATATTTAAGATAGTGCACAGTTTCTGTATGAAACTCTTGAAAAATGTTGATCCCATACATTCCAAAATTTAACAAAACATCAGAAATACATTTTAAAAAGAAGTCTACTTTTTTGGACATCATATTCTAAGACCTAAGATGCATCAACTTGACCAACCGTATATTCCTCAAGGTATTAATGATATGTAGTAAAGACTGGGAATCTCTCTCTCTCTCTCTCTCTCTCTCTCTCTCTCTCTCTCTCTCTCTCTCTCTCTCTCTCTCTCTCTCTCTTGTAAGCGGCCAACAACAAAAATATGTCTTTCTAGTAGAAGATTGTTAATAGTACATTGCCTTTTGAAAAAAGCATTATAAAATCAATTCCCCATTACTTCAATGACCAGCTGAATACCAATCCTTTGTATAAAAAAAGTTCACGAAAATCCCTGCACATTGTATATATGACCAATTAAAATGCATTGTCTAGTTTAAAATAAACGAAATTATTAAGAAAACAAAAAAAAGAAACTCCTCGCTAAATTCATTTACAAAAATCCCCAATAGATTTGACAATTCAATGCTCTCTTTGTAACTTTTTGGTATAGCAGAAATTTCTAATTTGTCGTTGTTCGGTATTTTGTTTAATTTTTCTACATGTATTTATAGAAACACTGACAACCAGGAATACTAGTATGCTTTCAGCAAAGCCTGGCTAGAAATTGTGAAATGCTTAAAAAGTAATCAAAAAACACTAAACGTAGCATTGCATTTCTTGAAAAGAATTTTAAACATTTTCCCTATATATCATCATGAACCCCAGGGGGTAGGGTGAGACCACAATAGGGGTTGCATTCTTACACATGAATATAGAGAGTAAATCTTTGAAAATCTTCTTCTCAAAACTATTAGGCGGGAAAGGTGAAACTTGTATTGAAGCATCATCAGTTTGTGAAAATTCAAAGTTGTGAAAATCATGACCCCTGGGAGTTCGATGGGGCCACAATAGGTGGGTCGACTTTTTACATAAGGATATATGGAATAAATCTTTAAAAAATATTCTTCTCAAGAACCATTTGGCCAGGAAAGCTGAAACTTGTTTGGAACCATCGTCTGGTAGTGAGATTTCAAGTTTATTTATTCAAATCATGATTCCCAGGGGGTAGGATGGGGCCACAAGGCGGGGGGGGGGGGGGGGGGCAAATATTTACATAGGAATATAAAGAAAAATATCTTTAAATCTTTTTCTAATAAAAAACACATTTGCCTAGAAAAGATGGAACTTAAGTGGAAACAACAGATAGTGTAGATTAAAATTTGTTCAAATCCCCATCCTTAGAAGTAGTGTAGGACCACATTAAGGATTCAGTTGTACAAAGGAAACATTTTAATTATTCACAAGTGGCCCATGGGCCACATTGCTCACCTGAGGAACAATAAGCATGATGAAATCAGCTTAATGGAGTCATAATACAAAATATCTGGATAATGTAGTAGAATGCATGTAGAGCGTGTAAAAATAAAAATCCATTTCCCCTTGGATATTCTTTTTTTTAATCAAGTCCCTTTTCTATTAACGGAATGATTTTATAGTCATATCACATGTTGAGCATCGTAGCTCTCAACAAGCTCTCAACAAGATACTAAACAATTGTTTATATATGGGATATAAACCTACATCAAACTCTGCACCCTTGTGAGACCTCAGATTTGTCCATGTGCGAAAGTCTAAACAATTTTTAAAAATCAACAAAATATCAAAATGCTTACATATAAGTTCAAACATATGTGATAACATTTCAGTTTTTGTGAATAATTCAAATGTTTTCCTTTGTACAATTGGATCCCCATTATGGACCCACCCTACCCCAAAGGATCATGATTTTTCACAACTTTGAATCCACACTACTTGAGGAGGCTTCCACATACGTTTGATCTTTCCTATCTGATTTGTTTTTGAGAAGAAGATTTTTGGTGATTTACTCTATGTATTCCTATGTAAAAACTTGACTTCCCATTGTGGCCCAACTCTATCCTCAGGGATCGTGATTTTCACAACTTTGAATCTACACTACCTTCCACATACGTTTCAGCTTTCCTGGCTGATTTGTTTTTGAGAAGAAGATTTTTTATGATTTACTCTATATATTCCTATGTAAAAATTCAACACCCAGTTGAGGCCCCACTCTACCCCAGAGGGTCATGATTTTCACAAATTTGAATCTACACTACCTTAGGATGCTTCCACATAAGTTTCAGCTTTCCTGGCCAAATGGTTCTTCAGAGTAAGATTTTTAAAGATTTTTATGTGACCAGAATAGTTCACTGGAGCTTTCAGCTCAGGTGAGCTAAAACTGAAATGATATTATATATGCTTTTACTTATATGCAAGCATTTTTATATATTGCTGATTCCTAACAATTGTTTAAAGTTTGGCCCCTGGACGATTATTGGGCCTCACAAGGGGTTCAGAGTTTGGTGTAGGTTTATATCCTGTATATAAACAATTGTTAAGGCATCTTTTTGAGAACTGCAATGCTGAATGTGATATGAAATCATCCTGTTAGAAAAGGGACTTGATTATAAATATAAGAATATCCAGGGGGATTTTTAGCATTGGATCTACATGTATTATACTACATTGTCGAGATATTTTGTATTATGACTCCATGAAGCTGATTTTATCATGCCTATCGTTGCTCAGGTGAGCGATGTGGCCCGTGGGCCTCTTGCTTCATTTAGAACTATCACTATATGTACATGCTTTTTCTGTTAATTTTGACATGCTTGGTGCAGTGGTATTTGAGAAGAAGAGTTTTTAAGACATACATTCTATTTTTACTGTTTCCTTATTATCTCCCATTTTAAAAGAGTTTGACCCTTAATTTTAACAATTTGTAACCCCCTTCCCATAAGGATGTGTTTGATGTACCAAGTTTGGTTAAATATGGCCCAGCGGTTCTGGAAAAGGAAGTCAAAAATGTGAAAAGTTTACAGAAAGGCGGACTGAAGGACGACGGACAACAGATGATCAGAAAATCATTTAATAATTATTCGTTTGATGAGATATCGGCGCTTCTGATTGGTCGAAAGATTTCTTTGATACCCGTGTCAATAAAATTTTTGTCGGATCTACTTTTCTCAACTGTTCTGATCTAACACTATTTATAGAACGGGAATTTCTAAAATAAACACCGTCAACAAAGTGTAAAGTTGTGTCTGTTTTATTGTCAGCAAACAAAATACAACTTTATAAACATAAAAACTTGAAAGTTTAACATTAAAAAATAAACACAATACAATATCTTTTTCACGAAATAGAAAATTAAGCGTCCTCTCACGATTTCGTCTGCTTGAGATCAATCAACATTACTGCGAGGCTGGCTGTTCCTTTTCCAGAATAATTATAACGAACATATAGGCCTATACACTTTCACGGTAACACTGCTGTTCAAATGTGGTAACGATGATTTTTAAATTTACACAGTACCCTACATGATCGGTCATCAGAAATTCCGCAACGTTTACAAAAGTTGCTTATACATACTATTCTTTGTCGACCTATCAACTATTTTCGTCCACGATCGCCTTTCCTTGGATGGTTATGTCCAGTTGCATATTCCAGCGATCTCACATGAAAACTAGTTTTATTGAGAATTTTTCTGCACAGTGAATAATATCACAAGCTATCGCATGTATTTTCCTATCGTTTTCAATTCAGCCGGTTCAGATTTTAACTCACTATTTGTGTTCAATCCATTAAATTCGGTTCAATAGCTCTGCATCAGCTGAATGCGCATCCATTTTGAGTATTGTTGCTGTTGTTGTTTTGTATTCATACGCGCCGCTTCATTTACATTATTTACATTTTTGATCAATGACACTTCACATTTTTTGATTTTAGAATGTTATATTAAATGATAAGAAATGAAGAAAAAAAATAGACCGGAAAACTTCATCAATGCGCTACGCGCATTGATGAAAAAGTTTTCCGGTCCATTTTTTCTTTGATACGTCGATCAATAGAAAAATTATTATCTTCATTTCTTAAAGCAATTTGCTCAATACTAATAAAAACAATTTTTTGTCACATTGAAAAAAGCAAACAAATCTATTGAAAATAAGCAAACATATATTTTTGCAACATTCCCCATAAATGTTTTGTCTCATAAAGATCAATCTGTACCAATTTTAAAATTTCTTTGAACTAGAAATCCGGAAGAACTCATCCATGGCTATGGTACCAAATTAAACGTAAAAATGGGAGATTTTTGAATGGAAACTGTTGAAACAATTGTTTAACATACTAAACTCTGATGTATTCCAACTTAGCTGGAATACAAGTGACAATACGGTTCATCCTAGCAATTAATCAATTTATCGCTCTTATCTTGTAAAACTTATTAAAAACTTCCATCCATTGGGAATATACCGGGTAATGTATTATGTATTACAATACATATTGTAATATATGTTACAATATATTACCAATGGATGGCAGCAATAGTGTTTGTACAAAACAAAACCATTTAACTGTATCTATTTACTGTGCGGTTATCTCCATTATGTCCCGTATTTTTTTCTGTGTAGCTGTTTGTATATTGTTCCATGGAATCTGTGTGAGTGACTGTTGGTATGAGTACAGAGCAGCCTGGAGGTTCCCTGTGATCTGTTGACAGATCCCCAGGATCTCCCAGGAGATGTCTCTGAATTCATCACATACATACCGTCCCTGGTCATGGTGGACTAGGACCTGTAACTCATCTAGAGCTTCTTGTGATAATGTTGTATCAATGTATCTGTAACACAAGAACTCTAGGAAGTGTAACATTACAAACAACGGGATACGTAATTTTGTATCGCTGTTCTGTAGAGCAGACTGTTGTTCTGATATTAGTTCACTGATACAATAGATATCATTGGGAAGATAGATATCCCATGCTACAGCCTGTCGCATCTTTGTCGACAAGGACTGTCCCCCTACAGCCTCAGTATACCTCTCTATGTCAACATAGCACTCATACATCAGATATGGCCGTGCTAACTTGACCTTTGTCATCTCTATAACAGATAAAGCTTCCCTGTATCTGAGTGTCTTGTAATAATACATGGCAATGTACAACATGTCAGAAATACACCCAAACTTGGCTGCTAGTTTCAGCATGTGAAGGGATATTTTGTCAGCGATATACATATGTTTGTTGTCACTTGAATTAGTGTGCATGTTTTTTTTAGTAAATGCAATATTCTCAAAAATGTCCGCTGTGTGTTTCTGTATTATGATGATTTGGTACTCTTTATGGGGTGAAGCTATTAAATGTTGTACTGTGAGAAGACATTTCATACAATGACTGAGACATGTTGTACGCCTATTACATGTGCTTCGATTGATCGACATAAAAAGTTCTGCGTCAGTGATAATTTCAGGCGCGATTAGTTTTTCATCAATACAAATAGAAAGTTTAGGGTTGTACAGGACATCAATGATGTAGGACCTGATAGAGGAACTCTGTAACAGACAGGCCAGACCTTTCTTGTACAATTTATGTAACTGTAGGAACAATCTGTTTTGTGCTGAGCCATGAACCTTTGTCAGAAACATGTTGTTTTGGGGGATGAAAAAGTTTGGGCAGATCCCCTTATACACCCATTTAAGAAGGAGTTTAAAGCAGACCCAGAAACCAGCAAGGAGATTTTGTGGACACCAGTGAGGCAGTGTGTTTTGTTGAATCGCCCAAAAAACTGTTGTCTTCATGTGATAGGAACACAACAGTTTATCAGTTTCTTCCGTTTGTTGATTGATAACTTCTTTTAAAAACAGTTTCAACAATCCATAAGTCAAAAACTGACTGTGGGTCATTGATGACACAAGTTTATATTCTGCTTGAGAAAAAGAGATTCTCCATTCTTCATGTTCATGGGGTCCTAATGGGTGTCCAATTGCTACAAAGTGACATCCATTTCTGACAATGTCATTGACAACTTCAGGGCCAGGCCATGAGTGACATCTGTCTATCCATGAGGAGGCAGACCGAGGCCAAAAGTCACTAACAACACAGAAGGCATCGTCATATTCTGTCCCTGCTATGGTACCACTACCACAGGGTCCATGTACAGTAGAATCAGGATGAATTGATGAACAGTTTAACTGTCTGTATAAAGAACTAGATATATAGACTCTGTCGTTCATTCTGACACATGATAGTTGGACCTCTCTGTCTTCTGATGGTGTCAGTAACTGAAGTAGAGTGAATCCTGGTGAACTCTCAGAACTGTCAGAGAGAATCAAGGTTGTATTGGCTGTGTTGTAATACTCAGACTGAGACATGTCCATGATCACTCGGTGGTTGTTTAGCCAGAACATATAGTCCACATCTGATCCCTCCAGTCTCAATCCTTCTCTCATACTTCCACTAAACATATTAATGTGCGAATGATGAAGTGCCAGTCGTCTATCCAGCACCTCACTGATGTCTACTGCCTCCCTCATTATAGCCACCTGTTGTGAGGTCCCCACCATATCACACAGTCCCACAAACACCAACTCTGACATACGCTGTATTCCTGTCTCACTGATAAAAATGATTTTATTAATAGAAATTATGTATACCCTGGTATTTTGGGAGAACACCGCCATTTTGCGATTTTTTTCTTTGTAAGCGCAAGCATTACGAGTCATTATATATGTACTTATTTTGGAATAAATACTAAAAAAAATGAACCCCTGCAAAAAAATAGAATAACGTTAACTGGTTTTTTTTCATCAATTTATTTTGCTGCAATTTTCTAAAGATGCTTGATCCGATTTTATATAATTTTTTTGTACGCTTTTAAACGACAGTTTTGATGAGTGTGTGTATCATAATATACATTTATTTACAGTAGTTTCCCTGGTCAATTAAACCATGCACATTTCAATGAGAAATTGTTATACAAAATTTCTTTACAAAACAAACTATACATATTAGAGACTGAGTACCGCGGCATTTCGCCTCTTTTAAAGAGGTTTGTTCCTCTGATTTTGGGTAGCCATTTTGGGTCACCTCTAGATTTTGTGTCATATATGAACTCTACTTGTAAATTCCTTGTTTACAATGCCAAATGAACTACTAGTATATTGAATGGAATAGTTAAGGAAAAATTACATATTTACAGAGGTTAATAAGGGACTATATTTTGTGGCGGAAGGTTTTTAAGAAGAAAATGATCATTTTTCATAACTCAGTTTTTTTAGAGTACCGTAATATTAGCTTTCTTATTTTCAATGCAGACCAAATTTCCAGATAGTTTGTACATTGGGATATCTTTGTGTTGTTTCAAAAAACATATTCTAACAATATTTCATTATTTCTATCGACATATATTGGGATATTTAACTGATATTTCATAAAAGTCAAGAACTAAAGAAATCCACTTTTCCCCTAAAAGTAGATTATTTCATGCCATTTCTCAAAATTAACAATATAGACCCATACTTTTGGTTTTATTTTCTGAATTTGTAAGTATCTTTTGACAAGTCTGTCATAATTTGAGAAAAAGTTTGAGACTTTTAAATAATTTCATTGTATGCTGAATTATTTATGATTAAAAATAGTGTTATTTCAGTGCAAAAAGGTCAAAATATTAGTTATGTGAAAAATAGCAAACTTTTTCTTTATTTTAATTTTATCAATTCTAAACAATGTAAATTTGTATTTAATACCATGGTTCATTTCGATAAAAAAAATTATAGAGGGACAAGCGATTTCTGTGGAATTTGTCCTGTCAGTGAAAGGTCATATTAAATACACCGTAGCACCGAAAGGAGCACATAGACCCCAAAATTTTGTTTTGAATTTTGGTTAAGCTATGCGTGTAGATTTTAAAAAAATACTTAAGAAAAATTTAAAGACTTTTGATCGCAGGATCCAATGTCCTTAAGACACGCCTCAGACGACGAGGCAGGTATGATTGTATTACGACTTTGACATTCAATATATACATATGTATAGGGAATAAATTTTTTTTCAAATATGTACATTTTCAATGATCTTTCTGAAGTTTATTTTGGTCACAGTCTATGCATAATATGCGTATATATTCTAAAATGAATAAACCCAATCAATAAGAACACGTAACCAAACGGTTCCCTTTCCCATGCCCATGATGCATATAGGTTTGTTTTTAAAGAAACTATTTTTATTTACTTTAAATATTTCTAACTTTGAAAGAGGACCTATTCTGCTGATGTCAATAGGTGAAAGTCTATAACTTTTTAAGATAATTGGTTTGTATAGAAAATAATTTGACGCTGTAAGAACCAAAAAATCGGACCACGCAGCTTTAAGAAAGATCCAAATTTTGAAGAGGATGACTATAATTAATGTAATTTTGTTTCAACCGGGACCTCCAAATAGCTTTTATCCACTAAAATACGACTTACAAAAGTTTAGAAACCAATTTTTGTGTCATTTTAATAAATTATCCGACATCAAAAATTGCAGCTCTGATGCTTTTGTAATCAGAACAGAGTGCTAGTAGAACCAACGAAATTCAGTTTTTGCTGTTATTAAATGATCTTATGGCAAGTAAAGCTAAAATAGCTTTAAAATGTGTTTTTAAAACCACGAAATCCTGGAAACTTTGCTCTGGACCCATTTGAGGCCTCAAAGCGACCCCCTGACCCCCGGCCTCCCCCATCGACAAATTCTGGATCCGCCACTGGCTAAACATTCGATAAGATTGAATTTTTCGTGTACTTACACTCGAGAAGACCCGTTCAGAGTAGACAAAGCCATTCCGTGGTCGGAAAATATACCTTTAGGTCGCAATAACCAGTGAATAATAAATGAAATAGAATTTTGTTTTGTTTCTTTCCTTGTTTGTCAAGATTTTCCTGTGGGGACAATTGTTTCCCTGAAATTGTTCCTACGACTAAATATATCACTTCCATCACATATATATGTAGAAATAAAACGGAAGTCGTCTTCATTCTGTGCCACATCGTCCCTAGCCACGGGTTTGGTGTCCATTCTATTTCCACAAATAAAATATGGAAATAGAATGGACAAAAACCCGTGGCTTGAGACGATGTCTGTGCCAGTGAAAATATATTTTTAAGTATATCATTTCCTTATATATTAGCAATTATTCTCGTGCCATTTATATTGTTGATGAGAAAATATATCAAAACTAAATTTGACAAAACTTATGTCATTTATAAACATTTATTTTATATTTTATTAGGTTGTAGTTTGTACTGTTATACTATAAAATTATAGTAGTGTGTATATAATAGGCTCAGTTCTGCCGCGCTCTACATGTACTGTAGCACTCCTTTTGCTCAGTCGGTAGAGGGTCCCGAGTTCGAGCCTGCTTTAGTTCCTTCCTGCTCTTCTATTACTAATGTAGTTCTATTACAGTACTAATGAGTCCCACTGTTGACCAAACTAAAATACTTGCTGATTGGGTCTTCGAGAATATAGCGATTAAAAAATGACCAATATTATAGAAGAAATTAAAAACCACCCTCACATTGAAAATTTCTGTTAAGCTACAGTTTTAGTTAGTTTTCATTTTAAAACATTTGAGTAAAATTTTCAATATTACAACAATGATTTTGTAATCATGGATTCAGTCGTGAATAAATCTCATCTTCCACACAATTTATGTCGCACGTTCTATCAAATGAATTGTCATATTTAAATGTGTTTTATATGTGTTTTAATCAATTAATTTGTTAATAAATATGTTTGTTTTTGAATTTCAGTATAATAAGGTATTTTTAATTTTTGAGACTTGCCCTGAGTTTATACATGTATTTGGGTAATGTTTGGCTTGTATTGAAATTCTATTTTTGGATCAAAACATGTTTGGGCAGTAAATCTGGTCAGGTGATTCTGTTGGAGGGAAGTTTCTTATGTTCTAGCATTATTTGTTTAGCCTTTGAAGAAGGAAGGTGGATTTATTTATTGATTAGTAGTACATGTATTTGTGGAAGCTGGCTGCTCATAAGAAGGTTAGTTACATGTATTTAAGTACATCTTTTTTAAAACTTAAAGGCTAAATAAGTGTTTAATTAACTTTTAAATTAATTGTTAAACTTAGTAAATATAATCCTAAATTGTGTTAATTAATTGCTAAAGTATTGAGAGGCTTTAAATTATAATTCAACTATGTAAAGTAATGTTTTATATTAATACATGTGAAATACATGTGTTATACTTTAAAATTATATTGTGTGCAAGATAAGTGTATGTGTGTGTTTTGTGTATAGAAGAGGGTGTGGTCATCACCATTGAATTGCCATTAGTGTGTGTGTCCCTGTCCCTGTCCCATTCCTGTCCCTTTAGGATCTCGGGGGCAAACTCTAAGTATATATATCTATTGAACAAGTATTCTTTATGTAACAAGAGCATTTTGACAATCTTATTAAAAAGTTATATTTTCTATTTATTAAATTGTCTGAACTATGAATTGGGCATTTAATTTATTTGTATTTCTTATAAAGGTTATTCCTGTTTGAGATTTCCTGTTTGACCATGTTGACATGTTGCCTCTTTTTAACAAAAAATTAGAAATTGAAAATTGGCACAATTGTGACATCTTTAAACAATTTTCCTCAACTTTATCATTTAAGGGGTATTTTCATTTCGTTTAAAATGCATAATTCCTTATTTTATGCGAGTACTTAATGCGACGATTCCTTTGTGCTTTATTAAATATTGAGAATATAAAGCTGAGAGCAACAGTTTTTGGGAGTTGATTTTAATCAACTCTCCTATGCAGTTACTCAGACAAACCGAAAGTGAAGCAGTGTTTAGACCTCAGCACAAATCATTGCAGCTGGCAAGACTTAGTTCTTGAAAATAATTGATAAAATCGATGTAATGTATGCTAAAGCATTGTTTTTCAAGGAAACTTATTTATAAATACCTTGAAAATAGTTGGATTTTAAATGATACGAACAATTTAAACATTTTTTGTAGTCGTATGTATTCCTACGCCAGGGTTCAATATAGTCTTTTTCAACTCGACGCTCGGCTGTCTCCGTAAATCCTTGTCGGAGATTTACGGTGTCAGCCGAGCGTTTGGTTGAACGAAAAAAGAGTTCAATATTGCTTGGATCCATACAATTTTAGAGAAATATTTCTACTACTGATACATAGTTTGATTGAATTAATTTTATCTTCAAATATTATTTAACATGATTCGTATGGGGGTTTCTCGACATTCTTGTCGAAAAAGTCCAGAAATTCATGTCATAAAAATGTGCGTTATTCAAATTAGAAACTACATGTACTTGTCATGCAAATTATTATATCATTGATTTTAAAATGAATAAACATCGAAAAAAATCAACTCCCGTCAGTTCTTCAGTACTTTGATTTTGTTATAACTTCATATAGTTCAAAACTGTCTAGATCAAAAAGCGAGATTTGAAAATCTGCAAGGGTTGCATCCCATGATTTAAGGCAGATATTAATTCTTCAAGTTTAAAAAGGAATCTATCGTAGATACCAAAGATAATTTAATTTTAGGCAATAGGCATGTCTTTCATGGATTTAGATATATTAAGCAAAATGTATTGGAAACAGGAACTTGGTACAGACTCAAACTAATTTTTTTACAATCATACAGCTATAAAGAAATATTATATACTGTAAATCATTTTATATTTGTGTGCAAGATGTTTTTGCCATGTTTATCATCACAAATGTTTCTTGCCTTGAACCAAACCTATGATATTTTTCGTATATATATATATTCCAGACGTTTTACATTTTGATTGCAAAAATAAGTTTCGGCAGACCAGTTTTTCTCTGGTAAATCGTAAAATAAAAGTTGGTTAACAGCTAGAATGTACATTTGTATCAGTATGGTTTAGTTTACCAATGATGTGTTGCTACATTTGATTGGTTCTGTCTTGTTTCTAGCCTGGTTCCTGTCCATACAAGTGATGATGACCCTGACCATGTTAGCAGAGCTGGTCATCCTCGCTCTGATCATTCTGTTCATCCTCAACATCTGTCACGGTCGGAACAGCTTTGGGGCGCTCATGTCTGTAGGGGTGGCGGCCATTGTGTGCGGTAAGTTCCAAGAAAGTCAATGCTAATAAAAGATAAAGATAGGTTCTTGGTTAATAGACTGCTGTGATGGAAGTAAAATACTTAATTTAAATGCATTTTCCAAATATTCATGCATTTAGAAACATACTTTAGAGTCTGTGTTTTACGCAAATACATAATTCTGCTATTTTTGTATCAAATAGCACCAAATATTTATTATAATTTCATGTAATTCACAATTGTCTGAAAAATTAAAGCAAGATTTTAAAATCAGCCAGGGGTGCTACTTGCAGTTTTTCACTGCTATTTTTCTTGAAAGCAAAATATTTTAATCCAGGCCATATAGTAATAATAATAATTTATCACTTACCGGTACTTCACATCATTTCCTGAGTGTTTGTTTCTCTGTTGACAGGCGTAGTGACCGGGATCTGTATTCTGATCTTCGGCACCATGTCCGTCGTGAACCGGCAGTGGATCCAGAATCCGGACAAGAACTACCTCTCCTTCTCCTTCGGTCTGATGGTCATGTCTGGATTTATGGTTCTGTTTGGAGGATTCTGTGCGGCTTTCTCTGCCGCACAAGTCCGGTACGATCAGAAAAAGAGCGAAGAGAAGCCGAGATATGCTGGTCACATGATCAAACCAGCCCCATCCATCTACTGATGAGATCCCGTGCCATTACTCACATTATACTGATCTCTTTTAGATGGAGAAATCTTTAGCTGTTATTATTTGGACAGTTTACCAATGTATTTTTTTCTAGAGAGAGATGTTTTCTCAGTTTCCACAATACATTCCACTGCATGATATCATACTCATTGTATTACATCTGTTTTCATCGTAAACAGACCATTCATTGCTATCTAATCATCTGGTTTGTAAATATTATGTAACACAATTACATTAGTCATTCACGACGTCTACTTTACTCTGCATACAAAATTGAAAATTTTAAACACTTCCTTATTTCTACATTAGTTTTCTGATTTTTGGAATGTCTGGCTTTATTTATAAAAACTAATTAAAACTCTCTTTAATAATCATGAGAACAGGATGTCCAATTTTAGCATAAAAAAATAATGTATGCTTTGATGAAATTCAACATAGGAGATACTGGTATAATGGTATTCTGAAAACTTCTCATGAACAAAGTACTATGCAGTTTGACGACATTTTTTTACTTAGAAGTTTCATCTTTTTTATACAATGTTGTGTATATATTAAAATATATTAAATAATTTTTTGTACTTCGATTATTTGTATAAAAGTAAAACATTTAAACAAGTGTATGAATATCTTGTATGCATTTTTGGTATATTATTTGAACTCTTGGGGATATTACTGTAATTCTGGGATCATTCTACTGTATGCTTCACAAGATTTGATCACGTGACCAACCAACTTCATATCCCAGTGAAATTTTTAATTTGCGTCAAGTGAACAATTCACGTGAAGTCCGAAGGACTTCTCAGAAGATTTGACCACGTACCAACCAAGTTCATATCCCGGTGAACTTTTTAACATTGTTTTTTATTACTTATATTTACATTTTAAAAAGGCAATTTTAATTGTTCAGAATTGTTAAAATTACCAAGATTTTATGTTCACATAATCCAAGCGATAAGCTCGTGCTATGATCATTGTGAAGTCACGAAAAAGTTAAAGAAAGATACAGAATTGAACGTTTTCGCTACTTTATAGAACGATCCACACTTTACAAAAGTTATGGCCCCTGGCAGCCATCTTAAGGTGAAAATGCACAGTAGCCTTTGTAGTTTAGAGGGTTGTAACTTCGTCATTTGACATTAGAAATCCGTTTCCACTGTGAATTTTGATTGCCCCAAATTGGGGCAACCCATACATCGAAGAAATAAATTAAAACCCAAAGAGAATTCTTCACAGGACGCCCAAATATTTGGTTGCATAAAGAAGGGAAGAGGTTTTTTTTCCCTTTTGACCTTTTGGTTGACCTCGTAAAGGGGAATTACGTTTGCACAGCGTGGATTGGACTTGCAAAAATCAATATAAATATTTAAAACATGATCTATTCAGTTTTCTTTAACAAGAGGCCCATGGGCAACATCGCTCTCCTGAATAATAGTGTGATCTATTTCAAAATGTGTAATTAAATAAACAGATACAAATATACAATATTTTATTGGCACAAACACAATTACAATAATTGGTAAAGGCCAAACATATGCATAACTCATAAACAGAAGTATTATTATTATAAAAGTATATTTCACATGAGAAGAAAAAAGTTTTCAGACTGATATTAAAGATAGTGCACCGTTTCTGTATGAAACTCTTGAAAAATGTTGTTCCCACACATTCCACGATTTGACAATACATTTTAAAAAGAAGTTAACTTTATTGAACATCATATCCTAAGATCTAAGATGCATTAACTTGACCAACAGTATATTCCTAAGCCACAAGGCATTAATGATAATATCAAAGTACTCTTTTGATGTGTCACTACGCATATTTTGAGATGGTTGACGGTTTGTTATTGTCATTTTTAGGAGTTGATTTTAATCAACTCTCCTATGCAGTTACTCTGGCCAACCGAAAGTGAAACAGTGTTTGGACCTAAGCACAAATCATTACCGCTATCAAGACAAAGTTCTTGAAAATAATAGAAAAAAATTCGATGTAGTGTATGCTGAAGCATTGTTTTTCAAGGAAACTTATCTACAAACACTTTGAAAATTATACTACGAACAATTTAGATATTTTGTAGTCTCATGTATTCCTACGCCAGAGTTAATATAGTCTCGTTCAACCAGACGCTCGGCTGTCTCCGTAAATCTGCAACAAGCAGAGAGGGACTCTCTTGCTTGTCGGATATTAACGGAGACAGCCGGGCGTCTAGTAAAACGAGACTAGAGTTCGATATTAATAGTGCTTGGATCCATATAATTTTTAGAATTGTTTCGATAACTAATACGTACTAGTAGTTGAAATCTATCTTTAAATATTACACAACATGATTCATATAGGGTTTCTCGAAATTTTTGTCGGAAATGTCTAAAAATTCATATTATAAAAAAGTGCGTAATTCAAATACAAACTAGAAACTAATTGCCATGCAAGATACACTGATTCTAAAATAAATGATAATCGATAAAATCAACTCCCGTCAGTACTTCAGTAAATTGATTTCATTGTGTAGCAAAGACTGGGAATCTCTCTCTCTCTCTCTCTCTCTCTCTCTCTCTCTCTCTCTCTCTCTCTCTCTCTCTCTCTCTCTCTCTCGTCGGCGGCTAATAACAAAAATATGGCTGTCTAGTAGATAACTGTCAATTTTAAACAAGCTTTACAAAATCAATTCCCCATTACTTCAATGTCCAACCGAATACCAATCCTTTGTTAAGTAGTTCATGAAAATTCATGAACATTGTACATATGCCCAAAATGCATAGTCTTGGTTTTTTTAAAACGTAACTAAAAAGAAAACAAAAATAAAAACTCCTTGCTAAATTCATTCACAAAAATCCCCAATAGATTTGACAAATCAAGGTCTCTGTAACTTTTTGGTATAGCGGAAGTTTCTTATTTGTCGTTGTTCGGTATTTTGTTTAATTTTGCAGTTGTGCTACATGTTTTATAGAAACACTGGCAAAATTGCATGCCTAGAAATACTAGTATGCTTTCAGCAAAGCCTGGCTAAAAATTGTAAAAAGCTTACAATGTAATTAAAAACCACTTAAGGTAGTATTGTTTTTCTTGATAAGAGATTTTCAAACATTTTTCCCCAACAAATTTCTGTTAAACTTTGAACCCCTCCTTGGGCCCAAGTGCTGGTCTGCAGACTGGGTATCATGGTTTGAACAATTAAGAACCCACACTATCTGAGGAAGCTTGCATAGTAATCTCACATAATTATTGTTACAGTAGCTTTGCAGTTTTTGAGAAGAAGATTTTTAAACATTTTTCCTAAATATTTCCATGTTAAACTTTGAACCCTTCTTGGGGCCCAAATATTGGTCCGGGGGCATGCTTTTTACAATTTAGAATCTTCATTATGATATCTGAGGATGTTTATATAGTAAACTCACAAATTGAAACACTGTAGGTCTTAAGAAGATGTCTAAACATTTTCCATTAATATTTCTATTCTAAACTTTGAGCCCCCTTTTACAATCTAGAATCTTCACTATATGTACGTTTTTGGCTGTTTGGTGAAGTGGTTTTTGTGAAAAAAATGTTTGAAGACATACACCCTATTTTCACTGTTTCAAGATAATCTCCCATTTTAAAAAAGTTTGGTCCTTTATTTTGACAATTTATAATCTCCTTCCCATAAGGATGTGTTTGATGTACCAAGTTTGGTTAAATAAGGCCCAGTGATTCTGGAAAAAGAAGTCAAAAATGTGAAAAGTTCACAGAAAGGGGGACTGACGGACGACGGACAACAGATGATCAGAAAAGCAATTAGCTCAATACTAATAAAAAGTTCAACAATATTTTGTCACATTGAAAACCAAATAAATCTATTAAAAATGAGAAAAAATATCTTTCGTACAATAGATAGTGTTTTTCTCTGCGACATTCTATTTAAACTGTTTTGTCTCATAAAGATCAATCTGTACCAATTTTAAAATTTCTTTGATCTGGAAATCCGGAAGAACTCATCCATGGCTATGGTACCAATTAAAGGTAAAAATGGGAGATTTTTGAAAGGAAACTGTTGAAAAATTTGTTTAACATACTAAACTCTGATATATTCCTACTAAGCTGGAATACATGTGACAATACTGTGCATCTTAGCAATTAATCAATTTATCACTCTAATCTTGTAAAACTTTTAAAAAACTTCCATCCATTGGGAATATACCGGGTATTGTAATATGTACACATTTACTGTGCGGTTATCTCCATGATGTCCCGTATTTTTTTCTGTGTAACTGTTTGTAATTTGTTCCGTGGATCCTGTGTAAGTGACTTTTGTAATGAGTATAGAGCAGCCTGGAGGTTCCCTGTAATCTGTTGACAGATCCCCAGGATCTCCCAGGAGATGCCTCTGTAATTTTTACTTACATACACTCCCTGATCATGGTGGACTAGGACCTGTAGCTCATCTAGAGCTGCTTGTGATAATGTTGTATCAACGTGTCTGTAACACAAGAACTCTAGGAAGTGTAGCATCACAAACACGGGGATATATAATGCAGGACACTTTTTCTGTAGAGCAGACTGCTGTTCTGGTATTAGTTCACTGATATAACAGGTTTCATTGTGAAGTTCCAAATCCCTTGCTACAGCCTGTCTCATCTTTGTAGACAAGGACTGTCCCCCTTCAGACTCAGTATACCTCTCTTTGTCTACATGTCCCCTATACATCAGATATGGCTGTGCTAACTTGACCTTTGTCATCTCTATAACAGATATAGCTTCCCTATATCTGAGTGTCTTGTAATAATACATGGCAATGTACAACATGTCAGAAATACACCCAAACTTGGCTGCTAGCTTTAACATGTGAAGGGACATTTTGTCAGCAATATACGTATGTTTATTGTCACTTGAATTAGTGTGCATGATTTTTTGAGTAAATGCAATGTCCTGAAAATTTTCCGCTGCGCGTCTCTGTAGTGTGATGATTTCGTACTCTGTCAGGGGTAAAGCTATTAAAAGTTGTACTGCGGCAAGGCATTTCATACAATTATGGAGACATGTTCCACACGGTTTACATATGCTGCTATGATTGATCTCAAGAAAAAGTTCAACATCAGTGAAACTGTCAGGCGTGATCAGTTTTTCATCTACACAAATAAAGAGTCTAGGATTGTACAGGACATCAATGATGTAGGACCTGATAGAGGAACTCTGTAATAGACAGGCCATACCTTTCTTGTACAATCCATGTAACTGTAGGAACAATCTGTTTTGTGCTGAGCCATGGACCTTTGTGAGAAACATGTTGTTTTGTGGGATAAAAAAGTTAGGACAGATTCCCTTATACACCCATTTAAGGAGGAGTTTAAAACAGACCCAGAAACCGGCCAGGAGATTTTGTTGACACCAGTGAGGCATTGTGTTTTGTTGAATCGCCCAAAAAACTGTTGTTTTCATTTGATAGGAACACAACAATTTATCAGTTTCTTCTGTTTGTTGATTGATAACTTCTTTTAAAAACAGTTTCAACAATCCATAAGTCAAAAACTGACTGTGGGTCATTGATGACACAAGTTTATATTCTGCTTGAGAAAAGGATATTCTCCATTCTTCATGTTCATGGAGTCCTAATGGGTGTCCTATTGCTACATAGTGACATCCATTTCTGACAATGTCATCGACAACTTCTGGGCCAGGCCATGAGTGGCATCTATCTATAAATGAGGAGGCAGACAGAGGCCAAAAGTCACTAACAAAACAGAAGGCATGGTCATATTGCGTCTGTCCAATTACACAAGTACCACAGGGTCCATGTACAGTGGAATTAGGAAATATTGCATTAAAAGTTAAGTGTCTGTATATAGAACTAGATATATAAACTCTGTCATTCATTCTGACACATGATGATTGGACATCTATGTCTGTTGTTGGAATCAGTAACTGAAATAGAGTGAATCCTGGTGGACTCTCAGAACTGTCAGAGAGAATCAAGGTTGTATTGGCTGTGTTGTAATACTCAGACTGAGACATATCCATGATCACTCGGTGGTTGTTTGACCAGAGCATAAAGTCCTGATCTGATCCCTCCAGTCTGAAACCTTCTCTGTCACTTCCACTCATCATCACCATTCTCCGATCATTAGGTGTCATTGGTCTGCTCACCATCTCCGTGATGTCCCATGTCTCCCTCCTCATGGCCACCTGTTGTGAGGTCCCCACTATCTTACACAGTACCACAAACACGGACTCCGACATACGCTGCATCCCTGTCTCACTGATTAAAATAATTTTGATAAATAAAAATGATGTATACCCTGGTATTTTGGAAGAACGCTGCCATTTCGCGTTTTTTCTCTTTGTAAGCACAACATTACGAGTCATAAAAATATGTGAAACTATTTTGGAATAAATATTTTTAAAAAAATGTACCCGTACAAAAATAAGTTTTAAAAGTTAGCTGTATTTTTATCAATTTATTTTGCTGCAATTTTTTAAAGCTGCTTGATCCGATTTTACATCAATTTTTTGCACGCTTTTAAACAATAGTTTTGTTGAGTATGTATAACATGATATACATTACAGTAGTTTTCCCGGTCATTTAAACCATATATATTTCAATGAGAAATTGTTATACAATATTACTTTACAAAAACAAATTATACATACAAGAGTGCCGCGGCATTTCGACTCTTATAAGATTCGCCTTCGACGACGAGGCGGGTATGATTGTATTACGACTTTGACATTCTTCATATCACAAAAGGGAATAAGATTTCAATTTTACTTCAAATATGGCACATACACCTCTAATTTTGAATTTATTTAGTGTGGCATACATCAACATATGATTTAAAAAATAAATGATGAAAAAATAACTCTCGGGAGGGGTGGGGGGCTTAAAATAGGGTTTGGATTGGAGGTTGCCCGTCCCCAATCACCTGTGGAATATTTCTAGCTTTGAAAGAAGGCCGATTCTGCTGGTGTAAATAGGTGAAAGTCTATAACTATTAAGATAATTGGTTTGTATAGAAAATAATTTTATACTCTAAGAACCAAAAAAATTGGACCACGCAGCTTTAAGAAAGATCCCAATATAACAAGCATTCTGAGAGTATTGCTTTAGCAATACATGTCCCCTACCGGTTTGTGGAAATTGTGAAAACAATGCACTGTTATGCAGAATATCGAACCCAAACATTAAAAAATTGGAATATAAAAAATTAATTTTCTCGAAAATATGTCAACCAGACGCTACAAAAGTGTAAACTTGATCTGTAGTTTGACATTTTGAAGCTGTTCAGCAAATTTCATTTTATTCCTCAAACGCATAAAGAAAAAAAGTGGGGAAAACTGAAGTGGAACACACAGACGGACGCACAGACGGACTGGCGGACGCAGAGGAAAGCTATAGTCCCCTCCGGTGAAAACCGGTAGGGGATTAATAAACCATGTTTTGTAGAGGATGACAATAATTAATGTAATTTTGCAACCGGGACCCCCAAATAGCTTTCCCTCACTAAAATACGACTGACAAAAGTTTATAAACCAACTGTTTTTAACAAATCATAATTTCAACACAAAAAATCCGCTACAAATTTGCAGGTCACAATGCTTTTGTAATTATAGCAGAGTGCTAGTTATAGTAGAACCAAAGACAATCAGTTTTTGTTGTTACTAAATGATCTTATGTCAAGTAAAGCTAAAATAGCTTTAAAATGTGTTTTTAAAAAACACGAAATCCTGGAAACTTTGCTCTGGACCCATTTGAGGCCTAAAAGCGGTCCCTTGACCCCCGGCCTCCCCAATCATTAATTTTGGATCCGCCTCTGGCTAATGATTTGATAAGATTGAATTTTTTGTGTACTTACACTCGAGAAGATCTGTTCAGAGTAGACAAAGCCATTCCGTGGTCGGAAAATAAACGTCTAGGTCGCTATAACCGGTGAATGATAAATGAAATCGAATTTTGTGTTGTTTCTTCCCTTGTTTGTCAAGATTTTCCTGTGGGGACAATTGTTTCCCTGTAATTGTTCCTACCTCTAAATATATCACTTCCATCACAGATATATGTAGAAATTTAGACCAAAATAAAACGGAAGTCGTCTTCATTCTGTGCCACATTATCCCAAGCCACGGGTTTGGTGTCCATTCTATTTCCACAAATAAAATGTGGAAATAGAATGGACTTAAAACCCGTGGCTTGAGACGATGTCTGTGCCAGTGAAAATATATTTTTTAGTATATCATTTCCTTAAGTATTATAAATTGTCCTCGTGCAATTTATATTATTGATGAGAAAATATATTAAAATCAAATTTGACAAAACTTATGTCATTTATAAACATTTATTTTATATTTTGTAAGGTTGTAGTTTGAACTGTTATACTATAAAATTATAGTAGTGTGTATATAATAGGCTCAGTTCTGCCGCGCTCCTACATGTACTATAGCACTCCTTTTGCTCAGTCGGTAGAGGGTCCCGAGTTCGAGCCTGCTTTAGTTCCTTCCTGCTCTTCTATTACTATTGTAATTATATTACACTACTAATGAGTCCCACTGTTGACCAGACTAAAATAATTGGTGATTGGGTGATCGAGAATATAGCGATTAAAAAATGACCAATATTAAAGAAGAAATTAAAAACCATCCTCACATTGAAAATTTCTGTTAAGCTACAGTTTTAGTTAATTTTCATTTTAAAACATTTGAGTAAAATTTTCAATATTACAACAATGATTTTGTAAACATGGATTCAGTCGTGAATAAATCTCATCTTCCACACAATTCATGTCGCACGTTCTATCAAATGAATTGTCATATTTAAATGTGTTATATATGTGTTTTAATCAATTAATTTGTTAATAAATATGTTTGTTTTTGAATTTCAGTATAATATGGTATTTTTAACTTTTGAGACTTGCCCTGAGTGTATACATGTATTTGGGTAGTGTTTGGCTTGTCTTGAAATTCTATTTTTGGATCAAAACCTGTTTGGGCAGTCAATCTGGTCAGGTGATTCTGTTGGAGGGAAGTTTCTTATGTTCTTATTATTATTTGTTTAGCCTTTGAAGAAGGAAGGTGGATTTATTTATTGATTTGTAGTACATGTATTTGTGGAAGCTGGCTGCTCATAAGAAGGTTAGTTACATGTATTTAAGTACATCTCCTTTTAACCTTAAAGGCTAAATAAGTGTTTAATTAACTTTTAAAATAATTATTAAACTTAGAAATATAATCCTAAATTGTGTAAATTAATTGCTAAAGTATTGAGAGGCTTTAAATTATAATTCAACTAAGTAAAGTAATGTTTTATATTAATACATGTAAAATACATGTGTTATACTTTAAAATTATACAGTGTATTGTGTGCATGATAAGTGTATGTGTGTGTTTTATGCATAGAAAAGGGTGTGGTCATAACCATTGAATTGCCATTAGTGCGTGTGTCCCTGTCCCATTCCTGTCCCTTTAAAATCTCAGAGGCAAACTCCAGGTATATATATCTATTGAACAAGTATTCTTTATGTAACAAGAGCATTTTGACAATCTTATTAAAAAGTTATATTTTCTATTTATTTAATTGTCTGAACTATGAATTGGGCATTTAATTCATTTGTATCTCTTATAAAGGTAATTCCTGTTTGAAATTTCCTATTTGACCATGTTGACATGTTGCCTCTTTTTAACAAAAAATTAGAAATTGAAAAGAAAAAACATTTTCTGATATTGTGAATTGAGCAAAATTGTGACATCTTTAAACAATTTTCCTCAACTTTATCATTTCAGGGGTATTTTCATTTCGTTTAAAATGCATAATTCCTTATTTTATGCGAGTACTTAATGCAACGATTCCTTTGTGCTTTATTAAATATTGAGAATATAAAACTGAGAGCACCAATTTTTGGGAGTTTATTTTAATCAACTCTCCTATGCAGTTACTCAGACAAACCGAAAGTGAAACAGTGTTTGAACCTCAGCACAAATCATTGCTGCTGGCAAGACTTAGTTCTTGAAAATAATTGATAAAATCGATGTAATGTATGCTAAAGCATTGTTTTTCAAGGAAACATATTTATTAATACCTTCAAAGTAGTCGGATTTTAAATAGTACTGTAACGTGCAAGGGGGTCACTGCCTGTGATCCCCGCGGGCCCGTACCCGAGATAGAATCGGATAGCCCTGATTGCTGCCAATATTTACAAGTGCAGACTTTAATCACCGCTCCTGCACATATATAGGGACTCAACGTTACGCAGGCAGGGATGACCGCACACCTATGCAACCGAACAGGTACTAACGTTAACGCAAGCAGGGAAAACCGCACACTTGCGCCAACAACGCAACCTAACGCAAGCAGGGAGTGCCGCACACTAGCGCTAGAAAGGCCAGAACACCAGCAGGGATGACCACACACTAGTACTCCGCCGCAACCACCACCAATACAAGCAGGGATGACGCACACTTTTATTAATCCGATACAGAGCAGGGATGACCGCACACTCTGTATCGAAGGTTAGAACACACGATATTTGATAGAGCAGGGAAGTCCACACACTCAATCTAGCCGTACCTGTTTAAGTTCAAACAGTCGTTCAATGCGTATCGTAATAGACGCTGTCCCTATATATGTGCCGGTCTAAAATAATTCATAGTATCTAAAAATGGGAAATCGAAAATAAACAAACTAACTAGACCTAACCAAAAACTACTTACGCAGAACAACTTATATACATTGAATATTTATTATTGTATAAAAATAATCATCACAATAATTGTTAATTATTGGAAACATTAATTGAATAATCAAAAAATCAATAAATCAAAGGGGAATAACTAACCAAAAATACAGTAATAAGCTGCCCACTTCAGTACGAACATTTTAAATATTTTTTGTTGTCGTATGTATTCTCACGCCAGAGTTCAATATAGTCTCTTTCAACTCGACGCTCGGCTGTTTCCGTAAATCCTTGTCGGAGATTTACGGTGTCAGCCGAGCCTTTGGTTCAACGAAACTAGAGTTCAGGGATCCATACAATTTTCGAGAAATATTTCTATTACCGATACATAGTTTGATTGAATTAATTTTATCTTCAAATATTATTTAACATGATTCGTATGGGGGTTTCTCGACATTCTTGTCGAAAAAGTCCAAAAATTCATATTTTAAAAATGTGCGTAATTCAAATTAGAAACTACATGTACTTGTCATGCAAATTAACATATTTAAAATGAATAAACATCGAAAAAAGTCAACTCCCGTCAGTTCTTCAGTACTTTGATTTTGTTATAACTTCATATAGTTCAAAACTGTCTAGATAAGAAACCTAGATTTTAAAATCTGCAAGGGTTGTGTCCCGCAATTTAAGGCAGATATTAATTCTTCACGTTTTAAAAAAGGAATCTACAGTATATACCAATTAAAGATTCTTTAATTGTAGGCATGTCTTTCATGGATATAGAAATATTAAGCAAAATGTACTGGAAACAGGAACACCTAATCATATTTTTAAATCACACCGCTATTAAGACATTTTATATACTGTAAATCACCTTATATTTGTGTGCAAGATGTTTTTCGCAGGTTCATCATCACAAATACTTCTTGCCTTGAACCAAACCTCAGATGTCTTGGTATATAGATATAATTTTTCAGATATTTTACATTTTGGTTGCAAAAATGAGACGATACGTGCAGACCAGTTTATCTCTGGTCAATCATAAAAAAATTGTTAGTTAACAGCTAGAATGTATCAGTATGGTTTAGTTAACCAATGATGAGTTGCTACATTTGATTGGTTCTTTGTCTTGTTTTTAGCCTGGTTCCTGTCGATACAAGTGATGATGACCTTGACCATGTTAGCAGAGCTGGTCATCCTTGCTCTGATCATCCTGTTCATCCTCAACATCTGTCGAGGTCGAAACAGCTTCGGGGCGCTCATGTCTGTAGGAGTGGCAGCCATTGTGTGCGGTAAGTTCCCAAGAAGTCAACGTTAATAAAAGATTTAGATAAGTTCTTGGTCCTTTTGGCTGCTGTGATGGAAGTAAAATACTTAATTTAAATGCATTTAGAGTTCTTATTTTACGCGAGTACTTAATTCCATGATTCTGCTATTTTTGTATCAAATATTAACACCAAATATGTATTATAATTTCATGTAGTTCACAATTGTCTGAAAAATTAAAGCAATATTTTAAATCTGTCAGGGGTGCTGCTTGCAGTTTTTCACTGCTTTTTTTCTTGAAAACAGCAAATTTTTATCCAGGTCATATAATAATTTATCATTTACTTCACATCATTTCCTTAGTGTTTGTTTCTCTGTTGACAGGCGTAGTGACCGGGATCTGTATCCTGATCTTCGGCACCATGTCCGTCGTGAACCGGCAGTGGATCCAGAATCCGGACAAGAACTACCTTTCCTTCTCTTTCGGTCTGATGGTCATGTCTGGATTTATGGTTCTGTTTGAAGGATTCTGTGCAGCTTTCTCTGCTGCACAAGTCCGGTACGATCAGAAAAAGAGCGAAGAGAAGCCCAGATATGCTGGTCACATGATCAAACCAGCCCCACCCCTCTACTTATGAGATCCCATGCCATTACTGACATTATACTGATCACTTTTAGATGGAGAAATCTTTAGCTGTTATTATTTGGACAGTTTACCAATGTATTTTTTCTAGAGAGAGAGGTTTTCTCAGTTTCCACAATACATTCCATTGCATGATATCATACTCATTGTTTCATCGTTAACAGACCATTTATTGCTATCCAATCATCTGGTTTGTAAATATTATGTAACACAATTACATTAGTCATTCACAATACCTACTGTACTCTGCATACAAAATTGAAAATTTTAAACATTTCCTTATTTCTACATTAGTTTTCTGATTTTTGGAATGTCTGGCTTTATTTATAAAAACTAATTAAAACTCTCTTTAATAATCATGAGAACAGGATGTCCAATTTTAGCATAAAAAATGATGTATGCTTTGATGAAATTCAAGATAGGAGATAATGGTATTCTGAAAACTTCTCATGAACAAACAGGTCGGGTACACTACCTTATATGGATAGCATTATTTAACACGTGACAGTATTTTCGGCAAACAGATTCTCCAATCCAGTGAATGAGTTGCAATGCATGACGGTCTATAACGTGTTTACGATTCAACAAACGCACGTGGTATTTGTCTGTTTTATACACAATATTTAATTGCTTGCCGGAATGTTTGTACATCTTGATTTTTACTTTAGAAGGTAAAAAAGGAAAGATTACGTACCATTAACTTTGTTCCATGCTCACATAAAAAAATACTGTTGTTTTAGTTGATTAATTGTTGCTTCAAAAATGATCAGTATCAAATGACTGACAAACATACGCATACAAGTACAAACATGTTTTGATAAGAAAAAAACATCACATTTGTGTATTGGTGACTTTATCATTGTGCACTAGAAATAAATACAGGTAACTGTACATTTTCAACATACGTGAATAGCCACGGTAGTAGAAATGCACAAATATACAAACGCAGATGCGCAAGCTATATGCAGCATAAAGTAGTTTGTCCGTTAAGCATTCTGATGAATGTCCCTGAAGAAAATATCAACGCGCGTTCTAATAATGTTGTCCCAAATATGGGGTATCACGTGAAAAAACAGTACTCACTGCTTTTAATTCAATAGGACGTACCTCTCTTTTGAACATTGAGAATGGGGTATTTAAATAGGTTGATATAAGTCCTCATATGCAATATTTTTTAAATGTGAGCATAGAAATTGAAGTTCAGACATGATTGTCCATATAACTTTCATAAATTCTGAAAAATCATTCAAAATTAATTTCCAAAGGACAATTCAAAATATGGTATATATTTTCAATACGCTTTGTATACACTGAAACTTGTAGTAGCCCACAATGCCTTGCAACTCATTCACCTGATTGGTTTGTCGATAAAAGTAAACAGATGCCTAATTTAGTATGCAAATTTATGCCGACGTCACAAAATATAGTGGTCTCGACCTGACAAAGTACTATGCAGTTTGACGACATTTTTTTACTTAGAAGTTTTATCTTTTCTATACAATGTTGTGTATATATTAAAATATATTAAATACATTTTTGTACTTCGATTATTTGTATAAAATTAAAACATTTAAACAAGTGTATGAATATCTTGTATGCATTTTTGGTTAATTATTTGAACTTTTGGGTATAGTACTGTAATTCTGGGATCATTCTATTGTATGCTTCACAAGATTTGATCACGTGACTAACCAACTTCATATCCCAGTGAAATTTTGAATTTGCGTCATATGAACAATATATTCACGTGAAGTCCGAAGGACTTCTCAGAAGATTTGATCACGTACCAACCAGTCCCAGTGAACTTTTTAACATTGCTGTTTGATATTACATGTACTTATATTTACATTTGAAAAAGGCAAATTTAATTGTTCAGAATTGTTAACATTACCAAGATTTTATGTTCACATAATCCAAGCGATAAGCGCATGCTATGATCATTGTGAAGTCACGAAAAAGATTATAAAGAATTGAACGTTTTCGCTATTTTATAGAACGATCAACACTTTACAAAAGTTATGGCCCCTGGCAGCCATCTTAAGGTGAAAACGCACAGTAGCCTTTGTAGTTTAGAGAGTTGTAACTTCGTCATTTGACATTAGAAATCCGTTTCCACTGTGAATTTCGATTGCCCCAAATTGGGGCAACTCATACATCGAAGAAATAAATTAAAGCCCAAAGAGAATTCTTCACAGGACGCCCAAATATTTGGTTGCATAAAGAAGGGAAAAGTTTTTTTTTTCCCTTTTGACCTTTTGGTTGACCCCACAAAGGGAAATTAAGTTTGCACAGTGTGGATTGGACTTGCAAAAGTCAATATAAACATTTAAAACATGATCTATTCAGTTTTGTTTAACAAGACGCCCATGGGCAACATCGATCTCCTGAATAATAGTGTGATCTATTACAAAATGTGTAATTAAATATACAGATACAAATATACAAATATTTTATTGGCACAAACACAATAACAATATTTGGCAAAGGCCCAACACATGCATAAACTGTCATAAACAGAAGTCATGAGAAGAAAAAAGTTCTCAGACTGATATTAAAAATAGTGCACCGTTTCTGTATGAAACTCTTGAAAAATGTTGTTACCACACATTCCATGATTTGACAATACATTTTAATAAGAAGTTTACTTTATTGAACATGATATCCTAAGATCTAAGATGCATTAACTTGACCAACCGTATATTCCTAAGCCTCAAGGCATTAATGATAATATCAAAGTACTCTTTTGATGTGTCACTACGCATATATATTTTTGAGATGGTTGACGGTTTGTTATTGTCATTTTTAGCTCACCTGAGCTGAAAGCTCAAGTGAGCTTTTCTGATCAAAATTTGTCCGTTGTCTTCTTCTCAAAAACAATCAGGCCAAAAAAGCTTAAACTTATGTAGAGACATCCTCAGGTAGTGTAGATTCAAGTTTGTTCAAATCATGGTCCCCAGGGGTAGGGTGGGGTCACAATATGGGGATCAAGTTTTACATAGGAATATACATGTATAGAGAAAATCTTTAAAAATCTTTTTCTCAAAAACTATAAGGCCAGGAAAGCTCAAATTAAAACGGAAGCATCCTCAGGTAGTGTAGATTCACGTTTGTTCAAATCATGGTCCCCGGGGATAGGGTGGGGCCACAATGGGGGGATCAAGTTTTACATAGGAATATAAAGAGAAAATCTTTTAAAATTTTCTTCTCAAAAACTATAAGGCCAGAAAAGCTCAAATTAAAATGGAAGCATTCTCAGGTAGTGTAGATTTAAGTTTGTTAAAATCATAGTCCCTGGAGGTATGGCGGGGCCACAATCGGGGAATGGATTTTTACAGAGAATTATATAGAAAAAATCTCTAAAAATCTTATTTTCAAAAACTATTAGGCCAGGAAAGCTCAAATTTGAGTGGAAGCATCCTCAGATAGTGTAGATTTACGTTTGTTCAAATCATGTTCCCAGGAGGTAGGGTGGGGCCACAATTGGGTGATAAATTATTATAAAGAAATATATAGAGAAAATCTTTAAAAAACTTTCTTTTAAAAACTATTGGACCAGGAAAGCTCAAATTGGCGTGTAAGCATCCTCAGATAGTGTAGATTCAAGTTTGTTTAAATCATGGTCCCTGTGGGTAGGGTGGGGCCACAATGGGGGATAAATGTTTATATATAGAGAACATCTTTAAATCTTTTTCTCAAAACTATTAGGCCAGGAAAGCCCAAATTTGAGTGGAAGCATCCCTAGATTGTATAGATTCAAGTTTGTTTAAATCATAGTCCCGGGGTAGGGTGAGGCCACAATGGGGAATGAATTTTAACATAGGAATATATAGAGAAAATCTTTAAAAATTAGGAATTTTCAAAATATTAATTATTGTCCAACTAATTACACCTTGAATTTTGTATTGAAGTCTATGGGCAATGTATGTTTTAATAAGATATTTTAAAAAGTAACTTAAATTTCGTGAAATTTTCTCGGTTAATACATGCATAAACTTTCTCTTATTTAAAATATGAATTAAAATGAATCATTTACCGCAGATATTTTGACGAAATTAAAATTTTCTTTTTTTCAACAAGGGGAGATAACTCTTTACAAAATTTTAAGGTGCAAAATGACCGGCTTCTTACATGTTGTCAGTCATGTGAATTTGGTTCATTTCACTTTCATTGTTATTTAGCAATACATATTTAACTGGTTATAAGCGATTCAAAATTGTTCAATATCCCTTCATTATACATTGAATACCTTAAAAACTATTTGGCCAGAAAAGCTTAAACTTGTGTAGAGGCATCCTCGGGTAGATTAAATTCAAGTTTGCAAAATCGTCGTCCCTGGGGGTAGGGCGGGGACGCAATGGCGGGTTGAATTTTTACATATGAATATATAGAGAAAATCTTTTAAAATAATCTAGGAATATTTTCAGTCCAAAACTCAGTACATGTATTTTGTTTGAAAGCACAGGTTATGCAGATTTCGATGAAACCATGATTCCCTAGAGAAAAGTGGGGCCACAAAATGGGGGGGGGGGTATATAGGAATAGAGAAAATCTTACAATAAAATCAACTCCTGACAGTACTTTGATTTTCTCTCTCTCTCTCTCTCTCTCTCTCTCTCTCCTCTCTCTCTCTCTCTCTCTCTCTCTCTCTCTCTCTCTCTCTCTCTCTCCGGCGTCTAATAACAAAAATATGTCTGTCTAGTAGAAAATTGTCAAAAGTACATTGCATTTTGAAACAAGCGTTATAAAATCAATTCCCCATTACTTCAATGTCCAGTGCTTTGTAAAGTAGTTCACGAAAATTCCTGTGCATTGTATATATGACCAATTAAAATGCATAGTCTTGTTTTTAAAAAAACGTAATTATTAAGAAAACAAAAATAGAAACTCCTCGCTAAATTCATTTACAAAAATCCCCAATAGATTTGACAACTCAATGCTCTCTTTGTAACTTTTTGGTAAAGCGGAAATTCCTAATCTGTCGTTGTTCGGTATTTTGCTTAATTTTTCTACATGTATTTATAGAAACACTGGTGAAATTGCATGCCTCAGCCAGGAATACTAGTATGCTTTCAGCAAAGCCTGGCTAAAAATTGTAAAATGCTTACAAAGTAATTAAAGAACACTAAAGATTTTTAGACATTTTCCCTAAATATTTCCATGTTAAACTTTGAACACCTCTTGAGCCCCAACAATGGTCCGGGGGCTTTTTTACAATCTAGAATCTTCACTATCTGAGGATGTTTGTATGGTAATCTCACAAATTGAAACATTGTAGATCTTAGGAAGATTTTAAAACATTTTCCCAATATATTTCTGTTTTAAACTTTGAACCCTGTTTTAGCTCACCTGAGCTGAAAGCTTGTGAAAATTAAGGATAACGCCCTTTTGCAAAGGGAGATACTAAGGAATTATTGAAAATTTTCGAGAAATTTCCAAGTCTTCTTCACGAACCATTAATCCAGGAAAGCTGAAAATGTTGTGGTTGTGAAAATCATGACCCTCGGAAGTAAGGTGCGGCCACATTGGGGGGGGGGGGGTCGACCTCTCAGCAAAAATATATTTCTCATTCTGTTTCGCGACATTCAGTATAAAATGTTTTATCTCATAAAGGTCAATCTTACCAATTTTAAAATTTCTTCGAACCAGAAATCCGGAAGAACTCATTCATGGCTATAGTACCAAATTAAATGTAAAAATGGGAGATTTTGGAAAGTGAAACTATTAAAACATTTGTTTAACATACTAAACTCTGATGTATTCCTACTAAGCTGGAATACATGTGACAATACTGTTCATCCTAGCAATTAATCAATTTATCACTCTAATCTTGTAAAACTTTTCAAAAAACTTCCATCCATTGGGTATATACCGGGTATTGTAATATGTATTACAATACATATTGTAATATATGTTACAATATATTCCAAATGGATGGCCGCAATAGTGTTTTTGCAAAACCAAAACATCAAACTGTATTTATCTATTTACTGTGCGGTTATCTCCATTATGTCCTGTATTTTTTTCTGTGTAACTGTTCGCATTTTGCTAAATGGATCCTGTGTGATCAGTGACTGTTGGTATGAGTATAGAGCAGCCTGGAGGTCCCCTGTGATCTGTTGACAGATCCCCAGGATCTCCCAGGAGATTGCTCTGTGTATATCACATACATACAGTCCCTGATCATGGTGGACTAGGACCTGTAGCTCATCTAGGGCTGCTTGTGATAATGTTGTATCAATGTGTCTGTAACACAAGAACTCTAGGAAATGTAACATTACAAATACTGGGATATCTAATATAAGATGCCTGTTCTGTACAACAGACTGTTGTTCTGGTGTTAGTTCACTGATACAATAAATATCACTTTTGATATCCATTGCTACAGCCTGTCTCATTTTTGTAGACAAGGACAGTCCCCCTACAGCCTCAGTATACCTCGCTATGTCTACATGTCCCCTATACATCAGATATGGCTGTGCTAACTTGACCTTTGTCATCTCTATAACAGATAAAGCTCCCCTGTATCTGAGTGTCTTGTAATAATGCATTGCAATGTACAACATGTCAGATACACACCCAAACTTGGCTGCTAGTTTAAGCATGCGAAGGGATATTTTGTCAGCGATATACGTATGTTTGTTTTCACTTGAATTAGTGTGCATGTTTTTTAGAGTAAATGCAATGTCCTTAAAAATGTCCGCTGTGTGTTTCTGTAGTGTGGTGTTTTGGTACTCTGTCAGGGGTGAAGCTATTAACTGTTCAACTGTTATAAGGCATTTCATCCAACGATAGAGACATACTGTATGCCGCTTATATGTGCTTGTATAGATCGCCATAAAAAGTTCAATCTCAGTGATAATTTCAGGCGCGATCAGTTCTTCATCAATACAAATAGTAAGCCTGGGGTTGTACAGGACATCAATGATGTAGGTCCTGATAGAGGGACTCTGTAACAGACAGGCCAGACCTTTTTTGTACAATTCATGTAACTGTAGGAACAATCTGTTTTGTGCTGAGCCATGGACCTTTGTCAGAAACATGTTGTTTTGGGGGATGAAAAAGTTAGGACAGATCCCCTTATACACCCATTTAAGGAGGAGTTTAAAGCAGACCCAGAAACCAGTCAGGAGATTTTGTGGAAGTGTGTTTTGTTGAATGGCCCAGAAAATTGTTGTCTTCATGTGATAGGAACACAACAGTTTATCAGTTTCTTCTGATTGTTGATTGATAACTTCTTTTAAAAACAGTTTCAACAATCCATAAGTCAAAAACTGACTGTGGGTCATTGATGACACAAGATTATATTCTGCTTGAGAAAACGAAACTCTCCATTCTTCATGCTCATGGGGTCCTAATGGATGTCCTATTGCTACAAAGTGACATCCACTTCTGACAATGTCATTAATAACTTCTGGGCCAGGCCATGAGTGACATCTATCTATTAATGAGGAGGCAGACGGAGGCCAAAAGTCACAAACAAAACAGTGGGCAGTGTCATATTCTAGTCCTCCACATACACCACTACCACAGGGACCGTGTAAAGTAGAATTAGGAAATATAGCTGAACAAGTTAACTGTCTGTATATTGAACTAGAGATATATACTCTGTCATTCATTCTGACACATGCTGATTTGATGTATATGTTTCTTGTTGGTGTCAGTAACTGAAGTAGAGTGAATCCTGGTGGACTCTCAGAACTGTCAGAGAGAATCAACATTGTATTGGATGTGTTGTAATACTCAGACTGAGACATGTCCATGATCACTCGGTGGTCGTTTGGCCAGAACATATAGTCCATATCTGATCCCTCCAGTCTGAAACCTTCTCTGTAACTTCCACTCCCCATGTAAATGATTCCATCATTAGGTGTCACTCGTCTCCCCAGCATTTCCTTGATACCCATTGTCTCCCTCCTTATAGCCACCTGTTGTGAGGTCCCTACTATCTCACTCAGTCCCACAACCACTGACTCTGACATACGCAGCATCCCTGTCTCACTGATAAAAATGATTTTGATAAATAAAAAAATTATGTATACCCTGATATTTTGGAAGAACGCTGCCATTTTTTGCAATTTTTTGGAGTTGATTAAAAATCAACTCTCCTATGCAGTCACTCTGGCAAACCGAAAGTGAAACAGTGTTTGGACCTAAGCACAAATCATGACCGCTGACAAGTCTTAGTTCTTGAATATAATAGAAAAATGTAAATATGCTGAAGCATTGTTTTTTCAAGGAAACTTATCTATAAACACTTTGAAAATAGTAAGATTTTATATAATACGCACAATTTAGATATTTATGTAGTCTCATGTATTCCTACGCCAGAGTTTAATATAGTCTCGTTCAACCAGGCGCTCGGCTGTCTCCGTAAACGCTTGTCGAAGATTAACAGAGACAGCTGAGCGCCTGGTGGAACGAGACTGGAGTTCAATATCAATAGTGCTTAGATCCATATAATTTTTAGAATTGTTTCGATTACTAATACATTGTTTGAAATCTATCTTTAAATATTACACAACATGATTCATATGGGGTTTCTCTAAATTCTGGTCCGAAAAGTCTAATTAAAATTAATACTATAAAAAAGTACGTAATTTAAATACAGACTAGAAACTAATTGCCACGCAAGATAAGTTGATTTTAAAATAAATGATAATCGATAAAATCAACTCCCGTCAGTACTTCACTAATTTGATTTCATTTGTAAGCGCAAGCACTTCGAGTCTTTATATATGTACGTATTTTGGAATAAAAAAATGTACCCGTACAAAAACTGTTTTTAAAAAGTTAGCTGTATTTTTCATTAATTTATTTTGCTGCAATTTTTTAAAGCTGCTTGATCCGATTTTATATCAAATTTTTGTACGCTTTTGAACCACAGTTTTGTTGAATATGTGTATCATAATAAGCATTGCAGTATGGTTTTCCTGGTCAATTAAACCATATATATTTCAATGAGAAATTGTTATACAATATTTCTTTACAAACCAAACTATACATACAAGAGTACCGCGGCATTTCGCCTCTTATAAGATTCGCCTCCGACGACGAGGCGGGTATGATTGTATTACGACTTTGACATTCGTTATACTTAGTATATGAAAAGGGAATAAGATCAAATATTACTCCTAATACTAGTACGCCACATATACCTTTAATTTTGAGTTTATTTAGTGTGGCATACATCAACATATGATTTAAGTGTTTTGAAAAACACGAAATCCAGGGAACTTTGCACGGGGCCCATTTGAGGCTTTAAAGCAGCCCTGACCCTGCCCCCCCCCCCCCCCCAATCAACAAATTCTGGATCCGCCTCTGGCTAATGATTTGATAAGATTGAATTTTTCGTGTACTTACACTCGAGAAGACCCGTTCAGAGTAGACAAAGCCATTCCGTGATCGGAAAATAAACGTCTAGGTCGCTCTAACCGGTGAGTGATAAATGAAATAGGATTTTGTTTTGTTTCTTTCCTTGTTTGTCAAGATTTTCCTGTGTGGACAATTGTTTCTCTGAAATCGTTCCTACCACTAAATATATCACTTCCATCACATATATATGTAGAAATTTAGACCAAAATAAAACGGAAATCGTCTTCATTCTGTGCCACATTGTCCCAAGCCACGGGTTTGGTGTCCATTCTATTTCCACAAGTAAAATGTGGAAATAGAATGGACTCAAAACCCGTGGCTTGAGACGATGTCCGTGCCAGTGAGAATATATTTTTTAAGTATATCATTTCCTTATATATTAGCAATTATTCTCGTGCCATTTATATTGTTGATGAGAAAACATATATTTTATAGTAGTGTACGTGTATATAATAGGCTCAGTACTGCCGCACTCCTACTAGCACTAGTTAATGGGTTAACCCTTTAGCTCAGTCGGCAGAGCGTTGAGTTTGTATTTAATGTTATGAGTCCCGAGTTCGAGCCTGCTTTAGTTTATTCAATTACTAATGTAGTTCTATTTCGTACAGTACCATAAAGTCCCACTGTGTTGTGGGTTGACCAGCTGAAATATTTGTTGATTGGGTCTTCGAGATTATAGCGATTAAAAAAACACCAATTATAGAATTTTTGTTAATTTTCATTTTAAAACATTTGAGAAAAATTGTCAATATGTGGTAGAGTCAAGTATATGGCATTCCTACTACCTCTGGCTAGTGGGTTAACCCTTTAGCTCGATCGGTAGAGTGCTACACTAGCGTGCCAGAGGACCCGGGTTCTAACCCCAGCAGAGGCATAAAGTGTCTATGTTACATTTGGCGCCCACGTTGGGACCTGGGTATTCTCTGGCGGGTGAGAGAACGTTGCCCCACAGGCGTTGGCACTCCAGGAGAGTCGGGACGCCTCTTTCCTTGGAGGGGGACAATGTGGTAGAGTCAAGTATATGGCATTACTACTAGCTCAGTCTAGTGGGTTAACCCTTTAGCTCGATCGGTAGAGTGCTGGACTAGCGTACCAGAGGACCCGGGTTCAAACCCCAACAGAGGCATAAAGTGTCTCTGTTACAAATATATCAACATTAGTTTAGTAATCATGGATTCAGTCGTGAATAAATCTCTGCTTCTACACAATTCATGTCGCACTTTCTACCAATTGCCATACAGTGAGGTTGCCTTTACCGAATCACTAAGTAAATTCGCGTTGATAGTACGTAACCAAGCCTGAGTTAAATTCATAATACAACATTGTTTTATTGTATCATACTTGACTCATAACATCATATATTTCTTTCCCAACAACCAATGATTAAACAAAAATTATCGCTGTACTTTGATGAACGATGTTTTCTCCTTTAGCGGATCATTTTCTCCATTACCGAATCACGTGATATACAGCCGATTATTTTTTGTTAGGGACAGTGTCGAAATATTTTTTTTATGTTTTAATATGCTTTAAAGCATGAATAAGAAGAGTGAAGTGTTCATTTTATTGAACCCGACAATTCATGAAAAAATAACAATGAATTCATTGGTAAAAAAAAATGACTGCATGATTTGTTAACTTTGATCCACCAATTTATTAAAAATAATTTAGTTTTAAGTCATTGTAAGTCATCAATATTGTTTATTCTATGAGATACATGTATATGAACATCTTTTCATGAAATTACAAAGAAATATACATGTAAATGGATCGAGAAAAAACCGAAATACGACACACGAGGGTTTTCCCAAAGCATAGACAAGTGACGTTATTCAGTTCATAGAACTCACAGAATGGTGAAGTTTGTGTCGCAACGGGTTTAATTTATTTGCAATGAAATTATGTGTCGATATTAATTAAATACTGTATCAGATTGGGTTTTTATAACATATATGTACTACATCATAGATTTTTCATGCGGAGCAACGACACTTAAAAATAAAATAAAATAAACATATAGAAACTTTAAGAATATCGCGAGGAATATAACTCATCGAATAAAAAATTTTAAAAAGAAGAAAAAAATGAATTTAAATTTCTGCATTGTTTTTTTTTAATTTATTCAATTTTTTTTAGCCATTCCGAATTGTTTAAAGATTTTTTAGCACGTACGTTAGAAAAGTTGAAGTTTGAATACATAACAGTAACTAATTAGGGCGATTTTAAAGTAAACAAAATAAAATACACAAAATTGCCTAGAAATGTGTTTAGTGATTGTATAGTTAAGCAACCAAAAAACAAAAACAGGACCCAGTATTGACATCCAGCAAAAAAAAAAAAAAAAAAAAAAAAAAAAAGAAATGGAAAAACAAATACCGGGAAGACAGACGTTTTGAATCGGCGATCATTTGTACTATGAAATATTTTAAAACAAATCTAGAAATGTATAGTGGATGACTGAATGTGCAAGCTGGATAGGTCTTCAAGGAAAATAAATATTTTCAGGATTGACCTGTACATGTATGGAATCAGCGATCGTTTGCCACGGTCCTTTTTTTCAAATAATTTTTAAAACAAAATTAAAAATGTATAGTGAATCTGCAAACTGGATCCATGTTCAAGGAAAATTATATTTTTAGGAAATAAACTACTAAATGTCATCGAATAACGAATAACTTTAATTTGTAAGGCATGCCGGTTTTTAAATCAATAAATGTCCGTATTAATACAGGATCGAATTGGGGAGACCAAAATATGGTTGAAATCATAATCAAATGGAAAAATGTTCTAGAAAATGGGAATGAAATGTGTTTTAAAAATCTTTTATTGTTGTTTCTCGTTTTTTTTTTAATTGAAGCAGATGTGCAAATAATCGTAGCGGTATCAATTAATTTTGACATGACCCCTCCGTGATCCCCGGATCTCGGTGATTCGTTATTGGAACCCTGACTACCCACAACATTATAGCCAATATAATTATTCTCTAACTAAGAAATTGTTTGACGCTTTCAGTGCTTGTAGACAGATAATTTTATTAAACATCTGTACCAAATATGCTTACATACAATGAGCCGTTCACGTCAGAGCTCAACCGAAAAGTGAAAGATGGCTTCAAGAAGCAGCTAAACAACACCTTAGCTGTGTCCTATGACCATGCAGACCATTGTTTTTACCCGATTTTAACTGTAAATAGGAGGCTTTTAGCTGTGTTCGATGCGTGCTATAACACTCGGAAACCGAGGCCAGCACATCATAGGAAGAAGAAGAAGAAGAAAGTAGTCAGCTGCACGCATGCTTTTTGTCTGCGTCTTCAAAAAGCTTGTTCATGTTTGTTTAGAAATTACGACATAAAACAATATAAAATTTAATAATTTCATGATAAATAATTAAAACAAGAATAACTCTACATAACAGGATATGTTAAGTTAAGTATTGAACATTTAATAGAAAAATACAGAATTGTTTATCTGAAAGTGATTCGTTAATGGAGACGATTCGTTAATGGCAACCTCACTGTATGTATTTTTCTCATAATGAAAAATAATTACCCTATATATATTTTATAAGTATTTGGATGTTTATTTTTATTATGAGAAATATATATATATATATATATATATAGTTATACAAATCCGTGTTGTGGGTTATTTCATATACCTCAGACTCACGTTGTGGGATCCTTAGGTGGTTTATGGGTCATCTATATTTTGACCCATAAACCATGTAGTTAAAAATTCACAGGGAGGTTGAAAATGGTATTATTAACATAAAAAACAAAAAAAATGTTTTTTTGACCCACACGGATATATTGAAAAATGTCCCACAACTCAAAATCTATTTTTAGAACATCGCGTCAAAGCTACTAGTTTTTAACATTTTGTCTATCTATAAACATCCAGCGGGGTGTCCCACAAAACGGTTTTGTGATGCACGCAATGCATTGTTGGATATCAATGGCGGAGTACAGCAGTAACTTGGGTAAGTACTGAATATATTTTCTTATTAGCAGTAATTAGTAGGTCATATTTATAAAAATATGACGAGGAAGCAAGATTATCGAACTAAAAGTACAATTAAGAAAAAATGGCGGACGCTCTTAGGCTGAAACGTCAAACGGCTGCCTTTTGACCATGCACCGATTCGTAATGCTGAAATGTCAAATGGCTGCCATGCACCGATTCGGAATGCAAGTGTCATTCTTCAGCTGTACAGTACATGGGGAACAAGTCTGCGAGTTCAGAAAACTTGTCTTGAGCGGTTAGATTACTTTTTTGTTCGTTTGCATACATACAAATGTATTGTTTACAGGTGCAAGTAGAGAGTCCCCCAATACTCAACCCGGGACTTGTTGAACATTTCTTCCTTAAATTATATTTGTTATGCACTAATTTGTACGACCGGATTGATTAAAGATCGTTTGCTTATCACTTCCCTGCCATGTATACAAACTGGTGTTCACTGGGGGATAGTAACCTAGCCTGGAGGCATATATACGGTAGCACATGCAACCCTGTGTCTTTGTTGTTGATCGAGTCTAAAGTAGTATATAATACTGTATATGAAATAGTTCACCGGAGATTTCATTTCACCCGCTAATGTTACGGTCCATCTATCATCAGTGTAATTACATGTATTCCTTAAGATTTGGATATATCCTACCGTATTGCTTAAACAATAATAATTTATATATATGTGCTTAATCATGATAATCGTTCACACCTCTGTGTGACTTTTATATTGTGTATATAATGAGTCAACCTCTCGAAGACTGCGGGCATGAGTAGCACGTGCCGAGAGTTCAACTGTGTATAAACAAAGTAGGCCCAACCCAGACTGATTTCAGAGACACCTGGTTTAGATTTCATTGAGAGTTTTATTTTGAATCTACAGAAAAAAACTTGTAGATGTGTTCTATTATAAAAAGAATTCAGCTTTTTATTTCTACCCGGCGATATTTTTTCCTCCTTTAATTACAGACCCTGAAACGTACTACTACACCCAAAAAGCGTGCGACTTTCGTGCGAGAAACGTTTCGTGTTTAATTTAGCACCATTACGAAGATCCTGTGGAATTGTAGCCCTCTTCAGTAAACATCAGATATAAAAATCGGAGAGGGCTACATTATTGCAGCTAGATACATGAATAACACTTTTTCTATACACTTTTTCATACAGGAAGCATTATGATATCATATCATGTGAAAAAAGACCATACAGTGCGAGTAACATTTATCATATCGTACAAAAAGCAAACCGTGCTATGCTAGGAACGTATTGTAAAAACTGTATAGCGTGTGAGAAGCATGTGAGTAACATACAGATGGTATAGTAGTGTGTTTCAGGTTTTTATTTGTATGAAGAAAAAAAAATTATTACCTCCTCTCTCCCCCCCCCCCTCCCCCCCCCAAGAGCTTGCATGGGGAAAGGAATATTTTGATCTAAAGAGGTTTTATGAAGATAAATATTATTTGTTATTTTAATTACATGTATATTCTAAATAATGCATCCCCCCCCCC